>CM062810.1:618045601-618715255 GCA_031772625.1 Pinus tabuliformis | reverse complement strand
TAAGATTCATCACATCGTCATTAACACAATTGCATTCCTCCTTATAAGAAATGTTTAATATTCAAATTTTTATAAGTTATTCAAAAAGCGAACTACTTGACTATCATCTTTAAAAATTTGCCAATGTTCAAGATTATCGGAAATTGAAGGCCTAAAAATAACTTCCTTATTGACTTGATCATTTAGTAACTTATCAAATAATTGCAAAGTAGATGTTTCCATTGCAAGTTGATTAGCATGGATGTTCTTTTCTCTAGGGACGGATTGAAGATCAAGAGCATCAAAAAGTTCCATAGTGTCCCAAATTGCATTTCGATATCTCTTGAGTCTATTATTCTTACAAGAAAATTTGTTTTTGATTTGCATAATGACCAAATCTGAATCTCCCTTGATACTAAGAAATTTAATCTTTAAATCCTTTGCTAATTCGAGACCCAACAATAAAGCTTCATACTCAGCTATATTTTGGTGGCTTCAAATTCCAATCTATAGGAAAACTTGAAAGTATGACCAAGGGAGATTTAACACAGTGCCAGCACCTGTGCCATGTCTAGAAGTTGCACCATCAAAATACATATACCATACTTGATTCTTTAAATCAACCATATTTTCATCCAAGGGAACTATGGAGTTAGAAAAAATAGCATAATTTCCAAGGTTAGGTTGTTCTGTTATAATATCATTATAATATCCCTATCAAGACTTAAAAAACCATTGCCTCTAGGAGAAGGAATAGTAGCATAAGTTCAATTCATTTGAATACTTCCTCCTAGATCAGAAGCCCACTTTCTCGATAGCAACATACCCTAAGCGTTAGGCACATCAATCACAACGATGTCCATGGAAATCATTATATCAAGATAAACAGACAAATGCACTTGTAAATCCTTAATTAAACCATGCACTTCAATTCTCTTAGAATACATGGCACAAATGTTGTGATAAGGTCTAGAAATCCTTAAGTTCAGGTTTTCCATGACCATTTTGGTCATGACACACGCCAATGCACCAGAATCCAACATGCAATTATACAATCGAAAACCATTAATAAGTAAAGCAATATAGAATGGTTGATTATATTTATTATCTAGTTCCATACTTTGAAAATACACCGGAGCATCTTGATAACCAACTTGAGGAGCCTTTTCATGAAAAAAATCACCACGAGGAGCATCAATAACCTTCAATAACTTAGCCCTATGGGAGGGAATAATGATTCTTTGTGACAGGAACCAAGGTCTTAGCATTATTAATGCAACCTCCCAAATCAATATTCAATCGAGAGTTAGAATTTAAACTAGGGTTAGAAACTCTGGGAATAATATGATTTTCACATTGCTCCTTATTTCTTTATTGATAAGTCAATCCGTTATCTCAATAAATCTCCAAGATTTGTTCCGGAGAAGGATTTTCACCAAATAGCTCAGACATCATGTCCTTCTCATCATTGAAGGTATGAATACTATAAGAAGATTGATTTTTTTTCTCATCATGTCTGTTTTCGAAAACTTCCATCCAATCTTCCATGGATAAGTGATGCTCATCACTAAAAATATTAATTTGATTTCTTTCCCCAATCATTCCACTATCCATAGTTCTCTTTAGAGTAGGACAAGTAGCCTCATCATGAAGGGCATCACAACCTCTACAATAAGTAGGAGCTTCTTCGACAAGATGAGCATACTCAAGTGGATTTGGCGGTCTCTGCTCATTTGATGGGCCCCTCTTTTGCCAAGCATTATTATTTAGATTATTCATAGGTTAGATATTTTGTGCTTGCGATCTTTCCATTTGAACCAACCTGGCTTGCATGGAAACGATTTCTTTAGCATGATTTGACATCATTTTTTCTTTATTAATTTCCATGTTCTTAATCATTTGTGTCAATTCTTTAATAGGATCATGATAAACCTATTTAATTTATTTTCTTTTAGAATCATGAGATTTACTTGGACCCCTGCCAAAACCTGGAATCTCAGATTTCCTAAACGCTTTCCTACATTGTTCCATTTCTTTAGCCAAAGTCTGCACATCCCTATAATCATTAGGTTTAACACGTCTCAGCTCATAAAACGTATCATTGTTAAATGGATCGAGATAATAATCCAAAAGAGACTTATTAGTAGGTTTATAATCTTGAGGTAAATCTATAACAATACCACTAAACCTTTTATTAAATTCTTCCACAGTCTCATTTTCATTCTTCTTTAAGGTTCTGATAGCTCTAAGTAAGTACCTTTCTTCTTTTTGATATCCATACTTATGATTAAAGGTAGTAATAATCAATTGCAATGAATCAAATGAATTATTAGGCTTTTCTATAAACCAATCCAAAGAATCTTCTTCGAAAGAAAGGAAAAAGAAGCTCATCTTCACATCTTCATCATTATAGTGAGGCCTCTAGAATATTTTCCCAACCAAGAGCTAAAATATTTGGGATGAGCTTTAAAACTAACCACATTATTTTTAACACTAACTTTTACAAAAGACTCAACTATAGAACATTAGGACTCACCTAAGACCTTGACGATAAATTCCACCCTAGATTTGGGGTGAGGCTAGAGGGAAAAACTCTGCCGACCATCCTTGTTTAGAAACATAGATGAATCGGTGAGATGGAAAACCTCCAAGGATGGAAATCATCGCCAAAATAATAGGCTTACCTTGGTTTTTACATATGTATATGGTCTTACTAGAATCATTTACATTACAAACATTGCAGAATGGTTTTATAACTTTCATAGACTGATGACTCATGAATCCTGGATATTTGATTTCTCAAACATGAAGCAATTCCTTTGCAAAAATGTGCACTGCTATAGGGTAGTTGACATGGAGTGGTCAAGAATGGGTAACCCTTGCACAATCGAAGTTCCCTAGAGGTTTTTCAGGGTGTTAAATCCATATATATAGTCAAAAAAACCATTTTAAATACCACAAATTAAGATTTCACCTCAATTTTTCCACCAAAATTTATTGAAATCACAAGTTTTATGGGTAACCCCTCCACAATCGAAGTGCCCTAGGTTTTTTCAAGGTGTTGAATCCATATATATATATTATATATATATATATATATATATAGTTAAAAAACTAGTTTAAATACCACAATTTAAGATTTCACCTCAATTTTTCAACAGGATTCTCACACCGGAATGTTCAAAAAGTCACACTAAAGAAAACCCCAATATAAAAATAGGTTTTATTTATTTACTATATCTCTAGTTTATTTATATTTTTGTTTATTTACCATAGTTCTGGAGTAAATATAAAAAAGGTTTTATTTATTTGTCATGGCTTTTTTTAAGTGTTTGTCAACCTCTTTATATTTTAAATCTATATTGTTTTTATACATAATAGTAATTAGATTTATTTTAAATAGGGTCGACATTAGATTAAAAATGTTACATTTAAATTTACATTTACGTTTACATGTTTATGTGTTTCCGTGAGATCTACCCCCACACCCCCATACTGGGTTGTTGAGTGCCGCTCGGTGCAAAAATATATAACAAGTTTTTCTATTTTTTATTATTTTTTAAAGAAATGTTATCATTTTAATACAATAGATTGTATTTTTATGGAGCTCATGCATCCATGTATCACCTATTTATTGAAATTATATCTTAGTAGTGGGAGATCAAAATCTTTAGTTGTGGTGAATCCTTTTGTTGATCACAAAGGAGATACATCCTCTTGTTGTTTGGATTTACAAATAATGCCTACCAACCCTCTATGGCTCTGCATGCAAATATTCTTATCTCTCACTCCACTTGGCTGTACTTGCCATTCTTGCTTGCATTGATGAATATTACCTTCATGTCTTCCCTTATGTCTATTTAATATGGCAAATGAGAATATGCATGAGGGATCAAATCTATTCAATACCAATTCCTTATTATAAAAAAAAAAATTCCTAAATAAAAAATAGTATTCATTTTGTTAACAAAAACAATAAATTTATTTATGTCTTCTTTTGCAGATGGTGGCATGCATCATAATGCACATGTTATTGGAAATTTTATGATATTGTACTCTTTTTTTTTTCTTTTAAAAACTCATTGCAATTTTTTTGAACGATCTAGCCAATTACCCTATAATAAAGAAAAAAAAATTCAATGTAAAACAATTTTTTTTATATTTAAAAAATGGTGTCCATCATATGATTCTTATATAAATTATAAGTAAATAGTCCAGTTGAATTCCCTCCATATGATTTTTATAAAAATTATAAGTAAATGGTCCAATTGGATATTCTCCATAGGATTCATATATCTAGAGTGTAATTAAATAGCCTTATTAAATTTCCTCCCTATAACTTTTATATGCAATAATATATATGAGTAAACCAATTCCATCTATGTGTGATCATTCAAATATACCTGGAGATTTTATTTATATATAAGATTTTTTGTTTAAAATCTGTGCAATTATATATATATATATATATATATATATATATATATTATATATTATATAAATATATATATAATTAAAAATTATTATTCATTTTTATATGAAAAAAATAACTTATTTTAATTTGTAAATATTAAAAAGATAAATAAAACTAGCCTTCAAATTGAAATATGAATTTTCACTTCAAATTTTATCAATAACTTCTTCAATTGTCACAATGATACCAACTAAAGAGACATATTTAATAACTTTAATTCTATGAATGGATGCAGAATATTCAATGATTATTAGCGAGAAGATCGAAAGAGGGGGGTTTGGATGGTATTTCTTGGTCCAAGTTGTCTTTAGCGCGACTTTTTGGAAGCTTTTTCGATGGGTTTTTCTGGTCTAATGGCTCTCAAATCTGGCATGAAATTATTGAAATCACAAGTTTGATAGGTAACGCCTACACAATTGAAGTTCCCAAACTACTTTGAAACCAAATTATGTTTTAACCCTAGACAAATATTTGCTGCAAAAAAGCTCTTAATGAAAAATAAAATTCCATGATGCACACATTTAACACAAAGATTTTACATTGAAAACCAAAATAGAAAGAAAATTTAGAGGTTTCACTTCCTATTTTTCCTTTTATTATATTTATTCATAATGTTACAACGACATATAAACCCCCAATCCATTAACCTTATATTAAAATACCACCATAATTCCTTAATCGGAATTACATTACCATGGACCACAAAACTATGTCATGAGACTGGCAAAAGATGAAAACCATATCGAGAAAATTTGCTTAATAAAAACACCTCAATAAAAATATATCAATGTTTTTTGCTTGTTGGACACACACACTGTCCTTTTGACTACCATCATTATGCAACCCCACTTATGGCCCCTTCTCACACTACACCATGTGCAAAGAATATAACACATAACCAACAAAAGTAAGATGTTAAAAAATGACGAAATGGAAAAAAAAAATATTATAAACTTGTATCAATAATATTAAAGAGCATATTCAATGAATACTTCCACCTTTATTAAAATATTAAATCAACCAATAATACTATATAAAATTGATATAAATATTAAATTAAAACTATAAAAATTCAATAGGTTTGAACTTCTAAAAATGTTCATAAGCTTAAAGTTAACACCTAAATAATACATGTTCAAATGGGTGCACTTAAACTAATATTATATACCTCCTCTATCCTCACAGATAAAAAAAATAAATTAAAATAGCTCCTTTTAGAATTAAACATATTAAAAACACTAAAAAGACCAGTGATAAGTCAAAATTTTTGCGAGAAAGTTGGAGTCAAACCTACCAGAGTGACTAAGTGGGTGAATCATCGAATTGAATTATGGCGATCCTCTTTCTTTTCCCATACTTGATTATAGCCTGAGAAACCATCTAGCAATGACATCATTCCTGAACCTATTACTCTTTGCAACATGGTTTCAATGTTAGGCAAAGGGTAATTATCCTTTTTACATGCCAGATCAAGGTTTCTAAAATCTACACAAAATTTGATTGTTCCATTTTTCTTCCTAACAATAACCAAATTAGAACACCATGATGAATTCCTAGTATGCGCAATAATTTCAGCTACTAGCATTTTTTGAAGCTCTTTCTGGACCAAGGGAGCTAACTTAGGATTGATTTGTCTAAGTTTTTGATGAAAGGGTTTAGTATTTTCATCTTTTAAAGGGATAGTGTGTTCCATGAAAAATTCCCTATAACCTTTTAGATCATCATAAGATAATGCTAGAACATCTCTACATTCATGAAGTAAATCAATTAACTTCTTCCTTTCTTCCTCTGTGGCACCCTTACCAATTTTCATAATTTTTTGATCCCTAGAGGTACCAATATTTACTTCAATGTATTCCCTTGGATCAATCTTCTTCTCTTCTCTTTTCTTTGTAGCATCATTCCTATCAAAAAGTCACTCTAATGCTTTCCATCCCCTGGGGATATAATTTGTCACATCATCATTAACACAATTGCATCCTTCCTCCTTATAAGCAATGTTTAAATCTTCAAATTATTCTAAGTTATTCAAGAAGCAAACTACTTGACTATCATCATTAAAAACTTGCCAATGCTCAACATTATCGGGAATTGAAGGCCTAAAAATAACTTCCATCTTGTCTTGATCATTTACTAACTCATCAGATAATTGCAAAGTAAATGATGCCACTGCAAGTTGATCAGTATGGATGTTCTTTTCTCTAAGGATGGCTTGAAGATCAAGAGCATCAAAAAGTTCCATAGTGTCCCAAATTGCATTTTGATATCTCTTGAGTTTATTATTCTTACAAGCAAATTTGTTTTTTATTTTCATAATTACCAAATTTGAATCTCCCTTGATACTAAGAAATTTAATCGTTAAATCATTTGCTAGTTCGAGACTCAACAATAGAGCTTCATACTCAGCTACATTTTTGGTAGCTTCAAATTCCAATCTATAGACAAATTTTAAAGTATGACCAAGGGGGTATTTTAACACAATACCAACACCTCTACCATGTCTAGAATTTGCATTATCAAAATACATATACCATGATTCTTTAAATCAACAATCTTTTCATCCAAGGGAACTATGGAATTAGAAAAAATAGCATAATTCCCAAGGTTAGGTTGTTATGTTATAATATCATTATGAGGCCTCTTGGGGTCTTCCATGTGAAATCTTCTTTCAAGCTTCCAATCAGGACTTACAAAACCATTGCCTCCATGAGAAGGAATAGTAGCATAAGTCCAATTCATTTGAATACTCCCTCTTAGATTAGAATCCCACTTTCTCGATAGCAACATACCCCAAGCGTCAGGCACATCAATCACAACAATGTCCATGGAAATCATTATATCAAGATAAACAGACAAATGCACTTGTAAATCCTTAATTAAACCATGCACTTCAATTCTCTTAGAATCCATGGTGAAAATGTTGTGATAAGGTCTAAAAATTCCTTAAGTTGAGTTGTTCCATGACCCTTTTGGTCATGACACACGCCGATGCACCATAATCCAACATGCAGTTATACAATTGAAAACCATTAATAATTAAAGTAATACAGAATAGTTGATGATTTTTATTATCTGGTTCCATACTTTACAAATACATCGGAGCATCTTGATAACCAACTTCAGGAGCCTTTTCACGAAAAACATCACCACGAGGAGCATCAATAGCCTTAAATAACTTAGCCTCTTGGGAGGGAATGTTTATTATCTCGGTGACAGGAACCAAGGTCTTAGAATTATTAATCCAACCTCCCAAATCAATATTCACTCCAGAGTTAGAATTCAAACTAGGGTTAGAAACTCTGGGAGTAATATGATTTTCACGTTGCTCCTTATTTCTTTGTTGATAAGTATATACTTTATCTATAGCAATCTCCAAGATTTGTTTCAGAGAAGGTTTTTCACCAAATAGCTCAGAAATCATGTCCTTCTCATCATTAAAGGTATTAATACTATAAGAAGATTGAATTTTTTTCACATCATGAGTGTTTTCGACAACTTCCATCCAATATTCCATGGGTAACTGATGCTCATCACCAACAATATTAATTTGATTACTTTCCCCAATCATTCCACTCCCCATAATTCTCTTTACAGTAGGACAAGTAGCCTCATCATGAAGGGCATCACAAGCTCTACAATAAGGAGTAGCTTCTTCCACAAGATGAGTAGACTCAAGTAGATTTGGCGGTCTCTGCTCATTTGATGGGCCCCTCTTTTTCCAAGCATTATTATTTCGATTATTCATATGTTGGATATTTTTTTCTTGCGGTCTTTCCATTTGAACCAACCTGGCTTGCATGACACTGATTTATTTAGCATGATTTGACATCATTTTTGCTTGATCAATTTCCATGTTCTTAATCATTTCCTTAATTCTTTAATAGGATCATGACCAACCTCTTTAATTTCTTTTCCTTTAGAATCACGAGATTTACTTGGACCCCTATCAAAACTTGGAATCTTAGATTTCCTAGATGCTTTCCAACATTGTTCCATTTCTTTAGCCAAAGTTTGTGCGGCCCTACAATCATTATGTTTAACATGTATCAACTCATAAGATGTATCATTGTTAAATGCATCGAGATAATATTCTGAAAGAGACTTATCAGTAGGTTTATAATTTTGAGGTAAATCTCTAACAATACCATTAAACCTTTTATTAGATTCTTCCACGGTCTCATTTTCATTCTTTTTTATGGTGCTGATAGCTCTAAGTAAGTGCCTTTCTTCTTTGTTATATCCATACTTATCCTTAAAGGAAGTAATAATCTATTGAAATGAATCAAATGAGTTATCTGGATTTTCTGTAAACCAATCCAAAGCATCTTCTTCCAAATAAAGGACAAAGAGGCTCATCTTCACATATTCATGATTATAGTCAGGACCTCTAGCCTATTTTCCCAACCAAGAGTTAAAATCTTTGAGATGAGCTTTAACACTAACCGTATTACTTCCTTGAAAAGATGGCAACTTGTCAAAGCCGTTATCTGGAAGATCATGCGGATAACCTTGAATTTTAGAAAAGTTACAAGGGGAAAACAAGTCCATGATGTCTTGTTCAACCATGTTGAAAATAGCAACAAGAAATGCTAAATATAGAAGTGCTAAAAATAGCATTGCTATAAATAGCATTTCGGGATACATTCCAATTTTAGTTAGTCCCTGAACTAAAATTGAGAATTCAAATTCAAATTTGATCTTAGCAGCTGTTTGAAAAATAATTGATTAATTTATCTTGAGTTAATTAGTTGGAGAACATCAAACATGGAGTCTATGTTAAGACATGCAACCGTTTTCCCTTTGATTGAGGACATTATCCCTTGATTAAAGTGATTAGGATTAGTTGTACTTTGAGTTGTAATTAGTTAGCTCACTTAACTGAGTTAAGTCCAGTTAGATTAGTTCCAATAGTTTGTGGAACTGATTGTGAGTTCAGTTAGTTAATGCATGCATGCATGTAACTACTGTACTTCAGATAACTGAATATTCTCTCATAAATAACTCATGCATGTCAGTTCAATCAAAGAGCCAGTTGAGATCAGAGTATGGGACAATGTACTATCAGTTGCAAGAATATTCCATTGAGGATATCTCTTGCATGCAGAAGGAATTCATTCCTTGGAGATTGCGCAGTTACTTTTGTGTTTAGTGAGTTGTGTGAGAGGTGAATTCACACAGGTGGCAGCCAGAGGACCCAGGAGAAACTGCGCAAGGAAATAGGAGGCTTGGAGGATTGAGGGAAGGCGTATGTTGTGTCTATTCAGTCTATGAGCAGCAATGAAGGATTATAATAAGATTTGGATAGCTTGTGAGCTAAAGCTTTGTGTAATCCAGAGATATTTCCACTTGTATGATAATACAGATAGTGGGGTTTAGCTGAGGCTTTCCCTAGAGTATTCTTCTGTGTTCATGTCTGATTGATTTCTCATTCTCTGTTATATGTGTTCTATTTGATCTTGCTCAAAATCGATTAAGCTTCCACAAGTTTGTTTGTAGAAGTAGATCAAGTATTTTGTATATTGTGTTTTCTGGTGATCTACAGTGGGAAATTTACATGTTATCGGAGCAAGGTGATCAAAGTGAAGAACAGTATATAAAGAAGGGAGAAGTTCGAAGGTTGAAGTTCCTAATTATAGAAATAATTTTTTTTTATCACATCTCAAATTTCACCAATGGCACTCAACGATTTGAGACTTGAGTATGCCCTAGATGACAACTCGAATTATATAGCCTGGAAGGATTGCATGGAAGTGGTTTTAGAGGAAAACGATTTGAAGAACTTCATTGATTAAGAAGTCCCCAGCTAGCAGCAGCTAATGCATAAGAATTGGTGGAATGGAAGAAATGTGTGGCTAGAGCGAGGAGAATCCTTCTAGAGGGAGTTTGAGACCACATAGTCTCGAGTATCCATGGGAAGAAGACATCGTTTTCAATGTGGAAAACATTGAAGGATCTATATCAGAACAACAACGATCAGAGGAAGCTAGAGCTGAAAGACAAGCTTCGGAAAATCAAGTGTGAAAAGGGTGACATGATCTCTACATATCTGAACAAGCTCACCACCTGCAGGGATGAGCTTGGAAGTGTAGGAATCACGACAGCTGATGATGACATGGTGAGTCTTGCTCTACTATGTCTTCCTAAGAGCTGGCATAGCTACCAAGACTCAGTAAATGGAAGAGAGAAACTTCCAGATTGGGAACGACTTTGGTCGGATCTGATGCAGGAGGAGATAAGGAGAAGCACCAGAGATGGATCTTCATCAAAGCAAGATGATGAAGAAAATCTAGCCTTAGCGAGTAAGGCGAGGAAAGGGAAAGGGAAGGCGTCCCATTCCAAATCGAATTCTTCCCATGGTGGGAAGAATATTGACAAATCGAAAGTGTGATGCGTTCACTGTCATGAGGTGGGCCATTATGCTACGAATTGTCCACAGAAGAAATCCAAGAAGGGATAAGATGGTGAGGCACTGGCCTCACAATTCGAATTGGATTTCACCCTAATCGCATGCATGGTTTAATCGATGATGGGGTGTGTTTGGTACCTAGACAGTGGAGCCTCATTCCACATGACCAGAGATAAGAATCTATTCAGTACCTTGGAGGAGAAGGACCTCCAGATGCGCATCGAGATGGGCGATGATGGAAAGTACCATGTTTCAGGTGAAGGTACAATTGTGTTTCCAAGGGAGCATGGAGCTACTCTCACCCTGACTGATGTAAAGTATGTGCCTAGTCTGAATAAGAATCTATTGTCCATCATTATGCTGTAAGACAAAGGATATGATGTAGTATTTAGTAAAGGAAAGGCATTATTGAGGCATATCGGCACTGGACAGACCGAGAGGATTGGGATTTGAGTAAAGAATCTCTACAAGATGGAGGTAGACAACTATGCTGCATTGAGTTCCAAAGCATAGTTGGTGTAGAGATAAGATATTGGTGAGTTATGGCATAGAAGATTGGGCCACATGCACCATGGAGCCTTGAAGATCATGCAGCAGATTTCTACCGGACTTCCCAAGGGAAAACTGGAGCAAGTGGATACATGCAAAGGTTGTACCTTGGGTAAGTATGCAAAATCTTCCTTTCAGGATCGAGACAGTAGAGCTGGAGCAATCCTGGAGTGAGTTCATATAGATGTGTGTGGACCATTCTCTATAGCCTCCACCGCTAAACAAAGGTACTATGTTATTTTTATTGATGATTTTTCTCGTAGATGTTGGATCTACTTCATGCAGAAGAAGGATCAAACCTTCTCAAGGTTTTGTGAGTTCAAAGCCTTGGCAGAGAAAGAATCTGGAAAGAAAATAAGGGCCTTGTGAAGTGAAAATGGTGGAGAGTATGTCTCCCAATAGTTTAAGGACTTCTGTGCAGCAAAAGGAATTAAACGGGAGTTGATGACACCCGATAACCCAAAATAGAATGGGTGGTCGAAAGGAAGAATAGATCGATTGTGGGAGCAGCTCGAGCAATGTTGCATGACCAAAGCCTACCACTTCATTTGTGGGCTGAGGCATGCAATACAACAGTATACTTGCAGAATAGAAGCCTGCATCGTATACTGG
This sequence comes from Pinus tabuliformis, assembly GCA_031772625.1. Lineage (NCBI taxonomy): Eukaryota > Viridiplantae > Streptophyta > Pinopsida > Pinales > Pinaceae > Pinus > Pinus tabuliformis. The sequence goes on along the minus strand of CM062810.1, from coordinate 618,703,235 downwards.
GGATGAAGACACTAATGGAGGCCTTTTCTGGGAAGAGACCAGATGTGAGTTAGTTTAGGATCTTTGGATCATTGGTTTATTGCCATGTGACCAAAGATGCATGGAAGAAGCTAGATCCAACAGCTGAGTTGGGGATACCTGTGGGGTACACTGATACACCCCACAACTATCGAGTGTTCTTGGATACTAGCCAGAGGACAGTGGTACGTAGAGATATGAAGTTCGACAAGCAGAAAGCCATGCAAGTTTCCCTTGAGAGGGAGCTCAAGTTGCATGCAAAGGAGGAACTTTTGGTTCCTAAGGAGGAGGAGCCTCAAACTGATGCGGAGCAGCCACATGTAGAGGATCCAGGAGTGGAGACATCCACTCATGCAGAGTCTTCCAGAGATGGGTGGAAACACTCAAGGGAAGCTAACAGATTGATGATGGATGCGAGAGAGAATGTGGGACAACCATCTTCTCAGCACAGACAGAGGAGGTCACCCGAGCGGTACACTGGTTACATGGCCCTGGTTGGGGAGTGTGTAGAGACTGAACCTTCTTCCTTTGAGGAAGCAGTGCAACAACCAGTCTGGGTTGATGCTATGGTGGAGGAGTATGACTCCATCATTCAGAACAGTCTTTGGGATGTTGTCCCAAGACCAGAGGACAAGTCAGTGGTGACTTCTCGATGGTTTTACAAGCTAAAGCAAGAAGCTGATGGGAGCGTTGAGAAACATAAGGCAAGGTTTGTTGCCCATGGTTTCTCACAGGTCGAGGGGGTCGACTATGATGAGACTTTTGCTCCTGTAGCAAGGTACTCATCCATCAGATCGATGTTGGCACTATCAGCATAGATGGGTTGGAAGATCCATCAGATGGATGTGAAGACTACGTTCCTCAATGGTGTAGAAATTTTGAATAAGTGTCATATTATTCAAAATTTCTACATGGTATTAGAGCAGAGTTGATCATCAGATCTATTATTCAGAAAGTGTTTACATTTTATTTCTTCAGGCAGAGTCTGTAATCAGGCCAGGTAGCCTCTGGATTCATCCTTCTTTTGGAAGGTGAGATATCCGGTGAATGCCCATACATTCAATCTCTGTACGAGAAATACTTTGTTCTCACGAATTTTAGATCAGAAGCGGTTGAGTTTTGAGCTGGTGGAATTCGAATTTGCAGCAGTGTTTTCTTGGTGTCAAAGTTGAAATGTCTTTCAACGGATTGCGATTGGAGTATGCCCTTGAGGGCAGCTCGAACTATATTGCATGGAAAGACAGGATGGAGGCGGTGTTAGATGAAAATGGGTTGAAGGAGTTCATAGAAGCTGAGGTCCCAAAGCCTACTGATGCTGCTCACATTGATGCTTGGCAAAAGAAGACAGCAAAGTGTCGAAGGATTCTGTTGGAGGGCGTGAAGGATCACATTGTGTCTAGCTGAAAACCCCCAACTATCTATATATTATATTGATTGAGAACATGTAACAATACATAGTACAATACTCCTCGCAAGTACTCAGTACTATCTCCACCTGTTACACACAAAACTAGCTCAGATCTGAATCAATCACAGGTTCAAATCTCCTCCGCTGCTTGCCTGCCTCCACTGCGCAATCCTGAATGAGAATAGATGAGAATGGCTGATCCAAACTTCTTATACCTTGTGTAACACTGCGCAATACTCATTGGAAATACTCAATCCATTGATTGTGCAAATCTCATGCACAACTGTAGTCACAACTGACAGTTGTCTTGCCCTTTCACTCACCTCTAACACCTGTCTCCACTGAACTGTCCATGCACTAAGTTAACTGATGTATTCTTTAGTTGATTTATGAGTTAATAATTAGTGAATTAATTAAATTAATTCACACAACTCATCACTAGTGTATTCTTTAGTTAGACTAAATACAACTAGTTCAACTAAGTCAAACTGAACACAACTCCATCAACTCCTCAATCAACTCCACCAAACTCAATCACTTGAGTTCTAACTGAAGTCCATCATGCAATAGCTCAACTAACCCATAAGAAAAGCATATTTCCTTCTGACAGTTGCATGTGCCACATTTGTAGCTCGAACTGAAGTGCTGCAAGAGGATAAGATAATGTTTATAGTCCAAATATTATTAAGAGCTAATAATATTCGACTGTTCTATTTTTGACTGGCAGTCTAAAAATAGACTCCGCCCATATGTCTAAAAATAGAAGTCCATCTATTTTTACCAACATGACCAGTCATCCACAAATAGCATCCTGCAACTCATAGACCATGATCCATATGTCTAAAAAAAGACATAGTCTAAAAATAGACTTTGCCCCAAAATAGCCTGCGGGACCACTTAGTGAAGGCGACTTCTTTTCACTAAGCTCCATCATCTTGTTGCATTTTCAACAAATGGCAAGATTGAGGAAGAGGTGTACATAGAGCAGCCGAAAGTATTTGAGACCTTCAATCATGAGTCGCATGTGTGACGACTCAAGAGAGCTTTGTATGGGCTGAAGCAAGCACCTCGTTCTTGGTACACCAAGATCGACAACTATTTCACCATGTTGGGCTTCACAAATAGTGAAGCAGATGCAAACCTTTACCACATCATGGTAGAAGGTAAGCCATTGATCATTGTTCTTTATGTTGATGATCTGATATTGACAGGTGATGATCAATTGATCAAGTCTTGCAAGGAGGACCTTGCAAGAGAGTTCGAGATGAAAGACATGGGTCTCATGCACTACTTTCTAGGCATGGAAGTGTGGCAGAAGGATGGGGAAGTGTTTTTGTCTCAAGACAAGTATGCCAATGAGATACTTAGGTGATTCCACATGGAGAAGTGCAAGCCCATGCAGACTCCTCTAGCAGGTAACTGGAGGAAGGAGGATGCTACTTCAAGTGAGGTAGTAGTTGCTACTGTTTATCAACAACTTTTGGGTTCATTGATGTATTTAGTGAACACACGACCAGATTTGTGCTTTGTTGTGAACCAGCTGAGTCAAGCTATGGTTCAGCCTACCAAGCTGTTTTGGAAGGCAGTGAAGCATGTGCTAAGATACCTCATAGGCACATCTCAGTATGGATTATGGTACAGACGGACAAAGGGAGTGAAGCTTCAGGGCTTCACAGATGTAGATTGGGCAGGGAGTCCATCAGACCAAAAGAGAACTTCAGGAGGAATTTTCAATGTTGGTTCAGCTACAGTTTCTTGGTACAGCAGGAAATAGAGGTCAGTTTTACTTAGCTCAGCAAAGGCTGAATACATGGCTGCCAGTCAGGCAGCATGTGAGGCGATTTGGATGCAGAAAATTCTAGTTGGATTGTTTGGTCAGAGGATGGATCCAACTGTGATCTATTGCGATAATCATAGTTGTATCAAACTCTCTGAGAATCCAGTATTTCATGACAGATCCAAGCACATCGATATCCGGTATCATCATCTTCGAGACTGTGTGGTGAAGAGGATCATGTTGTTGCTGTATGTTTCGACCAAGGAGAAAGATGCAGATATTTTGACTAAGGCATTATCAAAGTGCAAGTTCGAGTTCCATAGAGTTCCACAGAGACAGGATTGGGGTGACAGATAATCCCTTTCTTGTTGAGAGGGAGTGTTGAAAATAGCAACAAGAAATGCTAAATATATAAGTGCTAAAAATAACATTGCAATTTTAGTTAGTCCTGAACTAAAATTGAGAATTAAACTTCGAATTTGATCTTAGCAGCTATTTGAAAAATGATTAATTAATTCATCTTGAGTTAATTAGTTGGAGAAAATCAAACATGAAGTTTATGTGAAGACATGCAACAATTTTTCCTTTGATTGAGGAAGTTATCCCTTGATTAAAGTGATCGGGATGAGTTGTACTTTGAGTTGTAATTAGTTAGCTCAGTTAACTGAGTTAAGTCTAGTTAGATTAGTTCCAACAGTTTGTGGAACTGATTGTGAGTTCAGTTAATTAATTCATGCATGCATGTAACTACTGTACTTCAAATAACTAAATATTCTCTCATAAATAACTCATGCATGTCAATTCAGTCAAAGACCCAGTTGAGATCAGAGGATGGGATAGTGTACTATTAGTTGCAGGAATATTCCATTGAGGATATCTCTTGCATGCAGAAGGAATTCATTCCTTGGAGATTTCGCAGTTACTTCTGAGTTTGGTGAGTTATGTGAGAGGTGAATTCACACAGGTGGCAGTTAGAGGACCCAAGAGAAGCTGCGCAAGGAAATAGGAGGCTTGGAGGACTGAGGGAAGGCATATCTTGTGTCTATTCAGCCTATGAGCAGCAGTGAGGGATTGTACTGAGAGCTCGATAGCTTGTGAGCTAAAGCTTTGTGTAATCCGAAGATATTTCCACTTGTATGATAATACAGATAGTGGGATTTTTAGCTGAGGCTTTCCCCAGAGTATTCTTCTGTGTTCATGTGCGATTGATTTCTCATTCTCTATTATATGTGTTTTATTTGATCTTGCTCAAAAATCGATTAAGCTTCAAAAAGTTTGTTTGTAGAAGTAGATCAAGTATTTTTCTTTAGTATATTGCATTATCTGGTGATCTATAGTGAGAAATTCTACAAACCGGGTCAAGAAAAAGCAAATGGATATCAGGGATAACTTCCTGTCCAATATTATCGAGGAGTCTACGAGAAATAAGATTGTGTAATCGAACTCTAAGATCCCTTTCAGGTTCTGGAGTAGGATTATACAAAACACTTGGATTCCTTCTAGTAGAGATCCTTGTAGAAAATGTAACAAGTGGAGCTGCCACTTGAACAAGAACATAACTCTAAAAACCCAATATGCTAAGAATCGAAAGTTAGTGAATAAACCGAGTCAAAATAAACTTATCACCAACGACTTCGCCAAAAAATGTTGTCGCCTAAGATGTACACCTAAGTGAGGGAAAAGTTTCTAACCCAGCAAGGTATAATCTTTAAGGCACAACCCTCAGAGTACAGGCTATCACCTATTCCCTACTCACTTCGTTTAAGCTCTCTCCTAGATATGCTAAGGGGGGTAGTCCCTAAGGATAGTTAGAAAGGGAAAACTTGCTGCAACAACAAGTCTAGGAGACTAACGGCAAGGAAATTCTTTATCTAAGAAACTTGATTAAAAGTATTTAGCAAGCTTGATTACTAAAAGAGCAATGTAAATATTTATAAGACAATCCCAATAAGATAAATAAGACAATGACTATATTAACAATGATAAACTAGTGCCTTATAACAATGCTTAGAAGAGATTCAACACTTGCAAGATATTTCAAGCCAAAAGATAAATAATGCTACAAGACATGTATTAGTATAGGAAATGGCACACTATTAAAAGATGAGCATAAAATCTACCTTGCAAGAATAAAAGAAACCTGTATTTTTTTTTAAAGAGATTCTCCAATGATCCAGGTGGATGTTGGTGGCCACCCACCTATCCCACTTGTTCCCCCACAACTATCTCTTTCAGTTTTCCAGTTTCCTTAATTGTAGCACAATTTACTATTTTTAGCAATTTTTCGGGTCCTGAACTTCCGGAGCCATTTTGAGGCCCTAAACGACATTTTTGGGAAAACTGGGAGCAACATGGGTTATTGGCCCATGTTTCTCTTCCTAAAGTTATATTCCTCAAATATATCTTTCTAACGAGCTATTGTTCACGTCAAATGGAGATCGTATGCCAAAGTTACGACCCCAAGAAGTTGATGTACCAATTTACCCAAACTGGGCCCACATTTTGGCGCTTCATCTCCTAGGGTTAGGTTTTTGGATGTTTAGGGTTTTCCATTGTTTCTCAATAATAAATAGGCCTTTGACCCTCATTGTAACACAGTTCAGAGGCATGTAGCCACCACATCTCTTCTCAAAGATAAGCTACCACCGCCCTAGCTAGTTTATTTCCATTTCGATTTGTAAGCATATTTCAGTATTTTACATTATTGAAATGAAGTATTATTTCTATTGCATCTATGTGTTTATGGTTATATCTGTAATTTTTTGCATTCCTGCTTAAATCTGGATCAGTGGTATCAGGGCAGTCTGATTTGTCTCTGTATTTCTGTGCATGTCCCCAACGAGGTCGGGATATAAGGAGTTAGGGCTTGAACTGGTCGAACCTTTGCAAGACCAGCCTCACAAATCCCAACGGTCTCCCATGGTGGATGAAAAGAAAGATGAGGGGCAGGAGATCCTATCAAAATCTTGCTCGAAGAAGCCCTCGAGCGACAAAGGAACGCAACGATGGACAACTTTGCCCAGATCCTTTAGCAACTACCCAGAGGCGATGCATCGACTTCCAATAGCTACTCTAGAAACACCCCACCCTTTAAGGTACAAGTTAATTTTGAAATCCCCATCTTCAAGGGTCAAATAGACGTAAATGCCGTAGATAAATGGTTAAAACTGCTAGATGGATATTTTTTTGTTAATGAATTTTCCAGTCGGGAAAAGATTACTTTCGCTCTTCTCAAAGCATCCCCCCACATCAAAGATTGGTGGGAAACCTACTGCGAGCAGAAGGATGAAAGTATGGGCTCACTATTTTCAGCCACACCCACTTGGAATTCATTCTGGGATGCCATTAAGGAGCAGTATTACCCTATCAAAAGCTATGAGGACAAATACATAAAATGGACCTAAATGTGCTGGAGTTCACAAACATTTTTCATACCCTTCACACACAGTTGGTATCAAGGATTCTAAGCTACATTTTGTACTCAAATACTGCGACTACCTACACAAATACATCCACGATGAGATGGAGTTCTTAAGAAACTCCTTGCTCGGCACAGCGTACCGATACGCTGTCAAAATCGACCAGAAGTTTAAACAAAAGAAGCGAGACTTTGGATCTGCGATTCCAAAGAACAAATGACAAAGCCAAGGCGGGGTGAACCAAGACAATCCATCGAAGCCGCAAGGAAAGAACAACACCACGAAGTCAAAGAAGGACACAGGAAAGTGGTGTGAGTTCCATAAGAGCCCCACTCACAACACAAGTGAGTGTCGGACCAAGCAGTCGCTGGTGGCCAAGTTGAAGGCTTCAGAATTAGATGCATGTTCTGACCCTGAGTCAGAACCCGACAAGGAGAATGGAAAAGGGAAGCAGAGAATTGAGGCGGAGCCCAGCGCCACTGTTGCCACCGCCAAGATCCAGAAAAATGAGCCTAAAGATCCAGAGGAGGGGGAGTGTCTTTTCCACTCATAGATGTGGGTGAAGGGTTTTACACTGCAATTCATTGTCGACAGTGGCAGCCAAAAGAACCTCATTTCAGTAGAGGTTGTGAGGCGGTTGGGCCTACCGACTACACCACACCCACAATCGTACAGTATCAAGTGGCTTCACTAAGGATGAGATCTCCAAGTCCGCCAGCAGTGCTACCTTCCCTACATCATCAAGCCCTTTATAGATGAAGTATTGTGTGATGTTGCACCTCTAGATGTTTGTGATGTATTATTAGGCCAGCCATACTTGTGGAGGCGACATGTTGTGTATGAGTCAAGGCCTCGTGCTGTCATTATTTCTTTGTGTAATTCATTATACAGGATACCAGAGGTAGCCCCACCTACCGCCACCTCTTTTATCACTACTAAGAAATCTCCCAGATGACAAAATTCATTTTCTGTTTGGTTTGCTCCCAAAGAAAGCGAAAGATCATCGCCACATCCATGACCCCTGCGAAGGGTTCCTCCACGCAGCAGCAGCAGATGGATATGGTCATGAAAGTAGACAGGAACATCTTCTCCTCACCCACAGGGACACCGTTGCACTCTCAGGTCAAGCATTCATTCGATCTGACTCCCAAAGCACCTCTACCCAGCGGGCCGATATATCATCGCTCCATTCTAAAAAATGACAAGTACAAGAAGCGACATGGTACTTACACCAATACCAAGGCTGTGGGGAACAATGCTTTGGAGCACAACATTCCCCCATTCCTTCACTTACACTGATTGTTCAATGTGGACCGCCCTCTACCATGCTTCCCACCAGTATTGAACACATCAGAGATTGCACAACAGCTCACTAAGGACCAAGTTCAGCAGATGGAGGAACTCAACGCAGTGGGGACCATTGCTTCCTACGAGGGGAGGAATGATCCAAGTAGATTTTGGTGACCATCCACCTATCCCAATTCAACCCCCACAAATGTCTCTTTCAATTTTTCAGTTTCCTTAATTGTAGCACAATTTACTATTTTTAGTAGTTTTTCGGGTCCTGAACTTTCGAAGCCGTTTTGAGGCCCTAAAAGATGTTTTTTGGGAAAACCGGGAGCAGCATGGATAATATATTGATGTTTCTCTTCCCAAAGGTATAGTCCTCAGATAAATCTTTCTAACGAGTTATTGTGTGCGTCAAATGGAGATCATATGCCAAAGTTACGACCCCGGGAAGTTGATGTACCAATTTACCCAAACGGGGCCCACAATTTAGTGCTTCATCTCCTAGGGTTAGTTTTTTGGATGTTTATGGTTTTCCATTGTTTCTCAACAATAAATAGGCCTTCAAGCCTCATTGTAACACAGTTAAGAGGCATGTAGCCACCACATCTCTTCTCAGAGATAAGCTACCATCGGCCTAGCTAGTTTATTTCCATTTATGTTTGTAAGCATATTTCAGTATTTTACATTAATGAAATGAAGTATTATTTTCGCTGCATCTCTGTGTTTATGGTTATATCTGTAATTTTTTGCGTTCCTGCTTTAATCAGGTTCATCTAATAAATGTAACAATATCAATTGACAATGAGCAAGGAAATAAAATGACAATACAAGAGTACTAATATAGAATTGCAAGTAAAGATAGAGTGCTGACAAAATAACAATATGCCAAATTAGGCAAAGCCAGATAGGTGAATGCAAACTAAGCTAGGTGGAATGCAAAATCCAACTCATAATGCAAATATTGATGCAAGATTTCAATGGTCTACAATGATAACAATGTTGCTTCAAGAAAAGTGAAATGTCAATAAAGTTGTAATCACAAAGGATTTCAATGCTTCAAAGCAAGAGGTTACTTGTTAATGACCATGATTAATGAAACAAAAAAGATAATGTTGACTTAAAGCAAAACTCATAATGCTTTTAAGAAGCATTAGCTGAAGATGTTCTTCACTTAGCTTAGATAATGGAACAAGTGAAATCTTATATGATGTAAACAAAAGTAAATTATGGTAGATGAGGTTGCTAATAGGAAATTAAGGAAATCACCACTTTGATCTATAATTGCTTCTGAAATAGAGACAAGAAATATTCCAAGCACTTAGATGAAAACATTGAAGTTACATCTAGCATGCTAAACAAATGAGATGCAGGAAAAACTTAGTGAGTTACAAAACTAAACAGAAGATTTTCCTTTTAAACAAGGAGAAACAAGATGCCAAAGGATGAAGATCCCAAACTCCCCAAGAAAAATATAAACTTTTATTAATGGGAATTACACAGGAAAAGGAGCCCTTTGATAGATTAAATGACTCTTCACATCAGGGAGTTTTACAATAGAGATAATGTCTTTACAAAACCAACAAACTCCTCAAGAGAGGAAAATCCACATATGATAGTTGTAACTACTTAAGCATTTGGATATGCAACAAGGTGACTGCAAAGGAAAGGTTCTTGACTTAAATAAGAGTATGTGACCTTTTCAATGAACCAATCCCAAATCAAATATTGTCTTTGTTGTAAAGACACTTTCCACTAGTAGTGTATATCCCTTGCCAAACAAATGTTAGCCTTTGAAGAAACAATGAACAAATGGCAAGTTTCATATTTATTATTCTAGTTCTAGTGGTGATCAATATTTCAAGTTTCAAAATACTTCAAATAGTTTAACTTCCCTACAACAAATAGGCTTTCTTGCATCACTGATACTTCACTGCTAGCTGTATGACAAGGCCCTCTTTACACCAATGTGTGAAATCTGAGTTATATTAAAATATTTAAGAGGAAATATATTAAGTTTCAAAGGTGTGAAATCTTATGACCAAGTCTTGCATCAGGTAAAAGATTGAACTTTGAGCAACAACGAGAATGAAATAGGCCCCCCTTTTTTTAGAAGCACTCTCATCCCTATGAAGAAAGCACTTTGAAATTTATGTCAAATTAAGATGAAAAAAACCTCCAAAAATCATTTGTGAAGCTCTCCAATTATTGAAAGGGTTAGACAATGGAATTCAGTTACTTTAGCTGTCCAAAAAATGCTTCAAATATCAACGGCTATAATAATAATAATAAAAAATCAATAATGGCTTAGGCTATAAAACTGGCAATGTCAACAATATAAATCTATGCCTAAAAAGATGCACAGGTCCTTATTTTTTAAAAAGGCAAAGGTTAGCCCAACAAAATTTACAGTGAAAAATAACCAACTATGACATTGGATCAGATAAAATTTTAAGTGAGGGAAAATATGCTTATATTCAAGGTTTATGACCCTTTGTAAGAATTATATCATTGCCTAAATACACAGGCCCTGAAGCCCTTCACACCATGAAGAATACAACTCGCTTTGGACTTTTTCAGATTTGATGGAGGGCTTTAAAATTTGCCACTTTAACTTTAAGCTCCAAGTAGATGAAAAGACCCTTAAAATGCAAAGACCTGAAACCTCGAAATCTTTTGCACCAGGTGATATGAAAGTTCTATGCTCACAACAAGATACAAAGCTTTTCCAGATATATATATATATATATATATATATATATATATATATATATATATAGAAAAAAGAAAAAAAATAGCAGGAGCTAGATCAGCCAATTATATGCCAAAAACAAACTTTGTCAATTTTTATATGAATTTTCCACAAAATAAATCACTGAATATTCAAACAGTGAATGTGCTCTAAATTTCTATATCTATATCCAACAAAAGAAAAATTAACCAAAATGAAAGAAAAACACAGTCCCAAAACAAACAACCTCTCTGCTGCACAGTTGCCTTGATACCAGAGATATGTCTCTTAATGAGCATGTCATCGTTTATAATCTTGCCAATCAACATTCCGTGAGAACCATGTATTAGAGGAAATTTTGAGCTCACATCTAGTAAAAAGAGGTCAGTTTGGAGAAGTCATGAACCTTGCAAAAGAATACAGTTAAGTCAACAAAATTTTAGTGGAGAAACCCTCTTAAAGTTATTGTGATTCCCTCTCAAATTAGGCAGCAAATGAAATTCAAGCCCTTAATGTATGCAACCTAGCCCAATTTAACCACACATAAAAAATTGAATTAACTATTACTAAGGAAATTCTGGGTAATTACTTATGGTTTCAAGATTCGACCTCCACAAATTTACTGCAGAAATTGCCCCAAAAAAATATGATTTAATGTCTCTGCAGCCCTGGGAAATTATCAAGAGTTTATATCAGAAGTTTTGTAGAAAACCCATTTTCGGCCTAGCTTTAGAAGGCATAGTTTGCTTGAGATCCTTAAAAGCTACCAACTTCACAAAATAAATTTAAAATCCATAGAAAAAATTCAAATAAATGATTAGACCAAGCTTCAAATCCTACAGTTTCCAAGAAAGATAAGTTCTGAAGTCTAACAACCCACAAAAAAGTTATAGCATAAAGCCTCAAACCCTATTCGTTTAGACTGGGGTGAGGACTGAGCCCTTCCTACTCGTTTTCTTTCAAACCCTTCAAAGAATACGATGAAATACACCTTCTCCATAAAACAATAAATAAAACCATTCTCAAGAATTATTCAGTGACTATAATGCAAGGATTAGATAGATGACAAAGAAAGCAGGCCGCTCAGGACTGTGGCCATGAAAATAATGATGCTGAGGCTCAGACCTGGGCCTCCTAGGAGTCGCAGCCCCAACAGAAAAGCTCATAGACCCTTGCGGAGACCTGCAAAAAAAAATAAAAATATTTGTGAACCCTTCTCTCTTTCTTGGACCTGCAAGAAACACACACAAAAAAAAACACACACACACACACACACACAAAATGTCTATGGATGGATGAGGTTATAAATAAATACATACAAAGTTTTCCATAGTGCTAACTTTTTAAATAATATGATTTTCAATTACTGCTCAATAAAAATGAAATTTAGTAATTTTCCCTTCTTTCTTTCTTTTATCTTTTTGTTTTGTCTTTTGCTTTTGCCTTTTTAGATAAGAAAAAACCTAAAAAATAAAAATAATTATTTAATAAAGATTAGAAATTTAAAATTTAAATTCATTTACAAAAGAAAAGTTTATATATATATATATATATATATATATATATATATATATAGATATATATATACAAGCTCTAAAGAAAAAAACAGATATTTTTCATTAATAGCTCTTTGATTCACATAAGTAAATAAATTAATGATTTTCTCAAAGCCTAAGCCTAGAAACCCTGCAATAAATTTGATAGATAAATCCTTGAGGTAAACTAGAATGAACTCTCCTACTTAATCACTCAAGAGTTGGCTAACTTAAGCAAAAGCATCCCCTAACGCTTGATATCTCTTTCAACTGAATATTTTCTACACACCTCAAAAATATTTTGTTAGCTTCAGATGAGAGATGAACAATATAATGGAAGAAAAATCTAGCAACTTAAACAAAAGCACACTAGCCACTTCCAATCCTAAAATATTTTCGAGATCTAATTACGAGTCTAAGATAGCTATACACTAGTTAATTCTATGTAAGAAAATGAAGTAACACATAAAATCACCAGTAGAAAATTAAGCCCAAGAATTGATTACCATATCCATAAGAGAAGAGCCACAATGTTTCACCCCAAAGACTTGTGTATTATTATTTCAAAACAAAGAGAGCTTCAAGACCAAAAAGCGAGAGCACAACATCCAGAGATGATACAATGAGGAGCATATGCTTCCTTGTATAAAAAAAATGAGAGCTCTAGAGGCTTCCAAGTGAATAATGGCTAGTTCCATGGTGCACCATTAAATGCTTGATCCATGTTAAAATGATCTCCACCATTGATTGCTCTAGAAAAAAATCGAATTCCTTGATGCTTCCTTTTTCTTGGTCCCAAAAATAATTTTATTTTATTTCATTTTTTTTTAATATATATATATATATTCTAACATTTTATCCTCGAAAAACCCCCATTCTCTTATTGATGCAGGAGCATTCAACCCAAGGGAAATCATTGTAAATAATAGACATAGGGGGTCAAGAATTTTTAGAATTATTTTCTTAAGTTACAAAGACTTTTAAGTGTGATTAATTAGATATTCTCAAAATAAATAAATTAGAACATAGGGAGAGATTTTAGTCATAAAAGCAATGAATATGGACCATTAAGGGATAAGGAGGCTTTCTGTTTTAAAACAGAGAAAAGAGGGAATAAAGCCTCAAGAGGCTTTTGTCATGTACGCATGCATGTAGAAGATTTATGATTTTGTGAGAGGATTGATCAGACCTTCAAGGATCCGATTCAATATATATGTATGTAAGCCTACGGGCAGAGGAGAGGCCACAAGTGTTGAGAATCTAGCTTGTGAGAGAGAGGCCCTAGGGTTGAGAATTGGCCCAGGAAGAGAGGCCATCAGAGAGAAAGATCTGACCTGTGAGTGTGTGTATGTATGAGACCGAAGTCTCTCAATGTAAATTCATGCCTTCATATTAATATAAATAGAGTTTCCTGACTATGTCAGAACATGGGTAATGCGTGTCTGTGATTGGAGAGAGAAGAGGACTGATCGGAAGCATTATTCTTGAAAGCTTTTCCATCTGTGTATCTACAGTAATGTTTTATGTTAATTTAGAATATGTTTGCATGTATCGGATAGTTGGTTTATTGTGAGTTGAAGGTTAATGGATATCGCCTTAATTTTCCCGCATGATGCTTGATTTATGCACTCAGGGTAGTTTCCCTTTCACTGCTGCTTCCGCCGGCCCTTTTGAGTCTTTTTATGAAGCTAGTATATAATTCTATATGCACAGAGGAATTACAGTATTTTCCTCAAAGTGGAGCGTTGAGGCGGACGTGAAATATTATTGAGATTGGTCCAGACCCATATCGGGTCCGAACCCCATATCGCATCGGAGGAGAGGCTTTGAGACTGCCGAAGTGTAAGCTCCGACAGTCCGCAGCTGAAAACCATTGTAAAACAGGATATAAAGAACGTCGGGTCCGAAAAGGGCCTTTGGTACGAAGAAAGGGGAGAGCTCCGATATCCGGAGCCGAAATGTTATAGATTGCAACATAAAAGGCGTCGGGTCCGCAAAAGCGTCGTACTGCACGCTCCATAAACGAACCCGAAATATTATAGAGAGAAGTTTAATGGGTTTTCGGGTCCACAGACCCATTACATTATAACAGCCGACAGCAACCGCTGATATTCATCGGATCCGAAATTAATATAGGGAAGAATTGTCCAAGGCGTCGGGTCCGTCGCATCGGAAGAAAGGAGGGGAGGCTATTTTTTATAGTGCCGATAAGTGGAATCGTCGATATTTATAAAGGCAGCTTACAACCATTTGAAGTCCGCATATGTCGACTGGAGCGGGATTTACACAGTTTCTCGTGTATTAATATATATGTAAAGGTGGGTTTAAAAGGGGTGTTTTATGATATATTCCCATTTATTTATATGTGTGGCGCGGGGCTTTAAAAATCCTAACGCTAATGTTGATAAAGTGAATATGAACGCCAATATTTGATAGAGCAGTTATGTGGTGACTTCCGATAGACATAAAGGTGCCGACAATTATATTGGGAAATGATTTTAATGTAAGACCATGGTTTAGAGGCTTATAGCCTAGAACACTTCCGGTAAGGCTTTGTGGGTCTTAACCCACAGGTTCAAGGTTTGGAATATTTAGAAGAAAGGGGATTTTGGGCTTATACCCAGATCGCTTTTCATCAAGTGGTATCAGAGCAGGGAAAGTTTCCTGCGGGGAGAAGAATTCCAGAAAGGAGAAGTTGGTATCAGAGAAGAATTAAGGTCAAGGCAGCATTACTATCAGAACAAAAATAAAGCGAGGAAGATTTCTGTGAAGAGGAACATGCACACAGGAAAAGGTAATGAGCTGAATGATGAAAGACTACAGTGGGAGATGTAGCAATTCTAGCAAAGGCTTGGAGTAAACAGGAATAGGTAATTCCTTAAAGGAAGGAGAAAGCAAGATTGCTTAATGCAAGTTCTGAAGGAAAAGGACTTAAGAACCCAACTAGAGGACAAACCATTCAAGGTGCAGAAGAATGGAGGTAATATATTATGTTCTATTTTAAATTAAGAATGTGTGTTTATGCTAATGCACAAATGACAGCAAGAGAAGTTGTGAGAGAAGAACCAAGTGAGTTCTTAAAGATAGAGTAAGGAGAATACTCTAAAAGGAGAAGTGACAGTGAACCTGAAGAATCCAATAAGAAATTGGATAGAGAGGACAATTGAAGTGTTCTAAGGAGAGAGTGGGAGATTGCGGAAGCCTAGAAGGAGCAAAGGTGTTGCTCAGGAAGAGGTTCGAGACAGAGGACCCGTACTTACCAAAAGACTAAGTGAGGAGAGCTTAGTGAGGTAAGATTGTAGCCAGGAGGACTAGCTATTGCAGAGGCTTGTTGCAAAGGAGCCCATGAAGAAAGAAGAGAAGAGGATGACTACTGATAGTCATAGCAAAGGTTCAAAGAAAAGCCATAGTAGAGGACATAAGAAATAGGATGCCAAGGAAAATGGCAAGAAGATGAGTCAAGAGGAATTTGACAAGGAGGTTGTTGAATTAAGAGAACAACTCAATGCATTAAGGAGAATGCTTGAGGAAAGCCAGAGACTAGGTTGGGTCTTAAGTAAGAAGCTAGTAAAGTGGCATAAGTTGCAGAGAAGGATGCAACAAAAGGAAGTGAAGTGGTTGAAGGGAAAACTCAAGGAAGTTGAAATGGAAGAATCCATTTGTGAACCAGAACAAGGAGAATTTCTGGGAGATAGTGAAGATGAAGACTTGAAGACTGAAACTTCAAGTAAGACCGAAGAGTCACATGGTTTTAAATCTGACAATTTGTGTATGTTTGCAGGTGAAGGACAATTGGCTGATATTATCCAGCAGAATCTAAATTCTGTTCTGGAAGAAGATGAGGTAGATAGATCTCATATACAGCTGGTGGAAGATGTCAAGCAACTAAGTGAAGGGCTTGAGGAGATTGAAGAAGAGACCATCGAAGAATTTCTGAATCATATGAATGATTTAGAACAACAAGGAGGAATGATGGCTGAACCATCAAGTGAGACCATAAGGTCTTATATTTTTAAAAATGATAGTTTGTGTATGATGGCAGATACTGCAGGAGAAAAACAACCATTTGAAGATATCTTCAGAGGAGATAAATAGCCAGGGACTGAAGGAAAACTTGACGAAGAGACTAAAACATAGTAAAGGATCATCAATTCACTATGATGATAGGCACAGTGGAGATAGCCATGGAAACTGTTGAGACAAATAGTAGGAAAGAAGAACATCTACTGAAAGATGTTAAGGAAGAGGAAGCCTATGGGAAAGACTTAGCAAAGAGAAAAGCAACACTAACAAAAGAGTGTTTTGAAGAGGATGGACAATCTTTTGAAGATGTCGAAAGTCTGGAGGAATACTTTAGAAAAACAGAGTATGATGGAGAAGACCTCTTGAATGAGGGAAGTAGTGATTTGCCACAGCAGAAAGACCTTGAGACTACAAGGATCAAAGGAAGAAAGTGTTTTAATACTGTAACACAGCATGCAAAGGATGAAGCTGGAAGGAAAGAACAATATGATGGAGTGCTTGCTAAGTGTGAAGAGGAGATTAAACTGATGAGAGAACTTGGGAGTAGAACAGAAGTTGCAGTCATAGCTTCTGAAGAAGAAGATGTGTCTCGAGAAGGCATGGAGACAAGAAGATGCAATAATTTGTTTGCAGGTTCATTAACCAACATGAATGAGTATGAGTCTGTGATCAAAGAGATTGAGCAGAGATTGTTTGAAGATGGTAAAGAGGCAAGAGGAAGAAAACAATTTCAAAGTGAAGATAATCCGCAACAGTTTAAGGGAGAAGAAGTTCACTACAGTGGACAAGAGCAGGAAGGCATCATTAGAACAGATGTTGTGGAAGAGAGACTAATGAATAGTCTCATCAATTTTGCTAAGAATTCGAATCAGCATGCTGATATGGTGACAGAGGAGAAGGAGAAAACAGAGCAGCAAATTGAATTGTTGCCAAAAGAAGATAAGGCACATCAGCCTTATGTTTTTAGTTTTAACAAATGTTTTGTGAATGCAGGTGATGTAGAAGACAGTCCATCACTGGGAATTGTCTTGAGGGAAGAAGAACTGTTGCAGAAAGAAGATGAGACAGTCATGTCTCATATGCAGAAATTAGTTTCCATGGGTGACAATAAAGAGTTGGCTTGCCTAAATAGCCAAGAGAGAACTGTGGGGTAGAATTTTGGAACTGCTACAGTGATAGAGGATGAGGTTACAGTGTTTGAAGAACTTGATTTGATTGCCAGAATCAATCAAGATGATGAGGGACAATTTCTGAAGATTGTCAAAGAGGAAGACGAAGGTTATGCTGAAATTAATTCACAGCATGTTGAAGAAATGCTTAAGAAGAAATGGCTGAAATGTTTGCTGGAGACATTTGAACCTGAGGAAGAATTTGAAGGTGATGAGCCAAAGAATGTTGCAGAGGGACAGGAAGTTTGGGAGGCAGCAACATCTATGGTGGCAGCGGAGGCAACATCTGTGAAGGCAGCTGAAGCAACATCAATGTCAGCAACATTAATGGTGACAACTGAGACAACATGGAGAGTCGCAAAAGAGGAATTGAAGCCTTATTGTTTTTATTATAACAATTATTTTGTGAGTACAGGTTTTATTGAAGATGTTGGAGAAAGTCTATTGGACATAGAAATTGAAGAAATATGGCAGCCGATGATGCAGCAATCCAAATGGAGGAAAATAGAAATGGCGGCGAGCAAGATCAATCAGAAGTTGAACCTGAATGATAGGAAGAAAAAAATGAAGACAAGGACAAATTGTGAAAGTGCAGCCAGTGGAGCAAGACAGCATAAGATATGGAGACCTGGAGAAATGAAGTAAACAACACATGATGACTTGCAAAACAAAGTGTGGGATCCAGGAAGACCAAGACCAGCAGACACATCATCAGGATATCATGAATTTTTTCTACCTTGGGAGTCTGATGCAGGAGAATTCAGCCCAAGGGAAATCATTGTAAATAATATACATAGGGGGTCAAGCATTTTTAGAATTATTTTCCTAAGTTACAAAGGATTTTAAGTGTGATTAATTAGATATTCTCAAAATAAATAAATGAGAACATAGGGAGAGTTGTTAGGCATAAACGCAATGAATATGGACCATTAAGGGATAAGGAGGCTTTCTGTTTTAAAACAGAGAAAAGAGGGAATAAAGCCTCAAGAGGCTTTTGTCATGTATGCATGCATGTAGAAGATTTATGCTTTTGTGAGAGGATTGATCGGACCTTCAAGGATCCGATTCAATATATATGTATGTAAGCCTACGGGCAGAGGATAGGCCACGAGTGTTGAGAATCTGGCTTGTGAGAGAGAGGCCCTAGTGTTGAGAATTGGCCCAGGAAGAGAGGCCATCAGAGAGAAAGATCTGACCTGTGAGTGTGTGTATGTATGAGACCGAAGTCTCTCAATGTAAATTCATGCCTTCATATTAATATAAACAAAATTTCCTGACTATGTCAGAACATGGGTAATGCGTGTCTGTGATTGGAGAGAGAGGAGGACTGATCAGAAGCATTGTTCTTGAAAGCTTTTCCATCTGTGTATCTACAGTAATGTTTTCTGTTAATTTAGAATATGTTTGCATGTATCGGATAGTTGGTTTATTGTGAGTTGAAGGTTAATGGATATCGCCTTAATTTTCCCGCATGATGTTTGATTTATGCACTCAGGGTAGTTTCCCTTTCACTGCTGCTTCTGCTGGCCCTTTTGAGTCTTTTTATGAAGCTAGTATATAATTCTGTATGCAGAGAGGAATTACAGTGTTTTCCTCAAAGTGGAGCGTTGAGGCAGACGTGAAATATTATTGAGATTGGTCCAGACCCATATCAGGTCCGAACCCCATATCGCATCGGAGGAGAGGCTTTGAGACTGCCAAAGTGTAAGCTCCGACAGTCTGGAGCCGAAAACCATTATAAAACAGGATATAAAGAACGTCGAGTCCAAAAAGGGCCTTTGGTATGAAGAAAGGGGAGAGCTCTGATGTCCGGAGCCAAAATGCTATAGATTGCAACATAAAATGCGTCAGGTCCGCAAAAGCGTCGTACTGCACGCTCCATAAACGAACCCGAAATATTATAGAGAGCAGTTTAATGGATTGTCGGGTCCACATACCCATTACATTATAACAGCCGACAACAACCGCCGATATTCATCGGATCCGAAATTAATATAGGGAAGAGTTGTCAGAGGCGTCGGGTCCGTCGCATCGGAAGAAAGGAGGGGAGGCTATTGTTTATAGCGCTGATAAGCGGAATCGCCGATATTTATAAAGATGGCTTACAGCCATTTGAAGTCCGCGTGTGTTGACAAGAGCGGGATTTACACAGTTTCCCATGTATTAATATATATGTAAAGGCGGGTTTAAAAGGGGTGTTTTATGATATATTCCCATTTATTTATATGTGTGGCGCGAGGCTTTAAAAAGCCTAATGCTAATGTTAATAAAGTCAATATGAATGCCAATATTTGATAGAGTGGTTATGTGGCGACTTCCGATAGACATAAAGGTGCCGATAGTTATATTTGGAAAGGATTTTAATATAGGGCCATGGTTTGGAGGCTTATAGCCTAGAACGCTTCCGGTAAGGCTTTGTGGGTCTTAACCCACAGGTTAAAGGTTTGGAATATTTAGAAGAAAGGAGATTTTGGGCTGATACCCATATCGCTTTTCATCACTTATCCAACTTGGACCATAAATTCGATTTTCATTAAAAAATAGATTTTTTTGGGAATTAGTTCCTTTTTTCTAGGCCAAAAATATTTTCTTGCTTGATTTGTGGAGATTCCCTTCTTGAAAAGCGCACATTCACTTTTTTAATATTTTTCAGTTGGAGAGAATTTATTTTTCTCTCCTTTTTATTTTTTGACCAAATTCCACCTAATTATTTAACCACGCTTTTGCCGGAAAACCAAAAATAAAAATCAATTAATTTTCCGGGTTAAAATTTTAATTTATTTTGGCCAGAAAAATTAATTAATTGATTCTAAAGGGTATTAATAATTTATTCCACCCTTAAATAGTTAGGTCACATCATCTAAATATGAGGGACCATGCACCAAAATATTTTTACATCAAGATATTATAATTAAGTCAACCCTTGAAAGGGGAAAAAACCTTTAGGAATAAACCCTTAATAATTTACCCAATTCTGCGACTAATATGATCTAGTAGACCAAGTGACTTGTAACAAAATAATTTAGCTAATTAGCATAAATTATTCCCAAATCACTTTTACAAAAGACTCGACTAGAACACTAGGACTCATGTAAGACCTTGATGATAAATTCCACCCTAGCTTTATGGTGAGGCTAGAGGGAAAAACTCTACCAACTATTCGTGTTTAGAAACACAGATGAATCAGTGAGACGAAAAACCTCCTAGGATGAAAATCATCACCAAAAAAATGGGCTTACCTAGGGTGTTACATATGTATATGGTCTTACTAGAATCATTTACATTACAAACAATGCAGAATGGTTTTATAACTCTGATAGACTGATGACTGATGAATCCTAGATATTTGATTGCTCAAGCATGAAGGAATTCCTTTGCAAAAATGTGCACTGCTATCGGTAGTTGACACGGAGTGGTCAACAATGGGTAACCCCTGCACAATCGAAGTGCCCTAGAGGTTTTTCAAGGTGTTAAATCCATATATATAGTAAAAAAAACCAGTTTAAATACCACAAATTAAGATTTCACCTCAATTTTTTCCACCGGAATTGTTGAAATCACAAGTTTGATGGGTAACCCCTGCACAATCGAAGTGCCCTAGGGTTTTTCAAGGTGTTGAATCCATATATAGAGTCAAAAAACTAGTTTAAATATCACAATTTTATATTTCACCTCAAATTTTTCAGCAGGATTTCGACATCGGAAAGTTCAAAAAGTCGCACTAAAGACAACTCCAATATAAAATTAGGTTTTATTGATTTACTATACCTCTATTTTATTTATATTTTTATTTATTTACCATAGTTCTGGAGTAAATATAAAAAAAGGTTTTATTTATTTATCATGCTTTTTTTTTACTGTTTGTAAACCTCTTTATATTTTAAATTTATATTGTTTTTATCATTATAATAATTAGATTGATTTTTAAATAGGGTCGACATTAGATTAAAAAGGTTACATTTAAATTTACATTTATGTTTACATGTTTATGTGTTTCCGTGAGATCTACCCCATGCCCCCATACTAGGTTGTTGAGCGCCCCTCGGCGCAAAAAAAAATAACAAGATTTTCTATTTTTTATTATTTTTTAAAGAAATGTTATCATTTTAATACAATAGATTTTATTTTTATGGAGCTCATGCATCCATGTATCACCTATTTATTGAAATTATATCTTAGTATTGGGAGAACAAAATCTTTAGTTGTGGTGAATTCTTTTGTTGATCAGAAAGGAGATACATCCTCTTGGTGTTTGGATTTACAAATAATGCCTACCAATCCTCTATGGCTCTACGTGCAAATATTCTTACCTCTCACTCCAGTTGGTTGTACTTGCCATTCTTGCTTTCATTTATGAATATTACCTTAATGTCTTCCTTATGTCTATTTAATATGAAGAATGAGAATATGCACGAGGGATCAAATCTACTACATACCACTTCCTTATTATAAAAAAAACAATCCTAAATAAAAAGTAGTATTCATTTTGTTAACAAAAATAATAAATTTACGTATGTCTTCTCTTGCAGATGGTGCCATGCATCATAATGCACATGTTATTGGAACTTTTATAATATTCATAAAATAATACTATATTTTTATTTCTTTTAAAAACTCATTGCGATTTTTTTGAACAATCTAACAAATTACCCTATAAGAAAGAGAAATTGTTTCATTGTAAAACAATTTTTTTTTTATATTTAAAAAATGGTGTCCATCATATGATTCTTATATCAATTATAAGTAAATGGTCCAATTGAATTCCCTCCATATGATTTTTATAACAATTATAAGTAAATGGTCCAATTGGATTTTCCCCATGCGATTCATATATCTAGAGCGTAATTAAATAACCTTATTAAATTTCCTCATATAACTTTTATATGCAATAATATATATGAGTAAACCAATTCCATCTATATGTGATCATTCAAATATACCTGGATTTTTTATTTATATATAAGATTTTTTTATTTAAAATTTGTGCAATTATATATTTATAAATATATATCTATATATATATATATATATATATATATATATTTTTCATTTTTATATGAAAAAGAAAACTTATTTTTATTTGAAAATATTAAAAAGATAAATAAAAATACCCTTCAAATTGAAATATAAATTTTCACTTCAAATTTTATCAATCACTTCTTCGATTGACACAATGATACCAACTAAAGAGACATATTTAATAACTTTAATTCCATGAATGGATGCAAAATATTCAATGATTATTAGCCAAAAGATCAAAAGAGGGGTTTTGGATGGGTATTTCTTGGTCCGAGTTGTCTTTAGTGCGATTTTTTGGAAGCATTTCCGATGGGTTTTTCCGGTCTTATTTCTCTAAAATCTCGCAGGAAATTATTGAAATCACAAGTTTGACGGGTAACCCCTGCACAATCCAAGTGCCCAAACTACTCTGAAACCAAATTATGTTTTAACCCTAGACAAATAATTGCTGCAAAAAAGCTCTTAGTGAAAAAAAATAATTCCTTGACACACACATTTAACACAAAAAGTTACATTGAAAACACAAATAAGAAAAAAATTTAGAGGTTACACCTCCTATTTTTCTCTTTATTATATTTCTTTATAATGTTACAATGCAATATAAACCCCAATCCATTAACCTTATATTAAAATAACATGATAATTCCTTAATCAAAATTACACTGCCATGCACCACAAAACTATGTCATAAAAGTGGAAAAAAACGAAAACCATATTGAGAAAATTTGCACCAAAATGTTCATAAGATTAAAGTCAACACCAAAATAATACATCGTCAAATGGGTGAACGTAAACTGATACTATATACCTCTTGCGTCCCGACAGATAAAAAAATAAAAATTACAAAGCTCCTTTTAAAATTAAACATATTAAAAACACTAAAAAGACCACCGATAAGTCGAAAGTTTTGCGAGAAAGCCGGAGTCAAAATTTTATTATTTATTTTATGACGATGTGTGCGAGGCTTATTTTTTTATAAACCACATGTTTAGAGTCTTATAAACGAATTATATTCCTATTTTCGCGTGCAATTTTTTACAGTCAATCATTATAATGGACAAGAAATTTTATTATTTATTTTATGACAATATGTGTGAAAGGTTATTTTTTTATAACCAACAAGAAATTTTATATTTATTTTATGACGATATGTGTGGAGGTCATTTTTTTATAAGCCACAAGAAATTTTATTATTTATTTTATGACTGCTATTTTTTTATAAACCACATGTTTAGAGTTTTAAATACCAATTATATTCAAATTTTCAGCGCAAATTTCCATAATCAATCATCGTAATGGACAAAAATTTGGACTTGTGGCATTTATATGACGATATGTGAAGGGTGATTTTTTTATAAACCACATGCTTAGAGTTTTATATGCTTAGAGTGGTGTGGTGGACCTCACCTCATTTTCCGAAAAAAGAAAAGAAAAATTATAATATAATAAAAAATGAAATATTTATAAAGTTAATAAAAGTTAAAATATTTATAAAGTTAATAAAAGTTAATTAGAATAAATATATTAAAGAAATAAGAATATTTATAAATGTTTATGGAAAAACACACATAAATATATGAGAAACTTACCTAGTCGAGTCTACCCACATATATATATATATATATATAAAAAAAAACGATTAAAATAAAATAACTAAAATCATATCTGAATAGAAAGAAAAAAGACAAACAATAAAAGATATAAAGGGGAAAAAATTTTAGGAATATAAAATTACGAATTAATAATAATTAGATAAATTAAATACTCGAGATTCATAAGAATATATAAAAATAAAATAATAATAATAATAATAAATCTTAAGAAGAAAGGGTAGGCACCCAATAATTACTAATTTTTTAACCATCGTCTCTGTTTAGATTACTTGGACTTCTTTCAATCTCTATAGACTCCCTAAACTTTCAATGACATAAATGATCAATCCTTGCAATGATCCAGACCTCTTCAATGCAGATGTGTTGTTTTCTCATTTTCAAATGTTCTGGGTCCTCACATGTTTGATATTTTCCAGCCATCGTCTCTATTTAGATTACTTGGTCTCCTTTCAATCTCTGTGGCCTCCCTAAACTTTCAGTGACATAAATGATCAATCCTTGCAATGACTCGGACCTCTTCAAAGCAGATGTGTTGTTTTCTCAATTTCGAATGTTTTCGGTCCTCCCATGTTTGATGTTGGTTGCGTGCTCATGAATCTTTTGATTTATTGAGTGGCTAGTTTCACCAATGTATGGTGTCTCACGAGAACATGTGATTACATAAACACCTTTCATATTATTAGGGTCCACTAGGTCTTTTACATATTTTAAGGTGCTTCGAATAATGTTTAGGGGTCTAAAGGTTGAGGGAACCTTATATTTCCTTAGGATCCTAGCAATCTTGTTTGTGGTCCCTTGGATAAATGGAAGATGCACCCATGAAATCCGATCTTTGGGATATTTTTTAATCATAGGACCTTTGTTAGATTTAAGGAAAGCTTGAAGACCCTGGTGCCTACTATATCCATTATTATTGAAAACATTAGGGAGATGGACTTTTCATCAGTAAGATGGTTTTCATCAGAAACTCTTAACGCACAAATGGCTAAAGTGTTGAGAACACCTAGCTTCTGAGTAGGGAAATGATGAGACTTAGCATGAAGACACTGCGCCTTTTTATTTTTTCTTCCAAAATACATTGTGGGAGAAAGAACCACCATATTTCTTTGAAATAAAAGCGTCAAAGAAAGACAACCTACCATTAACTTTACACTCCATAATAAACTTTATGAAGCTAAACTGATTATTAAAATGTTGAAAAAATAGATTCAACTTTTCCCAACCATAAAACCAAATAATACAGGCATCATCCACAAATCTTTGATTTGAATTGAGTCAGGAATGTCTTGCACTATTACCTAAAGAAGAAAAAGGAAACAAAATACTCTAGGTTAGAAAGGGAAACAACATACTCTTGGTTAACTAAGCAAATGAAGATGAGTTATGTTAGCTATTCACTTCCGGGTAAACAAATATATATAAAACAACACATATACCGTAAAGGTTATTTTAAAAGACCCTCGAGACGTGTACTCGTAGATAAGCATAAGTTCTTTGGATTCATTGAAATGTCCGAGTAAAGAAACCAAACTTCTATGATGGATTCTCGAAAGAAGATCAACCTGTTATAAATTCAATTCACATGCATAAATTTCACCATAAATAAATAGTTTAAATTTAATAAAAAAAATATAACAGATGGCTATGAGATTTACGAAACATTGAGTTCATAAATAAACATTCTTAAAATAAGTCCAAATCCAATTTTAAATCACATGGTTTAAAATCTAAAAATTGTCTCATTTAAAAATTCATTATTCCCCTAATTCGAGAACAAAGAGCGCACTTTCACAACGATATCTGTTCCTTTGTAGTTGACCAAGAAATACCCATTCAAACCCCCCTCTTTCGATCTTCTGGCTAATAATCATGGAATTAAAGTACTAAATCCGTCTTTTTAGTTGGTACATCGTGACAATGGAAGAAGTTATTGATA
Organism: Pinus tabuliformis; assembly: GCA_031772625.1. NCBI lineage: Eukaryota > Viridiplantae > Streptophyta > Pinopsida > Pinales > Pinaceae > Pinus > Pinus tabuliformis. The sequence goes on along the minus strand of CM062810.1, from coordinate 618,677,300 downwards.
AAATTTGAAGTGAAAATTTATATTTCAATTTGAAGGCTTATTTTTATTTATCTTTTTAATATTCACAAATTAAAATAAGTTATATATATATATATATATATATATATATTCTATTTAATTGTACAAAGATTTATAACTAAAAATTTTAGGTGTATTTGAATATATATTATAGTATATAGAAGTTAATATATATTATAGTATATAGAAGTTATAGGGAGGAAATTTAATAAGGTCATTTAATTACACTCTAGATATATAAATGACATGGAGGAAATTTAATTGGACCATTTATTTATAATTTTTATAAGAATCATATGGAGGGAATTCAATTGGACCATTTACTTATAATTGATATAAGTATCATATGATGGACATCATTTTTTAAAACTAGCTAAGATCCATCTAACACTGATCTATCATGCGTCGAGAGGGATCAAATCCCTCTAGGTGCAAACCTTTTTTTCAAGTGTAGAATTTGAGGAAAGATTTGCACCTTGAGGGATTTGATCCCTCTCAGTGCATGATAGATCCAGTGTTAGATGGATCTAAGTTGGTTCTAGTTGAAGGCAACAATGTCACATTTTTAGATTATCATTATTATGTATATGTTTGAGATTAACTTCAAAATTCACATTATGTTTTCTTTGCTTGGCATGACCATATCATTCTCTTTTTTAATTTAGTTTGTGTTACTTGCCTTGAATGGTTTGTACATCTTTGTTTGGATGGTTTGAGTGGTTTGTGTGTTTATGTGTTTGGATTTGGACGATAATGTTTTTGAATATTACATTGGTTGTGTTATATTTTTACATGTGTATGTAATTGTGTATTAGTAATTAGTTGGTGATGAAGAAGGGAGACAATCTTGTCAACAGTTTGCAGGAGGATTGATACTGCACATCTATTTCATTTAATTTTAGGAATCACAACTTCCTACGACTAATTAATTTTTAATAGTGTCCCTCCAGGTATTACTAAATATATCTTGAAGAGTATTTTTAATAATTTATGGCGTGTCCCAGGTGCATTTGGAGAAGTAGATATGCCCCTACGGTGAGGAGATCAACTAGAAATCCTATATAGGATACTACACATAGTGTGTTGAAATAACAATCTACATGGCGTGTGAAAATCAAAGTCTACATGGCTGAGTAGGAAAAAGGAATGGATACAGGGTTGGAAACAGGTGAGTGGGTGGGTGGGGTTTAAATAAAAAAACTGCCCAAAGGTGGGTGAAAACGGCTAACAATGGGTGGAAACAACTGCCCAATAGTGGGTTGAAACTGGGAAGCTAACGGTCTCATCTCACAATAAAGGTACCTATTCCAACACCTAGTCTAACACCTATTCCCTTGGCTATCTCCCTCAGCTCACCTCACTTTTCTAGCTCTTCAATCCTCCTCTGCAAAGTAGTGGAAGGTTGATTGCGGGATGCTTGGGCTAGCTGCAAGGAAGGTCTAACTGAACCGAATCAAATGAGAGTGGGCCAGTCGAATCACTAACCTCTTCATCTATATATAGTTAGGGGTGACTCGATAAACCACTATAGGGAAGGGAAGATCGAGAATGGAAAAAAACCTTTTGATTCTAGGAATTCAAGCTGAACGGGCCTGGGCGGGCAATGGCTATTGAGTGAGAGGGCTTCGCTCTCGCTCTATCAATAAGCACGAAGAAGCCTAGCTAGCTGTAGCTGCCGTATGGATAAAGGTTATATCGCTATCGGTAGTGTACGCGCCACTTGTCGTCACCCTTCTAACTATCTATTGCGGCCTATTCCAAGTCAATCGATTTCCCGGCTCTATCCTCTATTTACTATTTCCGCTCCGCGTTAAGGAAAGGAAGAGGCAGCGATCGATTAAGTCAATTCATTGCGGGTGGACACGCGATAATCGAGGATATTGTGGCAGAGCTCTGTCTTTGCTAAAGCGTAATTACATATATAAATAATGACCAGCAGCCACTTACTTCTTTCCTCTCCCTTTGGCCCAATAAAATACCTCACCATATGAATAGTGAGTCCCTGGGTGCCTGCTTTGATTTGAGTCATACTTTTTTCCATCCCTGGGTGCCTGCTTTTTTGGTGTCTTCTTGTGCTATTATCGCTGCTTGCATAGGGGTCCGTGCCTTGTGGTGGGGAACTTCAAATGGGTGTAGGAAGGAGTTAGGGGAATAGGTGCTACCGCCTCCTAACGCTGGGCACTAAATCACCTCCCTTAATGTAACTACCTGCCTGACTAGCGTGAATGCCACTACCGGACCAGCATGAATGAAACTACCTTCCCTCCCTCTCTCTTGTCTGTTGGGAACGTGGGAACATAATCAATCTGTTCATTGACTCGATGGGTGAACTAACTCCTTCTCTTGGGTACCTCCTGTGATGTGTGGTCCTTATCCTATCGGCCAGTGATGCTTACCTCTCTCTTGTCTGGATGTATACGTGCTGCTATGTTCCGTGGATATGTATGGCGTGACTGATATGAAAGGCTATCGAACCCTATGGCAATGCCTTTCTGGCAATTATTGGCAATGATGGGCTATCTCCTACTACGATTTATCGGACACTACTACTGGGCTATGACCGACTGTAAATGATTGGCTAAGTGAGATGCTCTATGTGATGGCTGCTATGTGAGGTGGCTATGTCTGTCCGCTATGTGAGGTGCTTCTGTCAGCTATGTGAGTCTTCTATGTCTGAATGTCGTATTAACCTCTTGTGAATTAACGTATGTAACGCATCTTCATTCCTTACATTGAACCGTACCATGCAGTGAGTAACATGGATTGTTCCGAACCGTTCAGTCCAGCCCAGGTAGGAACCATTGCAATGTTCCGTAGCGCTAAGTGTGGATAGGCCTTCTCTCTCTTCAGTATATGTGGGCTGTAGTCTGTCCGTTGGAACCCCACTCGAATACCTGGTCAGTTGAACCCATCTCGAAAACCTAGTCTGTTGGCCCGCCCATCTCAAAGAATGTAGTCCGTTGGACCACCCATATCGAAAGATGTGAAAAATCAATCAAGATCTATCCAAGCCTAAATCACCTCCCTGACTGTTTGGGTAGCGGGCGATCTCTAGCAGGCCAGGTGGTGTATCAAGAAGATTCCAACCAATAAAGGCAGGCACCCAGAGATATAGCTCAAAAGGCACCCTTGTTGGTCCGCGAATTCCTAATACTTCTAAAATACGGGTTTGACTTAGGCAAACGATGGCGGCCCGTTGGTCGAGTGACTCCGTCCCTCACCTTCCTAAGTAAAGACCTTCCTAAGTAAGGACCTTCCTTTGTAAGGTGAGCCTTTCTTCCTCTCCCTAAGGTTGAGCCATCCTTCCTAACCCTTATGGTCGAACCTCGATGAAGATCGTCAAAGTGGTTCATCCCGGATAGATACCTGAATATCTAATCTGTAGTCTGCCTGCCTATCTCTAAAGGGTCCTGCCTTCCTATCTGAATTATTGGACTTGCCAATCTCTTAGGTAGCTATGGATTTCCTCATGAACAGCTACTTTTGGGCTTCAGATACAGCATGAACAGGACTTCGAGAAACTTCCTGCTTCAAGATTCCTACTTGGGGGTACCACTAGTACTACCGCTACGCCCCTGCCTACCGATACCTTTACTTAAGTGCATGCTATCCGCCTACCTTACTTTCTTACTACCTTCACCCTAGTCAATGGAGTGATGCCCTACCCATGACCTTCTCTTCTCAGGAACGGATGGATCAACCAACCTTAACCTTTCTTTCTTACTGCCCGCAATACCTCCTGACTCACCATAATACCTAGACCTTTCTCCATATACCACTTGCTCAATGAAAATTGCTTAGTCGGGAGGAGGGACTGCCCTTCTAACGATAACGAAGGAAGGTCCTTCATAGAAAATATCGTATACCAAGCAAAGATCTCATTAGAGAAGTAATTATGCTTGCTTGCCTTATGACTTGCCTTCAAGAAAAAGTCACGTCTGGTCTGGTGAGTTGTTAGACACAAAAGCTGTAAGAGCATTACTCGAGCAAGAGTCCGGAGCTTCTACTAGCAACAGACTACCACAAAAAGGAGTTCAGAAAGGAGAAGTGAAAATGGTGTCAGCTTCTAAGGTGAATCATACGCAAAAGCAAGCAACCTATGCTCAACCAGCTGTGACTCAGCCTTTTTCCTCATACCATCACAGGTACAACCGGTTTGGGTTGAAGGAAATTTATTTCCTTCAAGAATATTTTGATGGTTTTTTATCTATCTCCTATTCAGCAAAGTCAAGAAATAATGTATTTTATTATTATTAATGAGTGACTACAATTATAAAATATTTACATTATTTGTTTCTCCAAACAATTATCACATCTCCTTCATGAATATTTTGATTTGTTTTGAATGTTTATAAATATATATTTTCCTCTTATAAATATTATGAATACATTATTATATGCAAGCATCTATTAGTAATTTTGAATATATGTAATTGTCTATTGGTAATTAGTTGGTGATGTAGAAGAGAGATGATCTTATCAAGGATTAATTTTCACTTTGCAAGAGGATTGATTATGCACATCTATTTCATTTTAATTAGGTATCACAACTTTTGACAGCTAATTAATTCTTAATATTGTCCTTTAAGGTATTACTATATATCTTGGAAATCTATTTTCTTAATAATCTACAATGTCAAGATTAACAACATCTAATGCATCTAGTGCAAGCAATCAAATAAGATTAGATACCAAAATATACACTAAAATAAATGCATCTAATGCAAGCAATAAAATGAGATTAGAAATCAACATTAAACTAAAATCAATGCATCCAGCGGAAGCAATCAAATAGGATTAGAAATCCAAATCTACATTGAAATAAATGCATCTAGTGCAAACAATAAAAAGGATTAGAAACCATCCATAGGGTCTTAGATAGACGGTGATCAGGTGCTTTGTTATGGCATTCCTTGATGTGAAGTCACTGGTTCAATTCCCTGCCCCGATCAAGGTGACATATTGGACATGATGAAGATGTAGTCCTGCCAAGCTTACAAAAAAAAGGATTATAAATCAACATCTACATTGAAATCAATGCATCTAGAGAGAGCAATAAAATAGGGTTAGAAATCAACATCTAAACTGAAATCAATGCATCTAGTGCAAGAAATATTCTTCCCTCTATATCCCCTCCATCTGATCTTGAAAATATTTTTAATAATTTACAATCTCAAGATTAGCAACATCCAATCCATCTAATGTGAGCAATCAAATAAGATTAGAAAATAACATCTACGCTGAAATTAATGCGTCTAATGCAAGCAATAAAATAAGATTAGAAATCAACATCTACACTGAAATCAATGCATCTAGTGCAAGAAATCAATTATCATTAGAAATCAACATTTACATTGAAATCAATGCATCTAGTGCAAGCAATCAAATAGGATTAGAAACCACCATCTACACTGAAATCAATGCATCTAGAGCAAGCAATGAAATAGGATTAGAAATAAACATCTACATTGAAATCAATGAATCTAGTGCAAACAATCAAATATAATTAAAAACCAACATCTACATTGAAATCACTGCATCTAGTGCAAGCAATCAAATAGGATTATAAATCATCATCTACACTGAAATCAATGCATCTTGTGCAAGAAATCTTCTTCCTTCTCTCCATTCCCTCCATCTATATCTATATCTCCCTTCATCTCTCCTTCTTTGTCTCTATATCTCACCCCCCAAACACACATGCTCTCTCTCTCTCCATATATATCTATATCTCCCTCCATCTCTCCCTCCCTCTCTCTATCTCTCTCGTCTTCCCTCTCTTCACCTCCCATCTATATCTCTATCTCACTTTGTCTCTCTATATCACTCCCAAAGCATATACACTCTTTCTCCATATCTATCTATCTCTCCCTCTCCTCTCTCCCCATTCTATTTCTCTCCCCTCCTGATCTCCTCTCTCCCTCTCTCAATTTTCCTTCTCTCTCTCTCTCTCTCTCTCTCTCTCCACTTTTCTCTCTTTATGTATTTCTTCCTACCTACCTCTCTCTCCCCCTCCAACTCCCTCTCTCTACGTCCCTCTCTCCTCTCTGTCATGTCCTCTCTCTCTTCCTTCCTCTCTATCCCTTTCTCTCCCACCTCACTCTATCCGCCCCGACCCCCCTCTTTCTCTTCGCCCTCCAACTATGTGACTATCTCCCTACCTCTCTCCTCTCCCCCCTTACTTCCATCTCTCCTTCTTTGTCTCTCTATCTCACCCCAAAACATACACACAGTCTCTCCATCTCTCCCTTGTAACCCCCCTCTCTCTCTCTCTCTCCACTTTTCTCTCTCTATGTATTTCTTCTTCACTCCCTCTCTCCCCCTCCAACTCCATCACTTTGTCCCTCCCTCTCTCCTCCTCTCTCTCAAGTCCTCTCTATGGTCCTTCCTCTCTCTCCCTTTCTCTCTCCCCCCATCTCTCTCTCTCTCTCTCTCTCTCTCTCTCTCTCTCTCTAACCTTGTCACTATCTCTCCCCCCAACTCCCCCCCACCGGCTCTCCCTCTCTATCTTCCCTCCAACCTTGTCACTATCTCTTCCCCCTCCATATTTTTTTCTGCCCCTCTCTCTCTCTTACCCTTCTCTCCCTCTCTCACTCCTCTCTTTCTCTTTCTCTCTTCATTCTTCCTCTTCCCTCTCCTTCATTGTATCTCCTTCTCTCCCTTCTTACCCCCCCATCACTATATGTATGTTCTTCCCTTCATATATATCTAGAGTTAATATATATCATGATATATTATAATATAACAAATTGAATATTATATTAAATTTAATATTGCATTAATCCAAAGTTATTAAATTTAATAAGACTAATATTATAATATATTAATATCAATATTAGATTTAATGATGTTTTTTACATGACATGATAAAAAAATTTGTAATAAAACTACATCAAATTAATATTTTCAATTATTACAACTTTGATGTGGAAATATTTATGTCTTTAAAGATTATAATATATTCCTAGGATATAGTTTTTCCTTTTAAAGATTGATTTTACAAATGTTTAGTTAAAAGAAGTATTAAAATATTTTGGAGCAAGATTTTGGATTCTTTGTGTTGAATTAACATTTTCCCTTTGATTTAAGAAATGACATTGGCTTTACTAAAGAGTAAAAATGTTTAAAATTTTACTTAATTTGGAATTTTAATGTGGTAAAAAAATTTGTTAAAGGTAAATTTATGATCCATTCAAATTCACGTATATGATAAAGGAACTATTAAAAGCATGAGATAATTTACCATCCATTCTTTTTTTTCTTAAGCAAGAGTAGGTCCTTCTATTCCACTAAATAAAAAAGTTACAAAAATATATTACAATCCAAGGCTCTGTGGCCCACATAATAGTTGGGCCCCACAACACCTTAGTTACCGAGCCAAAGTCTCGCAAACGGGATCAAGGGCCCATAAAAATTTACAAACCACTGTCAACCATGTGATCTGTCTCCGAAGATCTAACGGTTGAAGGGCTATATCGGTAACCCTTCAAGCTCACCCTTTATCAATCTAATCGGACCCAAAAAGAATCCTGAACCAATTGTATAACCATTTCGGGTCTGCCTGGGGAGATAACTCACAGGCATTTTAACTGCCCGAAATCCATGAGATGCGTGTGACCCCGATAGGAACGCGCAACCAGCACAGAACTTAACACCGTTTGTGGACCCAAAGCCTTATCAAGACATAGTCTAAACAATTTTTGGGTCTGTATGGGCTGTTAACTGGCTTGCTATTTTCTACGTGAAATGCATAAGATTACTTTGATTTCGCCGACCTGCCCACACTTTAACTTGCGAAGACTTGCCTTGTATGTGATTTGGGCCAATGCGAAGACTTGTCCTGCATAAGTTTTCCCGCCCGAGAACCCTAGGTTTATGTAGTTCTGTGTGAATTTTCCTGCCCAAAAAACCAAAGGCCTACATTATCAGTGTAGACACTAGGAGTTCTGGGTATATCCCGCTTGCATTTAACCAAGAGCTGTTTCCTCTTGTAGACCAAAATTCCTCTGTTTCTGTCATTCTTCATCAAGTTTATTTCCTCTGTTTAGATAGAACTCCCTCTCTAAGTGTGCTTGTCTGTCACGCTCTTCCCTCAACCGTCCATGGGGAGTCCTTGGATATTCATATTTCATGTAGCTCTTGGAGCGGAGTACTCCTTCATTTGCCAATATGTCTGCTAATCTGTTAGTTGTTCGGTGCACATGAAAGAAACTCAAGGTTATCATGTTTTGCAGGTGGGATTGTATGCATTGATATATTGGAAGTAACCGCTAATGTCTCGACACTTTGTCTGGTGCTAAGCCATTGCAAATTTTCTTGACCGAATTAATTATCAACTCAGAATCAGCTTCAATTATGGTATTCTTTAAATTTGAGTCCCTCAAGATTTCTAGGCATTGCTCAAGGGCCATGAGCTCTGCCATGTTATTAGTGGCCTTCCCCAAATGACAGTAAAAGATGGATTTTATGAAGCCCTTTTCATCCCTTATGACTCCTCCATAACCAGCCATACCAGGGTTTCCTTTTGAGGCTCCATCTATGTTGCATTTCATAAAACCATTAGGGGGAGGTTGCCAGAAATCCTTATTAACTATTATATGACTTACAGACTTGTTTATACCCTGGGGGAAAAGCCCCTTTAGCCCCAACTGAAGAAGTATCTGCACCTCCTGATCTTGAGGTTGGTTCTCAGAAAGGTTTTTTATGAGGGTTCCTACAATCTCTCTAATCTGCCTTATAATCTGAGCCATGATGCTCTGGGATGAACCAATCTTGTTCTTGAAGATTCTGTTGTTGCATTATTTCTAGACATCCCAGATTAGAAAGCCTGGAATCAAAGCCCAAGCTTTGTTGATTATTTCATTCTCAGAGAAATTTTTCCTCCAATTCCTCAAAGTACTGGTGATGCTACCAATGTCCCTATTTGTTTGACTGAATATTGAAGCCACCCAATTCCATAGGGTGGAGGTGAATGGGAAAAGGTTGAGCTGGTGTTCCACTTGTAATTCACATAGAAAGAATTTAGATGGACCAGCTACCCCTCCTTTCCTGAGGTTTTCCCAACTCATTTTTTTTTTTATGTTGCACTAGCCACATGAACAATTTGATTTTCATCCAGTTTTGGTTTTGCCATAGGTCCTTCCATACTTTATCAGGGTTTGGGAAGTCAAGCCCAAGGGATATTCGCTTGGCCTCTTTGAGGTTAAAGTTGCCTTCATTGTTTTTACCCCATCTCAGTTGGTCTAAAGATGTTGATGTCAGAATATTTCTCTATTCCAAGATGGTTGTAATAGCTTCTGCCTGGGCTTTCAACAGGGATTCATCACTGTATACCAGGTTCTTCCATATTCTCCATTTTCTATCATTCTTTAGATAGGCAAATTCTTCTTTTATCAGTTTGGGTTCTTGTTGCCAATTATCTTCCCAAAACCAAGCAAGGTTTCCATCTCTGATTTCCCAGAAACTGTGTTTTTGAACAATGGCTCTATTCTCCCAAGCTTTGTTCCAAATGTGTGAGCCTTTGATGATCCTAGACATTCTAATGTAATCCTTTTCTTGCCAATTGTTTGCATATTTTTGTTTCCATACTTTGGCCCAAGCGGAAACCGATTCTTTTAGCCATCTCCACCATAGTTTTGCCCCCATGATTGTTTTTAGGGTTTCAGGGTCATCAAGTCCCAAACCTCCATGTGTCTTAGGTTTACAGATCTTTTCCTACGCTACCAAAGCCCATTTATTTTTCTCTTCCCCTTTGCCCCAAAGAAAATCTCTTTGGATATTTCTGATGTGTTGCACAACTCGCTTTGGAGATGGAAGGGCTAAAAACATGAAGATGGGGATAGTTTAAAGGATAGCTTTTGTGAGCACTAGCCGACCTGCTAAATTCAGAGACCTGTTAGTCCACTTCCTGATTTTGTCCTCGAGTTTATCAGTAATAGGTTCCCACACTGCCTTGCTCAGAGGTTTGTCTATCAAAGGCACTCCCAAATATTTGGAGGGTAGCATATCTCTTTGAAAGCCCAGAATTCTGGTGAGGTTTCTCTGAATTACAATATCAGTATTGAAAAAGAAAATCTTGGATTTGGTAAGGCTTACCTCTGTGCCCACAGCCATAGCAAATTCGTTCAAGATTTTCTTGAAGGCATGAGCTTCCTTGACAATTGGTATACCCTACAGCATGGTATCGTCCACAAATTGTTGATGGGTCAAGGCATCACCATTCAGAGTGAGTTTTAGATCCTGGACTTGGCCTTTGACTTTGGCATATTTGATCGCATTTCCTAGCCCTTCCATCATGAGAATAAAGAGGAACGGTGAAAGTGGATCTCCTTGTCTGAGTCCTCTTGAGGGCTTAAAGGTTCTGGATGGTGAGCCATTAAGCAAGATTGAAAAGCTTGAGGTGGTTACAAGGGCCATCACCCATCTTATCCAGTTATGGTCAAAGCCAAATGCTATTAGTACTTCCTTGATGTATGCCCAGCTTAGCTTATCATAAGCCTTCTCTAGGTCAAGTTGTATGATCATAACTGCCTACTTATTGCTCTTAATAAGCGAGTGAACCACCTTGTGAGCTTGAATGATATTATTTAGAACTTGCTTGCCTTCCACATATCCAGTTTGCTCCTTCGACACTAGAGTTGGAAGAAGGGACTTAAGCATGTTTGCAATTATTTTGGAAATAATTTTGTACACCACATTGCATAATTCTATGGGTCTAAATCTATCTGGTGTCATGGCATTATCCTGCTTTGGAATCAAGGATAGGAAGGAATGTATTGAGCACATTCAGAAGTGTTTTTTTTTTTTGCTTGAGTCCTGCACCATATCGAGTATATCTTGTTTGATTATATCCCAACAGGATTTGAAGAAGTCCACGTTGAATCCATTCGGACCGGGAGCTTTCCCATTTTGCATTTCTTTAATGACTCCGTTAACCTCCTCTTCATTCATTGGTCTATCCATATTAAAATTATCTTCTCTTGTCACTAGCTTGGGAATGTGCTTTGTGAAGTCATTGATAAATTGTGATCTATCCATGAGAGGCTCCTCTGTTATGCCTTGGAAATGGTGGACCAGAGCAGCCTCTATTTCTTGGTGTGTATTGAGCTGTATTCCTTGAATGTTTTTTATTTTCGTAATCATATTTTGAGCCCTATGCTCCATGGTGGATTTTTGAAAAAACCTTGTATTCCTTTCTCCTTCTTTTAACCATTGTACCCTTGATTTCTGTTTCCAGAATATCTCCTCCTGCTTGCATAAGCCCTCCCATTTCTATTGAAGATAGTCCGCTTGTCCCTTACTCTCCTCGGTGAAGCCATCTGTGATCAGGATTTGGTTGATTTCCTGTCACTTCCATTCAACTACTGTTTTGGCTTCGAAGATATTTCCAAACTCATTCTTATTCCAATCTTTAAGCCTGTGTTTGATGTATTTCAATCTCTGATGCAAAAGGAACATCTTTGTGCCCTGAACATGCATATCTTCTGCCCACCATTTTCCAATGTTGCTGATGAAGTCCAGATGGGTAAGCCAAATGTTTTCAAACCTGAAAGGCCTGTTTCTCGGAGTTCCTATAAATGAAGCTTCAAGTTGAATAGGCCAGTGATCTGAGCCTCCAAAAGGTAGTATCATAGCTGATAAGTTAAGGCCTGTGAGGATAAGGTCCTCCGAAATAATGAATTTGTCAAGTTTAGAGGCCACCTGAGCCGCTCCTCCCCTCTTATTATTCCAGGTGAAGATACCATTACTTGTCTCTGTATCTACTAGCCTCATGTTGTTTATGAAATTATGAAAAGCTATGGAATCTCTACCTAGTGATCTAGTCCCACTTTTTTTTTCGATAGAGATTTGATCATATTAAAGTCCCCTCCCAGAATCTAGGGGATACCCGGATGTCTTTCTCTTAGCTCCTCCAGTGAGGCTAGGAGCCTGAGTTTATCATCAGGCTTTTGTGAACCATAAACATTTTTTATCAAATAAACTTCCTTGTCCCCCAAAGGTTGAATGACCATTGATGCTTCAGCATCTAGGATTCCAAATTTCAGAGGGTTCCAAAGTGTGAGAATTCCACCTGTTGCTTTGTCTGCTTTAACTTCTAGATATTCATACTTAATAAGCCATTTTCATACTGAACATTTTGTTTCTTGAATAAATACCATGTCTGGTTTTTCATTTTTCATTCTATTGCTGAGATTTCTCTGTTTCCTCTTACTTCCTAGACCTCTAATATTCCATGTTGTAAGCTTCATTAAGAAAGATTTGTAAATGAGTAACTTGTAAGGTCTTTCATCTTACCTGAGTTGATCATGAGTTTTCCACATTCTATCAGCAGCTCATTCTGTTTTTTCTCCCTCTTTTTCTGCCTGGGTGCTTGGGAGCCTGTCCCAATGTTGCCTCCATCGATTTAACCTCTCCGTTGTCCTGACTATCATGATTTCTTTTAACCCCTGCACCTTTTGCCTGAGTTCTCCAGAGGAATAGTTGTTGCACTCTGTTAAACTCCTCTTGAGGTAGTGACTCCACTCCTTTGGTTTGTCCCTGCTCCAGGAACTTTTCCAGATCGAGATGCTCCCTATCAAGGATATCCTGTAGTTCATGATCCTCCATTCCCACTTCGCTTGGGGTCATCTCTTGGTCCCTGTCAAGTTCCATAGTGCTTGGCTGATCCTCCTTGTGTTGGTTGTTTTCAGGTCTATCCTCCATGCTGTCCTCCTTTTCCTTCTCTGCATGGCTATCTTCCAGTTCCTGGTTCTCTTTATCATGCCCATCTTCTTCTTCTAATATCTTGAACCTATTTTGACTAATATGCTTTTCCTCATTGAATTTCTTCTGGTTCTTTCTCCCTCCTATGCCTCTGCCTCCCACTTTGGTAAAACTTTCTGTTTCTTTCCTAGAGGTGGCTTTAATACTGCTCTCGATTTTGTTTAAAGGGCAGTCTCTGAAGAGGTGCCCGTGTTCATGGAATTTGCGGCATCTGAAAGGAACATGCTCATAGTCCACTGTCTGCACCCATTCTTCATCATATACTTCTAGAATTATCTCATCCGGTAGAGCTCCAGAAAGGTCCATTTCTACGCAAATACGGGCAAAGGAGGTGTATTTTCCTCGCAATGTGGCCTCTGATATTTAAAAAAAAACCCTAGTTTATTGCCTATGGCTTTTAATGATTCTGGTTGCCAATAATCTAGAGGTAGGGAATAGAGTCTTATCCATACCAGAACCAAAGTGAATGTCTCTCGTTCCGGAACAAAATTCATCACCCATGGCTGCATATAGAGGCCTACAACAACATAGAAGTATGGTCCTCCTTCAAACACCCTGTCTTTATCCTCTAGGTTTGTAAAAATGACTATGAAGAAACCCTTGGATCCAAGGTGCAGATCTATTTCTCCCTTGGGTTTCCAATGATTCTTTATCCATGCATTTAAATCTTTCTCCGTAGGCCATAACCCCATGAATTTACATATCACTGCATGAGTCGCCATGTGCTCCCTATGCCCCTATAGCGCTAGATCACTTAACACCACTTTGGGTGTGATGGTCACCCTAGGTTTACATGGCCCTGGGACTTCTGTGAGAAGCTTTTTGGATGTCTTCCTATATTCGCTTCTCTTTTCTAACTTCTTCTTGCTTATCTTCCTGCCCCTGTGAGCTTCTATTTTCCTGTTTCCCTTTTCCTGAACTCCCGGTTTCAGCTTCCAGTGGCTTCTTGAAGCGATTGGAGACTGCTTGCCTGTAGGAGGGAGTGGAACTCCCCCTCTCTCGCCCCTCCATGGTGCCCAACACTGAACTTCTTCTGCAAACCCTAGATTCACGTGTATTTTCTCCAACCTCAACGATTGGCTCCCTGAGCCAATTTCCCCAAGATAATTTACCATCCATTCAAATACATAGTTGTATTTTAATAATTAATCTTATTCCATTAATAAGATTAAAAAGTGATATATAGTTTAAGATTGGGAGACATTAGCAAAAATTATTTTTATTATTTTTTTAGGATGTGACATACTTACACATTGGGGTCATATTGGCTGTAAAATGTGCCTCTCGATGCAATAAAAAAATGGTTTTACAATGAAACAATTTCTCTTTCTTATAGGGTAATTGGCTAGATTGTTCAAAAAATTTCAATGATTATCTAGAAGAAATAAAAATATACTATTATTTTATGAATATCATAAAACTTCCAATAACATGTGCATTATGATGGAGGGCACCATCTGCAAGAGAAGACATAAATAAATTTATTTTTTTGTTAAAAAAATGAATACTAATTTTTATTTAGGATTGAATTTTTTATAATAAGGAATTGACATTGAATAGATTTATAAATTCAAGCAAGAATGGGAAGTACAACCAAGTGGAGTTAGAGGTAAGAATATTTGCATGCAGAGCCATATAGGATTGGTAGGTATTATTTGTAAACCAAACACCAAGAGGATGTGTATCCTTTGTGATCAACAAAAGAAATCACCACAACCAAAGATTGTGATCTCCCACTACTAAGATATAATTTCAATAAATAGGTGATACATGGATGCATAGGCTCCATAAAAATACAATCTATTGTATTAAAATGATAACATTTCTTTAAAAAATAATAAAAATTGGAAAAACTTGTTATTTATTTTTTAACCAACATTTAGGACTTTCTAGGTGAGTCCATCATTCACAATTGAAATGCATGAGCTTGATTAATTAGAGCTATTAATAGTCATATAAGGGAATTTTATTTCAAGTCACATATATAAGGGAATTTTATTTCATGTTGGCTCCAATGATGATTAAGTTAGGCTCCAATGATAATTAAATTTGGTTTATAATTTTTATCAATTTTGTTTAATAGAGGTTTTCAAGTCTTGCTAAGTATAAAACCATCATTTATGTTCATTAAGTTGGCTCTTTTTTCTATTTCAATAACTTCCTTTACTTTTCTTTTTAATAATATTTTTTTTAACTCAAAAAATTAGAAATAATTTTCATTTCAAATTTAACAAATAGTTTTTTATTTTCATTTTCATTTACCTAAAAGATAATTTTATATCCTTCTATAAAAAAAAACAAAACCTTACCATAACAACTTAAAATTTGAACACTAAATCCAACTATCTTATAATAATATCTCTAAAATTCACACTATCCTTTGACCTCGGTGACGGGACTGTCCCCCACCATGACGATGGTGATAGTTTCTTTTCTATCCATTTCCTTGAGATAAAACTAGAAATTGCACTAAGAGGTGCAAAGGAATGCTGATACGAGGACTGGGGAATGTGGAAGGAAACTCTCGCCCTTGTGCAACATGTTAAGTTGCAGCAATGATGTCACCTTATGGGGCATGTAATTCCATGCTAAAAGGAACAAACTTTCTGACCTTCGCACCTCAGGAACCATTCCAGTCCTTGCAATCAAAGGGGGTCATGTCATCAAGTTCAATGGAAATACTATTAGAACTATCCCCACCACTTTCCTTCTTATAAACCTAGATATTGTTGAAACACGCTAGCTCCATCAATGGTTCCAGGAAATAGGTTTCAATGCATCCTTCCCTTCACTAAGTCGAAATACATAGGCGTCTCTAGTAGGTCCCTCAAAATTAAAAGAATCTCTAAACTTGTTGCAATGTCCCACTCCGAGAAAGTTCCATGGGTTGTCATCTGTGCTACTGCTACAACAATGCATATGGAATTTTTTACTTCCTTGCATGCATGCTCAATGCGAAAATAGGCGGTTTGGGCATACCATTGCAAGATGTGAGTTGAAGGGAAAGACAAAGATGTGGGATGTATTTCCTAACAATATGGGTTTCTACAACAACATCAAGTTGACATTAGCCAACTTGGATCTCAATGAACCAATGCTACAACCAACCACTTTTAATGATGGTGATCCTCTCGAGGGGTCATCCTCAACACCACTAGATGCAAGTATTAGATAGGATCTAGTAGGGGAGGAGGATGAAGTAGAGAGCAATAACAATGGTGGTGATATTGATGATTTTGACATCGAGAAGGACAACAAATGAATTTAGATATTTGTCCATCTATGGTTCTAGTATCTACCCTATTTTATATTTGTCATTGGCATTAACATCTATATTATCAGTAGAATATATGCCATACATTTTTATTTGATGACATCAAATAACTCAATGAGAAAACTACAATTTATGGTTTTAAGTTATAACCCCTATTTTATGTGTAATGAATATTCTAATTTCTTGTGTGTTTAATGTGGTAATTAGTTGTATCAATATTTTGTGGACGCTCTAAGAGTTTTGGATCTTCATGTCTATATATATATATATATATATATATATATATATATATATATAACATTTTAATAGAGATATATATAACATGTTCCTCAGGTCACATTTCAAGGGTCAAAGTGTCCCATGTTGGACACTCATATCCACATGTCATGTGTATCTTGTATCCCAATGTCATGTGATTTAATTGATGACATGTTAACTTGGTCAAACATTTTGAAGGGTGGGATAATGTAATTAGTCTTGTTGGAAGTAATAAAAGGGGTGCTTGAGTTGGTGAGGCAATGGAATTTTTGATCCCCTTCCCCAAAATCACATGTTAAAGAAAAATGTTGCTCAGAAATTGACCTTATTTCTCTTGATTTTATTATATTTATAGAGACACACATGTCATATTCATGAAGGAAATTATTTGTAACCAGGCAACTCCTAAGATGCAATAATCTATCACATTAGAGGGTTGATTAGAGGTACAATCCCAGTCTCCCCTTATTCATTGTGCAATTGGGCTTGGTATAATGGTGCATTGGTAGTATTTGTTGTCTAATCACTATGAGTCCAATTTTGTGGTTTCAAACCACTTGAGTTGTGACAAATTTTCTGTACATTTGGGGATTCTTCCATATGATTAACTACAAGATTACAAGGAAACTAGGACATAGCTTGAATAATGTCATGTTGTTTGCAAGGCACTAGTTTGAACTCCCCAATGGTTAATTATCCAAACTCATTGACATGAACTAAACACGTTAGCCGGAAATTACACAATCTTCAATGTGGATATGGATCTCTCAAGGGGCAGATATGTTTAACTACACTATTACCAGAAAATCTAGGGCTTAGATCAAACACTTAGGGGTGTTCATGTACTATTATGGCTCTCCCAAACATGTTGGCTCTTTCGCCAAGCCTCAACACCATCGACTCCATTCACATTCTCTCATCCATGTAGCTATGTGACCTTTATTTCATTATGTCTCTAGCTCGTGTTATGCTATATTTTGCACGTACTCCTTAACCCCCACTCAACAATCATTTTTTGCACCCATATCTCTAGGTGCCCACTAGGGCTCTCACCACGCCTTGCATTCTACTAGAATCTCCTCGTCATCCTTGGTGACATCTTTTATGCCTATGGATGCAAGTTGTTTCTGCTTTCAATAAAATACCTCACTACATATTCGATGGCTACCTTGGAGATTTATATCCATGCAACTATATGGCCTCCTTACTATAGCTCGATTATCGTTAATGCAACCTAGATGTACTACACCCATCTCTCCGTGACCCTTGTACAACCACAGAGCCTATGTTTTATAGAGTTCTCAACCACAAAGCCTCTATTGTATAGAGTGTTCTTCCCTCAACTTTGATGCCTTTGTTATAAAAATAGAGATAAATAAAAACATAATAGAAACATATAGAGGCGAGAATGCATGGAACATAAATGATCCTAGGAACTTTTGCAAGAAAACCAACTCCTAGTAATAAATTTATTATTATCTAGCCCAAAAACGTTTTACAATAGAGGCAACATGCCTTTAAATAGATTATATTAAAACCTCCTACAATGAAATCATTGTACCCTTAAATTATTTCAATACTTCAAGGCTCTTTTTTTAAATATACTTTAATAACTACAAACTTTTTTTTATATTTTAATATTACAAAAACAAATCCAGTAAATACCTCAATGAAACTTATAGGAACCTACTGCATTTATTCTTAAATTTTTTAATACATATCGAGAGATGTCAAGATAGACATCATGCCTTCCATCTAACTTTTATTTTTGCAAAGAATGACTCTAAACTAAAAGGTACAATTTGTGCTTTCCATCCAACCTCTGTTCTTGCAAACAATGAGCTATAAACTAAAAACTCACATAGAGAGTGCTTTATAGTAAAAATTGCAGCGACCTTGCATTGAAATAATCTTGTAGACATGAATACAAGATTAATGATACATGTACCTTGTTAATCACTTCCTTTGAAGTTTTGGTTTTCATATTCATGTGTAAAAAGGGTGTTGAGGTCCTTCCCCATTTTGTTTCATAATAATTTCCAAAAGCCAGCTAATTTTTATAGTAATCAATATAAAGAGCTACATATATAGTTAGGGGAAGTTGCAGAGGTGGGGTCTAGCATCAATATGGAACCTAGTACTTAGAACACTTATCTTAGTGATGAGAAGATGGTCAGTTCCCTTTCTCACTTTCTCATTCTCGATTGCCCAATTGAGCTCGATACACTTCTCGAGGACAATTACCTTGGTTATGTTGGTGAGCCCAATTACCCTAATATGTTAACAAAAATATGTTATCAAATTTTAGCTTTTAAAAGAAAAGAAAAAAATCATTTTTTTCGTGGATTGGGAAGAAAATTTTAAAAATAAAATAAACACCTGAAATACCTTATTCATAGACCTTTTGATATCTCTTCAAAAGCTTGTTGTTGGTTTTGGAAGGAAACCAAAATAAGTAGTCCAGTGGGAAATCTTGTTTGCTTAAAATATCTTAATTTCATTAGAACCTTCAAGTCCCTGAGAGAAGTCTAGATACAAAGAAGGAAAAATAACCACACATGAAAGACTCTTTCCCATCAAAAATTCGGTTGAGATTTCACTGGACTTGAGTAAAAACAAATGAGGAGATCTGAAAATCCATTTAGACTCTTTCCCAACAAAAATTCGTCTAGAATTTCACTGGACCCGACTTAAACAATTGAAGAGATCTGAAAATCCATTATAGAACCCTTCAAATCTTCTGCGCATATTTCAAATCAGCTATAAATCCTACATAGCTGCAAATTACAGTACAATGGGGAAGAAAATAGATGGAATATAAAAAAGGCCACAAAATAGTTTTAATTCATTGAATTTGGCAAATGAGTTTTTCTAATCTATAACATATCCAATTTGGATGTTGTAACCTCTCCTGCTTTACATGTAAAACCAAGACTGGAAATGCAAACTATTATAAAAAGAAGATGAGTTTTTATTGCAAAAGCCTATTGGGATTGTGCATTATTCATTAGCACATGTAATCAAATTCACCAACGTCGATGTGTAGTGCATAGTAGGCAGATTAGAGTTGGTTGTGTTCATGACATATCCCACCAAATATGGTTTTCACAAAAACAGTGACTCTAGTTAAACTCATTGTTTTCTCTACGGGCCCCGGGTGGCCACATTGTGTCCTCAAGAAGGGCCAAATCCAAAAATCAACTCACACAATTTGCGTAACTCATTAAAATTTGTAATCGATAGTGCAGATAAAATATAACCTCATATTTTAAACATCCTTATAGAGAAATATAAATGAAAATATGTGATCTAGTACCAAGTTCATTAAAGAAAACATTTGAAAACTACAAATATAAGGGTCTTTTAGAGTTTGTCCGCAATCCACTGCAATAACGTTCTTTTGTATTAATTTTTTTAAAGAAAAGAATATTTGGAACAATTTATGTCAACAAAGCATCGAAACATGACACATGCATCCAATGAGGTAACTAGGCCAATAAAGCTTCAACTACTTCAGAGCCAGAAATAGGATAACATCAAACTAAATCACCTACCATGGAAACCACTGAGCTCAAACCTATGAGGAACTAGATGGAGAAAAATGGCAAAGATTCATGTTCCAATTTCCGGTTAATTCTTGTATCATTCAGGTCACAACATCAAAAACTAATTTTCTTACAACTCCCACAACTCCCTTCTTTTAATCGAGATTTTGAAACTAGAGATAATGCAAACACTTGGAATTTGTGTCAAAATTAGATAATGGACAAGTAGTCACAAAGAAACAAATTTTAGTTTGAACAAAAAGCTACACTTCACCATGCTACCCTAGTATCATAATTTTGGCTCAACTCTGTCCTTCATGCAGTTATAGTATGACACAATAATTTGTGAATAGAACCTTTATCTTCTCAGGAAAAATGGGATACATTATAAAGACATCGAATAATGCAGTCATATGCAAAACATTAAATTGTAGTCACAATCACCCAAAATGGAAAAAGAAATGAAAATGGATGCAGATAATTGCTTAGGAAATGACAAAATTAGTCACATATATTTGTTGAACACATCATTTGCGGAACTAATTGGTAAAAAAATGAATTAACTTCGATCTTTGAAATGCATTCCACGCTTATCAAAATCCAATAATGAATTTCTCTTATTCCAATATAATATACAATCCTTACAACAATGGAATATTTGTAGTTTGTTGCTCACTAATTTTTCAAGCAAAAAAATATATGGTATTTAATCCAAAACTATTGACAATTGAAATGAGATTGGTCAATTTGTTCATACTGAAAAAGAAAATGTGTATAGAGCATGTTCCTAAGTCGGACTCAATGTAAAAACCAAATCAGTAGGTGCTTGGCTGCAGTGTTGAGGGGGAATGCCTTGAACTTTGAAGTTCTCGTATAGCACAAGATTTAGCTCTTATTGTTTGATGAGAACTACCATTATTTCTGTGTCGATATGACCCTTCAAAATGCACAGACAAAGGGCAAAAAACTGAAAATAAATAAATTTCTTTGGTTAAAAACTTTTTACTTCTATCTTCTACCAAATATATTCCAAAGGTGGACTCTTTGCGAACAATCAAGAAGTTTCTTGGTAGCATAATCCAATTCTACAAGTTTTTCCAAGTGAATGTAGACTCCAACTGTTATCATCTGTTTTTGTCACTTAGAATTGTTGGAAAGGCTGAGCAGAATGGAAATTGGGTATTTCTTGTTTATTTGATATTTGGATGTTTGTTTATGAATCTCCAAGGTAGCCATCGAATATGTGGTGAGGTATTTTATAGAAATCGGAAACAACTTGCATCAATTGGCATAAAAGATCTCGCCAAGGATGACGAGGAGCTTCTAGTAGAATGCAAGGCGTGGTGAGAGCCCTAGTGGACACCTAGAGAGATGGGTGCAACAAATGATTGTTGAGTAGGGGTTGAGGAGTACATGCAAATTATAGAATAGCACGAGTTGGAGACATAGAGATATAAAGTTCACATAGCTACATGGACGAGAGAATGTTAATGGAGTCGATCGTGTTGAGGCTTGGTGAAAGAGCCAATGTGTTTGGGAGAGAAACAATAGCACCTGAACACCCCTAAGTGTTTGTTCTAAGCCTTAGCCTTTCTGGTAATAGTGTAGTTAAACATATCTACCCCTTTAGAGATCCATATTCACATTGAAGATTGTGCACTCTTCGTCTAACGTGTTTAGTTCATCTCAATGAGCTTAGATAATTAACCATTGGGGAGTTCAAACTAGTGCCTTGAAAACAACATTACCTTATTCCATCTATGTCCTAGTTTCCTTGTAATATTGTAGTTAATCATATGGAAGAATCCCCAAATGTTCAGAAAAAATTTTCATAGCTCAAGTGGTATGAAACCATAAAATTGGACTCATAGTGATTAGACAACAAATACTACCAGTGCACCATTATACCAAACCCAATTTCACGACGAATAAAAGGAGACTGGGCTTATACCTCCAATCGACCCTCTAGTGTGATAAGTTATTGCAGCTTAGGAGTTGCCTGGTTATAAATAATTTCCTTCAAGAATATGATGCGTATCTCTATAAATATAATATAAACAGGAGAAATAAGGTCAATTTCTGAGCAACATTTTTCTGTAACATGTGAGTTTGGGGGAGGGGATCAGAAATTCCATTGCCTCACCAACTAAAGCACCCCTATTATTGCTTCCAACAAGACTAATTACATTATCCTACCCTTCAAAATTTCTCACCAAGTTAATAGGTCATCAATTAAATCACATGAGTCTGGGATACAAGATACACATGACATGTGGATATGAGTGTCCAACGTGGGACACTTTGACCTTTGAAATGTGACCTGAGGAACATGTTATATATATCTCTATTAAAATGTTACAAATATAAAAACAAAATATAGACATAAAGATCCAAAACTCTTAGAGCATCCACAAAATATTGATACAACTAATTACCACATTAAACACATAATAAATTAGAATATGCATTAGACATAAAATACAGGGTAGAACTTAAAACCATAAATTGTAGTTTTCTCATTAAGTTTTTTGATGTTACCAATCTTTTCCAAAATTCTGAATGGACCATATCTAATTGGTTTTAGCTCTTTACCTTCTCCTTGGAGCTTCTCTGTGTTAATGTGAAGGAGAACTTCATCACCAACTTGGAACTTGTGATCTTGATGATGCTTGTCATGCCTTGCTTTGTACTTTCCTTGAATTTTCTCAAGCCATTCTTGAACCTTTTGGTGTACTAATTATATTTGTTCAATGAACTTTCTTGATTTGTCTATGTCGCTATGACCTTCAATAGCAACATCTTTTCCAAAAATAAAATCCAAAGGAGATTTAGGCAAGTATCCCATGCATGCCTCAAATGACGAAGTTTGAGTGGAAGAGTGTTTGGCTTGGTTGTAAGCATGTTGAATATAGTGCAACTGTTCATCCCACAACTTAGGATGCTTGTTGCAATACCCATGCAGAAGATGTATCACTGTTCTGTTCACTACCTCTGTTTGACCATCTGTTTGTGGATGAAAGGTTGTACTCTTTTTCAATTTGGTGTCCATGAATCCCCACAATATTGACCAAAAAATCCCCACAAATCGAGAATCTTGATCACTAACAATGGGCATGGGTAATCCAAAATGCACCTAAACATTCTGAAAGAATAACTGAGCAGTTTTTTCAACTGTAACTTTCCTTTTACATGGCACTGAAATACACGTTTTGTTGAATCTATCGACAACTACATACAAATAATCATGACCTCTTTTTGACAATGGAAGACCTCCTACAAAATCCATAGAAACACTCTCCCATAGTCGTGAAGGAACCAGAAGTGGTGTGTACAATCCTAACTTCCTATTGCAAGGCTTACTGATTGCACATAATGAACATCCTTTAATAAAACAAGACACTTTCAAGCATACGAGGCCAATAACCATACCTTTGTATATGTGCCACCATCTTACATCGAAATGACTAGCAATAAGAGAAGTATGTGCTTTCTCCCTATGGAATACAAAGCTTTCCAAGATGGTACAACAAGTTATCATGCAACTGATAATACAATTCCTCTACTTGGTTACCTTGACTCAAGCTTGCATAAACATATTCAAATTCATTATCTAATGCATATTGCTCAATATAAATTTCATGTAAAACAGAATTATGCTTGAGTAAAGTAGTTGTACTAACAATAAGCCTAGAAAGCATATCAACAACTTTATTGTAGACACCTTTCTTATACCTAGTTACCAAGTGGAATTGTTGAAGGAAACCCATCCATCGGAACTGCCTTTATTGATGCAACTTTGATTGAGATTGCAAGTATTGCAATGGTTGATGATCAGTGTGAATCATTGTTTCTTTAACCATCAAGTAGTGTTTCCATTTTTTCACACGTTGCACCAATGCATACAATTCCTTGTCATATGTAGGATAATTAATCAGTACACCATTAAAATTTTCTAAATGAAAACAGATAGGCTTACCATGTTGCATGAGGACTGAACCCATAGTGTAGTCACTAGCATCTGTCTGAATCTCAAATGACTGACTCAAGTTTGGAAGTGTGAGTACAAGAGTTGTAATGATCTTTTCCTTCAACGCATCAAAGACCTTTTTTTGTTTGCCTCCCCACTAAAAAACATTTTCACATTGGTCAATGCATCGAAAGGAGCTGCTATAACAGAAAAAATAGCAATGAATTTCCTCTAATATTGGGTTTCTCCCAGAAAACTTCTTACCTCTGTAGCTGTCTTGGGCCTTGGCCAATTCACAATGACATCAACCTTGGAGGGATCTATTTTCAACTCACCTCCTCCAATAATATGACCCAAGTAAACTAAAGAAGTCTTTCCAAACTCGAACTTTGACATTTTAAGATACAACTGTTTTTTTTCATGACATCAAGTACTTTTCACGACATCTAAGCATCACATCTGCATTTAGGAGGCCCAAGTTGTTGCTATGGTTAGTCATTTCCATCATCGTAAATTGAGGGAAGCCCTAGAAATTGAAAAAAGACCCAATAATTTGAATAGAGATGATGGTTGGAATATTAGTAGAAGTTGGGTCCTTGTCTTGTCCTCCTAGTTTGTTAGGCTTCTTTTTAGGATTTATTTTGTTTGTTTGTTTATCTATGTAGGTATTGGCATCCTTTTTATAGTATTTGTTGTTGATTTATTATTCATTAGAGTTTATTCTCTTAATGCTTTGTGTTTTTTTTTTATGTATTTTTGTTCTTTGTTTAATGGGCCTGAGCCCCATATTTTATTGTTGACCTCGTTTTATTTATTGATTATTTTTCTTTGGATATATATATATATATATATATATATATATATATGTATGTTTTTGTTTATATATATATATATATATATATATATGTATGTTTTTGTTTATATATATATATATATATATATATATATATATATATATATATTTTATTTATTTATTTATTTATTTATTTTGACTTGTGTATATTTTTGTTTTATTTTATTTATTTTTCCATTAATTATTTTTAATTTATTTTATTTTATTTCCATTAGCTATTTTATTTATCAAATGATCTTGTCTCGATTAGGGCCTTCACTTGTTTTTATAATTTTGACTCCCTTCCTTTAAAGTTTGACTTTGATTATTTATTTATTTTAAATATTATTTCTCAAAAACTAGTTGTTTAATATTGCGGTTACTAATTAATATTTGTTTTTAATAAATTAATAAACTAATATCATATTTTAAATATTATTTTTCAAAAACTAGTAACATTTGGTTTTAATAAATTAATTTAAATATTTGAATTGAGGCTTCTGTGATCCATGTCAAGATTAAGAGAATTCTTCGGCTAAAATCACATGATAGAATATTTGTCGACGCGTTTCGAACCAACTAGTGTGGTTCATCGTCAGGACAAGTTGAAGAATCAGATCCAGAATGCATGTTAAATAGTCAGAGCAGAACTTCCAATGTCTATAATTTTTTTTTTTTACCGGGCAATGGCTAAATTCACTAACTAACGGCTATATTAGATGAGGAAACGACTAGTTGGACCAGACACAGGGAAAAGGGGGCAAAACCAAATTATAAATTAAGTTGAGGTTATTATTAAATTAATAGTTAGTTATACTATTATTAAATTAAAAGTAAATTTACATAAAAGGTATATTTATTTTAATACATATGTATATATATTAAAATAAATTAATTTAAGTATTATATAATAAGAATTAATCTATAATATTTTAATTTAATTGTTTATTTAATTGTTAAATTTTTTTTATTTAATTGTTTAATTATTTTAATAATAAACCTTGATTTAAAGAAATTATTGTGTTAACCTTATTTTAAATAAATTTAAGTATATTATTAAAATGATCTTATACTAGAACCCTACTATAATTATTATATTAATATTCTTACTATTAGTGTTAAAAGTAAATTAATAGTGGTATCTTCCTATCAATGGATAGGGTATTAATATCTTAGTAATCTATTGGGAACCTCAGTTGCTAGATTTAGGGAATTAGTAAATGAAATGAATCTATTATAGTTTTAGAATTACTTAAGGGATGGGTAACTAATTAACATAAATTCATTAGAATACAAATTAGTTATTTACATATCTTAAACCATATAATTTAACCCTGAAGGAAAGAAAAGGATTAAATCAAACAAGGAAGAAGGCTAAAGAAGGACGGATAAAGGATAACAAGGGAAAAATTCTAGAATCAGCTACTAAAAGAGGGAGGGGGAGGAAATGACTAGGAGGCGAGGCCCGGGATCCAGCATCTGCTAATATTCCAACTGTCATCTCTATTGAGATTGCTTGGCCTCCTTTCGATCTCAATTTCTTCCCTAAATTTACGTTGGTGGAACTGCAAAATTCTAGCAATGACATTGGCCTCCTCAATACAAATATGATGATTGGTCTTCTCCGCATGCTCAGCTAGTGCGGAAGATTTAGTTCTCCTGTGCTTAAGATCAGCTGTGTGCTCACTGATTCTTTGATTAATGGAGCACCCAGTCTCACCAATATAGAATTTTTCCCTTGTTATCCTTTATCATTCCTTCTTTAGCATTCTTCCTTGTTCGATTTAATCCTTTTCTTTCCTTTAGGGTTAAATTATATGGATTAAGATATTTAAATAACTAATTTATATTCTAATGAATTTATGTTAATTAGTTACCCATCCCTTAAGTAATTCTAAAACTATAATAGATTTATTTCATTTACTAATTCCCTAAATCCAGTAACTGATGTTCCTAGTAAATTACTAAAGATATTAATACCCTATCCATTGATAGGAAGATACCACTATTAATTTACTTTTAACACTAATAGTAAGAATATTAATATAATAATTACAGTAGGGTTCTAGTATAAGATCATTTTAATAATATCCTTAAATTTATTTAAAATAAGGTTAACACAATAATTTCTTTAAATCATGGTTTATTATTAAAATAATTAAACAATTAAATAAAGAATTTTTAACAATTAAATAAACAATTAAATTAAAATATTATAGATTAATTATTATTATATAATACTTAAATTAATTTATTTTAATATATATACATATGTATTAAAATAAATATACCTTTTATGTAAATTTACTTTTAATTTAATAATAGTATAGCTAACTATTAATTTAATAATAACCTCAACTTAATTTATAATTTGGTTTTGCCCCATTTTCCCTGTGTCCAGTCGAACTAGTCGTTTCCTCATCTAATATATCCGTTAGTCAGTCAATTTAGTCGTTGCCTGGTTGGAAAAAAAAAAGAAAAAAAAATATTATAGCCGTTGGAAGTTCTGCTCTAACTATTTAACATGCATTCTGGATCTGATTCTTCAACTTGTCCTGACGATGAACCACACTGGCTGGTTCGAAACGCGTCGAAAAATATTCTATCATGTGATTTTAGCTGAAGAATTCTCTTAATTTAAATATTATTTTTCAAAACTAGCCGTTTAATATAGCCATTACATATTAGTATTTTAATAAATTAATAAACTAATATCATTATTTAAATATTATTTTTCAAGAACTAGTAATATTTGGTTTTAGTAAATTAATTTAAATTTTTTTTTTCAGAAACTAGCCATTTAATATAGCCGTTACCTATTATTATTTTTAATAAATTAATGAAATAATATCATTATTTAAATATTTTTTTCAAAAACTAGTCGTTTAATATAGCCGTTACTTAATAATATTTGTTTTTAATATATTAATAAATTAATGTTATAATTTAAACATTATTGTTCAAATATAGCCATTACTTGAAATTATGTCTCTACATTGCTCTCTATTTAAGCCTTTGCCATGGTCTGCCTCTTCATCTAGTCCTGATGATGAACCACACTTGTTGGTTCAAAACGCCTTGGCCAAAAAATTCTCTCATTTGATTTCTACTGAAAGACATTGTTTAATTGATTATGGATCACAGAAGCTTGAATACATAAACCAAGTACTTTTCTTACATGCATGACATGTCCAACACGGGATTTAATAAAAATGAAGATGTCATCTAAGTAGAATATGAAAAATTCATCAAGAAATGCCCTGAACACATCATTCATCACACGCATGAATGTAGCAAGAGAATTACATGAACTAAACGACATAACTAGCCATTCAAAAAAACCTGTTTTGTTTTGAATGTTGTCTTCCAAAAGTCTCCTTCATCTATTCTAATTTGATGGTAGCCACTTCTTAAGTCTAGCTTAGTAAAATATTTTGCATCTTTCAATTGATCTAGTAAATCATCTATTCAAGGCAGTGGATAATGGTTCTTTACCGTAATTTTGTTCAATGCACAAAAGTCCAGACACATGCGCCATGTTCCATCCTATTTTGGCACCAAGATGATAGGTGAACCACATGGCGAGGAAGATGGTCAGATGATCCCTTTATTCAACAAATCTTGGATTTGCGTCTTATTTTTGCGCTTTCCATCACTGACATCATGTACATGCCAATGTTAGGAAGAGGGTAATATTGTTGCAACTGTATCTTGTGTTGGATTCCTCTCTTGGGAGGTAATCCCTTTGGTTCTTGAAACATCTCATCATATTGGTTAACTACGTCAACCAATTTAGATTTCAAATTCGAATCACAACCTTTAAAAGCTTCATTATCAACATCATTTTTGGGTTTGATCATGAGAAGTACAAAATTCTTGCTCGAATTCACTAGTATTTTCATCTGCCCCGCATTAACAAGTGAAATATTTGTTTTTTTGTTGTGAGCTCTCACAATATATTCTACTCCATTTTTGAATAAATGATATTTGTTTTCATGTTGATGGAAAATAGCTTTTCTGTCATAAAGGTATGGGCTGCCCAAAACGATGCCACAGATATCTAACGACACAACGTCAAGCTCCACTTCATCTATGAATTTTGCAGTGATTGCAAATTTCAGTTTACACTTTCTCGTAACCTACAATTGTGCATTGTCACATACCCATCCAAGTGGATACAGATTATGATGTAGAATAGTTTCCAGATTTAAAATCTTGACAATGTTTTATGAGATAAGATTTGCTTGAGAGTCGTTATCGAACAATGTAACAATTTCGATATCACCCTTATGTGAAACATTTCTATTCTCCTCTTTTCATTTGGAGTTTCATTTTGTGATTATGAAGAACTAGCGCTGGCAATGGTTTCCTTTTCTTTTAACCCCATGGTTGTGATTTTAGTTTCATCACCCAAACCAGATCCCAAATCCTGTTGAGTGGTTGTAGTTGTCTTCTGTTTCCCCTTGTTTTTGTTTCTCTTTGGTCTCATTTCAGGATGAAGCTTCCAAAAATGAGCTTCATCGTGACCCTCTCTAGAACAATGTTTGCATGTAACTTTCTCTTCTTCTTTTTTGATAGACACATTTTTCTTTGCCTTTCCTTTGAAAGCCTTTTCCTTTCCCTCACTCGTAAATAGCTTTTCACTACCTTCTTCTGAGATGTTTTTTCCTCTAGCCGCAAGATGAGTGGCTTACACACACACATCATCTAGATTATTGGGATTAAACATTAAAATAGTGTGCCTAAGGTAACTGTGTAAACCCCCTATGTACTTCAGAAAAGTGTCCTGTGATTGCAAATCTACACCTAACATCAGAGACCTTTTTCTGAATTCTTGGGTGTAATCTTGCACATTTTGACTTTTAAGTCGTCTAAAGTTTTTCCAATTCATGATGGATTTTTGCATATACGCTAGAGGGTAGAATTGTCTTTTAATTGCAGCAATGAAATCATTCCAAGAAATTGAGATCTTACCGTGTTTTTTAATCTCCTCTTGGGTATTTGATTCCCACCATACTAGTGTTGCACCCTCCATTATCAAGGAAGCTAATTAAATAATTATGTCATCCTCTTGAAGGTTTTGAGTCCTATAATAGGCCTCCAACTAATGAATCCAATTATCAAGATTCTCTGCATTCACTTCACAATTATACATGGGCAACTCGAATTTAACATCAAGTTTTAAAAAAGGTGATTTACCAATTCTTTTTGAAGAATGATGATGAGTATGAGTAAGGGTTTTGTTAGTGGAATAGGGTGAGATGCTTGTGAAAAAGAATATGAAGGAGATGATGGAGAGGGTGGAGGTTTGTCTCCATTCCAATTACCTCATTCTCCATTACTTCCTCTTGAAGAACCTTCTCTGTTGGGAGGTTTGGAACTTTCTCCTTGCAACCTGGTATTCCTCTCTTCATATAGGACCTTCACCATCTCTGTCATATCAAAGAAAGCCTTTCTGAATGTCTTTTCATATTTTGCCATGTTTGTAGGTTCTCCTTCATGAGACATGATTTTTGGAGTCTCAACTACAACTTGAGGCTGAACTGGCTTTGGAGATTGTGGAAACCTTACTCTTCTTCCCCTTGACCCAACTTCAAGGCTTCCAACCAGCTATCCTTCACCTTTTTTGAGTTTTAACCTTGTAAGCATGACATAAAATTGCAAACAATTAAATCCTTCTTTCACAAAGCAAAACCTAGTTCTCTAATACCAAATTTGATTTGATTTAGAATATTAGTTTGCAGTGCTAAGATCTTCCTCAGATTATAAACAAAATTCTTTCATTGTGCTTACGATCTTTTCAAGTGAAATGAATCGTTTTATGTTAATTTTATGAGCAATTTAACATAAATTAGAAACTGAACAACATCGTAAACATGTACAAAACATCATCAAAAACACTTTACAACAAGCACATGATCAAGGAGTTCACCCCACCTGGGCTACGGCTCCTTGGTCCAGCTTCCAATGGCTTGGGCCTCTCTATTATGATCAAAAGTGTAAAAATATGTGTTTACAATGCTCAAATGCTTCTGAAACCTACTCCAATGAGTCCAAAATGTTAAAAAATGGCTATCTAGCCTAATTTTGCAACCAATTTGGTTGAAAACTGAAGAAGTTATGACTTCTCCTAGTTTTCCCACTATTTGTTCCACAAATTTGTCCATATTCAATAGGAACCCACAATTTTGCTCCAAAATCTGCTAACTGAGCGAGAATTTTGCCACGTGGCAGGTCATAATATGTCGGCACCGACTGTCTATCGCAAATCGCAATCGATGAAGTCCTGCGGTCTTATGGACTATAAACCAAGCGAGCGATATGCGATTTCAATTCGGCGGACCCGACGGAACTCTTAACTGGATCTTATAAATATATCACGTTTGGAAGCTTTTCATTATTGGCAGAGTACCGAGGTATTGTGTATGCAGGAATTTGCACCGTGTTGCAATTTTTTATTGAAATATCACATCGTAACTCGACACTTGCCAACGGCCGATTCTGTAACGCTGACCCTTCACCAATATTCGATTGCGATCCATCTCATCACACCTCGGGCCGATTCTTGAAAGCCTTCCCGCCTGCCTTATCGCATCGCAACCTTTCCCTGCTCGGGGTCGACTTTTAACACTGACCTACCTGCAATTGCGATTGCGATTTTCGACATGCGAGGGCCAATGGCAGCTTGCCACTTGGTGCCTCCTCATTCGCTGAAGGGCCTTGCCACATCATCCAATCTTGCCATGTGAGCAAGTCAAACCTAAACTTTGACTTGCTCTAACTTCTTCATATGAGCTCAGATTTGAGTTTTGTTCACATCGATGGATTCAAAATTACGACCTCTTCGATCTGAAGCTAACTTAATTAAGATTCAGACACTTTCATTTTTGAGCCTAATTTTGAGCACCTGATCATAAGGGGAGTGGGGGTTTTAGGGGCTTGAGGAACATCCCATGGAACATACACATATATTATTTGCTACTAATGTGAAATGATTGTTGCATTAGTGGATCTAATGTTTGATGGGAGTGTGAGGAAAGGGAAGTATAAAAGGATTTCACTCCAACAGAAAGAAGCATAGGATGCATCAGTAGGAGAAGGGATCGATGAATAGAAATGGACATGAAAAATATTGCAATGGTTTATTTTTTTCCATTGGTTATGTTTTCGGTGAGTAGAGAAGGACCAGGAACATGCAGCCTCAAGAAGAGTTAGTGTTTCAAGTGAAAAAGGTCTATTCATGTATGCTACAATGAAGGGTGGTGTTAGGAAGGGGGAAACTAGACCATGAGAAACACATCGAAAAACAATTTTTGTAACATTGAGGGAAAAAAATGAGCGGAAAGAAAGTGAAAGGGGCATTTTTTGTAGCATGTGGCATGTTACATGTGCGCTAGTGTCCTTATAGGCAACTGTTTCTGTTAAAATTTTCTAGACGACACCATCAACAGGTGCTTGGGGGTGAACAACCTACAAGACACGTGACAACATTTTCCAATAACTTTACAATTTTGTCTCTGGCTTTGCTGCATATTTTTCAATGTAGAAGAGAACAACATGCCAAGATATAACGGGTTGTAAATCGATGTTTTCTCTCCCTATGGATAGCATGACATATTTGTGTACAATTAACTTTTCATCATTATGAGATGGGTCATATTTCTTTTTTTCACTGTCATCAATCATTAAAGAGGAGGTGGCATTCAAATCCCATGGAAATCGATAGCACCAAACAAAAGTAGGACCTTTTTTGCAGAGACGTGAAGAGGGGTGGCATTTTGTATGTCATTGAACACAATTAAGAAGATCTTCGTAGTCCTGAAGGTGAGAGGATGAAAATATCAATGGAGATGGGAGGATGAATGGGTCATGCTTTGTAGATATGTGTACATAAGGTGCACGTTGTTCAGCAGGCTGAGGATTCCAAGCAGAAATGTGTTCATCGAAATATGACTTTGCTCTATCCACCGTGCCTTGGTCATCCCAATCGAGGTTGTCCATATTAGGTGCGTTTTCCAGCCAAAGGAAACCATGTATGTGTGTAGAGCCCCTATGCTTCCACTGATACCTGCAATTATGAGAACATAAATTTTTTGAGGTGAGTGTACATCTAGGAAGAAAAGCAAAAAAGGAGAAGGATGGTTAGGCAAAAACCTGCACCAGAAGTCCTTTGTATGGAAACCTTTTTGCAAGACCTCTTCGAGGAAGATTGTGAATCGACAATGAATGTATTGTGCTCTAAGATGTGGATTGTTTATTATATTGTTGAATTTCCATCGAGAGAACTCCAATGAATCCAAGGGGGGCGCCAGACATGACCATGTGCATGTCATGCCATTTGGTGTCAGGTGCACTAAGGGTGAAGAAGAAAGTAGGGCTACCTATTTGTATGACCCGAAGCACATAATCTGTTTAGGAACCATGGAATCAGTCGTGTCATCGAGGCATGCACGAAGGTCTGCAATGGTCATTGGAAAGCCCTCTTCAAGGTTTCTTTTCACGAAAACAACAACAGTTTCTTGACTACGATGTCACAACATAAGATTGTACAAGTTATAATGGAATATTGGATGCTGGGGAAAGAGGTGATCTGATTTAGAATATTAGTTTGCAGTTCTAAGATCTTCCTTAGATTATAAACAAAATGGTTTCAATGTGCTTAACGATTCATGATTTTTGCAAGTGAAATGAATCGTTTTTATGTTAATTTTATGAGTAATTTAACATAAATAAGAAACTGAATAGTAGCATAAACATGTACATAACACCATCAAAAACACTTTAAAACAAGCACATGATAAAGGAGTTCACCCCTCCTAGGCTAGGTCTCCTTGGTCCAGCTTCCAATGGCTTGGGCCTCCTTATTATGCTCAAAAGTGTAAAAATTATGTGCTTACAATGCTCAAATACTTCTGAAACCTACTCCAATGAGTCCAGAATGTTCAAAAATGGCTATCTAGCCTCTTTTTGCAACTAATTTGGTGGAAAACTGAAGAAGTGATGACTTCTCCTAGCTTTCCCACTATTCGTTCCACAAATTGCTCCATATCCAATAGGAACCCACAATTTCGCTCCAAAATAACCGAGCAAGAAGTTTGCCACATGGTGGGCTATAATTCATCGGCACCGAATGTCCATCAAAAATCACAATCGGAGGAGTCCTGCAGTCTTATGAATTGTAAACTAGGTGGGTGATATGTGATTGTCATTTGGCAGACCTGATGGAACTCTTAATTTGAGCTTATAAATGTATCGCGTTGGGGATCCATTTGCTATTGGCGGGGTACTAGGGTCTTGTGTATGCTGGACTTTGCACCATGTTGCGATTTGCAATTGCGATATCTCATCGCAACTCGGTACCTGCCGGGGGCCGATTCTATAACATCGACCCTTCACCGATTTGCGATTTCGAACCATCGCATCGCGCCTTCGGCCGATTCTTGAAAGCCTTCCAGCCTTCCTTATCACATCGCAACCCTTACTTGCTCGGGGGCAGATTTTTAATGTTGGCCTTCCTGCGATTGCGATTTGCGACATGAGGGGGCCAATGGCAGCTTGCTACTGGCGCGTCTTCATTCACTAAAGGACCTTGCCACATCATCCAATCCTGCCATGTGAGCAAGTCAAACCTAAACTTTGAATTTTATAACTTCTTCATATGAGATCAGATTTGAGTGTCATTCCCACTGTTGCATTTAGAATGATGAGCTCTTTGATCTGAAGCTAAGATTATCAAGATTCTAACACTTTGATTTTTGAGCCTAATTTTTAGCACCTGATCAGTCCTCCCCACTGGAAGCCTTTTAGACCCCAAAAGGATCACTTTCAATTGTTCAACAGGTGAGGGTACAGTTCCCTTAGCCTTCCAACCTCTATCCATTTGGATTTTGAAGGAATTCTACCCTTGAGCCCCACTCGAAGATAATCAATACTTCCCCTTTTTGATGTACTTGTTCTTTTGTCAAGTGTAGTGTCTTGCTGAAGAACATCAAGGAATTCTGGAGAAAAGTCTTCAATAGATGGAATTTGAATATTCTCTCTTTGATCTTTAATTAAAGGAGTCTCATACGACCTTAAATTCTCAACATTAACAACATCATAAGTTTTCATATTTGAAGGCAAATCCAACTTGAAGACATTGTTACCAATCTTTTCCAAAATTTTGAATGGACGATATCTTATTGGTTTTAGTTTTTTACCTTTTCCTTGGAGCCTCTCTTTGTTAATGTGAAGCCAAACTTCATCATCAACTTGGAACTTGTGATCTTGATGATGCTTGTCATGCCTTGCTTTGTACTTGCCTTGGCTTTTCTCAAGTTGTTCTTGAACCTTTTTGTGTACTAATTGTATTTTTCAATGAAATTTCTTGCTTTTTCTATGTCGCTATGACCTTCAAT
This sequence comes from Pinus tabuliformis, assembly GCA_031772625.1. Taxonomy (NCBI): domain Eukaryota; kingdom Viridiplantae; phylum Streptophyta; class Pinopsida; order Pinales; family Pinaceae; genus Pinus; species Pinus tabuliformis. The sequence goes on along the minus strand of CM062810.1, from coordinate 618,642,247 downwards.
AGCAAAATATTTGCCAAAAATAAAATCCAAAGGAGATCTAGGAAGTTATCCCATGCATTCCTCAAATGGTGAAGTTTGAATGGAAGAGTGCTTGGCTTGGTTGTACACATGCTAAATATAGTGCAATTGTTCATCCCACGACTTAGGATGCTTGCTAAAATACGCACACAAAAGATGTAAAATTGTTTTGTTCACTACCTATGTTTTACCATCTGTTTGTAGATGAAAGGTTGTACTCTTTTTCAATTTGGTGTCCATGAATCCCCACAAATTTGACCAAAAATTCCTCACAAAGCAACAATCTCGATCACTAATAATGGATGTGGGTAATCCAAAATGCACCCAAACATTCTAAAAGAATAACTGAGAAATTTTTTCAACTATAACTTTCTTTTTACATGGCATCAAAATACACATTTTACTGAACCTATCCACAACTACATACAAATAATCATGAGCTCTTTTTGACAATGGAAGACCTCCTACAAAATCCATAGAAGCACTCTCCCACGGTCATGAAGGAACCGGTAGTGGTGTGTACAATCCTAAATTCCTATTGCTAGGCTTACTAATTGAACATAATGAACATCCTTTAATAAAACGGGACACACTTTCAAGCATACGAGGCCAATAGCAATACCTCTATAGATGTGCCACTATCTTACTTACACTAAAATGACCAGCAATAAGAGAAGTATTTGCCTCTCTTATGATGTTAATTCTTTCTCCCTGCGAAATACAAAGCTTGCCAAGATGGTACAACAAGTTATCATGCAGATGATAATCCAATTCCTCTACTTGGTTACCTTGACTCAAGCTTGCATAAACATCTTGAAATTCATTATCTAATGCATATTGGTCAATATAACTTTCATGTAAAATAGAATTATGCTTGATTAAATTAGCTACACTAACAATCAACCTAGAAAGAATATCAACAACTTTATTGTAGATACCATTCTTATACCTAATTACCAAGTGGAATTGTTGAAGAAAACCCATCCATCGGAAGTGCCTTGATTGTTTCAACTTTGATTGAGATTGCAGGTATTGCAATGGCTTATGATCAATGTGAATGACTATTTCTTTACCCATCAAGTCGTGTTTCCATTTTTTCACACTTTACACCAATGCATACAATTCCTTGTCATATGTAGGATAGTTAATCATTGCACCATTAAAAATTTCCGAATGAAAATAGATAGGCTTACCATGCTGCATGAGGACTGCACCCATAGTGTAGTCACTAGCATCTGTCTGAATCTCAAATGACTATCTCAAGTCTAGAAGTGAGAGGACGGGAGTTGTACTGATATTTTCCTTCAACACATCAAAAGCCTTTTTTTGTTTTCCTCCTCACTAAAAAATGTTTTTCACACTGGTCAACGCATGCAAAGCAACTGCTATAAGAGAAAAAATAGAAATGAATTTCCTCCAATATTAGGCTGCTCCCAGAAAAGTTCTTACCTTTGTAACTGTCTTGGGCCTTGGCCAATTCATAATGACATCAACCTTGGAGGGATCTATTTTCAACTCACCTCCTCCAACAATATGACCCAAGTAAACTAAATAAGTCTTTCCAAACTCGCACTTTGACATCTTAAGATACAACTATTTTTTTTTTAAGACATCAAGTACTTTTCTTACATGCATGACATGTTCAACATGGGATTTACTGAAAATTAAGATGCCATCTAACTAGACTATCACAAATTCATCAAGAAATGGCCTCAACAGATCATTCATCACACACATGAATGTAGCAGGAGCATTACATAAACCAAACGACATAGCTAGCCATTCAGACAAACTTTTTTTTGTTTTGAATGTTGTCTTCCAAATGTCTCCTTCGACTATTCTAATTTGATGGTATCCACCTCTATCCAGCTTAGTAAAATATTTTGCATCTTTCAATTGATCCTGTAAATCTTCTATTCGATGCAGTGGGTAATGGTTCTTTACCGTAATTTTGTTCAATGCACGAAAGTCCAGACACATGCGCCATGTTCCATCCTTTTTTGGCACCAAGACAATAGGTGAACCACATGGTGAGGAAGATGGCTTGATCATCCCTTTATTCAACAATGCTTGGATTTGCATCTTAATTTCTGTTCTTTCCATCACTGACATCTTCTACATGCCAATGTTACGAAGAGGACAATCTTGCTGCAACTGTATCTCGTGTTGGATTCCTCTCTTGGGAGGTAATCCCTTTTGTTTCTGAAACATCTTGTCATATTGGTTAACTACGTCAACCAATTCAGATTTCAAATTCGAATCACAATCTTTAAAAGCTTCATTATCAACATCATTTTTGGGTTTGATAATGAGAAGCATGAAATTCTTGCTTGAATTCACCAGTATTTTCATTTGTTGTGCATTAACAAGCGAAATATTTGTTTTCTTGCTGTGAGCTCTCACAATATATTCTACTCCATTTTTGAATAAATGATATTTCTTTTCATTTCAATGGAAGATACCTTTTATGTCATAAAGGTATGGGTTGCCCAAAACGATGCCATAGATATCTAACTGCACAACATGAAGCTCCACTTCATCTATGAATTTTACAGTGATTGTGAATTTCAGTTTACACTTTCTTGTCACCTGCAATTGCACATTGTCACATACCCATCCAAGTGGATACAGATTATGATGTGGAACAATTTCCATATTTAAACTCTTGACAATTTTTCAGAGATAAGATTGGCTTGAGAGCGATATCGAACAACGCATCAATCTTGTTATGTTTTTAGATTACCCTTATGTGAAACAATTCTATTCTTTGTCTCTATTGTTTCTCAATCTCTATCTTTCCACTGCTTGCCATATTCTTTCACCACTAGAATTGATCCCGCAGATCTCCCACTAAATAGGGTCTACCACAGGCTCGAGCGAAACCCCTCAGCAACAAAGGCGTCCCCTTGAAGCCAAAACAACTCTAATACCAAATGTAGGCTTTAACCCCATATAGAAAAAACCTGCATACATATTGTAAAACACAGAAAATAAACAATGCAAGAGCATAACACATAAAACACATATACACAGAGATTTTCCCCTGGATCCCAAAACCGGGACTACCAGCTTGATTTTTCATTATGTTCCATTCAATGTTGCAATACATATTTATACATGCCAAAGCATCCAATACCATCGACCGAAAACCATCGCGCCCAAAACCATGTGTGAAAAATCATGCACAAAACCATAGGTAGGTCTGCCCAACCTAAAATAGGGTCCAAAAAAAAAAATTCTGGGGCACTGCCCCGAACCCCATAGAGTGGAGTTACCTGCACCCCTCAAACCCCCTGTGACCCCCCACCCGCTATGCAATCGGTGCAACGAAGGGGGGGGCTCCGCCCCCCTTCTAACCCCCCGGTTAACTACGTGGGCTAGTTTTGGAAAGAATATAACACAACCCAGCATTCTCTGACTTGTTGTTTTCTTTCCATAGGGGGCCATAGGAGAGCTTAGTCATTTATCTAGTGCTGCAATGCCCATTGTTTCTCTACACCAAGAGAACTTCTCAGAGCTCACAGATTTTGTCAATGCATCTGTAGTATTCTTCAAAGTGTCCACCTTTACCAACAACACATTTTTGTCTTCTATCATATCCCTCACAAAGTGATAATGAACATCAATGTGCTTTGTCTTTAAATGATATGCAGGGTTCTTTGCCAAGAAAATTTCACTTTGGCTGTCACAGTTTATCCTTATAGCTCCCTATACTAACCCCATACTTGAACACAACCTCTGCAACCAAACTGCTTCCCTACTTGCATGAGTGGCTGCCATGTATTCTGCCTTTGTAGTTGATAGTGCCACTACACATTGTTTCTTACTCATCCAACTGACTGCACCTCAAAATAGGTTAAACACATACCCACTTGTAGATCTTCTTTTATCCATATCTCCAGCCCACTCTACATCAACAAAGCCATGAATATCCAACACTTTGTCCAATCCTGGTGTTCCTTCCCTGGTTTTGACATAAACCTGCTCAATACTCCCACTTCATATGCAATGTCAGGCTATCGACTGCACTTGCATATGGAACACGGGACATGTCCTCTTCCTCTTCTTATGTCTTGGGTCATTGTTTAGTATATAACTTTACACCTACAAGAATATGAACCTTCACCAGTTTACTGTCCTGCATATTAAACCTCTGAAATATTGTCTCAACATACTTCCTCTAGTTTAACCAGAGCTTCCTCTTTGTCCGATCTCTTTTAATTTCCATGCCCAAAATATAGTTTGCAGCACCAAGATCTTTCATGTCGAATTTGGAGGACAAATGGGACTTCAAACCCTGGATAATTTCTTTGTCATTTCCAACCAACAACATATCACCCACATACAAGACCGGATAAATAACATGGTCACCAACTAATTTAAAATACACACAGTGATCTGCTTTGCTTCTAGTGAAGCCAAGTCCCTGTATAAATGTATCAAATTTCTAATACCACATCCTTGGTGACTATTTTAACCCATACAGATACTTCTTTAACTTGCATACCAGTTGTTTCTTACCCTTCACCACAAAACCTTCAAATTGCTTCATGTAGATCTCCTCTTCCAGATCCCCATGAATAAATGTTTTCATCACATCCATCTTTTCTACCTCAAAATCAAAAGCAACAACAACAGATTAAAGTAATCTAATAGAAGTTACCTTGGCAAGAGGAGAAAAAATATCACCAAAATCAATTCCCGGCACCTGGGAATAACCTTTTGCTACCAACTGAGCTTTGTATTTCTCCACCTTTCGTTCTGCATTTGTCTTCTTCTTGAACACCCATTTGCTGCCAATGGGTTTCCTTCCAGCTGGCAACTCCACTAGATCCCAAGCCTCATTTTTGTGCAAAGATGCCATTTCATCAACCATGGCCCCCTTCCAGAGTTTTCCATCCTCTGAATCTACTGCTTCCTTCATAGTTTTGGGTTCATCATCAGTAATAGATAAAGCAAAATTTGAACAGAAAGAAGATGGACTATACCTTTCCGGCTGCCTTCTTTCTCGAACTGATCTTCTCACCCCCAGAGTTTGTGGCTCTTCATCTTATGATTCCTCCTCTGCTGTAGAGTCTCATTTTTCCTCCTTTAGCTCAAACTCTATCTTCTCACGTTCCTTTGGTTGGACTTCATGTTTAATAACATCTTTCAGCTCTCTGAACACCACATCTTGGCTGTACACAACCTTCTTTGTTATTGGGTTCCAAAGCTTATAACCCTTTAAACCATCCTTATACCCAATAAAGATACACTTTTCAGATTTACTATCCAACTTGGTTCTTTTCTCCTTTGGAACATGTACATATGCATCACATCCAAATACCCTCAAATGTGAAAGATAAGGTTTCTTACCAGTCCATACCTCTTGTGGAGTCTTATCTTCCAACACTGATGAAGGTGATCTGTTGACCAGGTAACATGTAGTCTCCACCGTCTCTGCCCAAAATTCTTGTCCTAACCCGGTACCACTAAGCATGCTTCTTTCCCTTTCCATCAACGTCTTATTCATTCTTTCTGCAACTCCATTTTGCTGAGATGTACATGGAGTAGTATTCTTCCATGCTATACCACACTTCTTACAGAATTCTTCAAATTTCTTACTATAAAAATATCCACTGTTATTTGTCCTCAACACCTTTATCTTCTTCTCTGTTTGGTTTTCCACCAGGGCCTTAAATTCTTTAAAACTATCAAAGACTTCAGATTTCTTCTTAAGGAAATATAATCCATGTATTTCTTGAGAAGTCATCTATAAATGATACATAGTACACAGACTTACCTAGCGATGGAACCTTCACAGGTCCAAACACATCACTGTGCACAAGCTCTAATATCTGTTTCGCCCTCTTACCACCAGAGGGAAAACTCACCCGATTCTGCTTCCCATATATGCAATTTTCACAGAAATAAAAATCCAGAGAGCTATTACTCATACCTTCTACCATACCTTTACCATGAAGTATTCGAAGGCCCTTCTCTCCAATATGTCCAAGCCTTTGATGTCACATCATGGTCTTCTCTCCAGAGACCACTAGATTTTTTACTCCACTTTCAGGAACCACAGAACTGTTGCACCCATCAATAATAGTGCTACCTTGCAGCTTTTACAGAGTTCCAATCCGAAATCCCTGCATCAATACCAGTGCTCCCCGCACCATTTTGTAGGTATCCTTCTCGAACACTATTTTTACACCTGCATCATCCAACTTGCTTACGGAAATCAGATTTCTGGCCAATGCAGGAATATGCAGAACACTCGAAAGTGTTCTAACCCTTCCACCTTGCAACTTCAACTTTACTTTTCCGTGACCAGCGATTCTAGCCTTCCTATCATCCCCCAAGAAGACATCACCACCATCATATTTCTTATACTCGTAGAACCACTCTCTATGGGGAGTGAAGCGAAAGGATGCACCTGAGTCAATCAACCATGCCTCATGATCTTCATGTGTACTTGAAGAAGCCGAGTACACATCCCCACCTTCATCTGAGGTGGTTTTCGCCTCTACAGAAGGAGCATCATCAGATCCCTTTCATTTATCAAGAGCTTTAGATTTACAGTCCCTTTTGTAGTGTCCTTCCTTTCCGTATTTCCAGCACACCACCTTTCCAAGTTTTCCTAGAGATTTAGATCTCCCTCTAGATTTAGACCTCCCACTCGATGACTTATTTTTGTTTCTGTTCTCGGACCATCCTCGTACAGAGAAGGCATCACCATTCTGGCTCTCTATATTTTTTCGTCTCATGTCCTTCGCCAGCAAGGATGATAGTATTTCATCAAACTGCAAGACAGTTGCATTGCTACCTATTGCAATAACTAGACTATCCCACGAATTTGGTAGAGAACACAACAAACCGATGCACTTATCTTCATCTCAAATTTTAATATCAACAGATAATAACTGAATTACCACAGTATTAAATGCGTTCAGATATTTTGTCACTGAGTCTCCATCTTTCATCCTTAGGTTATACAACTTTTATTGTCGGAACAGTTTATTCATTAGAGAGTTAGATTGGTAAAAAGTCCCTAACTTGTTCCACAAAGCCTTTGTTGTAGCTTCCCCTGATACATTCAACAATACTGAATCAGAGACACATAATCGTATTGTGCTCTTAGCCTTCCGATCCAACTTCTTCCATTCTTCATTGTACACTCTCGTTGGTTTGGTACCCGGATCTTTCGTGATCCACTGAACTTTATCCACCAATAGATCCTCCATCTTGAGTTTCCATAACTCAAAACTCTGACCATTAAATTTCTTGATCACTATATTTCCACTGCTCGCCATCTTCTTTCACCACTAGAATCGATCCCGCAGATCTCCCACTAAACAGGGTCTACCACAGGCCCCAGCGAAACCCCTCAGCAACAAAGGCATCCCCTTGAAGCTAAAACAGGTCTGATACCAAATGTGGGTTTTAACCGTGTACATAAATGCGCTGCATACAAATTCTAAAACACAGAAAATAAACAATGCAAGAGCATAACACATAAAACACATATACACAGAGATTTTCCCCTGGATCCAAAAACTGGGACTACCAGCTTGATTTTTCATTATGTTCCATTCAATGTTACAATACATATTTATACATGCCGAAGCATCCAATACCATGGACCGAAAACCATCGCATCCAAAACCATGTGCGAAAAATCATGCACAAAACCATAGGTAGGTCCGCCCAACCTAATATAGGGTCCAAGAACAAATTTTTCTAGGGTGCTGCCCCGGACCCCATAGAGTGGGGTTACTTGCACCCCTCAAACCCCCTGTGATGCCTCCCACTATGCAATTGGTGCAATGAAGGGGGGGCTCCGCCCCCCTTCTAACCCTCCGGTTAACTACGTGGGCTAGTCATGGAAAGAATATAACACAACCCAACATTCATTTGAAGTTTCAATTTGCGAGGCTGAAGAACTAGTGCTGGCAATGAATTCCTTTTCTTTTAACCCCATGGTTGTGATCTTAGTTTCATTTCCCGGATCAGATCCGAAATCTTGTTGAGTGGTTGTAGTTGTCTTTTGTTTCCCCTTGTTGTTGTTTCTCTTTGGTCTCATTTCAGGATGAAGCTTCCAACATTAAACTTTATCGTGACCCTCTCTAGAATGCTGTTTTTATGTAACTTTCTTTTCTTCTTTTTTGATAGATGCATTTTCCTTTGCATTTCCTTTGAAATCCTTTTCTTTTCCTTTACTCTTGAATGGATTTTTACTACCTTCTTCTGAGATGTTTTTTCCTCTTTCCTCAAGATGAGTGGCTTGCACACACACATCATCTAGATTATTGGGATTAAACATTAAGATAGTGTGCCTAAGGTAACTGTGCAAACCCCCAATGTACTTCAGCAATGTGTCTTGTGATTGCAAATCTACACCTAACATCAAAGACCTTTTTATGAATTCGTGGGTGTAATCTTGCACATTTTTACCTTTAAGCTGTCTAAAGTTTTTCCAATTCATGATGGCTTTCTGCATATAAGCTAGAGGGTAGAATTGTCTTTTAATTGCGACAATGAAATCATTACAAGAAATTGAGATCTTACCATGTTTTTTAATCTCCTCTTGGGTTTTTGATTCCCACCATACTAGTGTTGCACCCTCCATTCTCAGGGAAGCTAACTGAATCTTTGCTTCATCCTCTTGAAGTGTTTGAATCTTGAAATAGACCTCCAACTAACGAATCTAGTTATCAAGCTTCTCTGCATTCACGTCACCATTATACATGGGCAACTCGAATTTAACATCAAGTTTTAAAAAATATGATTTACGAGTTCCTTTCGAAGAATGATGATGAGTATGAGTAAGTGTTGTGTTAGTGGAAGAGGATGAATATGCTTGTGAAGAAAAAGATGAAGCAGATGTTGGAGAGGGTGGAGGTTTGGAACTTTCTCCTTGCAACCTTGTATTCCTCTCTTCAAAGAGGACCTTCACCATATTTGTCATATCAAAGAAAGCCTTTCTGAAGGCCTTCTCATCTTTTGCCATGTTTGTAGGTTCTCCTTCATGAGACATGATTTCTGGAGTCTCAATTGCAACTTGAGGCTTCAACGGTGTTGGAGATTGAGGCAAACTTGCTTTTCTTCCCCTTGACCCAGCTTCACGGCTTCCAACCAGTGTTCCTTCACCTCTTTTGAGTTTTAATCTTGTAAGCATGACATAAACTTGAAAACAATTAAATCGTTCTTTCACAAAGCAAAAACTAGTGCTCTGATACCAAATTGATCTGATTTATAATATCAGTTTGCAGTTCTAAGATCTTCCTCATATTATAAACAAAATTCTTTCATTGTGCTTAAGGATTTATGAATTTTTGCTAGTGAAATGAATCGTTTTTATGTTAATTTTATGAGAAATTTAACATAAATAAAAATTGAACAACAGAATAAACATGTACAAAACATCATCAAAAACACTTTACAACAAGAACATGATAAAGTAGTTCACCCCGCTTGGGCTACGTCTCCTCGGTCCAACTTCCAATGGCTTGGGCCTTTCTATTATGCTCAAAAGTTTAAAAATATGTGTTTACAATGCTCAAATGCTTCTAAAACCTACTCCAATGAATCCAGAATGTTCAAAAATGACTATCTAGCCTATTTTTACAACCAATTTGGTGGAAAACTGAAGAATTTATGAATTCTCCTAGTTTTTCCACTATTCTTTCGACAAATTTGTCCATATCCGACAGGAACCCACAATTTCGCTCCAAAACCTGCTAACCGAGCAAGAATTTTGCTGCACGGAGGGCCATAATCTATTGGCACTGAGTGTCCATCGCAAATTGCAATCGACATAGTCCTGCTGTCTTATGGGCTGTGAACCAGGTGGGCGATATGAAATTGCGATTCAGCGGACCCGACGAAACTCTTAATTGGAGCTTATAAATGTATCGCATCTGGGATCCTTTCACTATCGGTGGAGAACCTAGGCCTTGTGTATGTGGGACTTTTCACCGCATTGTTATTTGTCATTGCGATATTGTATCATAACCTGGTCCCTGCCGGGGGCCTATTCTATAACGCCAACCCTTCGCCGATCTGCAATTTTGATCCATCGCATCGTGCCTCTAATTGATTCTTGAAAGCCTTTCCGTCTGCCTTATCACATCGTGACCCTTCCCTACTCGGGGGTTGATTTTTAACGCTGACCTACCTACGATTGCGATTTTTGACATGCGGGGGCCAATGGTGGCTTGCCACTTGGTGCCTCCTCATTCGCTAATGGACCTTACCACATCATCCAATCTTGCCATGTGAGCAAGTCAAAACTAAACTCTTACTTGCTCTAACTTCTTCATATGAGCTCATATTTGAGTGTCGTTCACACCGTTGCATTTAGAATGATGAGATCTTCGGTTTAAAGCTATGTTTATAAAGATCCTGACACTTTGATTTTTGAGCCTAATTTTGAGCACCTTATCAAGCGTTTGTCATAGAGTAGCATATGAGGTGAACAACATATTCTTGTATTTCAAATTTTCTAAGATGTGGTTGACCAATCATGGAAACCCCTATCAGGAAGAGTGTGGTGAACGCCATAGAAAACATGCCTTTTGTAGTATATTCATTTATAGCAGAGCAGGAAACAAAGGGACACGAAAGTGAAGTAGTGGAATTAGGATGGGGAGAGTGCAAGTAGTTGGATATTTCTTCAAGCTCAGTATGGGAATTTGGGAGAACTAATACAAAAGAGGATGGTTGAAGGTTTTTTGAGGTGGGTTGTGCAGGAATGTTATCATCGAAAGTAGGGAAGGAAAGTCGTGGTTCAAGAAAGAAGGGGGTAATGTGACGGATGGGAGAAGACATATCGGTAGGGTGAGTCAACAAGGAGAATATTGTAGCTTGGTCCAGATCGACATCCTTGTAGTAGGGATCATGGGCTAGTTTGTACTCTAAAGCTACAAGAAAATGAGTCTTTCTAATAATGAAATCATATGATTTGTGGTTAGAGCCATGTCTAGTAACAACGACGATGTCCAATTCGGAAACAAAGCATGGAAAAATGTTGGTGATCATAGTGATGTCTTGAGGGAAACAAATAGTATGAACAATGTATTTGTACTGTCCACCCCATGCATGAGTGACTTGAAATACTGGAATGACACGTGATGCGAGCATTTCCTCTATTTATGTTAAAGCAGCAAGGCCAAACGGTTGATTTCCAGGGTCCATGTTGTTTGTAAGTGAGAAGTGGTGGGTGGATTTTGTAGTTGCACGTCGGGAGCAAAAGAGGTTACCATGTAAGAATATTGTTTTCATATTTGGGTATGATTCTTTTCATATGGAGAAAACATGCAAGGGAGAGAGGTCATCTATCCTTTCACGAAATTGGTGGTGTGCATGGTTAAGGGCAGGGTTGAGAAAAATATGGGGATGGGAGGGTGAAGCAGGATGAGTCAATGGTGGGGTGTGTGATGTATATGGGGAAGAAGTGCCAGTGAATGGAGAAAGTTGAAAGGTAATTAAAGTCGGAGAAGGGAATGTTGAAAGACATGGGTTTCCAAGTGAATCTTCGAAATGTTGGGGAAGAGAAACATTACATGGGGGTATACCTAGAAACGTTTGGTTGTTTAAATCAAATTTATATTTGAGCCATCGTTGTTTGTTGGAGATGTCTTTATTCTATGCATAAAGGATTCTCTTATAAACATTTCTTGAGGGGTTTTCAGAAGACATTGGAATGTCCATCATAATACAAATATAGGGACACAAGTATTAGTGAATATAGGAGATGGGAAACAATAGTCTTGAGCGAAAAGATAAAGTTCATAGGCCTGAAAACCAAGAACTTCATTACTGGTTATATGTTTGAAATAATGCATTTTGTCTTATAATGTAGATGTGTCTTTTTATAAAGTGATTATAGTTAATTGGTCGAAAAAACCTTTTTATAATAATGCTTATGCTTCTTTGACATTACGCACTAATGTTGTGCCATTGAAATTTTGTTGTTGACATCAATCTTATTTCAGCGAAGTAATTTTTGTGGTGACTGATAACTATTTATTATTGATTTACCAAATAGATTTAAGGTAAGGAAACAACAATCGTTCATAAAAAGCCAATGTTTTATTTTAGTTGCACAAAGAACACTTTGAAAGGATGCAAACATTCTATTTTTTTTAGAAGGAAGAAGAAAATATCATAAATACTCCATGTAAAGGTAAAATATGGAGAATTTATATGCAAAGGTGGAAGGTGCAACATGTAACATAGGTGTATACACATAAACGAGAGAAGTACAATGAAGAAGTGAAGAGAAGAAGAGGGCAGGAAGGAATGAAACGATAATGAACAGAAAATCATATAGAAGTTGTTGTTTACACTTTAGCGTGGCATGGGTAAAAGAAAACGAGTTTCAAAGGTGACGAACAACTGAAGTAGTAGACATTATTTTGATATCCTGGAGGAGTACAGAATATGAAAAGCCATAGTTGATTTCCTCTAAATTGATTAGAACAAACTTCAAACGGTCGACACCATTGAAGCTATCTGTTTTCACAAATAGTGTGAAGAGGAAAGGACAACATGAAACCCTTGCAAGAAGCTCGTGGATATCATGAGGATCACTAGAGAGTATGAACAAGTATTTTTCTTGGACACCCATGAGTTTAGTTGCAACATCATAAAAAGAAGTAAATTTTTCCAGTCGACATGTGTGGTCATGCATTTCAAATTTCAACACATAATGATACTAACATTACGGGTAGTCCCCACCACATTTTGTGTAGTGCCACATTCCATTTGAGCGGTTGAAAACTTTTTTCATGCATTGCATGCCATCAGATGAGAGAGGGCATGAAAGGAAGTAGAAATATTGCATGTAAATAGAGGTGATGGTTCCACGAACAGAGAAGCATGATGATTTTCTGGTGGGATGCAAGTCTATGAGGTCAAAAATTGAATGTTGTGGGTGGCGCCGCTTGGAAGACCTCAAGAATTTTCTACTTAATGATGGTGAAGACGCTAAGCAACCTATTTTATCAAACAATGACTGGAGTTGCTCAGTCTTTGGAATGTCGGGATCTAGCATGAGGCTGGTGGTCGAGATAGTCCTGATAGTTCTTCCATTAAATTTGGCTATGCAGTCGCCTTTGATTGCAATCATGGTCAAAGCACCAGAAGAGGCCAGTTCAACAAGTTTCTTGCATATGGTGTCACAATGCTCCCCCCATAGGGTGACGTTGATACCATACCCAGGAATGTCTTCCAAGTTGAGAGTTTTTCTATGTGCTTTAGAGCCATCTCCTCGACGAATGGTGGAAGTTGGAGAAGTGAACCTCATAATGCCAATGATGTCGACAATTCAGCCGAGGTTTGCAGATTTGATTTCATCTATAGATTTAAAATGGAATGGTGGAAAGGAATGAAAATCAACTAGGGAAGGTTCAATAGTGGAAGTTGTAGAGAGCGAGACTTACCATTTGCTGTTGAGATGGTTGTAATTTATGTTTGTTGGTTTCACTGTGCCATTTGAAACCATGTAAATCTACCCAATTTGGACAAGGCCATGCAAGGAATCTTCCAGATCATCGAAGGCAGAGAGATGGATTTCATCATTGGCAGAATCAATGAGGTCAAATCCAAAGACCTTTCTGGAGGCTCGAGCAATGTTGTACGAGCGAATGACTATTTTTCCAAGGACCCTACCTTGAATCCACCATTGTTTATGGTAGGGGTTTAGCGCCGTGAATGGAATGGAAACATGAAGAGAAGAGAAAAACTGAGTTTATGATTAAGAAGGAGTTTGTGTCTAAGGAGCAATATACGAGGTGAGGCCATGGGACATTGAAGAGCCTAATTGGTATATGTACATTTATATAATTTGAAGAAGGGTCGGGTCCCCAATCAAAGGTGCATGACATTCAAGAACTTCAAGTTCAATAACCTGAAGAGTCCTGAAAAGAAGGAAAGAAAGAGAAAATAAACATGACATTAGTTGAAGTGACAGTGGCACAAAGAGGGAAGGAACAAAAAAACATGATGGATATGGTGAAGAGTGAACATACACATAGTTTTGCAAAAAAGTGCAAGTGACTTCTTTGAGAATGACAATCGACCCCAACTCAAGGGCACCAGAGACGACATGGCCATTGTAAGCAAATGGAAGCAAATTTCTATGCTGAGAGGTACCATCAGAGAGGGAAATTTGGTATTATTGGGATGTTGTCTTTGTGGAAGAAAGAAGGGTGAGCTCAACTATTTGGAGCGATGGTTGGATCCCTGTAGAGCCAACCAACAACAAAGAGATGGCATTCACTGTCAAGGTAACTTCCATGATGAGGGGCAAAGGAGTTGTCCTGATAGGTGAAAGTGCGTGAAATGCTGTCAACATTGGAAAAGAAATGGAAATAAAACAACAAGTACAAATGAAAGAAGAACAATTCACAATCTAGATTGCTGCCAATAGTGAAAGGCAACGGAGAAGAAAATTTGAAATTTATAAGCATATAAAGTTGGCTCTCTATATATGACATTTCATAAACTTTACAGGGGGTGTTTTGCAGGCCGTGACAATGAAAAAATTACTTTAAGCTATGTATGCAGTATGAAAACATTGATACTTTCCATTTGAGTGTACAAGGAGATATGGTTAGCAGGTTTTCGTTTCTCACCTGCTTGTGAATGAAATTCTGGGACAATTATCTGGTTGAAGGAAGCAGCACGATGTGCAACACCAACAACAAGAGCAATAGCAAGAGACCAACAATAGCAGAGAAACAACAATAGAAACTGCAACTCGAAAAAGCAACAGAATAGTGTGAGGTGAACATGCTAAATAGAGCACACAACCATCTACCAAGTAAGTAGAGGGAGAAATAAATGGGATTTAGGATACGTCACACAGATCACAAGGCTACCAATGATAGAGATGCTCGTTCGAGTGAGAGTAAAGTAAGAATAAATTCACATAGTCAGATCATTAATTAGATTATTGAATAGAAGAGGCCTCGATAGCAAGATGTGTGGATAGGTTTGAAACCTTAATAAAAGGAAAATGTGACATATTGATTAAGTATATACAAGAGTTTTTGGGCTTTGAAACTTTAACACGAGAAGAATCCTTTTGGAAATCTTTGGAGTGAAAAGTTCGATCTAGCATATCAATCTGGTTCGTTTCAATAAACACATATCATAAAGTTACCATGGCATAATACATATCAACTTCATGCGAGCGAGAACAAAGCGAAAATAAATGAAGATAGTCGGTCCATTAATTATATTAATGAATGGAATAACCACTGACACCAAGATGCACGTATAGATTTACCACTGACACCAAGATGCACGTATAGATTTACCACTGACACCAAGATGCACGTATAGATTTTAATTTGGAATCATTAAATGATGCAACGTATTGATTAAACATATATCATATTTTTCACGTATTGAAACTTTGACATCATAATAAATATTTTGGAAGTCTTTGACAATAAAACTCTGATTCATCCTATTAATGTGGTTCCACACAAGGGCATAAAATGACAGTAAATGCACATAGTCGGTTAATTATGCTTAATTAATGAATAAAATAGACAATGAAATCAAGATACGTGCATAGACAGTGGATCCTATCAGAGCTCATATTGAAAATGTTGTGATAAGGGGTGGATGTGATTTTACATTTAAGTTTGATATGATAAAATAACTAGGTTTGCATATTCTCCAATATAACTATAGTAGAATCTCTATTCGATTAAATTATTTTCAATTATTTTATCGGGTCCGGAACCAAATCGGCAATCACAGTGAGTGTTATGAAACTAAAACTTCAAGAATTTCTATTTTTCTAAGTCTTCTTGTTTAATTGATTAAACCTTCATTTATTTTTTTAATAGAGATAAGTGTTTCACCTAGTGTGTCACCAATTGTTGTACTACTCAACAACCCCCATTATAGTTAATGGTAGAACTAATAAATAATGGGGACCCTTTTAAAAACTTTAAGGATAAAACCCAAAAAAACCAATAAAACAAGGTAATCTTATCTCTATTGTTTCAAAAGCTTAATTAAGTCAAGAGATTCCCCTTATCAAAACAAAAATATCAGAGCTTAAGCTTTAAACATTGGCTTTTACTGTAAAAAACTCTCATCGAAAGTATAATATCGGAGCTTTCCAACATGTCCCGTTAACAAAAAACTTAGATTAAAATATGTACTGATCAGGTTTCCTAAGTCCTAAAGCCTTAAAATAATAAAACACTATGTTTTATGTATAGCAATAAAGGCTTGATCCCACAAGAATTCTACATAGCATATCGAGGTTTCCATATCAACGTTTTTATATTGATCACCATGTCAAATCCTTCGATCTCCGATATACCTCCTCACTATATTCTCTGATACGTGACCCCGTCAATCCTCTAATCCTCTGATATTTGTCTCACCTTCGACCTCCGATCTTCGATATACTACCTGCCTCTATATCAAAATTGTTATATTGAGGTTTTTCTAATCGATAGTTATCCTTTCAAATCACCGATATGAAAATGCTGATGTGAAACCTCCAATAATTCTTCTCACCTATAATTCTAAACTTCTATGTGCTATAAGCCTATCAAAGGTAAATGATATCGCAAGATTTAATGTTGCGACAATGAATTTTCGCTGATAAAGTTTTCTGATATGCTGACACGTAATGTGACCCATGTGAATTCATGCTTTATCAATAAATGGCCAAATGTGGAGAATTAATGGTTTTCGATAGAATAAACGTCTTCATTATTACTAATGATTTCCTAAGATTTCACTCATAAAAGTCTTGGATTATTGTGTAATCAGTTATTTTCTAAGTGATTCACTCTGAATGTTAGTTACTCCTCACTCTTGTCATATATAACATAATCCAAAGTCCGAGCATATAATATATAACCCAAAGTCCTTGGCGCACATTCATATGTTAATATATCTCAAAGTCCTAACCTTATTATAACCCAAAGTTCATATTACAAAGTGAGTCTAATGTTTTATAATGTGCGTATAATATATATCAGGGAAATATGGATATCAAAGTTTTTCATGGTTCGCTCTTATAAAAACTTACGATATGGCCTCAGGCCCAAAGTTCCGATATGCCCCACTTTTTTTCACGTTCCACCTCTGAAGTGCCCCATCGGAACTTTTGCAATATAGTCACTCCAATCCCAGACCCGATATAATAATCAACTACAGTCTATAAATTATCACGTCCAGATGGATCAAAACTTTTCAAAGGTATTCCACTCCAAAAGCTCCGATCTATGATTGTGATATCCTTCCAACCTCCGATCTCGGATTGCGATATTTCATTCACCTCTGATATGTTGTCCTACCGATATTGAGATATGCCATCGTGTTACTTCGTCAATTGTCGATTTGATCTGGACCCGAGATGGTATTAATTTTCATCTAATCAGAATTTTCATTTGTCAATATCACAACTTTTGTGGTGTGTGACCATTTGAAATCGACAATAAAATGGATGTGATTAAGTTATTAAAAAGAGTTCAATGCAATATCACATCCGCTCCATATCACATATCAACATTTTTCATTTGCATCTAGTGTTAAAAGCTCTGATTTCAATTCTCCGATACCACTCAGCTCCTAACACCTATCCATTCCATGGGGCCGCTATGTATATAATTGTTAATACGATTAATTTTTTTTCATTGGTTTTGTTTTAATAAAATTCTGTTGGTTGTTATAGTTTCCACCATTTCTAAATGGAAAATCTCTGATTGGCTTTGTTTTTAGTAATAGAGAGCTCCAGATGAAGGCGAGCTTTTAAACTAATTCAGTCTACCATCAATATGATTCATCCAGCAGCGGTCAAATTCATTCCATGACTATTTCAATTTCAAACAAACTTGAGCCAGTGGGATTATTCTCTTTAGAAGAATGATTCGAGCAATTCGTTGGACCTTCTTCCATCGCATCCTTGCTAGTGTTGCATTCAGATTGTAAGCATTTTATTTTTTGAGGGATTTCAGGTAAATTGTTTTTGTCTCGATCAACAGAACTTCAAGCTTAAAGAATTTAACGAAGGAAAATAGCCCCCGACAACGAACGAAAAACCTAAGCACCTTAAGGGTAAGGTGATTGTCACATCCATCAGTCATATGGCAAAAAAATGCAGAAAGGGCCTAAAAGCGCAAGGGGCCAGTGATCCCGTAGTTAAGGCCTGTGGGAACTCTATGTTGGCTGCGTCTTCATCAATGCATCTATCTCCATTCTGATCTCAGAGAATGCCCCGTTCTCAAAGGAGAGGTCAGGGATATGGACATCACTCTTATTTATGACATAGCCATTGTCGACGCAGAGAGAAAATATTGTTCAGATAAGATGGATGACTCGACAACTACCTTGAACCATCAGATCCTCAATATCTGACACATCCAAAAAGGTGAAATGATTAGTCACAATGCAAAACACCATCGACAAAGTTTGAGTCAATAAGCACTGTCGAAATGGTATATTACTGCTAGCCTGACGAATCTACTACAGTGTCATGAGGAAGAACCTCACCATAAAAAGCCTATCAGCTTAAATATAATTTGTATTGATTTTTTCCACTGTCAAATTCTAAAAAGTTGTAATTTATACAAAGTACATTTCACATAATCAATATAAAAAGAAAAAGTGATATTTAGTATTTAATCGACATACAATATTGTGTTGATTTCTCCCACATAAACTCGCGGGCATATATATTTTTCAAAATACAATATGAAACATAAAATATTTCACTCTCTGAATAGACACATTCCAATAAAAAAATTGATACTCAGTAAAATAGGATGTTTATAAAATACAGAATTACATAGTATAAATGGTATAAATGTAGTATAAATATAATGTTTTAGTAGGTTGTAGTTTATTTTCCATATGATTTTTTTAGAATTGCAAGTTTAAGTTGTGAATTTTATAGAATTCCAAACTTTATACTAAATCTATATATACATTTAAAAAATCTATTTATATAACAAAAATCAAAATTTTATCCGAAAATTTTACGAGTAACATTTCCAACTCACTTTACATCAAAATAGCACAGCTTAAGGTGGAATAAGGGTATTTATTATTTTAGAGTGCACATAGATGTTCATATGTAGATTGTGTATATTAAATTGATTTCTATATATTACCTTTGTCATGTCAGCTGAGAGTAATCCGATGTTTGGGTAATCACAGAGCAACCTCTAAATTAATTATAATGATTTTTGGGTTTATATTTAGGCCAATAGGCCTTTCTTTTAAATCAATTCACCTCAGAGTTTCATCTACCTTTTTCCTCTGCACGTGACATATGTGCAGCATATGACCACATTTATGTTTGACATCTATGTACCACAATGTCCTACTATTATACGAAATCCATGAAGTTCGTGTTGGGTCATTGAATGCATGTCCTCCCTAGCTTTTCCAAGACAACTTTCAACGGCTTTGATCTTTTCCATTATCAAGAACATTCTCCTCCACTGAAATCTGGGGCCGTGATCAAGTGGGTTGGGTTAGTGACAACCATCTGGGTGCAGACCATTGCCGGGAACAATTACACCTTCTCTAACTATTCTGTGGTGCTTAAATTGATTCTTGACCTAAACCAGGTTCAGTTGAATAACCTCAACATCGCCAAGGATGTTGGGAAGGCCTTCGATCTTGTGGTAGGGTTTGATTCTGATTATTTAGTCGCTTGGCTCATTTTTGTCATTGGTTGTCTCGAAGGGTTTTTGGGTTATGGCCCACAATGGCTTGTGCTCAGCAAGAGGATTCGACCCTGCCCTATTGGTAGGTGAGATTTCTTTATTTTCTTTTTCATTTAGGTTATGTTCTTGGTTTTCTTGATTTCATTTTTCTTAATGTAAGAATTGTTACTTACTATAAATTTCATGTGGACATATGTGCATATTTTTGTGCATGGGAGGTAACAACACCACCTAGATGAACACGACAGTGCTTGTGACATGCGTAAGGTATTTCCCCAGGAACAGGAGGCCTTTTGTGGTAATACTCATGATCTGGGTCCGGGTGTGACAAAGGGCCCTTCCAAGACCTTTTGTTTTCGTGATGTGTTAGATTGCATTTTTAAAAAACATAAATGAATACATGTGCATGCTGCAAAGAAGAGGAACATGACAAGAATCAACAATATAAAACTCAAGACATTGATAATGGAGTTCGTCCAGGAGGGACTACATCTTCGGGCCCTGGTGTCAAGATGGTGTAGGCAACTGCATAAGTGCTGTCAATAATGATGTCACTATTATACAAGGAAAATTCCCTCACGCAGGAGTAGCTCCAAGAGATGTTCCACTACAGGAACTCTCAATCAAAAGACTCCTATCCGTATGACACAAACTCATGCATGATGATAATTGGAATCCCGCCAACATGGCATAAAAGGGATCTCAATGCAAACATACACGGTGACAACATGAGTATCCCATCAACATACAACAAAGGGATCTCAAAACACAAAATGATGAATCATGACAACAAGTACATCCCATAGATAATTCTACATGACATCAAGCAAGAATCATGAAAACGATTAGGAAACAAGATCCCACATCAAGCATCAAACAGGGATCTGTGCAACACAATGCATAGCAAAAGAAGTACATGAACACATTGCATATACCTCACATCCAAGGGCCATCTGAAGAAGCGGATGTCAAACTGTTGAAGCTGTTCGGACCATCGATCTCACAGCATCGAATCACATGGAAATGACTGCTCACACATGAACGCTGACACCTGCATTCCACTTAGAAAAGTGGCCAAAAAATGAAACGAGAAAATGAAAAATTTGAACACACCATCAAATTTGTGGTGTCGAATAGTGCAAAATTGTCTGTAAAATTTCTGAATTCTGAGAAAGTGAAAATCTGGGGCTCAAGGAATCTTTTAGATTCCCCCTATATTCCTCAAAGATTCCCTCCTCTGGGTCCTCTGAAAATCGCCTGCTCAAATCAGGAAACTGACTGCGCCATGGGGATTTTGTCGCTGAGAGGTGTGATATTGGCATAAAGTTTGTCCAATTTGGACACAACGAAAATTTCACCCTCCTAGAAATCTTGCTCAGTCATGGTTCCCCCTGCATTAAAAATTAATAAAAAAATATTCTTCCTCATTTTTCGTGCCCTCTCCTGGTTCCTCCTCTTACTTGGGTGCACTGGTGAAATGAAGGTTTATATCAACTTCTGGGCAGATATTTCCATGTGGGTTGGTTGGCACATTGGTTAAGATCTCTGAATTTGGTGGAGGTGGTTCCAGGTTCAATCCCCATGGAACCAAGTTTAACACATAACCAATTTTTTTAACATGGGTGCGGTTATGATTTGTTTTAATATGGCATACAGTTTTGATGTGCGGTTATATGGTGGTTGGTTTATGTGTTAAATACCGTGGATAGTACATGGGGCCGCCGGGTGGGGGCCAACCCACGTGCATCGAGCGGGTTCAATCCCCGCCAGCCTCCATAAAAAATTGTGATTCACGCAGGATCTTTATATGGAGAGTTGTGAAGTGGTGGGGGTGGTGGCCCACCACCTCCTTTATATATATATATATATATATATATATATATATATATATATATATATATATATATATATATATATATATATATATATAGATATATTTAATACTAAGCCTTTTTTTTTTAATTTTCCAAAATTTGGGCGCAGGAGTCATTTTAACGAGGCCAAAATTTCACTCGGAATCTGGCCAAAGTTGGCCAGATTTCATCCACCGGAAAAAGTCCAACTTGTGTCTCCATTAACCTGCCGAGTCAAAAAAAGTCAACCAAATCTTTGACTGCCTCTATCTTCCTCATCCGGACTTGGATTGATGAACCATCCATAGCACCGCGATCACGATGACAAGATCTTTAACATGAACCTGGTTTGAGCATAATCCAAACACTTTTATTTTTGAGCTTTCACGAGCCCTCTTTGTCCTATGTGTGTCTCTGGAGCCACCTGGATCAATCCTCCCTAATGAGGAGCTTTTGGTCCTCTAAGAGCATCAAAAATAACCTACAACTTCTCTGTACCTTGTCTACATCACAAGTGTCCTGAAAGGTCTTGCTTCCATCTCCTTCACCTTTGTTCTTTGGAGTCTTAAACGATGAACCGACACCTTCAACCTCTGCAACCTGTAGTACATTGTTTTTCAAATTACATTCTTGAATTTCATGACCAAATAATGACCCAAGTGTCCCACACTTGCCACAAGTTTATAACACATACTCGGTGGTCAAGTTTACAACAAGATGGACACAATACCCCAACGATGAAAACAAGGCCAGCATATCATTGTTGCTTCAACAAGTGATGAAAAACACATCATCATTGCAACACATGATTTACAATCATAAGGACAAACACTATTGTCTTGACAAGTGATGGAAACATGACATCACTTTCACAGTTTATCATGCTACTCAAAATAACACCAGACATCATTGTTGTTGAACAAGTGATGGAAAACACATCATCACTTTTACATTTTAAAATGCAACAAATGATTTAAAAAAGAATGACCATGAAATGCTAACATATGTAGAAACCATTTCTCACTTATCAATGTGAATGGGTCGCCTCTCTGTGGTGGTGTTGCTTGTCGAACAATCATTTCACCTGGTTCATGCATCGACACTTTGTCCTTAAGGCACTGCTCTGGATGGAGCCTCCAACAAGTGGCTCTTTGATGGCCACGTCTGTCGCAATTACTGCAATAGGTTTTCTTCCTCCAAACTTTCTTAACATGTTTCTTTACCTGTTTTTGAGAGGGTCTTTCCTACCTCTCCTTTTTTGTGCCGCCATTCCTTTCCAACACTTAGAAAATGTATGGTTATGTAATCCACAAAAGGTACATGTTTTTCAAATCCATGTTTTTCGTTCATCACTAACAATATGATTATAATCGAAATGAATATTCAAATATCAAAACTAATTATACCTTTCCTTGCCATCTTTGGTGTAAGTATGGCGATGAGAGCTTGCCTCAGTTCTCTCCCTACAATGGAAATTGCCATGGGATGATGGGGATATGTTCCCATCATTCTCTTTTCTCGACGATTTCGACGATCTCTCGGAAGAATCTGACACCTTCGAGCATTCTCCCTCGGTGCATCTCAAACCTACAAATTGAGGTCTCTTCACAACCTCCAATGGTTGAGTTATGCCTTGGTTATTAACACCAAGTTCTTTTTACTCCTTGTGCCTCGTCCTGGTAAGGAGCCTCATGTTTGTTCCTGTAATTGGGATCTCCAAATCTCCAACAGAAATCATACTATGTGAAGATGAAATCGAAAGGAAATCAACATCTTTTACCTCCTCTGTCGATTTAGAAAGAACTGATGAGGGATTCTCATCATCTGTTGTTGTTGGTGGTTCGCTAGCTATCTCGACGCATTCCCCAACTTCCTTTCTAACATACCCAAGTCCTACCTGACGGGGTAATTCTTCTACTTTGATGGGGTTGACAATGCCTTGGCCATTGACGCCCAAGCCTTTTCCTTCATACCCCATTCTCTTCAACAGTTTGGAGCCAATTATTGTGGTATGATTTTCGAAAACAACGAAATCATCATCAGGACACATACATGAATTTAGAGAATTACATTTTACCTCACATGGGTCACGCTGCAGCTTTCCCAAGGCCTCGTCCCTTGCTTGCAACTGTCGTAGAAAACTATCTTTCTCCTCTTTCTCTTCATGTAGAAGCGTCTTCAATTCAACTTTATCGGTTTGATTATTATGTTTGTTGTGCTTCAGTTCTTCCATGTCCTCCTCCGTGGCTTGCACCTGAAGCTGCAATTGCTCCTTTTCCTCTATATCTTTCTATAGAGTTTCATACATTATTTCCACTCTTTTGGAAATTTTGAGCATGGTCTGCTACATCTCTTTTTCATCCTCCGTCACTGCACGTTCCATTGTTCACGCTGTAATTTACAACAACACAAAGACCTCTCTGATACAACTTGATCCAGGTCCGGGTGTGACAAAGGACCCTTCCAAGACCTTTTACTTTCGTGATGTGTTAGATTTCATTTTTAAAAGAACATAAATGAATACATGTGCATGTTGTAAAGAAGAGGAACATGACAAGAACTAGTAACATAAAACTCAAGACGTTGATAACGGAGTTCGTCCAGGAGGGACTACGTCTTTGGGCCCTGGTGTCAAGATGGTGTAGGCCACTACATTAAGTGCTGTCAATAGTGATGATGTACATAAGAGGTGATGTCACTATCATACAAGGAAAATGCCCTCACGCAGGAGTGGCTCCAAGATATGTTCCACTACAAGAACTCTCAATCAAAAGACTCGTATTCGTATGACACAAACTCATGCATGATGATAATGAACATCCCGCCAACATGGCATAAAAGGGATCTCAATGCAAACATACATGGCGACAACATGAGTATCCCATCAATATACAACAAAGGGATCTCTAAACACAAAATGATGAATCATGACAACAAGTACATCACACAGATGATTCTGCATCACATCAAGCAGGAATCATGAAAATGAGTAAGAAACAAGATCCCACATCAAGCATCAAAGAAGGATCTGTGTAGCACAATGCATAGCAAAAGAAGTACATGAATGCACTACATATACTTCACACCTAGGGGCCATCTGAAGAAGTAGATGCCAAACTGCCGAAGTTTTTCGGACCATCGATCTCACAGCATGAAATCGCATGGAAATGACTACTCACACATGGATGCTGACACCTGCATTCCACTTAGAAAAGTGGCCGAAAAATGAAATGAGTAAATGAAAAATCTAAAAACACCATCATATTTTTGGCGTCGAATAGTGCAAAATCGATTGTAAAATTTCTGAATTCTGAGAAAGTGAAAATCTAGGGCTCAAGGAATCTTTTAGATTCCCCCTAGATTCCTCCTCTAGGTCCTCTACAAATCGGCAGCTTAGATCAGGAAACTGACTGCGCCATCAAGTTTGTGTCACCGAGAGGTGTAATATCGACATAAATTTTATCCAATTTGGACATTGCGAAAAATTCACCCTCCTGGAAATCTTGCTCAGTCATGGTTCCACCTGCATTAAAAATTAATAAAAAAATATTCTTCCTCATTTTCCGCGCCCACTCCTGGTTCCTCCTCTTGCCTGGGCGCACTGGTGAAATGAAGGTTTATATCAAATTTTGGGTGGATATTTCCATGTGGGTTGGTTGGCACATTGGTTAAGATCTCCGAATTTGGTGGAGGTGGTTCTGGGTTCAATCCCCATGCAGCCACGTTTAACACATAACCAATTTTTTTAACATGGGTGCGGTTATGATTTGTTTTAATATGGTATGCGGTTTCGATGCACGGTTATATGGTGGTTGGTTTATGTGTTAAATACCGTGGATAGTACATGGGGCCACCTAGTGGGGGTCGGGCAGGTTTAATCCTCACTAGCATCCACAAAAAATTGTGATTCAAACATGCTCTTTATATGGAGAGTCGTGGAGTGGTGGGGGTGGGGACCCACCACCTCCTTTTTTATATATATTTCTTTAATTTTTAATACTAAGCCTTTTTTTTCTTTCTTTTCTGAAATTTGAGCATAGGAGTCATTTTAACGAGGCGAACATTTTGCCTGGAATCTGGCCAGAGTTGTCCGGATTCCATCCGCTGGAAAAAGTCCAAATTGTGTCTCCATTAACCAGCCGAGTCAACAAAAGTCAACCAAAACTTTGACTGCCTCTATCTTTCTCATCCGGACTTGGATTGACGAATCGTTCACACCACTGTGATCACGACGAAGAGATATTTAACATGAATCTAGTTTGACCATAATCCAAATACTTTGATTTTTGATCTTGCATAAGCCCTCTTTGTCCTATGTGTGTCTCTAGAGCCACCTGGATCAACTCAAGGGTTACATTAGTCTCAAAACTGCCATTTTCACCGACCTTTATACTGCCCTCTTTTCTAAAAACCCATCTTCTTTCATGCTTATGCTCAACCTTATCACAGGCATCGTTTATATAATTTGTTTATATTTTAGCCTTTGAAATGGTGGGATTGTTTTCCCGCTGCACATATGATATCCATTTTTTACAGTTGATACACTGATTGTAATTAGGAAATATGTTTGGCATCAGATGCAGCATCATTTCATTAACCAATAACATGACATGACCAGATGGAACTTAATTAAAGTGACAATGTAGATGTGCACAATTGGATACTTGTAAGAATCAGCAGGCACAGGAAGTCAGATAATTTTATCACAATAATGGATTTCAACTAACAATTTGCGTGGAATAGTTTTTCTATCTTTGTCAATTTTACAGTATTCTTCCATCACAATCCAAATTGGGTTTGAAGTTTTGATTTCCATTCCTGAGTTATATTCTTTGACTAGTTTGATGCAATCCAACTTTAGTTGCAATTCAGGTGTTTCAGTTTAGATTTCTCGTGATAATTTTAGCTTTAGATGGAAATTGGGTGTTAAGTTTGGATTTCCTCTAAGAATTGTTTGTGCAAAAATCTTATTGAAGAGTTGTGTTTTGGGAAAAATAATTTGGTGATGGAGAAAGGGAAGGGACCCAAGTGTGAGCTTTGCTGCAATGAATTCGCATTGCACTGTGAAGCAGATTCTGCAAATCAATGTTACAAATGTGATTCTAATGTCCATGGAGTTAATTTATTGGTGGCAAGACATGTTAGGGTGGTTTTATGCTCCAGATGTTATCAATACACTGAAAGAAATGTGTCTGGGCCAAAACGTTGATCAGTCCTTTTGTTGTGCCTGTTGCAAGTCACAAGACATTGAACAAACCTCACTCTATAATTCCACAACAGAATCTGCCTTTGCTAGGCCTATTTTTGTTGCATCTTCTGATCATAGTAAGGGACTTGATGTTAGTATTGATAGCCTTGTCCATGGTTCCAGAATTTCTTGTTCTTTTCTAGTTGTAGAGGATTTGATCAAATCTAATTTTTTGTAGTTTTCAGAATGGAAAATTAGGATGACAATTTGTTTGATGATCTCTTTGACCTCAGATGTTGGACGAGCTCTCCTCTTCTCATCATATATATATATATAGTATTCCTTACCATTCTTTTAACCTTCCAAATAAATAAGAAATTTCAAACAGAAACCAAAGGAGGAGAGTGCACAATTTCAGAAACAAAACTACAAATATATTTGTATACAAGGAAAACTGACAAATTAGAAAATTAAAATGCACTATGATGCCAAGATAAATTTATCCATTAAATTTCCATTTACCAGATCATTTATTTTCTATCATAAGTTCGGTTAGTGGTGACTTGAAGGTCTGATCTCCAAAGGTTGTAACAAATTGCTTGCCAACCTCAATAGATACTTCATATCCAATAAGATCTTGCAATCTGTAGGTAATAAAAGAAATCCATCTCACTCTGTCATGCAAATAACAAGTTGCTCTATATGGTTAAAATATCCAGGTCATTTTTTTCTCATTGACATGGAACATTTTACTTTTCCAAAATATTTCTTACTCTAGATATGCACACAAGCACATGCTCTCAGAAGATACCTCAATGGACCCATTGGCATTCCAAAACTTGTGATGACTTTGTCTATTCTGTAAATATCTACACCAATATTTTCCAAAATATGAGCCGATTGAGTGTATGGGAAGAACATTCGATTGACAACAAAGCCAGTGCAATTTCCCACCACTACAAAGATCAGGTATGTTTAAGATATCTGGAGTTCATCTATTTTTATTTCACCATTAAAATCTTCTTGTTCAGCTAAATGTAGCTAGAAATTTAAAATCTCTGCAAGCATAGAGCATTGGATTTTCATTATTTCTACAAAAGTATGATGGTGGCGTCTTTAAATTTGTTTGCATATTTTTGGCATGAAAGAGCAGGAAATGGAGTACAAAGTTGAGCTTTTCAATAAGTACTTCATTATTCCTTACATTTCCTTTAAATTCTTGTAGAGAAATAGATTTAAAATTGGACTCTAGGTCAAATGGACATTTTCAAAAGTTAGTGTTAATCACAATCTCTCTAGGTGTTTAAGGAAAATTCTTCAGGCCATAATGGATATGGTGGGTCCACTAGAGGCTTGTTGGAACGTGCTTCTCCAAAGTGCCATTGAAGAATGATTAATGTGGAATTCATGAAAAAGGGTAGAGTCCTCGACCAATATTTGTTTTAATGGCCATGACATTGGAGTAGCTCAGTCTTTTGGATATGGACATTTTGATTGGTTTACATATGTTGTTTTTCCAATAGTGTTGGGGGAATTGTTTCAAGGAAAATTTGAAACTGGAACATTGTCAGATTAGTTATTTCATTTATTTTGGCATATCCATTTATTGTTTGGGCATGAGTTGGTAACTGTTGTCTAGGTAAATCCTCTTTGCGAATAGAGACGATCCCTCTAGCCCAATGAGTGGGACTAGAAACCTACATGACAATCGACTGGACACTTTCCTAAGTTACAATTGAAAAGAGAGATGCATATGATGGCCTACCTCATTCTGATGCTATCATGTCGTCCTTTGTTGAAGACCTTGAATCACTTGCGCCATGGGCTCGTTCTTGCTACTCACAGTGTTTATGCACTTGCACAACAGATCAAGACACAACAAGGCACCCAAATACAAATAGCATATTCAAAAGCAATCTACTTAACTAATCAAGGAATGTTAATATAGATGATACATGAGCATAGACATCAATGGAAAATGAACCAGCAGTTGTATATTAATAGAATGAAGGAAGAAGCATACAACCAAGCCTTGATGTCTATATTCTCTCCTTGAATGAATATCCAAGTCCAAGCTAAGCTCTCCAAGCACTCCTTCTCCAAGCCAAATGGGTAGCATATAGGCACAAACTTAGCATAAGGGAGCAAATAGAGAATGACCAACCATTTGGGAATGGGAAAAGATGAATTTATAGGTATGGAAAGGGAGTTAGGATCTCTTCAAAGATAGGAGTAGGCCCTCATCTCAAGGAGGTATCTCATATGGATAATACCAAGAGGCCAAGTTGGGAGAACTCAACCTTATCTACGCCGAACAACCTCCATCTCGCCGCTCTAGAAGCTTCTAGATCACGAAGCTTCTCATCCTCTTTGGGAAAATTGCCTTTTTGGGATCATCGCGGGTATACAAGTAAACAGAGCGATGCCATCACGGGTCGAGTATAATACAACAGGAGACCATCGTGATTTTTAGTCTCATAAGAGCAATGATTCTCAAATTAGGGTTTAAGAGCTATTTCCTTCAAGGGAAGCTCAAGGAATTTTCCAATCAATGTCTTGGGGAGGATCTGAGATGCATATATGAATGAGTACATTGCATAATGGTCATGTTTCGGGCACTTCGGGGAATGTCACAGGGAATGTAGGAGGTGTGACAAAATATTGTGTAATAGATGTCCCCTAAAGCATGAAGATAGAACAGGGAGGCTGAGATGCTTTATGAGCCTTTGCAAAGACGAGAATAAACACTGTCAGGAGACCTGCAAATCAAGGATGTATATACATATACATATCTGATATCAAAACATGAATCCATGGTATGGGCGCAGCCATCTGGATAATAAGGACTATATGAAAGGATCCACAGCATGGGCACAACCATCCAATATAGAAGGATCATCTATAAATCTAAGATCCAAGGCATGGACGCAACTATCCGATATAGAAGGATCGTCAGCATAAATATAAAGTCCCACGGTATGGTCACAGCCATCCGCATAGCAGAAACATGTGTATGATCACGAATAACACAAAACTCCACATAGTTTGAGTCATATCAGACAAGACTCAGGGTATTGCGCTCCAACCCAACCCGATCAAAGTATGAATCCTAACATTCGAATGAAAGTGTTGTAGTCGAACATGTTAGAAAAAAACTTGATTACCGGCCAATGATGTGGACCGTTAACATGCATGAGAGAAACCACCAATAATGACAATGGTCCTTAAGGTATGACAGTACAATCCATCAATGTGATAATGAAGTTGAAGTCAAACACTCATGGAATCACCCGATCAAAGGGCAATGGTGAAAACCTGTCATCGGATGTGAAGAACTTACCATTAAGGCATGCAAGCTCTAAGGTACTGAAAGGGAATTTCTAAGTCATCTTCTTGGATAATGAGCTGAAGTCAACAGGAAGTGACCTGTCGAAGGAGGGTCATAATGAGTCCCCCATCATCGAAAAGGAACAAGGAATAAAGTGGAATTAAATGAGTAGGATCTAGGACTATAGAAAAGAGTCAGACAATGTATAGGTAATAGACTGCAGATAAGACTTCTCTTGAACATATTGGTGACACGACTCCAGAGTGTGGCAACATTAGACTCAACATAGGACCAAGGATCATAACGACGAAGTGGAATAGTCAGATGAGAGGAAAAATGGATCACCCAAACTCAGAAGGACAAGTGACTAAGTGAGGATATCCCAAACCCAACATGAGAAACATATGAGTGTCATGTTGAAGAGCGACATGCTATCTATACAAGAGATGTTTCACTTTGACTTCCCCCCCACTATTTCTAGTGAGTACCTCTTTATTTTTACACAATATTGAGGAGGATACCATATGCTTATGGTATAAGTTCACCCTTCAGATGAATCCATCCTAGTAAGTTTTATGAGTCTTAGGAAGGAGAAACTCGGTCTCATGATGGTTACAAGTCTTTCACCGTTTAAATTTTGATGATTCTGATGGAAGAATAACTCAGTATCTTTCTCATATTTAGAGAATTTTAAAAAGAGACGAAAAAGAAAACTCCATCATGTCCCTTTTCGTCCATCATGTCCATTTTTGTAAGTTGTCTCTTGAACTTGAAAAGGTATAATATAATATTCAAGAGAACCTATTGACCATATCGACCAAGGTGTACCTTTTTCATAAATAGTCAATCTCAACCCGAAAAATGGGTAAACATATACTGAGACAACGTTAACTCATTTAATTTAACAAGTTCGAAAAGACAATTACTCAACGATCTTTTCATGTTTCAAGAGTCTGAAAAGAGCTTAAATATGACTCTTCCTGGAGGAACGAGTGGTATAAAAAGTATAAAAACTGGTTCCAGTGATGATAGAACTAATCAAAACATGTAAATATCAAGAGGTTGGATAATAAGACCACTCATCGTAGATGTTCCTCAGGAAAGGGTAAAACAACCACGTGAAAGTGTATGATCGGCCAAAGAGATGGTGATGATGGAATGAAAAAACCAAGGCTCATCTGGCAAACCAGGCTGATAAAAAACGACAATCACAAGATGTAAAGTGGGAATGGTTTCATTTTTACCCAAGCTTGAAACATGAGAAACTCTTCTTGATTATACTTGAAGATGGTTTCATTTTTCACAAGCTTGAAACATGAGAAAAACTACGCTTGGATTTGGTTTCAATTTTAAACAAGCTTGAAACAAAGATAAACTATGCTTGAGATAAGTATGCATGCCCCCAACATAATGACTCAATTCGAGGAACATTCCCACCAAGCTTTATCTCATTCACCTAAGTAGACTACTGGTTACTAACAGGTGGATGGAATGAAGGTTCACTTACGCGATCAAATGAAAGACTCGACTGGGATTTTATGAGATTTGAACAAAGACTCAATTTAGAAGGGTATTGGTTTAATTTTTCAGTGAGCTTGACACAGGAAAATAACCATGCTCATGACTCCTTGTTTCATTTTTTAACGAGCTTGACACAAGTAAAGGAACTATGCTCATGAGAACCTATTTTGTTTTTTAACGAGGTTGACATAGTAAAAGAACTATCCTCATGGGAACCTATTTCATTTTTTAACGAGGTTGACATAGTAAAAGAACTATCCTCATAGCCCTTGTTTCATTTTTTAACGAGCATGACAGAAGACAAGGAACTCTGCTCCATGACCTGATCACAGACCAAAAGAGGCAATGGCTTCGAAGAGGTTCTCATCAGATGGGAGAACAACACTTTGGAAGGGATACATGTCCAAGGATCCAAATGAAAAATTGGGCTCCAATGCCCTAAGTACATGATGTACTATGTCACCTACTAGATCATCAGTAGATGTGGCAATAGAACATGTGGCTACGTAATGAAACAGTGGTAAGGGTGATACCGCTTGCAAATTAGAACTATTTAGGGATGATGGTTGAGTGGTAGCTGATTCAGGACCAATGAATGTAAGTTGATCAATGATCACAATACTTCATGTGAGAAACACATCACTCGAAAGAGGGAAGAGATAAGAGATCCCATGACATAAACATAGTCACGGACAAGGAGTAGATTAAAATCTAAAGGGCCTTGGACAACCATCACGTCTATATAGATAGTCTTACCCCACAAAGTAATAGACAACTTAGGAATGATCCCTAAGGGGTGACTGGTTCCTTTGTTAAAAGCTAACAGATTCTGGGTGATGGGGACAAGTTGAGGAGAGCCTAAAGCTTTCCAAGCAGTTGAGGACAAGATGCTAAAAAATGTGAGCTTGTCTATGACTGTGCTCGGTAAGGCCATATGGTAAGCCTGTACTGTAATCTGGAAAAGCACATAAGATGGAAGGAGATATCATCCCAGTTGACTCCAATCAAAAGAAGTGACTAAAATACTTGGAGGGGGTGACGTAGGAATAGGAGAGTTGACCTCTTGCTCGATGGGAATAGGAGAAATTCTCTCATGCACCTCGGGAACATGAGGATATACCTCAAGTTCATTCAAAACTAAAGAAACCAGAAGAACCTGAGTGGTATAGGGTTCACTCTCTACCGGAAAGGTACGACTAACTGAAGGTGGATTCAAGTCTATCGGTTTCTCAACCAATGGTTGATCGAGAATGAACTCACGAGACTCACTTTCAGGGAGAGTGGGTTTGACCAAAGATGACTTTTGATCAATAACTAGATCAACTAGTGAAGGATCAGGGGAAATATTTCGATACCCAACCGGAAGACGAGGTTGAGAAGTTGTAAGGTTTTCTAACTCTTTGGAAGCTTCATCCATAAGAGGACAAAGGTGAATGGGATGATTACCTTCACACAACTTATAGGGAAATTTGAATTTTCCCTTTCTCCCGTGAGCGTTACCATTACTAGTTGAGGTTTTATGACCAACATGATCTACAGAGGCCGATGACAAAGGTTGATGTGAACCTGTGGAACACACTTCTAAGACGTTGGGAATACGAGGACAATTCCAAAGAAGGTGGTCACCCTTACATATCATGCAAGATAATTTTACTTTCTGGGGCTGGTTGGAAGATTTTTCTAGATCATTTGCATCCGTAGAAATGATTGTCTGGTTTCCCCTTACTTATTTTACTTATTCTTCTTCTTCTTCTTCTTAGCTTCTTGGTTACTAGAATCCAGACTTTCACCAGGTGAAGAGGAAGAACGAGGTGAAGGAATAGGTGAAGCAGGTGAGGGGTCAAGTTTAGGATCAACATGAGGTTGATGTTGTTCAGGTGGAGGAGAACTCGATTGAAAAGTAGTTTGGACACTCGGAATGACCAAGGTCGAAAAAAACCAAACTGTAGACCAATGGTCAATCCAGGAAGGGACAATGTTGCCATATAAGGAACACCAGTATTTCCAAAAGAAGGAAGAGGACTAGGATTCCCCTAAGAGGAGTTTCCTTGACTGGTAAACTTAGGAAATGTTGCCATTATTACCAACCTAAGATCTACTAAGGAGTATTTCCACAGGAAGGATGTTGTTCCACTATTAATTAATTTTAGAATTTGAAAGAAAAACATTTCCTTTTCATGTTTTAAGAGTTGATAAAAGGATGAAAAGGTGACTCTAGTCGCTTTCATTGGTTTAACAAGCTTGAAAGGACAAGTACTCGATTATCTTTTCAAGTTTAAGGAGTAAAAAA
The DNA here is from genome assembly GCA_031772625.1 of Pinus tabuliformis. Lineage (NCBI taxonomy): Eukaryota > Viridiplantae > Streptophyta > Pinopsida > Pinales > Pinaceae > Pinus > Pinus tabuliformis. The sequence continues at coordinate 618,608,352 of CM062810.1, read as the reverse complement.
AGATCGAAATAACTGCTCAAGATACTCTAGGCAAAAGGGATTACCAAGTAACTATGAACTGCAATATACACCTTAGCAAATACATTTACTAAGGACTTGACGTAGGTGCGGACAATCTCCCCGAATACTGTTTTCAGTGTATCACATTTACAGGGTGACAAAATTGACTTCCTATGGATAAAGGTTTGCAACCTATGAGGGTCTCCCTTTATATACTCGATGGTACGAGGAGCATAAGTCTATGTTAGTGTTATCTAATGCAAAAGTATTGCGAATGACAACTGTTGAGTTTTATAGACGCCGGAAAAGGTCTCTAACCTAGACCACCAAGTATGAGCGTTAATGTTTCAAATGCTCCTTAGATTAATTGAGGTAAATTTTAATGTTTATCTTCAATTAAGTTTTTATTTTAAGGCTCAAAATGATGTCACCTGAACCCCTATGATGCAACTAAATGAGAAAAGGAAAAATTTTTGTTTCTATGAAACCTAGACTAATCAAAGGATTAAATTTCAAACAATAATACCTCAAACAAAATGCATCATGCTAAATGCCTTCCACTAACTTTCACAATGCAAAATGTGGAAATGAAATCTAATCTTTCATTTCACTAAATGGAATGCCAAGATGTGATCCTATAAGAACCGAAAATTACTTTCCTTTCACTAAGATGTAATAATGATTTTTCTCTTAGCTTTGATTCAATCAATGCAATTTAATGCAATGAGCAAAGGAAAATGCAATCAACTCAACTCAATGAAAATTTCTTTCACTTTCGTCTTCCAAACACAAAGACAAAACTAAAAATGATTTTGACTTCTAACTATCCTAAATGCAACTCTTTCGAAAGCAAAATGGTTTTACTTTACAAAGATGCACTTATATGAATTATGCTTTTCTTTCCATTTTGAATGATTTGATGCACCTAATACAATTTTTAGCTCTCAATCACTGAAAAACGTGATCTATTTTCAATGATGAATCTCAAAAAATAACGTTTCAATGCAACTAATCTAATGCATTTTCATGAAAATTAAATTTTGAAATACAAGCTTAAACAAATGAAAAACTATGTTTCTAATGATTTCTATAGAAAACAACATTCAATCAATCAACAAAACAAACATCTCAATGGCACCAACAAGTAGCAAGTGATGACCAATTGACTAGAAACCCTAGAACTCAATCAGATTTCACTTCAAAGCCAATGAGACAAATTTTGAAAATTAATCAAGACACTTAATCAAAAACACCATAGACACTCTGGAAAATCACTGATAGAGGAAACAAAGAATGAAAACAAGAAGAAAAACCTTATTTTCTCTTATACTCTGAGATCATCGCGCCTGTTAAAGGCAAAACAACTATGAAAGCGTGATAATCATGACTGTAATTAAAGTATTCGTGATGATATCGTGACTGTGAGAGGCAAACCCGCAATGGGCGAGAAAAATGAAGAAAAAATAAGAAATCTTCAAGACCAGACAAAAATCAATGTCCTCAAGCAATCACCAGCAAGTGAAAATAGTTACAGAAAAGAAAACAAGCTAGAAAATAGACTGTTGGTCAAACTCATCACAAATTCATAGTGAAGTATTGAATAGAAAGGGTTATATCGCCCCCAACGAAGTTGCCATTTTTTTGTCTAGGTAAATCCTATCTGCAAACAGAGATGATCCCTCTAGCCCAATGAGTGGGACTAGCAACCTACGTGATAATCTACTGGACACTTTCCTAAGTTACAATTGAAAAGAGAGACGAAGATGATGGCCTATCTCGTTTTGATGCTATCACGTCGTTCTTTGTTGAAGACCTTGAATCAATTGCATCACGAGCTTGTTCCTGCTACTCACAGTGTTTATGCACCTACACAAGTGATAAATATACAACAAGGCATGCAAATAAAAATAGCATATTCAAAAGCAACCTACTTAACTGATCAAGAAATGTTAAGATAGATGATACATGAGCATACACATCAATGGAAAATGAACCAACCATTGTATATTAATAGAATGAAGGAGGAAGCATACAACCAAGCCTTGATGTCAATAGGCTCTCCTTGAATGAATATCCAAGTCCAACCTAAGCTCTCCAAGCACTCCTCCAAGCCAAATGAGTAGCATATACACACAAACTTAGCATAAGGGTGCAAATAGGCAAAGACTAACCATTTTGGAATGGGAAAAGATGAATATATAGGCAGGTAAAGGGAGTTAGGGTTTATCCAAAGATAGGAGTCAACCCTCATCTCAAGGAGGTAGCTCATAGGGATAAGACCAAGAGGCCAAGTTGGGAGAACTCAACCTTATCTATGTCGAAAAACCTCCAGCGCGCTGCTCTAGAAGCTTCTAAATCACGAAGCTTCTCATCCTCTTTGGGAAAATTTACTTTTTTGGATCATCATGAGTATACAAGTAAAAGAGCAATGCCATTGCGGGTCAAGTATAATACAACAGTCGACCATCGCGGTTTTTAGTCTCACAAGAGTGATGATTCTCAAATTAGGGTTTAAGAGCTATTGCCTTCAAGGGAAGGTCAAGGCATTTTCCAATCAATGTCTTGGGGAGGATCTGAGCTGCATATATGATTGAGTACATTGCATAATGGTCATGTTTTGGGCACTCACAGGGAAGTGCAGGAGGTGTGACAAAACATTGTGTAACAATAACGTTAATGGTTCAACAAATGTAACATCTTGAGCAATAGTTCTTGATCAGTTACACTATGCTTGTTTACGATTAGGTTCATAATTACCCCAGTGATCTGGGGCTCTCTCCATGTAGTATGTTGTACTCCTAAATCCCTTTTGAGATCAATTGTTGTCTACACGTTTATGATAAAGTCATAGTGGCCTGGTCACCTGGGGTACTCTCGACCAAGTCACTCCACCAAAGGATCCAATAAGGGTGTTGGGTTTAATGGTAAAATCTCACAATTCTATTAGGCACATGTCCTTAGGGAAGGGTAGGTCTACCTTACCTATATCGTTGTTGAAAGTTGGATTATTCTTACATTAGTTTTTTATTAGTTGCTGGAAAGCTTTATTAGAGGAATTATTGGAATAGAGTTTAAGTTAGATTCCAGATGACAAGAAGAGAATTCCTACATTACTTATTTGTAATTTCATAGTTTCATTCACATTCAGGAAGAGATAGATTCATTCTTTCACTTTTGTTTTCCCTTTCCCCACTTATATAATGGCATTGCAACTTTGGATTTATTTTTTCCATTCTACTTTTTCTCTCTGAGATTGAACATAAATTCTTGAGTACTTAGTAGAGCCTTTTTCTGAAATTTTACTATGGTGGTGATGAATAAAATTTTTTCAATTGAGTATAACATGCCTATATAATATAATGTAGAAAAAATGAAAACAAAGTGAAAATTTCAAAGGGTGTATTGAGCTGCTCTCTTTTGGCTATTCATCTCCAGTTGTGTTGAATGTTAGAAACGGGTTTCAACTGCAATTTTTTTTTCTTTCATGAGACTCAAGAAATCAGTCTCCAAATGAATTGAAAATGTCCTCGTGAACTCTGGGGTGTTTTACCATTAGTATTACATGGGATGTTTGTATTCAGGTCATTTGAGTTATTATTTTTGGCAGTTATTATATGATGTCCAACTGTGTGGGGACTTCTACAAGGGTAAATTGGACTTGGGTATTATGGATAATTGAGTTCTCAATTATTTTTTGTGATTTTCCTTTCACTACAGGGTCTTTAACATTCATTACTATTTGATACATTGAGCATTTGCTTCTGGTAGATTTGATGGGTGTTGGCACTAAGTTTTCTAATCTATTTCATTTATTGAGATATATGTGTTTGATAGGCTGAGCAATGTCTGCCTATGATCCAAGAGGTATTTTAAGGTGAATAGTATATGATTTTTTTCAAATTTGGCTTGACAAAGTAAGTGCTTCTCGTTGAATACATGTGAAGGGCAGATGATATTTAATTTCCAATTGATTTTTTTTTATTGAAAGAAAATGTAAGTGTCTATTTAAAAGTTTGAAAATAAAAAAAATCATAGCAAAGTGATGATTGCACTGCGAATGCCATATCCTTTCCATATATAGTTTGCAAAGAGGAAAAGCAGACAACTTGCTTGCTATTTTTCACTCACCTTTATACAAAAATTTATCTATAAACTTTTTTGAAAGTTGAAATAGCTAGAGACAAAAAGGAAAAAAAAATGTGAATCACCATAGTTACATATTAAAAGATATAAATATATATTTAGTTCTTTGAGAACACATGTTTCAAAGTTGCATCGTATCACCCAAATGACTCTCTAGAAGTATCCATGTCGAAAGGAAAATAAATAGCACAGTGATATATATCAAAAGAGAGGCTAGTCCTGGCTAAAGATTTCCAATTTATTGTGTTGAGAAACTTATATTTTCTATCCCATCATGGTCCTTTTGAAGCAGTTGAGTAAACTTTAAAGTGTTAATATATTTTCAATATCTATATATATATAATTCAGTTCATATTGTTTTCAAAGATATGGGTTGACATTGAAGGGTGCATTTTCTGGAAGCAGAGTTTATGTGACTGTTTGAAATATTATTGACCATGTTGAAACTTTTTCACTAGCAGTTTACCTTAGGTTTTCTCATTGGTTGAATTTAAGATTCATCTAGAAATAACATGACTGCGGGGAAGGAAACTAGTGATTTTTGTCTACACAAATCATAATGAAATCATTATCAACATACAACCTTCTTGTTTACAAGAATGACGTGCTAACCATAAAAATGTAAAGCCAAGATGGGTTGGATTTTATGAAGAAAGCCTTTTAACTTCTTTCAGAAGTGGGTCTGGTCCCTTAGAGTTCAAAATACATGAGAAAGCTCATAGGAGGGAAAAGTGTTCCCCTGGTAAAAAAAAATGTCTAGACTATCATTGATATTTGAATTATGCAGATTTGTTACTTGTTCTCAAACTGTGAGTTATAGTTATTTCTATACTCAATTAACTTAAATTTAAACTATACATATTACATTGAAGTTAAATTCATAAATCTCAATCTCTATTTTATTGCACTTAAATTCATAAATATCCATCTCTTTTTCTTTAAACACTGACACTATATTGGTATATACTACATTACACGACTGACACTGTATTAGTAGATACTACATTGCACTTAAATTAAAAAATGGCCCCACACCTTTTTTTTAATAAAAAAATTAACATTGTATTGTATTTGAGTCCAAGGCAAAAGAATAGTGGTATTGAGTCTTTGACTAAAATTATATATTGAAACGTAAGACAAAATAATAGAGGTATTGATTCCACTTTTTCTGAAATAAGGGAGACGAGGATTTATTAAATAAACAATGTATTTTAATAATTTTGATTATATTTTAATAATTTATCTAAAGCCTTTTTCAGGATAATTGTGAGGTTACATGGTTTATTTATTTATTTTTATATAATTATCGCTTTTTAAAATTATATTTCAAATATACAATTAATAATTTATTTTTATTTTTTAATTTCTTTTTTATGAAAATATGTGTATTAAAATAAAATAAGATAAATATATTTTTTTGGATTCGTTGAATGTAATGCATTTTTATTTTAGAAAGAAAATTATTTTTAATATAAATGCATTTTCATTTAAAGGAGCAAAGTGTCTTTAATATAATAAGTTTTTGGTTCTTATTTTTTACCATTTAGAACTTAATTTTAACATATTCTCTATAATTATTTTAGTTATTTTTATAGTTTAACATTATTTTGCATATATATGCATGTTCATAAATATAATTTTATAGATTAAATTAATAGTTTTCCGTGAATTTATTCCTATGCAATAAATGATTACTCTCCCTTTTTAATTTATCAGTGGCAAGATACTTCTTAGAATTTTGTGAGTTATAAAATTTGTTACAGGGACAAATTTAGAAACTAAATTTACTTGATGTGGAAAAACTTGTTGTTTTCTCAATAATTATAATTAGTACATTGACACTTTCTTGGCAAACCAAATTAATATTGTATTAGATACCCAGAAGATTATTAAACTCATGGATTGGATTTTTTGTGTGTTGTTTTGCTACATAAATGAACTAGGGTTCGTAAAGAGCGCTTGGAGGGTTTGTAAGCGACAAGAAGATCTCATTTCTCATTACTAAGAAAAGTGTGCATATGGCACCAAGCTTGTTTGATATTTCTAGACAAACTATGGGACTCCATCGAGATGGGGCAATGTATTGTTTCTGAGTTACTCCACAAATGCATATGTAGAATGTTATGCACTATGAAAGAACCTATGACAACTAGTTGTGGTCCATTAAACAAATATTTCTTTAAGACAACAATGTCATCAAAAACCTACTATTGAAGCAACCACTATACAACAATAGTAGGATTCTTCTAATTTGTCATCCTTTGGGTTTAGTTCAACTTGATGTAGAGTAATAATACATTGTCTTGATTTACAAAAATTATAGATAATTTCCTAAATGAGATAATCATCAATAATAGGGAATACAAATGAGAATAATAATACAACATACATTTTGAATGCCACCATATCAGACATAGGCAAGGTTTTTTATTAAATGCCCTCCATAAAACAACATAGAATGCCTAAAATGAGGCAAAAGTAATTTGTACCTGTTGTTTCCTCTTAGTAGAAATTGCCCATTCTAGAAAATCAATATTTCTTCATAATGGTTTTAAATATTTCATTGGTAAAATAAGTGGTAAATTATATCTTAGTCAACTTTCATCATCTCAATATTTCAGCTATTATTTTAATTATGTATTACTAATTTAACACAAACTTGCTAAACAACCTAAATCTAATACAACAATTATTATTTCAAATCAAAGTACGAGAAATTGGAAGTTGAAAATATATAGGATTACTTACAAACAAAAATGACTAATGTTAATTGCGAGAAAAATTAGAAGGTACATATGCTTTTGTAATGAACAAAGTTCATATACTCGAGGAATGCTTTGATACCAATGTAACAAAAAAAGTTCATATATGCAGCAATAATCTTCAGAATACTTTGAAGACAAAGACATCCATTGTAGGACAAGTAATTGTATATTAAATATTATAAAAGAATTCATGAGATGATTACAGATGAGGGTGACGACCTACTTATATACCTAGGAAGGTACCTCTTCACCAACAATCATGTCCTTAGGGACATACCTCTTTATTAACTAATTACTAGTTAATTAATCATTATTTATTATTATTATTGTTTACATTATTTGTATTATTTTATATAAATCATATTCATAATGTTGCCTTCCAATTCAAAAAAACTTTGTCCTCAAAGCTTATCCTTGTTAAGATGTGTCATTTATTTGTACCTTCTATGAACTCTTGGACTTGTCATCTTCATTGATATAAGATGATAGGATCTTCTAAGTGATAAACAAAATTGTCGCACTGAAAAGGGATTAGAGCATCCTAAATTAATGTTTTGTGGAACTTGGCAATTACTTTATAGCTAGGATAATTTGTTATCGTCAGTTTGTATTGTGTCGACATCAATATTCTTCAGAACATAAGTTTGTTGTTTTTGTTCTAAGTGATACGTGTACATAGATTGATTGAAAGGCCTTCTATTGTGATTCAGATGTCAATAAGGAGTTCTTCTGTTTTGACTTTCCCTTATCATGTGTGTGGTGATTTCCTGATTTACTTCAATTATTGATTTTACTGAATTGGTTACAAAATATTCACTTGGAATTTCCATTGTCTAATCTACAACACTAGTATATGTTTCTCCTTCAGCTGGTTTGTCATTTTCTTGAGTTGTGATATTGATTGGATCAACGTTCATATCTTTTTCTTCAACGTGGACTGAAGGCTTCGACACTTCTTTCGTGATAAATTCTTCTAATTTGTTGTTTAATGATTTCTTATCATTCTTAAGTTTCTTAATTTGAGTAAGTAGACTTTGATTATGGTTTCTTAGAAGCAAGCATTTTTTGGTTTCTGATTCATCAACCTTATTTTCAATATTTTGATTTTTAATCTTTTAATCTTTTAGATCTCTGATTTGTTCTAATAACCTTTGATTCGGGTCTTTTAAGTGCAAATTTTCTTCTTCCTTCTCTAATAAAATCTCGTTAAATTTCTTCTCGACACATTCTTTTTCTTCTTCTAATTTTTTCTTTCTTTCCTTGGACTTCTTGACCTTCGCAAGTAATTTTTGGTTATGGTCCTTTAGACACAAAATTTTCTTGTCCTTTTATGTTAATTTTTGTTCTTGTTTTGCAAATTTTTCTTCTCATTCTATCATTTGCATCCATACATCATCTTGACATTCTTCCACATTAAATATTTTTCCACATTTTAAACAACATAATTCACAATTTTTATGAATTCATAGATATTCAATGTATGCTATGCAAAACATATATTTAGTCCGAAATAATAATTATTGTGTGGAACTCATATTTTATTTTTTTCTTGATTTTTTTTTTCAATATCACTTTTATAATTTTTTAACATATCTTTAACTTTCTTGTTTTCTATTTTTTCTAATAATTTAAATTTTTTATTTTTTGACTTTAATTTTAAACAATACTCAAACTTTATTTATATTTTCTTATTGATTTTAAACTAGTCTCATTTCACTTATAACTAGAATCCACTTAATTTTACTAGAGTCCACTTAATTTTTCTCTTATCATCCACGTTTCACTTTATAAATATAATTTCCCTTATATAAAATATTCAAGAGAGAAATCTTTGTAACAGTCCATTAAGGGTTTTCACCATTGTTAACTTATGTCACTGTACAGAGATATCGCTCTCCTGGAAAACCAAATCAAAACAGAAACTAGCCACGTTTGCACACTATTTATAGAGGGTTACAAATATTCTGATGCCCTCTGTAGATGGTTCAAAAAGAGCGGACGAGCGGAATAACCTGGAAGCCCCGCGAGCATTGCCTGTATTCCTTTTGAATTCAAACAAAGTTAACTTAATGCCCCTCGTAGACTGACAGTTGTTTTGAAAATCCCGGTTTGCCAAGCAATCTTTTGTTAAATGTGTTATATGTTTTGCAATGCTGCGGGAATTTGTTGAAGAAACACTAAATCCTAACATTCAAACCAACATTGTTGATACATTTGAGAGTGTGTGACCTGTCTTGAAATCTGCTGGATGTTTATGACTAAAGTTTCTTTCATAGGAGTAAATACTATGACCACTGTTTCAATTTCAGAATGCAAATAAATGAGGGTTACAATAAGAAAGAACAAAAATAAAGATTTCCAAAGGGTTGCCATCTAACTCCACTCAAGAACGCCAATTACAGTATTCACTCGAAATATTAATACTAATGTACATACCCACAACCAGTGACAAGAATAAATCCTGATTAGCAATATATATTAAAACTTAAAAGTTAAAACCCTAGAATCCGTGTTGTCCTATATTTGGAGGAATGGCATGGATGATAGCATCATCAATAAGCATCCTCTAATCTTTACAAAAAAACAAGTCAAGTTAAATATTTCGACAAAATATTTTTATTTTTTTTTGTCAAATGTCCATAGCTCTTAAGAGTTGAGCCCCGCTCCGATACCATATGTAACAGTCCAAAAATAAATATCTAATTAACTTTTCTAATTAACATCAAATTTAAATCAGAGTGGCACTTACCTAGCCAAATAAGCATGTAATTAATAAATTAAATTCAACTATGAATAGTTCTTACGTGTGGTAGAAGTAGGCTTACCGCAACAAGGTTTTGGGGACGACTCTCCACCCAACCGTAGCTCAATTGTGCAAGGATTCTGCTACAACGGGCCACCCCCGACCCTTCAATCAACGTACTACTGCCAGTGACTCCTAATTCTTAGAACACCATTCTCCCAAGAGAATGAAAGATAGAATCTCGGAAAGATGGAATGCAAGAATGCTTCTCACCTCCTCACCATCTATTAAATAGAACAACATTGGAAGGGAACCACATGCACACACTCCATGTGTCTACATGCAACTTTCTTGATTTTTAGCTTTCTTGTTTTATTTCTTTACTTTTCTTTTGATTTTTAGCGTTCTTGTTTTATTTCCTTCTTTTTGATAGTTTTCTTGTTTTATTTCTATTTATTCTTAGAGTTTTAATATGATTATTACTATTTTTATTTTTATTTATTTTATTGTATATATTTTTAATATCATTTATTATTTAACATTTATGATTTATTATTTTTATTATTTATTATTATTAATTATTAATTTTGCATTATTTATTATTTAATATTTATTATTATATTATTATTTATTATTACAATCTTCTTAAGGTGGATATTCTAATTAAAAGATAACCCTTTTATAACAATAATTTAATTCTAATTGTGGTCACGAATCTTGGAATGGTGGTCCCTCAACTTTGAGTTATAACTTCAAATTATTGATAGTAAATAATTTGTTTCCAATAAGTGAAAAATGTACGGATGCACCATTACAAATAAATATATGTATGGTTGTTTAATTAATCAAATTTGTATGTTGGTGATAAAATAAATTCAGCATTCAGGGTGGCTCAAGCAGAACCGATAACAGGATGAATGATGTGCGGTGGACTGGGGTTAGAAGAGAGAGCGAGTGGTTGGCAAAGGGATGAATTGATCAATGGATTGTGAGCAACACAAAAATCTATAAACAGAGGGTTAGAGTGTTTTCTGTCTGATCAATGGTGGTGAGTGTGTGACGTTTGTCTCTCGCTTCAGCGACGATGGTTGTCGATATAAAGCGGTGGCGACATGGTTACGGGCGGTGATCAATTTGCAGTTGTGGCGGGTGGATGGTCGCTGTTCGGATGGATGGTTGGGTATAACGCTGAGCAAGCTCTTTTATATAATATTTGGTATTAATCACACTATGAAGGGGTGCTTTTGTTATTTTGTTTTGTTTTATATATATATATATATATTATTTTTATTTTATTTTTTAAACACATTTTTTATTTTTTTTATTTTGATTTTTTTTTTAATTTTAATATATAATTTTTTTTTTTAAATAATGGCCAAAGGCTTAATTGTGAATGGAGAAACTCCAGAAGTTTTATAGTGAAATGCTTGATCACGACAACAACTGTGTAGACAAAAACTTTAATCGGCAATGGTTAGAGATGAAAGAACGTGACCCTGATAACAATGTAATGAACATAGTTCATATACTCAGGGGAATACTCTGATACCAATGTAAAAAAACAAAGTTCATAGACTCAAAGAAATGCTCTAATACCAATTTAACGAACATGGAAAATTTTAGGGGCTAATATTCGCAAGTGGGCTAATTTTCCATGATTTCTTCAAAAAAACGATTCACCAATTTCCATTTTTTCTAAAACGGATTTGCCCATATTTTACAATATAAAATTATTTTACCTTAAAAATTGTCAACAATATATAGAGACTATATATAAAATCATCATAAATTTGAATAATTTTACAAATATATCAATAAACATTTTATAGTTCGCATATTGGGGACTAATGAGATTCGCTAATGTTTTTAAACTTTAAGATAATTTTCCATAAAATTTTCCCTGGTAACGAACAAAATTCGTAAAACAAAAATAATTTTCAGAAAACGTTTAAGACAAAAACATTCATTACAAAACAAATAATTGTATATTGAATATTATAAAAGAATAAATAAGATAATTACAAATAAAAGTGAAAGTCTATGCAAATACCTCTTCAGCAACAATCATGTCTTTTAATTACATATCTTTTTATTAATTATTATTATTATTATTATTTATATTATTTTATATAAATTATATTAATAAAAATTTGTCGTGATGAACCTTCCTCTTAGCTCCTTATGCCCTTGTTAACCATCTTTTGGGTTAGTGTGATAAAGTCAATTTTTCTTCGAGTAACTTTGTCTCCCTTCAATGCTCTACAAAGCTAATTTTTTCTTCTCCGTTCTCTGTGATTGGTCTATTTTGAAAAATAAATACAAAATACTGCTCAAAATGGATCTGAATAGCTTTTGCCTATATAACTATGGGATTCTGCTTTTCTTGTGATAGTGAATGCCCACCAAACATGGATTTTGACATCGCATGGGAAGTATTTCCACTTGATGTATATGACAGCTGTTTTTTGGCATATACTGCCATGTTACCTCTGTCCTGTTTTTCCTTGTGTCTCTATCGAGATTGGATTTTGACGTCCATGGGACGTACTTCCACTTCATGTATTTGACAGCTGGTTTTACGTGTAGAACATAGGAAACTCCTATTTCCAATTTTATAGAAAAGTAAATGTGTTCTGAAATGTGAGGCAAATAGCGCTCCCTCTCTCTTCTCGCTGCTATCTTGATTCACGTACTCTGAGCTCAGAGAGTGAGCGCTATTGACTTCGCATGTCAAAGCACATTTACTTTTTCTATATAGTTAGAAATATGAGTTTCCTAGAACATAGGATATGACGTTGAGTTCAAATTAACAACTTCAATTTGATCCGTGTATTTCTATAAACTATGAAACTTTTATAAAAAGCGTAGGATAATATAAAACAGGTGAAGGCAGCTGACAGTATAATTTGGACGGAGCATAAGGTTTTTTAATTTTATCGAATACTCTACATGTAGCATTGCAGCTCCAGAGTTTAAATGTGGTATATGAGCGGTATATGAGCTGACACAATGAAAAAGAAATACTATTGGTGTCCAAACTTTAAATGTGGCACGAGCTGACAACATGAAGTAGAAGAAATAATACTGAGGGTATGACAAACTTGCCAAGAGGTTAGGTAATGTATTTTATCACTTTCGTTAGGAATCTTTGTAACAGCGGTTAAATGCACTAACGAGGACTAACGAGCGAAGACAGGAGTTTCAGAAATTTTTAACTTACAGATTATAGTGGAGTTTTATGAGTTCCAAAAGTTGGATATGATTGAGAAGCTTTGAATATATGCAGTTTCAGGTTTTTTAACAATGGTTTGATAGTTTTTAATTAAAAAAATTACCATTATCTAGTAAATAATTTATAAAATGTTAATTAATTTCCTCATTATATAAATGGTTCTTTAAAACGCTCGTGAATTTATGAATTCTATAAAATGAAGTGCAATAAAAAAGGTTTTAGGGTACTTAGTTAAAATAACTGCTTCATTCAATAAAAAGTTACAAAAATATGAGGGAATTTCTACCTCCTATAAGGAAGTGGTTAAGCTTACACCGGGGGACATTGGAAAAAGTGGAAAAGGTTAACCTTGCACACCGAAGGGCATCCGAAAAAATTAGCCCCCAAAAGGGCAATCGAAAAAAATAGTTGTCATAAGATTTCCACAGAACCTTAGTCAAATCATTTAACCTGTTATTTAGCCATGATAAAAAAATTACGTGGGAAATTTGAAGGCTAAAGGGATCCATCCTTCCACTTTATTATTCACCTGCACAGACATGACATGCACTCAATGGAAAAATATAGGAAGGCAGATAAGGAGAAGCTACACAGAAAAGAAAGTATCCTTCCACTTTATTGTTCACCTGCACAGACATGTCACACATTAACTCAATGGAAATGTTGAGATTTTCTGTTTAAGCAAAATAGGAAAAATCTCAGCTGATGACAACAATAGGGATTCAGTTCCTAGATTAGCTCCAGGTTGTTGGGAGGGAGTTAATGCCTCCTATATTTGATGTGAGGGAGTTATGAGGCTGTTAGATTCTCTATGCTATATAACAGGCAATCATTCGGATGATTTGCTAAGAGAGTGTGAATATTTCTTGATGTAATCTCCAATTTGATTAATAAATTCCTGATGCCTATGTTTGGTGGACGTAGCCCAGATTGGTTGGGTAAACCACGTTAAAAGCTGTGTCTTATGTGCTTGTTTTTTCCTGTTGTGTTATTTGTTGTTTAATTTAGCTGTGCATCTCTCCAACAATTGGTATCAGAGCATACTTGATTATATCCATTCAGATGTGTGGGGTCCAGCTCCTACAGCTTCATATGGTGGTTCATCTTATTTTGTATCATTCATTGATGACTTTTCTTTGAAAGTTTGGGTCTACATGTTGAAAAAGAAGTCTGATGTTTTTACAGTTTTCAAGCAATTTAGAGCATTGGTAGAAAACAGCACTGGTAGAACTATAAAATGTTTAAGAACTGACAATGGTGGTGAGTTTTCCTCCAAGGAGTTTGACAGCTATTGCAAGGATGCAGGGATCGAGAGACATAAGACCACGGTTTATACTCCTCAGCAGAATGGAGTTGTTGAACGCATGAACAGGACTCTTCTAGAGAGAGCAAGGTGTATGCTGAGTAACGCCGGGTTGCCGAAGGAGTTGTGGATGGAAGCAGTGGCAACTGCTTGTTATGTGATAAACCGATCTCCATCAACGACAATAGACTGCAAGGTTCCGCAAGAGGTATGGACAGGACACCCTTGTGACTATTCTAAACTCAGAGTGTTTGGTTGTGATGCATATGATCTAGTGCCTAAACATCAGCGAACTAAATTAGATCCAAAGTCGAAAAGGTATATCTTTGTTGGGTATGGTGATGGAACAAAGGGATTTAGATTGTGGGATCCTACTACCCACAAAATCATCATCAACAGAGATGTAAAGTTTAATCAATCCTCTCTTGTACAGATAGATGTAGATAGAAGATTGAAACAGGATGATGTATCTGATTTCCAGCATATTCAGTTTGACAGCATTTCTAATGATAGTCATAACGACCACAGTTCAGATTCTAGTCATGAACAGGTTTCAGAATCAGATTATGAACAGGTTTCAGATGGAGGACATGAACAGGTCTCAGATGGCGATCATGAAAAAGTTTCTACAGATGATAGACAGCCAATTGTGGAAGCACCAGAAACATTCTTAAGGAGATCTACAAGGATCAAACGCCGTCCGAGAAGGTATGATGATCATGTTACTTCAGTTGCTTTGATCGCTAATGATGATGAACCTTTGTGTTATCAGGAAGCTGTAGAAGGTTCACATAGTGCCAAATGGAAAGCAGCCATGAAGGAAGAAATGATGGCCTTAGGTAAGAATGGCACGTGGGATCTGGTTGAACTTCCGAAAGGCAGGAAAACTGTAGGGTGCAAATGGGTCTTCAAGCTGAAACGGGGTGTGAATGATACGGAAGACAGGTACAAAGCTCGGCTGGTTGCAAAAGGGTTTTCTCAGAAAGCTGGTATTGACTTTCATGAGATTTTTTCGCCAGTGGTTAAAATTGTTTCAATTAGAATTGTGTTAGCATTAGTGGCTTTGTTTGATTTGGAGTTGCAGCAGTTAGATGTTAAGACTGCATTTCTACATGGTGATTTAGATGAGGAAATATATATGGAACAACCGGAAGGGTTTGTTCAGCATCGCAATGAGAAATTTGTCTACAGGCTCAAGAAGTCATTATATGGCCTGAAGCAGTCGCCTCGGCAGTGGTATAAGAAGTTTGATTCTTTCATGTTGAGTCAGAAATATGTAAGAAGTGAATATGATCATTGTGTTTACTTTAAGTAGTTAAATAATGGCATGTTCATTATCTTAGTGTTATATGTTGATGATATTCTTTTAGCAAGCAAAAGCATTGAAGAAATCAACAGGTTGAAGACTCAGATGGCAAGGACGTTTGGTATGAAAGATCTAGGAGCCGCAAGACAGATTTTGGGCATGGAGAGACAGGAGTAATGGTAAGTTGTGGCTATCACAACAAAAGTATGTTGAGAAAATACTTTTGAGGTTTGGTATGAATAATGTGAAGCCTGTGTCGATCCCTTTAGCTTCCCATTTTAAGCTTTCTTCGAGTTTATGTCCTAATACAGATGAAGAAAAGGATTATATGTCTCGAATTCCTTATGCCAATGTAGTAGGATGTTTGATGTATGCGATGGTGTGTACGCGACCAGATATTTCACATGCAGTTGGGGTTGTCAGCAGGTACATGGCAAATCCGAGTAAAGAGCACTGGTCAGCAGTAAAATGGGTGCTTCGGTACTTGAGAGGCACAAGTAGTTATTGTATTTCTTACAATAAGAGTAGTGAATTTGTTTGCGGATATGTTGATTCCGATTTTGCAGGTGATTTGGATAAGAGAAGATCAACTTCAGGGTACGTCTTTACTCTTGCAGGTGGAGCTATAAGCTGGATGTCAAAGCTACAGAACATTGTTGCTTGTTAAATTGGCAACTAGGGCCAAACTCCATGTGGGTCAGCTTATTTATGGCAGCTGATAATTTTATTGGATCCCTCTTGTCGAGAGGTGTAGGATTGATCCAAAGATCATCTGACTCCAATAAGTATTTATGGAGATATGAATTTATTTTGTTTATGTAATTATTGTCAAGTCGGCCAGCAACTTGAGTAGGCTCAGAAGCCCAATAGACGTGTCTATTCATCATCTTTGTTTTTAGTATAAATATGTGAGGACTTGAAGTCATTTGGTGAGATATTCTTGAGTGATCTCTTCCTCTCCACGTCTTGGGTTTTTGGAGAAGGAGGGACACTAAAGAATACGCTGGCCTAGCTTCAGATGATGCCCTAACCCTATCCGCTGTAAATAGAGACATATACGCAGGCATATGAGGATGATATTCATAGCAAACTGAGACCTAATATGCTTATACGCAGTTCCTAATCTACGCAGTCAAGGAGGCTCCTATAACGCTGTCATAAAGGGTAGCTGTAATGATACGAAGGAAGCCGTAGTCTATATGCAGTCACTCACTGTCTTGAAGACTTTTATACGCAAGGCATAGACCTTACACGTAGTTCATGACGACATTCATTCACCGTCAGTGTGATGCCCTAATCTGCTCCGTTGTCATAAAAGAGCCGCAGACATAACAACAGTCAAGCATGGAAGAAGCTGCAGTGATTATAATGTCAAGGAGATCTAGCCACAGTTAAAAGGAGACCTGTAGCTGCCAAACGCAGTGTGAAGGTGTCACCATTACACAACCCTAAACTACAGCTACGTGGCCCTAAACACTGTAATCATATGCAGTCATGGTTGCCTTTATACTTTGTTCATAAAGACATTTATGCACAGAATACAGAGATATTTATATGCAGTCATAACTGCACTCAAGCATAGCCGCAGACTCAGCATACCTGTGTAGCAGAGAAGAATGTATGTGATCTGGGCACATCTATCTTCACGTTGGTAGTCTACATGACCCTCGGCCTACTTGTAGCAGTCTCGATGTGCTATGATCACAATAGATTTTGGTTTTGGTTGGATAAAGAAGATCTCGGTGACATACATCTTGTACAACGGTAACTTGAAGGATTAGATTATGTTCCTATATGCAGTGATAGCGTTCACTCTGCAAAGAGTGTCAGTCTCATCGAAGGTAAGAGACAGGATCATAATCCTACCTCTCATCAAAGCAGTGATGAATGATGATCTCAGTATATCTATGAGCAACATCTATGATCTGGACAATAACGTTGTATGATCTGGGCACATATATATAATGCAGTCTTGGGCAGCAACATGATATACTGTAGATGGGCTGTGCAACGAATACATGAAGCATGGGCAGCAGCATGATGGGCAGCACTATGAAATCATGTGCATGGGCAGCCCAATGATACATTAGCAGGGGCAGCAGCATGATAATGATGCACATTAGTCTGAGAAAGATCATGGACCTGGACAGCAGCATGGGGCAATATGCAGTAGTGCAACTAGAGGACGAGATGCAGCGCGATGATAGGTATCAGTTGAAGCAGAATGTCTTCAACTGATCTCGTCGTTATAGGAGATGATCTATGCTTAGATCTAGACAAGTCAAAGTGTTGACTTCTGTTGTAATTGTACTATCTCTCTCTCTCTCTTTCTCTGCTAAACTTTGAAGGTAAAAGAAGATTTGATCAAAGGGTTTCCCCACACATTGTGGGGTTTTTCCCTGGCTCGCGCCATATCTTGTGTCCTCTTGCCTTGGCTTGTCTTCTGCGATTTATATTTATGTTCTATCTGCAGTTTATCTTAATGCTGATGTGATTGCTAACTGTGAAAATTTAAATAAATTGCTCTAGCATAGAACATACCAAAAATTAACATGGTATCAGAGCTAAGGTGAAGACAATGCCCAAGCAAGAGTGAAAGAGCAATCACCGAAGACAGTTGGGACAAGACCGAAGGATCAGTGGGTTCCTCATAATTCACCTAGGGTGAAGTCAAAGCAGAGAATGTTATCAGAATGGCGCAGCAGAAGATTCTGATGGTCCATCTTAAGATCACTTCATTGGGAAGTTCGGATCTAAGGGTGGAAGGAAAGGCAGATGCCTTGTTGAAATAAAATCGGCCGTTATGCGAAGGAGTGTCTGAATGGCAGAGACACATCTCTTGATGAAGATAACAATCATTCCTGGGACATCTTCAATGATCAAAAGAATGACTGGTAATGCAGGTCATCAAGGAAATGGTTGACTCTTCCACGAAAGCAAGGAACCCCAAAATCTCTTTTATGTACCTGATCGAACCTGATGTCCATCTCAGAAATGGAAGTCAAAGGTTACAGGGTGGCACTTATCGATGGAAATGTACGTAGATCTTTTAAAGATACTTTTGAGTTCAGGGTTGTATCAAGTTGCAAGAAGTCCACTAGGGACCATGTCCATTGACTCAGCACCGAAGGTCTGTGAGTCAGATGGGGACTAGGATGTCTGAATTCAAAAGAAGCATGAAGGTACATGTCAGAAATGTACCGAAGGAAAATATTATAAGGGGACCATTCCCCTCATGCAGCTGGTTCACAGGTTTGGAACAACCCGAGGAGTTTGAGAATCATGATCAAGGAATCTCATGTATACAGGTGGAAGAAATCCCTCTATGGCTTGAAGAAAAACACCTCGGGCATAGTATGAGAGGATTGATAGCTGTCCAATTCAGCTGAGATTCACTAGGAGTGAAATCGATCCAAACCATTACTCGAAGGTTGTGGATGATGAACCTCTCGTACCGGCACCTATGTTTGACAGGTGCAGACCCTCTCATTTATAGGAGACAGAGGGAGTTGGATTCTGAATGCGAGAAGATAAGCTGCAAGCTTGTGATTGCCTCGAGGATCCTAACTTTCAGAAGTTATATGGTAATGATGTCGGACCAGATTTGGGAAATGCCTCTGAGTTTCATAAACTCATTCGCATTGATGTTCTTGGAGAACCTCCGTCCGGACATCTGTGTTGCAGTTAGCATGGTGAGCTCATATTTGGTTGAGCCTCACTAGATTGGTGCCAAGAATCTTCTAAGATATCTTCAGGGCACAATCTCTCATGAATTGAGATACACTGTCGGAAATATGAAACCACATGATTATTTGAATGATGAGTGGGCAGGCAGTATGGAGGATCACTAGAGCACTTCTCAGTGCTGTCTGCCTCGATATCCTGGAAGAGCAGAGGAAGCAGAAGTTGGTAACTCTGAGCACCACCAAGGCAGAATACATTGCTGATAGTATGGCCTTCTGTGAGGCAGTCTAGTTGTTGAAGCTCTTCAGTGAGTTGTTTGTACACATGATGAATACCACTGTGAATCTTTGTGACAACCAGAGATGGGATTCGATTATTGAGGAATCTCGTATTTGAAAATTGCTCCAACAAATAGACATCGATTACTGCCTTATCTAGGATATGGTAAGTCGATGATCAAGGAGGCTCCATCACACTGAGATGATGTACAAGACAGAGCCCTGAGGAAAGATCAAATTTGTGATTTTCCCGAACGACTTGGAGTTGTTGAGAGACCTTTGTAAAAGGGTCCTGCATGCTGCATACATTGAGCTCTAGGAGCTTTGGGGGGCTTGCAGTTCTATTGGAGCAACATATGACCACAGGGTGACTCACCCTCCCCTGGTGGTGCGCACTGAAACAAGATGATTCGCTCTCTTGTGGGACAAGATGATTCGCTCTCTTGTGTAGCAGGATGATTAGTTCTCCTGTGAGGCCTGGATTGATGTGTTCTCCATGGCGATTGTAGCAGGATTGATGTGTTCTCTTGTGAGGTCTGGATTGATGTGTTCTCCATGGCGATTGTAGCAAGATTGATGTGTTCTCCTGTGAGGCCTGGATTGATGTGTTCTTCATGGCGATTGTAGCAGGATTGATGTGTTCTCCTCTGAGGCCTGGATTGATGTGTTCTCCATGGCAGCCTGGATTGATGTGTTCTCCATGGCGATTGTAGCAGGATTGATGTGTTCTCCTGTGAGGACAGGATTGATTAAGTTCTCCTGTCGAGGCATCCTACCCATGTAGTCTGGGACTCATGGGAAGTACCTCTCATCTGATCAATGAGCAGGTAAATGAAGTTAGGGACCATAGTAGTACCGATGGACGCATCGTTGTATCTACCGTACTCCCTACGCTAGGATGTCCTCCATTGATCTGGGATCAATGATACTGGTCTGGGACCAGTGGTAGGAGTTGTACATGCTATGACGCTGACTTTGGGTCGGCTGAGACTGGTCTGGGACCAGTGGTACATACTCCGAGACTGACTTCGTGTCAGTGCAGTACTGGTCTGGGACCAGTGAGAGGTACATACTATGACGCTGACTTCGGGTTGGTTGAGACTGGTCTGGGACCAGTGGTACATTCTCTGAGACTGCGATACTGGTCTGGGACCAGTGGTAGGAGTGGTACTTACTATGAAGCTGACTTCAGGTCAGTTGAGACTGGTCTGGGACTAGTGGTATGCACTCTGAGACTGACTTCAAGTCAGTGGAGAATGATATGACTCATTCTCGATCAATTCTTCTTCTTCATAGTTCAGTGGAGATGAGCAGAGCAGAGCAGAGCCAGTAGAGTTGAGCAGAGCAGAGCCAACAGTGCTGAGCAGAGCAGAGATAGCAGAGCCAGCAGCGCTGAGCAGAGGAGAGCCAGCAGAGCTGAGCAGAGTAGAGCAAAGCCAACAGAGCTGAGTAGAGCCAGCAGAGCTAGGCAGAGTAGTGCAAGGCACTAATGGCAGAGATAGTACCGTCGTACATATGGATCAGCGGATGGAGTTCTCCCTAGTTGAGAGGGAGTGTTAAATTGGCAACTAGGGCCAAACTCCATGTGGGTCAGCTTATTTATGGCAGCTGATAATTTTATTGGATCCCTCTTGTCAAGAGGTGTAGGATTGATCCAAAGATCATCCGACTCCAATAAGTATTTATGGAGATATGAATTTATTTTGTTTATGTAATTATTGTCAAGTCGGCCAGCAACTTGAGTAGGCTCAGAAGCCCAATAGACGTGTCTATTCATCATCTTTGTTTTTAGTATAAATAGGTGAGGACTTGAAGTCATTTGGTGAGATATTCTTGAGTGATCTCTTCCTCTCCACGTCTTGGGTTTTTGGAGAAGGAGGGACACTAAAGAATACGCTGGCCTAGCTTCAGATGATGCCCTAACCCTATCCGCTGTAAATAGAGACATATACGCAGGCATATGAGGATGATATTCATAGCAAACTGAGACCTAATATGCTTATACGCAGTTCCTAATCTACGCAGTCAAGGAGGCTCCTATAACGCTGTCATAAAGGGTAGTTGTAATGATATGAAGGAAGTCGTAGTCTATATGCAGTCACTCACTGTCTTGAAGACTTTTATACGCAAGGCATAGACCTTACACGTAGTTCATGAAGACATTCATTCACCGTCAGTGTGATGCCCTAATCTGCTCCGTTGTCATAAAAGAGCCGCAGACATAACAACAGTCAAGCATGGAAGAAGCTGCAGTCATTATAATGTCAAGGAGATCTGGCCACAGTTAAAAGGAGACCTGTAGCTGCCAAACGCAGTGTGAAGGTGTCACCATTACGCAACCCTAAACTACAGCTACGTGGCCCTAAACACTGTAATCATACGCAGTCATGGTTGCCTTTATACTTTGTTCATAAAGACATTTATGCACAGAATACAGAGATATTTATATTGAGTCATAACTGCACTCAAGCATAGCCGCAGACTCAGCATACCTGTGTAGCAGAGAAGAATGTATGTGATCTGGGCACATCTATCTTCACGTTGGTAGTCTACATGACCCTCGGCCTACTTGTAGCAGTCTCGATGTGCTATGATCACAATAGATTTTGGTTTTGGTTGGATAAAGAAGATCTCGGTGACATACATCTTGTACAACGGTAACTTGAAGGATTAGATTATGTTCCTATATGCAATGATAGCGTTCACTCTGCAAAGAGTGTCAGTCTCATCGAAGGTAAGAGACAGGATCATAATCCTACCTCTCATCAAAGCAGTGATGAATGATGATCTCAGTATATCTATGAGCAACATCTATGATCTGGACAATAACGTTGTATGATTTGGGCACATATATATAATGCAGTCTTGGGCAGCAACATGATATACTGTAGATGGGTTGTGCAACGAATACATGAAGCATGGGTAGCAGCATGATGGGCAGCACTATGAAATCATGTGCATGGGCAGCCCAATGATACATTAGCAGGGGTAGCAGCATGATAATGATGCACATTAGTCTGAGAAAGATCATGGACCTGGACAGCAGCATGGGGCAATATGCAGTAGTGCAACTAGAGGACGAGATGCAGCGCGATGATAGGTATCAGTTGAAGCAGAATGTCTTCAACTGATCTCGTCATTATAGGAGATGATCTATGCTTAGATCTAGACAAGTCAAAGTGTTGACTTCTGTTGTAATTGTACTATCTCTCTCTCTCTCTTTCTCTGCTGAACTTTGAAGGTAAAAGAAGATTTGATCAAAGGGTTTCCCCACACATTGTGGGGTTTGTCCCTGGCTCGTGCCATATCTTGTGTCCTCTTGCCTTGGCTTGTCTTCTGCGATTTATATTTATGTTCTATCTGCAGTTTATCTTAATGCTGATGTGATTGCTAACTGTGAAAATTTAAATAAATTGCTCTAGCATAGAACATACCAAAAATTAACATATTTCTTACAATAAGAGTAGTGAATTTGTTTGCGGATATGTTGATTCCGATTTTGCAGGTGATTTGGATAAGAGAAGATCAACTTCAGGGTACGTCTTTACTCTTGCAGGTGGAGCTATAAGCTGGATGTCAAAGCTACAGAACATTGTTGCTTTATCCACTACTGAAGCAGAATACATTGCTGCTTCTCATGCTTGCAAAGAGGCGGTTTGGTTGAAAGGTTTGCTTGGTGAGTTTGGTAGGTTACAGGACAACATCAGGTTACTTTGTGATAGTCAAAGTGCAATACATTTGGCTAAGAATCCAACCTATCATAGTAAATCAAAGCATATTCCAATCAAGTATCATTTTGTAAGACAGGTTATCACTGAAAGGGGAGTTTCTCTTGAAAAGGTGCATACAAAGGAGAATTGTGCAGACATGTTCACGAAACCAGTTTTGTTGGAGAAGCTACGCTGGTGTTTGGCTTCTCTTGGCTTGTAGAAAAGATAAAATAATAATAACAGGGCATCAGGCGAATTGTTGTCAAGGTGGAGATTGTTGAGATTTTCTGTTTAAGCAAAATAGGAAAAATCTCAGCTGATGACAACAATAGGGATTCAGTTCCTAGATTAGCTCCAGGTTGTTGGGAGGGAGTTAATGCCTCCTATAGTTGGTGTGAGGGAGTTATGAGGCTGTTAGATTCCCTATGCTATATAAAAGGCAATCATTCAGATGATTTGCTAAGAGAGTGTGAAGATTTCTTGATGTAATCTCCAATTTGATTAATAAATTCCTGATGCCTATGTTTGGTGGACGTAGCCCAGATTGGTTGGGTGAACCACGTTAAAAGTTGTGT
This sequence comes from Pinus tabuliformis, assembly GCA_031772625.1. Lineage (NCBI taxonomy): Eukaryota > Viridiplantae > Streptophyta > Pinopsida > Pinales > Pinaceae > Pinus > Pinus tabuliformis. The sequence goes on along the minus strand of CM062810.1, from coordinate 618,584,613 downwards.
CTTATGTGCTTGTTTTTTCCTGCTGTGTTATTTGTTGTTTAATTTAGCTGTACATCTCTCCAAAAGGAAAAATAGGGGAAGGCAGATAAGGAGAGGAAATCTAGGCAAGATGAAAATAACACTCTTCTAAGAGAAGCAGTTTAAGCACCTTCTACACAAGCTTAAGCACTTCCACACAATTTACAGATAGAAGAAGGCAGAGAAGGAAAAGGAAGTGTTGTCAAGAAATCAAATAAATAACACTTCTTATTAAGCACCTTCCAATTTACTCTCAGAACTTTTTAAAGATTGGTGGAACAATGGCCAAAATTCATCACGGAAAATTGGGCAATTGGCTAGCGTCATTCGGTCTGCTCCTAATTTTGTTGACTGTGATTAGTGCTCAACCAGGTATGGGAGGTCTGAATTGAAGAAGTGGATCAGGATCCCGCTCCTACCAAGAGCGTGAAGTTTTTCCATTTTATCTAGTTTATACAGTCTTCATCGACCGATATTTTGTGCTTTTTAAAGCGCTTATCGAATTTTTTGGCAAGATATTTTTTTATTAATCATTATCTAGCGGTGTCGCAGGATTTCTTAGTATCAGTTGTGGAGGGAAAACGAATCACACTGCGGAAAACAATATAACATGGGTCACTGATGCGGAGTACATAAACGTGGGTCGAGCAGTCGACATAGGGAACGCCTCTTCTGATGGTACTTACTTGCATTCTCTACGCTTCTTTCCAATGCCCCTCATCAAGTCTTGCTATAAGTTGCCCGTGACACCCGAGGTGCCTTATGTCTTAAGATTGTGGTTCGCCATTGGAATTTACAATGGATTCCAAAATTGGTCAAGCTTCCAATTCTCTATTGAGACACTACATATGTTGCATCCGGTAAACGTTACAACCAGAAGAAATCAAGATCCATTTTATTATCATAGAATATTGGTCAGTTCTGGCAAGGTGCTTTACATTTGCTTAATTAGAACCTCCGTGCGTGATGATCCCTTTATCTCTGCTATCGAATTGAGGAGGTTGCAAGATGGCATGTATCCACAGGCAAAGCGAGGAATAATTTTGATGCCACTTACTTATAATGTCGGTGGAAAGTGTATCATCAGGTGAACATTTCGAACTTATTTGTAAACTTGATCGTATAATCACCTAGACAGTACCTTTCATAGTAATCATTATTTAGCGGCTGTGAATATTTTTTTCTCCATGGATTGAGCTCAGTAGCTCTGTATGGTTAATTATGCAGGTATCCTCAGGACCAATTCGACCGCATCTGGTTAGTAAGTGATTCAATTTTAAATACTGACAATGCAGATGTTGTGCGGTCTGTAAGTTCGAATGCCGCTATTTCAGCAATAAATACCGAGGACCTTCCTCCAACTGCTGTCATGCAAACGGCGTGGGTTGGAAACAATTGGGACATCATTCCAATCAGGGTACTTTCAACACCCCAAGGAACCAAATCATTATTGCTGTTGTATTTTGCAGAGCTCAAGGGTCTCAATATGTCTGAATCTAGATCTTTTTACGTTGCGATAAATGGTGAAAGACCGTCTAAAACCATTACTCTCGTGCACGATTATTCCGCTCACGAGCGCACATTCCTTCCCAATCAAATACAATATTATTTTAACGTTATTAAGGCCCCTAACTCCAACCGTCGTCCTATACTCAACGCTTTCGAGTATCACTGGCTATCTGACACAGATCGGGCAACAAATTCTCAAGATAGTAAGTTGAATGAGTAAAACTTCTTATACTGAATTTACAACAATTATCATTCAATGCCTAATCCAGTAGTTCTTAAACTGCAGTTTACGCTCTTGACGCTCTCAAAAGGAGTTTTGACATGAAGGATTGGATTTCTGATCCTTGTTATGTGGTCGAGTGGGAAGGAATCAGCTGTGATAACTGTTGGAGTTAATGCTTACATTCCATATTTGAGAAATTGGTTTGTGATGGTTGAGAAATTCTCTCAACCGCTCTCTCTAAATTAGGAATAAGTTGGATCTCAAAAACTCTATTTAATAGAGTGATCTGAATGTAATCTGTGTGTGTGAGTGTGTTTTCACATACACCATTTGTGCATAATATATGATTGAGTTGTTGTGATTGTGTGATTTTAGTTGTTTTTATCATGGTATCAGAGCTATAGGTCAGAGGCCTGTGTGTTGTGTGTTGTGTGCCTGATTCTACAGTGAAGAGATCGTGGAGACTGCATCTGTTGACCTGCGCAAGACTTGGTGCGGAGAGCCCATGGGAGGCCGGACTTACACGGAGGCTGTGAGGCGTGGAGTCGCCGTGTCATCTGTGAAGAGGTGTGGCAGTGGCCTTTTTTAATGCGATCAGAGTTCTTCTGCTTGATGCGGATTTCGATCCTTGTTCTCTGAAAAATGGCGTGAGCGAAAGTCACAGTAGAGAATGGAGCAACCTGCGTATGCAGCCGTAAGCCATCTCCATTGCAGCTGTGAGCTTCCATAGAGGAACCAGTCTGGATGAATACGCGGCCGCTGTGTTATATGCTGCTGCTGGGCACAATTGCTCTACTTGTCTGCAGCGTGCTGCGTCCTTTCTAGCGAATATTCCCCTCATGGATCGTGATTTCTTTGGAGACTTGAAAAGCAGACTGTGACCAAATTCTTTGAACCATTGCAGGTGTCATATTCTCTGGTTATTTCGCATCAAGCTACAAAAGATGAGATGCAGTCACCTCGCCTACACAGCAGCTGAGAGGCATCGAGTGCGAACATGAGCCTGTTAAATATTTATCTGTAGCGTTTTCACCTCTCCTATTTTCGTAAAGAAAAAGCGGCCTGATGACCAGTATTCCAGATGGAGCCTTCAGAGGGGATACTGATTCCCTGAAATGCGTGGGCAGATGCCAGATACCTTCTATCAATAATTTCTTTGGCGTAAACGAGACTACAAGTTTTTCACCCGTGGCGAAATCGGCCCAATCTTTCTGTGCACACGGCTCGCTTCTCTCTTTTACGATTTTGCTGACGCTCAAGCTCGGCCTCCAATGGCACTGCTCCTGGTGGTTTATATTTCTGCCTCTATGGATTTTTCATATCATTGTGGCTCGAGGACGATTCTCTTTGCCTGCTCCTGTACCACCTCATGATCGACATTGGGCACCTTGTCATACTGTTGTTGCTGTCCCACTTTTCATTGCATTTGAATTGCTGCTTTGCACATATCTTGATAGCCGATATGGGTACGGCATACCGGTGGTGAATTTGAAGGTTGTGTTTGTACCACTTCTACTGTTTGAATCTATTGTCCTTGTCGATAATTTTAGGATGTGTAGGGCTTTGATCCCAAGTGATGATGAAAACATGACTGATGAAGCCATTTGGGACACACTTCCTCATTTTTGGGTGGCTGTTTCTATGGTGTTCTTCATTGCAGCTACAATGTTCACCCTTTTGAAATAACCAGCAGTTCAACTATGTGTCTGATGCCAGTACTTAAAGATCAAGTAGCAGTAAGGCTCAATATGGATGGTTTTCCAGATAGTATGGCAGTTGCGGATCTAGGGAAGGATCTCTCATTAGTGGTAGACGTGGAAGTGGTTTCCTAATGAGGTTATGTGACAAATTGGGATGTTGTGCAGTAATTGACTTCAGGAGGTCCTTGATTGGGGAGTTGAGGAAGGGAACTCGGGAATCCAACTTGCCAACTACACCTTTCCGAGGGTTATGAGGCAACTTGATGGAGCATCTACTGATAAGCTTGATTATTTTGTTATTTTCATGTAATGTAATCATTAAGGGGGGATGTTGGAGTTAATGCTTACATTCCATATTTGAGAAATTGGTTTGTGATGGTTGAGAAATTCTCTCAACCACTCTCTCTAAATTAGGAATAAGTTGGATCTCAAAAACTCTATTTAATAGAGTGATCTGAATGTAATCTGTGTGTGTGAGTGTGTTTGCACATACACCATTTGTGCATAATATATGATTGAGTTGTTGTGATTGTGTGATTTTAGCTGTTTTTATCAATAACAACTCTTCCGACATAAGAATTTCGAAACTGTAAGCTTAAGTCGTTGATTTGTTTCCAGGTCGAATCGTATAGTTGAATTTGTAAGAGCTCACGATACTTTGTTGCTGCCAGCTGTTTGTCCGGAAGAAATCTTACAGGATTGCTGCCTAAAGATATTGCACTGTTGACTGCATTAGTTAATCTGTAAGCAGAATTCGACCTACCCCTAATTAGCTTTTCAGAATGATACAGAAATGTTGTAGATTAATCATTACATCAATGCTTATTATAAAATTGTCTATCTCCTGTTGGATTATTCCTCTTACCGAAAGAATTGGTCGTTGAATTATTCCTCTTACCGAAAGGATTGGCCGTTAATAAGTGCCCCATTTGATGCCATGGTTTGTAGATGAATATTATATCAGATAATAATCATCTCTCTGCAGCATTTACTAATACGTGTTTAAATTGGCAGGTCACTTGACAATAATCACTTGATGGGATCCTTACCAAATTTCTCCAATTTAACTAGGTTGGAGAGATTGTAAGTTTCTTTTATACCAGATATTTACATAACAACAACCTGAATGGTACTGTTCCAGCGTGGTTATCTGAACTGAAAAACCTTAAAGAGTTGTATGTCTTCCTGTCTTCTCCCTTTTCACTTTATATATTTTTTCAGGTTCTTTGTTCAAGGTTAAATAGAATTAACTAATTGTTTTCATAACGCAATGTTTTTGAATTTATTGTCACAGAAATATAGCGAACAACAGTTTCAGCGGTGTAATTCCTGCCCAACTTTTGCACAATTGTTCGTTGAAACTCAAGTACTATATCCTATTTTATATTCTTTACATTGTTTTGACGCAAAATTAAGATTTCGAGGTTCAGAATTTTCTTCATATTTTCTATAATAAGATTTTCGCAGATAATAATTATGATTAGAGTTCAAGTTCTAAAATTTTCACAGATAATAATTATGATCAAAGTTCAAGTTCTAGCTAAACCTAACAGCAGGACCCTCATGGAAAACTGTTGGTGTACATGCACTTAGACTAGCTGTGTTGGTGTACATGCACCTAGATTAGCTCCAGTTAACTTATTGCTTGCATGTGGCACATGTACACATTAACATAAGATAAAGCACACTTAGCTTTAGTTAGTTTTAGTTATTGCATGTACAACTAAGCTTAACTTAGTTGCTTTTATGTATTTATTCTGAAGCTAATATTGTAGAATCAATTTTTATTCTTTTCTCAATTCTTGCTTGCTTCCTTCCTTCTCTTGCAAGCTTGTTTATTGTTTTGCAGATCTAGATCTGTGTATCTCAAAAATCTTACATGGTATCAGAGCACAAGGATTTGTAATCAGTGCACAAGCAATTTTATTTGCAGGTTCAGAAGATTGAAGAAACAACAAAGAATGGAGTCTAAATTGGAGTTTCCACAATCGGCAATTCTCACTCCATATAATTATTTCGAATGGAAGCCAAAGATTCAACTTCATCTCAGAAGTAGAGGCTTATTTCGAATAACCATGGAAACAGAAGTTGAACCAACATCGGCAATGGAGAAAACAAGATATTTCAATCGCATGGACGAGACCTTCGGCATCCTATGTTTATCTATTTCTCCGGAACTGCTATTTCATGTTGAATCATGTTCAACTCCAAATGAAGTATCGAAAATTTTGGAAGGATTGTTTGGAAAACAGGATGAAATGCAAGGTCACATTTTCGAAAATGAGTTAAACTCATTAGATCCGAGAAACTTTGAGAACATTCAAGATTTTTTCACGAGGTATAAAGCCTTGTTGGTTCAGCTGAAAGGATGCAGGATCGACAAATCCAAGAAAGAAAATCAGTTGATTCTTTCCATTTTATCAAAACTTGGTCCAGAGTATGCAGTACTCGTCTCTACATTCCACACAATCAGATCTGCAACTGGTGCAGCTTGGAAGATGCCCTCACTGGATTCTTTTATTCAGTCTTTGATGCATGAGCAAGATAAGCTCATCAAAATGGGCACACTTAAAAATTCCAAAGCGCATGCACTTACTGTGCATGCAAAAGGAAAGGCAAATTCCAAAGACCATCAGAAAGGAAAAGGGAAGAAGGATCCTGATCCAAGAAAGGGAGGACATCCCAAACCCCCTAATGGATCATCTGGCTCAAAGGAAAGGAAAGGAATGAAAGGGAAATCAATGTGCAATTATTGCCACCGTGGTTTTCATCCTGAATCTGCATGCATGAAGAAGACGATAGATCTTATGGCGCAGACACTCCAGCAACACAATCTTGGAGACCACATTCCTACGAATGCTAAGAAGAAGTCTGGAGAAAAAGCACCAGATCCAAGAGGTAATGGGCATGCTTTGATTGCTCTTCATTCTGCACCACAAGAATGGATCATCGATTCAGGAGCTTCACATCATATGGCTTCTTCATAGGAATCCTTTTCTTCTCTACATGCATACTCAGGTCCTCCCATTCTCATGGGGGATAATTCTGCAGTTGCAGCAACTGGACAAGGAAGAGTGCAATTCGAAGATGGAAGTTTTGAAAATGTCTTGCATATTCCAAGGCTTTTTGTGAATCTTCTCTCAGTGTATCAGATGACACACACAGGCAGCGGAAGGAAAGTGGAATTTACCCCAGATTCCGTGAGCATTTATGACATGCAAACCAATTTGAAGATTGCATCTGGCAAGGTAAATGATCAATCTCGTCTGTATACATTTTCTGATTTTGTTCCTCAATCAGATTCTATTTTGCTACTTATGCATGCAAATGAAGAAAGTAGGATTTGGCACGAGAGATTTGGGCACTTGAATTTCATATATATGCAACAGCTTAGTAAGCAAGGGATGGTCAAAGGATTGCCAGCCATTGAATTTTCAGATGGTGTTTGTAATGGATGTGCTCTTGGAAAGCATCCACAAGAAAAATTCGAGAAGGGGCATGCATGGAGAGCCTCTTCACCTTTGGAACTTGTACACAGTGATCTCATGGGTCCATTTCTGGTGCTTTCAATGAGCAAGGCAAGATATGTGTTGTCATTTATAGATGATTACACGAGATTCACTTGGGTTTACTTCTTGAAACTCAAGTCTGAAGTTTTTCAACATCTAAAGATTTTCAAAGCGCATGCGGAAAATCAGTCTGGAAAACGCATCAAAATACTCCGCACAGATAATGGGACGGAATATGTCAACAACGATATCAAGAATCTTTGTGATCATATGGATGTGAGGTGCATCATATGGATGTGAAGAATGCCTTTCTTCATGGTGATCTCGAGGAGGAAATCTACATGGAGCAGCCACTGGGATACATGCAGAATTCATCTCTGGTATGCAAACTCAAGAAGTCTCTCTATGGCCTCAAGCAGGCACCTAGAGCATGGTATGCAAAGATGGATTCTTATTTGTTATCTCAAAATTTTGTACGCTGCAAATCTGATTCCAATGTTTATTTTCTGAAGAAAATTGACTCCTTGTTGATCATAGTACTCTACGTAGATGATCTTTTGATAACGGGTAGTTCAGCTTCTGTTATTACTAACATCAAAACTGCATTGCATAAGCGGTTTTCTATGACAGACATGGGCTTGCTAAATTTCTTCCTTGGACTAGAGATCCATCAGCATGATTCTGGCATTACCATTTCTCAACCAAAATATGCCAGAGATCTTTTGGCACGATTTCACATGAGTGACTGCAAGCCGGCAGCCACACCTTTCTTATCAGGGATAAAGCTTGAGGATGGCAAAGACACACCATTGGTTGATTGCACATTGTATCGCCAGCTTGTGGGAAGTCTTCTTTATCTCACTCACTCCCGTCCTGATCTCTCCTATGTTGTCGGAGCAGTTTCCAGATACATGCAGGAGCCACATGAGTTACACTGGAATGCTGCAAAGCGCATCCTTCGATATGTCCAGGGGACAATCACCTATGGGGTTCATTATGCAACCAATTGTTCTTTGCATCTCATCGAGTTCACAGATTCAGACTGGGCTCGCGACACCATTGATCGCAAGTCTACTTCCGGTTATGTACTCAGTTTGGGATCCGACCCAATTTGTTGGTCAAGTAAGAAGCAGGCTGCCATTGCTTTATCATCAGCAGAGGCCGAGTATAGAGGAGCAGTCAATGCCACTATTTAGGCAATTTGGCTACAACATTTCCTATCTGAGCTTGGGATTAGTGTCCATCATCCAACTGTCATCTGGTGCGATAATCAAAGTACGCTAAAGTTTTGCAGAGATCCAGTGCAGCGGCAGCGTACCAAACACATCGAGATCCACATGCACTTCATTAGAGAACTCATTCATGATGGGATCATCAATCTTCAGTACTGTCCTAGTTCCGAGCAGATTGCTGACATCTTCACCAAGACTTTCACTGAGCAGAAGTTTTGATTCCTGCGAGATCGTCTCGGGGTGAAGGACACAACTGCCTAACAGTTGTCTTTTCTCTACTTTTGCATTATATTTTGAGGGGGGGTTTTCTTCCCACTGGGTTTTCCCTCTTTCCTCCTTTTTATGCATTGTATATGGGTACCTAAAATGGCCATGTTGTCGGGACTCATTCATTTTGCATCACACCCACCTAAGTTATGCTTAAGGGGGGGTGTTGGTGTACATGCACTTAGACTAGCTGTGTTGGTGTACATGCACCTAGATTAGCTCCAGTTAACTTATTGCTTGCATGTGGCACATGTACACATTAACATAAGATAAACCACACTTATATTTAGTTAGCTTTAGTTATTGCATGTACAACTAAGCTTAACTTAGTTGCTTTTATGTATTTATTCTAAAACTAATATTGTAGAATCAATTTTTATTCTTTTCTCAATTCTTGCTCGCTTCCTTCCTTCTCTTGCAAGCTTGTTTATTGTTTTGCAGATCTAGATCTGTGTATCTCAAAAATCTTACAAAAACCTATCTTTTGTGTGTTGAAGTTATTCTAGAAATCTCTACCTACGCACGGAGAAGAGGAAATGTACTTTACAGAATTCAAAGAGGGGTAACTTGAAGGTTGTCCTGGGAACAACACTCGGTGGATTTCTAATCATAGGATTGATAGTGGGCGTTGTGTATCGCAATAAATTCAGGAGAAAAGAAGAAGGTGTTGTCAACGAAAGCAGTAGGGTGGAAAAGGAACGAAAACATTTCTTGGAGCAAGGTCAATATCAGAACTATTATTATAATATGATACAAGAATGAAAATAATGGAAATTTTACTATTAGTAACTTTACCTTTCACGAGCGGATTGCAGACAACCCGAGGATTAAGGTGCCAAATCCAACAAATTGCCGTGCCTTTACTCTAGATGAGATGACAACTGCCACAGAAACCTTTAGTCGGGAGATAGGACGAGGGGGATTTGGATCTGTGTTCTTTGGTAAATTGCCGGAAGGAAAAGAGATCGCTGTAAAAGTGCTGTCATTGTTCTCCCACCAGGGAGTTGACGAATTTCTGAATGAGGTAATGCTCAAATATTACCATGTAATACGATTCAATTTGGATCCAATCTAAGAAAGAAAGTTTTTACTGTGCATGTATCTCATGAACAGGTGGATCTTCTTTCCAGAATCAATCATAGGAATTTAGTATCTTTACTAGGCTACTGCAATGAAACCAGAGAGGTTATGCTTATCTACGAGCACATGTCAAAAGGGTCCCTGAGGGACCATCTTTATGGTAAATTTCATTGATTGAAGATATTTTTGTTTCAGTAGATAGAATAGCAAGGTAACCGACAAGCATCTGGTTCTTATTTACATTTCCAGGTCCTAGTGCAGAAAATTCCCAACTAACTTGGAAACAAGGCTCAAAATAGCGTTAGATGCAGCACAGGGTAAATCTCTTTATCATTTTGATGTACATTAGATTTGTATAATGTAAAAAAGCATAAAGACAAATGATGGGTAACCATATATCTCATCTGATCGACCTGCGATTTCCATATTGTGAAGGCCTGGAATACTTACACGTGGGTTGTACCCCCAAGATAATTCACAGGGACATCAAGACCGCTAACATCCTTTTAGACGGCAATTTGAATGGAAAAGTAGCCGATTTCGGTCTTTCAAGGATGACAATTGATGGACAGGCTACTCATGTTACCACTGCAGTGAAAGGAACGTTCGGATACCTTGATCCAGAGTAATGGTTTTTTTTTTCTAATCTTGAGCGAATTCAACCCATAACCCATTATTACGCAAATTTTGTACCTTAATTGATTTGTTATTTTTTTGTTGTGACGAACTTTCAATTAATTATTTTAGAGGACAGTCAATTTCATTTTTTTATTTCCACTGTGCTTCAATAGCTGAATTTCTATGGGGAACCACAGGTATTACAGCACTCAAATGTTGACAGAGAAGAGTGATGTTTATAGTTTTGGCGTGGTTCTACTAGAAATCATATGCGGTAGACCACCCATAGATCTAAAACTCGCTGAAGAGGACGTAAACATCATTCGATGGGTAAGGAATCTTATCAAAATATAAATATTGAAGAGCGCTGACAGTAGAATGTTTTGTGGGGCATGTTAAACTACACTAACAAAAATTATGGGCACATTTACAGGCGACACCGTATATACTAGATGACGATGTTGGCAAAATAAGAGAGATCATAGACAAGAGGTTGGACGGAAGATACGACATGAAATCCATGACTCGCGTTGCCAAAGTAGCCATGAGATGTGTTCAGGTGGAACGCTCTTCTAGACCGAGCATGAGTGAGGTAGTGGCAGAGCTCAAAGAGGCTATCAAAATCGAGGATATTATAGCTTCTGTTTCAGTTTCAGAGGAGATTGGCATCGAAGGTGAGGATTTGGTGGCTGGCGGGGTGGAGTCGAGTAAACGCAAAGGAATGGAATGGAGTGATAACAGCTCCAACATTCCACTAGTAGGAAGATAAGTTAGCACGCTATGGATATGGATTGAACGATAGGGGTGAGCCACCGGAATCTAATGCTTTATGTTCAGAGGTGATAATCAAGCTTTTATGAAAATTGAAATTGGTTGCTATGGATGGGCATACTTTGTTGACTTCCATGTTAAAATATAAATTGTATGGATTTTTGCCACCGTCAAATTCTAAAAAGCTGTAATTTGTACAAAGTACATTGCACGTAATCAATATAAAAAGCAAAAGCGATCTTTAGTATTTAATCCACATACAATATTGTGTTGATTTCTCCCACATAAACTCGCAGGCATATATATTTGTCAAAATACAATATGAAACATAAAATATTTTGCGCTCTGAATAGACACATTCCAATAAAAAATTCGCACAAATGTGATACTCAGCAAAATAGGATGTTTATAAAATATAGAATTATATACTATAAATATATTTTTTGAAGTAGCTTGTAGTTTATTTTCTATATGAATTTGTTAGAATTGCAAATTTAAGTTGTGAATTTTATAGAATTCTAAACTTTATATTAAATATATATACATTTCAAAAGTCAAAATTTTACCCAAAAATTTTATGGGTAATATTTTCAACTCACTTTACATCAAAATAGTGTAGCATAGAGTGCAATAAAGGTATTTATTATTTTAGAATGCACATAGATGTTCAAAGGTAGATTGTATATATTAAAATGATTTCTGTATATTACCTTTGCCCTGTCAGCTCAGAGTAATCCAATGTTTGGGTAATCAAGGAGCGACATTAATTCACTTTAGAGTTTCATCTACCTTTCTTCTCTGCACATGACATTTGTGCACCATGTGACCACATTTATCGCTGACATTTGTGCACGACAATGTCTTGCTCTTGTACGAAATCCACGAAGTTTGTGTTGGGTCATTGAATGCACGTCCTCCCTAGATTTTCCAAGACAACGCGCAACAACTTTGAGCTTTTCCAATTCTCCTCCACCGAAATCTGGGGCCATGATTAAGTGGGTTGGTTTCGTGACGACCATCTGGGTGCAAGTCATTGCTGGCAACAATTGCACCTTCTCTAACGATTATGTGGCCCTTAAATCGATTCCTGACCTAAACTAGGTTCAATTGAAAAACTTAGCTTCGCCAAGGATGTTGGGAAGGCCTTCAATCTTGTGGCATGGTTTTCTTCTGATTATTTAGTCTCCTGGCTCATTTTTCTCATCAATTTTGTCAAAAGGTTTTTGGGTTATGGCCCACAATGGCATGTGCTCAGGGAGAGGATTCGAACCCTGCCCTATTGGCATGTGAGATTTATTGATTTTCATTTTCATCCTTGGTTATCTTGATTTCATTTCTCTTAATGTAACTGTTGGGAATTTTTTCTAATTCCAAAACAAATAATGAACAGAGAATGATGCTCTGTTTTAACCATGGGATCTTAGCACAGGGAAGCTAAAAATTGTTTTGCTGAGGACATAGTTTCAGCAACACAAAAAAACTTCTATTCATTAACAGGAAACCAACTGTTACATAAATCATCTTCCTCACACAGAGGGATTTCACAACTGTTGTTACAAAAACATCTTCCTCTTAACAGAGGGATTACAACCAGGGAACGCTTCAGTTCCACACAAATAAATTTACTCTGTCTCTGCTTTGAAAAGATTTACACTGTTGTGTGTAAATTTTTCATACATTTACTGTTGTGTAAAAATTGCTTTTACATTTGTTGTGGAGCATTACATTTCATCTAACAAAATAACATACATTCGCACTGCTGTGCGTTTTTCCCCTTCACGCTGCTGCTGCGTATTGCGCTCTTCTTTTTCAACAAACAACAACCTTTTTCATTCGCACACTTCTGGTGCGTATTGCCCTCTCTCATTACATACAAAACAACAACAATGAACACATGCATACATAAAATGCATTAAGCAGGAAAACCCCTGAACATCACCAGATTATATTGTCACACAACAGCCAATCTAAAAGCCACCACGGAGATGGAGCACTGTATCTGCACTGCTGTGCATTACACCAAAAGGAACTCTGTCTCTGTTTCCTTTCATACGCACTGCTGCGTCTCCCCTTTGTTTTCACAACAAAAACAAAACATATACATGTTGTTGTTTGCTCCCTCTTGTTTTTCAAATGAACAACTACAACATTACCATCACACTGCTATGCATAAAAATTTCTCCTTGGCGTTGCTACGTGTACCCTCACACTTCTACGCTGCTGCGTTTTTCACATGTCAACAAAACCTTACAATCGCACTGCTGTGTGCTTCCCCTTACATTTCAATAATAAAACATTGCATACGCGTTGCTGCGTATTCCCCAAAAAAAACATTCACACTGCTGTGTGAAAATTCTTCACTTGTGCACTGATGCGTGCTTCCCTTTTCGTTTCAACAAACAACAACTCTCGCACTGTTGTGCCTCACTTGCATTTCATATGCAAACAACAAAAACTACATTCATATGCGCTGTTGCGCTTCTACCCTCTCTCTATCAACAAACAATAAAACTTACATTTCAATCTCTGCACTGTTGTTCATCTCCTTCTTGCTATCACGCTGCTGCGCCACACATTACATTGCAGTTCGTTCTCTCAACAAAAACACTCGCGCGCTGTTGCGTGCTTCAGTTCACAGTGCTACGTCCATTTTCATTTCATACAAAAACACCAAACTTTGTTTTTACTTTTACCCTAAAACGAACAACTCCCATTCATTAAAGAAAATTGAAGACTTTACCAACATTTTCTGACCACAGTACATTTCAATTAATTTCTTCAATTACTTCACCATGGCGGTAAGTTGATTCAGTCAGCCTTCCTTGATAAACCTAACAATCAAAACAAAAACTTCACGCAATGTCATTTGCTGTAGGCCTGTACGCAGCTTTGGTTTCAATCAACGGTGGACAACCTTCCTTTCAATCGAACGACTATCACTAGCTCAATCCAAACGAACATTACGCGCCGGGAAAAAGGTTGTTTTCAAAACTGCTTGAGGACACGCATCAAATGGCGTACTGTATCGCTGACCCTCCGGAGAATACCGCTGCTTGGTGAAAGGCGGTGCGATAAGAAACTGGCGGTTTTCTGGAAAAGTGTGCGGCAATTGAAATTATAATTTCAACACTCCCCTTTAATTTCAACTGCTGGGTTATCAGTCATACCCAAACATTTCCTCAAAAATTCAAAAATTTTCTGCCTATTCGTATCAACTTTCCTTTCATCGCTTTTACTGCTATGCTTAGACACTCCAATCAATCCCGAGCCACAAAACTGTGCCTGGTTACTGTTCAGGAGAATAAGAGTATTGTCTTTGCAGCTGGCTATATCCATTGGGGCATGATCTGCACTTGTGCTTTCTGGGAAAATCAGTGGGTCATTTGCTCTCAGCGATAATGATCAAGAATTACAGGCTCCCCCTAACTGTATGCATCGTCTCCTTTTGGCAGAGTCTTCTCAAAAAAAGCTTAGATTGGCTGGAGAGCTCAAAGGACTTTTGGACTGTATTTCCTTCCTTCTCCATACTTGTGTAACTTTCTTCTTCTGCATGGTTCTAGCTTGTGTAAGAGCCCATGTTAAGTTACAATTACATGCCATATGACCAATGTTATGACACTTGAAGCATTCTACATTCTTCATGAATAAGATTTCATGATTTCTTCCTGTAAAATTGTTTCTTGGAGGTTGTCAGAGACTATAACATCTATCTCTATGAGATGCTTTACAGTCTTTTGCCATATGACCAAAGTTTGAACAAGAATAACAATAACCAAAAAATGAACTTTGGTACCTGGGAGATGGAGGTTTCCTTGATGTACTTCTGAAGCCTTTCTGCCTTGAGATCCTTTGATGATAACCATTTCCTCTTGCCTCTTTGACATCATCTACATTTCTTTTTGGAGTTGGTTTTCTACTTCGAGCAAGATTTCTTCTTTGAAAAGGGTTTCTTCTATTGTAGCCTTGATTTTTCTCCTTGCCTTTGTTGGAACTAGGAGCATCACAATTTCTTTCTGGCTTCTTCACATATCTTTTGCTTAAAGCATTTTCATTCTTCTTTGAGGGTTCACCTTCATACCTGAGTCCTGAGTTATCAAATGGACATCTGTGATAGCTGAGCATGCCATCCAAGGCTTGAGAGCTCTTCATGATTTTGTTCATCCCTTCAACTTTTTTTCTGAGGAGGACAATCTCTTCTTCTAATCTTTCACACTCATTATTCTTCTTTGCAAGTTGTTCCTCAGTTTCTTCCTTGCTACAAGTAGCTTTGGCTGCTACTATTTTAATGGAGATGATATCTGACTTCATTTTGAAGATTTCTTCATTCTTTGCTTGACTGCTCACCATTCTCTTCTCAGCTCCTTGTGCCTGTTTCCTGGCTTCTTGTAATTGGGACTTAAGGGAGGAGACCTCTACCTTGTACTGACCAATCTCTTCTTTAAGTTTGTTCACACTCTTGTGCCTTTGTTCAAGTTGACTTGACAAGGTGTCTTCCTGCTTCTTTGCTTTATTCAATTGATTTGTCATGGATATGACTTCTTCATAATGCTTCCTTTTTCTTTGATGAAATTCCTTCTTAAGCTTGGCAAGCTCTTCATCCCTTTCTTGTACTTGAAGCTTGATGAGGTCAACTTTCTTCCTTGTTTGATCTTGGTTACCAACTGGAGCTATCTTCTTAAGTGCCTCATTTTCCTTTTTCAAATTGTTAATCTCTTCCATGGTAGTCATAAGTTGAGCGAGGAGTTCTTCTACAAAGTCCTTTTCATTCTTTTCATTTTCTAGGTCTGCTTCAGCCTTGATGTCATTATTCTCATTTTCAGTTTCTATGATGGGTTCAGGATCTCCTTTTTTATTGATGGTCATGGTTAGTGCTCCTTTTGAGTGAAGGTCATGAAGTTTGTCCCATATATCCTTTGTTGATGAACGTTTTCCTAGATTCTTCTTTAGAGAATCAGGTAGCCCATTCAAGATTGTCTTTGCTACTTTTGCATTGTACTCCTTGGATTCTCTATCCATCCTGCTATCATCAATCACTGATTCCCAAATTTCAATCCCTTGAGACTGTAAGAAATTCCTCATTCTTTCTTCCCATATATTAAAGTTCCCATTGAGCCTTGGAGCCTCAAATAGAATGCTTTCAAATTGATTGTCTTCTATTTTAGTAGCAGAGGGAGACACATCCTTAGGAGGATTGGAGACTTTCTTCCTTGACCTCGCCATTTGTGTTCTATCACTCTTAACTATGCTTCAAAATACTTGACTGTGTATTTAAAACAACTGACTGTCTACAGTAGTAACACAAAAAAACTAACTTGAGAAATACCTTGGATTCTTTGACTGAGTCTTCACTCTGCTGGAGAAGCTGCTGCAGCAAGAAATCCTTCCTTCATCTTCTTTGACACCTTCAAAGAGCTTGGACAAGCTCTGATACCATGTTGGGAATTTCTGCTAATTCCAAAACAAATAATGAACAGAGAATGATGCTCTGTTTTAACCACAGGATCTTAGCACAAGGAAGCTAAAAATTGTTTTGCTGAGGACAGAGTTTCAGCAACACAAAAAAAACTTTTATTCATTAACAAGAAACCAACTGTTACATAAATCATCTTCCTCACACAGAGGGATTTCACAACTTCTGTTACAAAAACATCTTCCTCTTAACAGAGGGATTACAACCAGGGAACGCTTCAGTTCAACACAAATAAATTTACTCTATCTTTGCTTTGAAAAGATTTACACTGATGTGTGTAAATTTTTCATACATTTACTGATGTGTAAAAATTGCTTTTACATTTGTTGCGGAGCATTACATTTCATCCAACAAAATAACATACATTCGCACTGCTGTGCGCTTTTCCCCTTCGCGATGCTACTGCATATTGCACTCTTCTTTTTCAACAAACAACAAGCTTTTTCATTCGCACACTTCTGGTGCGTATTGCCCTCTCTCATTACATACAAAACAACAAAAATGAACACATGCATACATAAAATGCATTAAGCAGGAAAAGCCCTAAACATCACCAGATTATATTGTCACACAACAGCCAATCTAAAAGCCACCATGGAGATGGAGCACTGTATCTGCACTGCTGTGCATTACACCAAAAGGAACTCTGTCTCTGTTTCCTTTCATACGCACTGCTGTGTCTCCCCTTTGTTTTCACAACAAAACAAAACATATACACGTTGTTGTGTGCTCCCTCTTGTTTTTCAAATGAAAAACTACACCATTACCATCGCACTGCTGTGCATAAAAATTTCTCCTTGGCGCTGCTGCGTGTACCCTCACACTTCTACGTTGCTGCATTTTTCACATGTCAACCAAACCTACAATCGCACTGCTGCTTACTTCCCCTTACATTTCAATAATAAAACATTGCATACACGTTGATGTGTATTCCCCAAAGAAAACATTCACACTGCTATGTGAAAATTCTTCACTTGTGCACTGTTGCGTGCTTCCCTTTTTGTTTCAACAAACAACAACTCTCGCACTGTTGTGCCTCACTTGCATTTCATATGCAAACAACAAAAACTACATTCATATGCGCTGCTGCGCTTCTAACCTCTCTCTATCAACAGACAATAAAACTTACATTTCAATTTCTGCACTGCTGTGCATATCCTTCTTGCTATCACGCTGCTGCGCCACACATTACATTGCAATTTGTTCTCTAAAAAAAACACTCGCGCGCTGCTGCGTGATTCAGTTCACAGTGCTACGCCCATTTTCATTTCATACAAAAACAACAAACTTTGTTTTTACTTTTACCCTAAAATGTACAACTACCGTTCATTAAAGAAAATTGAAGACTTTACCAACATTTTCTGACCACAATACATTTCAATTAATTTCTTCAATTACTTCAGCATGGCGGTAAATTGATTCAGTCAGCCTTACTGATAAACTTGACGATCAAAACAAAAACTTCACGCAATGTCATTTGTTGTAGGCCTGTACGCAGCTTTGGTTTCAATCAAGGGTGGACAGCCTTCCTTTCAATTGAATGACTATCACTAGCTCAATCCAAACGAACATTACGCTCCAGTAAAAAGGTTGTTTTCAAAATTGCTTGAGGACACGCGTCAAATGGCGTACTCTATCGCTGCCCCTCCAGAGAATATCGCTGCTTGGTGAAAGGCGGTGCGATAAGAAACTGGCGGTTTTCCGGAAAAGTGTGCGGCAGTTGAAATTATAATTTCAACAGTAACGATTGTTACTTACTATAAATTTGACGTCAAGATATGTGAATATTTCAGTGCATGGGAGGTAACAACAACTGGATGAACACAGTGGTGCTTGTGACGTGCATGAAGAATTTTTGCAGGAATAGGGGGCCTTTTGTGGGCATACTCAAGGGTTACATCAGTCTCAACACTACCATTTTCACTGACCTGTGTACCACCCCCTTTGCTAGCAGCCCATCTTCTTTCGTGCTTATACTCACCCTTATTCCGGGCATCATTTATATAATTTCTTTATATTTCAGCCTCTGAAATTGTGGGATTGGATTTTTGCTACACATATAATATCCATTTTTTTACAGCTGATACACCAATTGTAATTAAGAAATATGTTTGGTATCATATGCAACGTCATTTCATTAACTAGTAACACGACATGACCAGATGGAACTTAATTAAAGTGACAATGCAGACACGCATAATCGAATACTTGTAAGAATCAGTGGGAACAGGAAGTCAAATAATTTTATCACAATAATGGATTTCAACTACCAATTTGTGTGGAATAGATTTTCTATCTCTGTCAATTTTACGGTATTTCTTCCATCACAATAAAAATGTCGTTTGAAGTTTCGATTTCCATTCATGAGTTTGATTCTCTGCCTAGTTTGATCCAATCCAGCTCTAGCTGCAATTCGGGTGTTTCAGTTTGGATTTCCAGTGAGAATTTTAGCTTCAACAGGAAATTGGGTGTTAAGTTTGGATTTCCTCTAAGAATTATTTGTGTGAAACTCTGTTTGAAGAGTTGTGTTTTGGGGAAAATAATTTGGTGATGGAGAAAGGGAAGGGCCCCAAGTGTGAGCTTTGTCGCAACGAAGTCGCATTGCAATGTGAAGCAGATTCTGCAATCAATGTTACAAATGTGATGCTAATGTCCATGGAGTTAATTTCTTGATGTTAAGACATGTCGGGGTGGTTTGATGCTCCATATTTTATCAATACACTAAAAGGAATGTTTCTAGGCCCAAACGTTGATTAGTCCTTTTGTTGTGTCTGTTGCAAGTCATAAGATATTGAACATACCTCACTCTGTAATTCCACATTGGAATCTGCCTTTGCTAGGCCTATTTTGCTACATCTTCTGACCATAGTAAGGGTCTTGATGTCAGTATTGATAGCCTTGTCCATGGTTCCATAATTTCTTGTGCTTTTCTAGTTGTAAAGGATCTGATAAAATCTAAATTTTTGTAGTAAGGGAAAAGTAGGATGACAATTTGTTCGATGATCTCTTTTACCTCAAATGATGGACGAGCTCTCCTCTTCTCATCATATATATATAGTAGTCCTTACCATTATTTTCACCTTCCAAATAAATAAGCAATTTAAAATAGCGACCAAAGGAGGAGAGTGTACAATTTTAGAAACAAAACTACAAATATATTTATATAAAAGGAAAACTGACAAATTAGAAAATTAAAATGCACTATGATGCTAAGAGAAATTTATCCGTTAAATTTCTATTTACTAGATCATTTATTTTCTATCGTAACTTCGGTTAGCGGTGACTTGAAGGTCCGATCTCCAAAGGGTGCGGCAAATTTCTTGCCAACCTCAATAGATATTTCATATCCAAAAAGATTTTACAATATGCAGGTAATAAAATAAATACATATCACTCTGCTGTGAAAATAACAAGTTGCTCTATATGGTTAAATAATCCAGGTCATTTTTTCTCATTGACATGAAACATTTTACTTTTCCAAAATATTTCTTACCCTACATATGTTATTATGCACACAAGCACATGCTCTCAGAAGACACCTCAATGGACCCATTAGCATTCCAAAACATGTGATGACTCTTTCTATTCAGTAAATATCTACACCAACATTTTCCAACAATATGAGTCAATTGAGTGTATGGGAAGAACATTCGATTGACAACAAATCCGATGCAATTTCCCACCACTATAAAGATCAGGTATATTTAAGATATTTGGAGTTCATCTACTTTTATTTCACCATTAAAAGCTTCTTATTAAGATAAATACAACTAAAAATTTAAAATCATTGCAAGCATAGAGCATTAGATTTTCATTGTTTCTACAAAAGTATGATGGTGGCGTCTTTAAATTTGTTTGTATATTTTTGGCATCGAAGAGCAGGAAATAGAGTACCAAATTGAGCTTTTCAATAAGTACTTCATTATTCCTTACATTTCCTTTTAAATTCATGTAGAGCAATAGATTTAAAATTGGACTCTAGGTCAAATGGACATTTTCGAAAGTTAATGTAATCCACAATCTCTCAAGGTGTTTAAGGAAAATTCTTTAGGCCACAATGGAGATGGTGGGTCCACTAGAGGCTTGTTGGAACATGCTTCTCCAAAGTGCCATCGAGGAATGATTAATGTGGAATTCATTAAAGAGGTAGAGTTCTGGACTGATATTTGTTTTAATGGCCATGACATTGGAGTAGCTCAGTATTTTGGATATGGGCATTTTGATTGGTTTACATGTATTGTTTTTCCAATAGTGCTGGGGGAATTGTTTCAAGGAAAAATTGAAACTTGAACATCGTCAAATTAGTTATTTCAAATTTTTTTCCACATCTATTTACTATTTGGGTGTGAGTTGGTAAAGCTCTAGGTTCAACAAATGTAACATATTGTGTGACAGTTCTTGATCAATTACACTCTGCTTGTTTACGATTAGGTTCATAATGACCTAGTGACATGGGGCTCTCTCCATGTAGTATGTTGTACTCCTAAATCTGTAGAAATTTCACCTGTAGATCAACTGATAATGCAATGTACTAAAGAATAATACTAGATCTACTTCTACAACAAACTTTGTGGAAGCTTAATCGAATATGATCAAGATCAAATGGAACACATATAACAGATGAAGAGAAGGCAATCACACATGAACACAGAAGATAACTTTGGGGAAAGCGTCAGTCTAAAACCCCAATCTCTGTATTATCATACAGTGGAAATATGGTCAGATTACATAACGCCTTAGCCCAGAAGCTATCCATTTCTCAGTACAATCAAACAATACAACTCACAAACTGAGTAGACAACACATATGCCTTTCCTGTGCCCTCCAAGCCTCTTATTTCCTTGCGCAGTTTTGACTGGGGTCCAATGCTTCCACCTGTGTGAATTGGCCTCATCACACAACACATTAAACTCAGTTTGAACTACGCAATCCTCAAGGAATGAATGCCTTTTGCATGCAAGAGATATCCTCCAAGGAATATTCTTGCAACTGATAGTAAATTGTCCCACCATTTGATCTCAACTGGGTCTCTGACTGAACTGACATGCATTGGTTAATTACGAGAGAATATTCAGTTAACTGAAGTGCAGAAGTTACATGCAAGCATGCATTAACTAACTGAACTGACAGTTAGTTCCTCTAATTGTTGGAACTAATCTAATTGGACTTAACTCAGTTAAATTGAGCTGGCTAATTACAACTCAAAGTACAACCCATCCTCATCTCCTTAACTGAAGGACAAATTCCTAAATCAATGGAGAAACTGTTGCATGTGTTCACATAGGCTTCATGTTTGATTTTCCTCAACTAATTAACTCAATATGAATTAATTAATTATTAATCAAACAACTGTTAAGAACAAATTCGAATTTTACTTCTTCATTTTAGTTCAGGGACTAACTAAAATTAGAAGGTATCCCAAAATGCTATTTATGGAAGTGTTATTTTTAGCACTACTATATTTAGCATTTTTTGTTGATATTTTCAACAAAATCCCTTTTGAGATTTATTGTCGCACAAAGTGTCTAGGCACCGCGTCAATGGTTGGAGTAAGGACTGTAACTCTAATCCTTACTCACTCTGTTTAGACTCTCTCATAGAAAAGTCAAGGGGGCTAGTCCCAAAGGTCAATGAATGAGAATAGCCTATGAAACACAGGCTCTAGGAGACTTAAAGATGGACAAATTGATGAATTTATAACAAATCTTGGTCAACTAAGATGGACAGATTAAAAATTTGATACAAATAAGACGCAATCACAAGAAATAAATGATTTTAGACCAGTGCCTTTATTCTCAATTAACCATATACTAAATAAAAACAAGTTATCCAGAGAAATGTATAAATGTGGCAAAACAACGATCATGAATAATTAAATGTCAACGCCCAAAATCTTATCACGTAATATATTATAGCAATTGAATCCCGTGAAGAATTATGAAATTTAAATGCTCAGCAATGATTCCAGATTTAAATTGATTTCCATTAATAATCCAGATATAGAATAAGTTATTATTCTCCAATAGTCAATGATTTTAAAACATTAATCGTACCTAACAATAGAAAAATCACTACCAGGAAAGGACACCAAAGAAATTTAGATTAATACTCTAATTATTCCTTAGGCAATTAATTTAATGAACAAATCAAATGACTAAAAATCAAATCAAAAGACCTTAGCCAAATTTAAATTTTTATGGGAATAAAAATTTCTTAAATGTAAAAGCTCAGTTTCCTCTTTTGATTTAATTCCTTAGCCATTATAAAGTAACCAAACAACTTTTAAAATTTTTAGTTTTTTTAATGCTTTTTTATTTTATTTATTTATAATTTTTTAGATTTTCAAAGAAAAATAAAATAAAAGGAAAGGAAATCAAAATCAAAGTCAAAATATCATAAGTAAAAAAGAAAATGTGAAATCAAAAAAATACAAAAAATCAAAATCAAAATAAAACAACAAATCGAAAAGTAAAATAAAATGAAATTGAAATAATCGAATCCTAACCTAAACTAACATAAACAAATAGATGAATAAAAAATCGCATTGTTAGAATTAAAACCCTAACAAGCCAAAACATGAGGAAGAAAACAAAAAAGAGGGAATTCAAATGTTATTGTTGTGTGTGCAGTGTAGGTCGAGAGGGCAGCGATGGCAGCAAGAGGAGCTCGACGGGGGAGCTAGATACTCAGGTCTTGGCAGCGGGAGATGGGAAGAGAAGATGGCAGCGGGAAGCACACAGAGGTTGTGGAACAACTTGGATGGAGGTAGTGAAGGAAGCTCAAAGGAGATCGAGGGTAGGTCGATGAGTAGTGAATAGGGAGGAACAACAATGATGAGGGATGGAGAGGAGAAGCTAGCGGTCGAGAGTGAGGATGCTTTGGAATCATAAATGAAAGGCAGTGATCTGGTAGAAAGGAAGGACGCAAGGATGTGAGGAGAATGGTTGGAAGAAAGGGTTACACGAGTAATGATACAGCGTGCAGGTCGAGGGAGAATACCAACATTGTGGGTTAGGAAAATGATGCAGAGATGGAGAAAACAAGCAATAGAAGGGATGAGGAAGGTTGTAGATGGGAGATGTAGCAAAGAAATTCGAACTTTTCCAGAAACCACAAAATATAGACAACAAAAATTTTGAAATTTTCGGAGGGGGAAAAAGTAGCAGAAAATGGAGGCTCAATAATGCAGCAGACAGGAGAAAAATGGTAGTCAAAAACCTAAGAAAATTTCCTAGAAAATCTTATTTTAAAATGATATGCTTCTGCTTCATATTTATCTGTGAAACCCTTATGAAAATTTCTAGATCCAAGAATTTTTAAACCCTTGGACTGCAAAAAAATTGAATTATATCCTCGGAAAATTATGTTGATAAACCCCAAAGATCTAGATCTTACCCTCCAAGGCTTAGATCTGGACTCTACACAAATTTCTTCCTGAGATCTATAGCTGTATGACAATAAGAAAACACCCAAACGATATATACAATGATAAAAACTAAAACGTAAAAAAACCCACGTTAGAAAAATAATTACAATATTTACAAACTACAGGCTCTAATTAGGTAGATCTATCATTATGTAGCACAAAAAAAAAAAAATTAAAGGAGGTGCTAACTCAAAACCCTTCGTGTATCACCAATTAAATCTTATGATAAGCTCGAAGATAATTTAGCTGGTCTCTTCATAAAACATGGATCGAGAGATGGCTGGTCTAACTGAAAACTTCCCCACATGCCCAAGGATCTAAAAATCAATTTTTCTCTGCAAAACTTAATCCAGACATCAAAATAGATCGAGAAAATAATAATAGAATTTAGACAAATAGATATGCATGCTATTACGTTCAAAATTTAATTTTTTATTGAAACCCCAATGATTGAGCAAGATACCTGTAGTCAAATCACTCTTCAGAAGCTGTCATCAATGGTGTGGAGTACTAAAAAGGTATGTTTTTGATGATCATTTTAGTATCTTTTCAGTAGAACTTGTAAACCTTTTTGCATCATGAACTTGGAAAATGATAAAGAATTATAACAAAACATGTGAGATTAATATGCAAGACTTAACCGCTGACAATTGTCATTCCCTCGTGCAGGAAGGGGTGAAAACGAGGAGTTGTTGTTCCAAAGGAAAGGACAAGGACGCGGTAACCGATGTCCCTTTGACGGGAGAACGAATGCAAACAAGGCTAAGCAGATCAAAGCAAATCAGCCCTGAAAAGGAGATGAAGACACCAGCTCGGCGCAGGAGGGAAAAGAGATGATTAAGGATTAATGGTTCGGCGAATCCCTCAGGATCCTTGATCCCGAGGGATCGTTGCTTTGTCTATTTTTATACTTAGACATCTCCACTGTCACCCATATAAAGGGGACAGCATTGTTAGCTTTGGAACGAGTTCGACATGATTATGCTTTTATGTAATTTCTGTTAAGGTCAAAACTTTGATCATCGAGTCTCGATAAGAACTGGTTGGTTGTAATTTTGTCTCATGCGTTAATACAAACTTGGTGATTATTTCATCTCTGCGTCTGGATTAACCTCAAGCGGTGTACCCTTCGAGGCTAAGGGCCCGGCCCCGGAGGACACTTGCTTCTGTATTATTACGATTTGATTTCTACGTGATTTTCTTATCGTCATTACTTGGTAATTTTATATGCTTTATAAGTTTACATCACATGCTCTATTAAGATTAATTCATTAAGATTGCTACGGACAAAACTATTGTATTGACTTTGCATCATATTACTGTTCCTTTCAGACTTGATTGAATATTATTAGTCTTAACCGAATATTGTTACTATTTTATTACGGAGCTTTTGTGTTGTACGTTCATGTTACAGGATTCATCTTGAAAGTTGTGTTCTTTACGATTGTTGGATTCAGAAGCAATGTTGTTCCATTTTGAAATGCAGTCGTATTCCTTTTAATTTAGATTGATGCTTAGATCAGATTACTATTCAAGCGTGTTGTGTGCGTATATGGTTTCCAAGCGTTGTTCCTTAACTTATCAGTAATCAGTGCTGTTCCATTAGTGTGTGCTGCTTGATCTGCCTTAAGAGTGAAAGATTGATGTTTGATTACGATTAATGCATTTGAGTTAGTAGATTAAGTTTGATTACTGCTTGAGAGACTTAGTTGTTTAGCTACTGTTACATTTCAGAATTGTTGTTCCATTCCAAATTTGTTGTTCGATTTCTTATTTGTCGTTCCATTTTCTTATATGCCGTTCTATTTACTAGCATTTGTTGTTTTGGTGTGGGAGACGATCTAAGGTTGTAGTGAGCCTCGGAATTTACTGTCTGGCTCCCAGACCCGTGGTCTGTTCTCTAATTTCCTTTCCATCAGTTTCCAAAGGGATGGGTTATCGCTGCCGAACCCTTGACTGATAAGTTGCCTAGTTTTCTAAGTGTGTGATTTACTCTTTTGAAGTAGCTTAGTTATAGACAAGCATCTGTTTACTCTTGTATTTCTGAACGCTGTACTACTAGCATTACTCTGAAAAATGATAGCCTCAAACTGAGACACTCTTTGAAATAACAAAACGCTCCCGCATTAACATATTAATGTGAGGTAATTAGAGGTGAAAGAGACCATTTTTATAGCTCTACATTTTGGCGCCGTTGCCGGGGAAAGAGTGTAGCCATTTGTCCTTTTTTTTCAGAGTAGTGTATGACCCTGCTCGGGAAGAGTTGGATTTTAAAAATGAAAGGTAAGGACCTACGTACAGAGCATGTAAAAGCCCTGCTCCCTTGTCCACTTTCCTAACAGATTTGTTGTTGCTTTGTTTAGAATTTAGTAGTTCGTTTGAGTGCAAGACTAAGTAGAAAAACCGGAAAAAAAAATATCAAACCTCCACCTAAGCCTGAAAAATCTAAGGGGCCGGTGACCCTTGGCCGAACGACCTTCATAGACGAAATCTATAAGAAAATAGAATCTCAGCCATCAGTAGGACCCAGTAAAATCATTTCTAAACAGCCTACTAGTTCCCTTCAGGCCACACGATCACCATCTGTAGCCTTTGCTGAGGTGCATAGCCAGATTGAAGAGCAGGACTTTCAAGAAATTGAAAATTATACTCCAGAACTATTGCAGGAAGTGAATTTTAGCAATATTTGTGAAGGAGAAGGAGAAACAAGGGAAACCGAGGAACCAAGATCTCATATTGGAACAAATCAGCCATTAAATAGCCCAGATAAGGGGAGTGCTGCAAAAATCATTGTTGAAGAAACTCAATCTCCTCAGACATCAGGCATTCTCATTATCCCAGATAGAGGAAGTGCAATTAAAACTATCCCTATCAAAGCCATTCCCTCTCAACCTAGGAATACCCTCCTAGATATCCCAGAAGGTTATTGGCATATATTCGACCCTATGGCTCAGAATCAGCCAAACACTCAAACCTCTACATTACAATACCCTATAGTGGATTCTGCAGCAAATGCGCCTATGAAAGCAATCCCTCTTCAACATATCCCTACATTTCACGGTCTCACATCAGAAGATCTGGATGCATTTTTATTTGAATTTGATGTGTTGTGCAGGGGATATGATTACACCACCGACCCCCAGAAACTGAAATTATTTCCCTCTACATTAAAAGGGGTTGCTTTAAGATGGTTTATGGGATTAGGTGGTGGGGTCATAAACAACTGGGATCAAATGAAAGAATCTTTCCTAAAAAAATATCAGGATTACTGCAGGTCTAGAGAACTGAAGGACGAAATATTCCAAATGACAATTAGACCGAATGAAACATTAGAGGAGTATGTGGAACATTTCCACTATAATCTGCAAATATCTCCTTATGCATCACTACCTTTACCTGATAACGTGTTAAAAACAGCATTGGTAAGGGGCATGAAGGAACAATGGATCGAAACATTAAACATCATGGGAAAAGGGGATATTTATCAAGAGAATTTTGCTGACATTATTGATTTATGTATCAGGAGCTTGAGAGGTAGCACAAGAGTAAAACCGGCAGAACATGATCGGTTTGTAAGAGATAACAAAATTTCAACAGAAGGAGTAACACGTGTAGAAATTGGAAATTTATTGGAAAATTTTAAAACTGATATTCTAGGGACACTAACTACACAACTTGATATTATGTAGGCTAAACAAAAGCAAATGGAGGCAGAATAGAATTTGGCGATCTTCTGTCCCCGATGCAGGAAAAATCATAGTCACGAGGAATGTCCATTGGATACAGTCCAAACATGCGCCATCTGTACAAAAAATCACCTTACGGAGAGCTGCCCCTCACTTGCTGGATTTAAAGCGGTATATAAGGAAGCGGAAGAAGAACCAGAATCAGTGTACTTGATCAACCAGCGCTGTCAGTGGTAGCCGAGACAATCTGGTATGTTTCTAGACCCAACTTCTTCTTTTCAGCCTCCACAGTATAATTCTCAACAATATAGTATGTGGCAAAGTTAGTCCCAACCCCCGTTTTCAAACTGGTCATCACAGTCGTTTCCTTCTTCAAACCCGTGGCTAAATCAGGAAAGCCAATCTGGTTGGCCGAATTTCCCTTACACTCCACCATATTGGCAAGGTAGCCCATATCCTCCACAATGGACTCCCCCTACTTCACAAAGTTCAGCCTGGCAGACAAACTAGCAGAGACCGATGCATCAGCCAGTAGGAACTATTCCGCTCCCTCAACCTACACTGCCAGCCTTACAAGAAAATCCCCAGTCTAATCTGAGACCGCAACTCCCAGCCCAACCCAACCCCAATCCAAATAACAAACCGATCCAATGTCTCCAAATTATAGAATCACTAGAAATAGGACCCGACCTGAGGGAGTGTAATGATCCTTAGTTAAGATCTGGACGTATTATTGAAACTGAGGGAGATAAAACAGTTCAGATTGAAAATCAGTTACCAAGAGAACATTTGTTGCAACAAGAGGATGTGAATAAGCATCAAACTTATAATCAAGCAACCACATCTTCTCCTCTATTCCCAGAACGATTAGCCATACCTCGACCTTTACAATATCTTGATTTTGACATTCTGGGAGAATTACAAAATCTGTACATAAAAATTCCATTCCTCCAAGCCATTCAAGACATTTCCATATATGTAAAAACTATCAAAGAATTGTGCATAAAGGAACCAAGGAGGAATATAAAAAATAATCCAAGAGTCCACATAGGTTGCACTTTATCTGACTTACTATCAGGAAAAGAAACACCCATTAAATATGAAGACCCAGGGAATCCGATTGTAATTGTCCAAATTTATGGTCAGACCCTGTCTGATGCCTTAGTTGATCTAGGAGCTGCAATTAATATTTTAACAACCAATACTTGCCAAAAGCTCGGAATTACATCTGTAGAACCCACCTCTACTTTGCTAGAATTGGTTAACCGATCTGTGTTTAGGTCGGAGGGTACTCTACATGATGTCATCGTCTCTGTAGATTCCTAGGAATATCCAACTGATTTCCTGATAATTAATCCAAAAATCCGAATTGATGGACACCACTGATCTTAGGAAGACCTTGGCTTGCCACTGCCGATGCTTACATTGGTTGTCGGCAAGGAAATATGACCATAACCAGAGGACCAAATATCAAGAATTTAGTTCTATATCCTCCAGCGTAACCAAGTGTCACAATAATCAAAACTAATAAGCATCCTGTATCATACCTTACTGATAACATTAGATCTCCATTAACTATACAAGAGGCACTTGATTTTAAAGACCAAACTGAAGATGATGCCATTAATAACTTCATTAGTCAAACTGAGTCCAGATCCTGCACATAGTGTCACATGATAAAAGCAACATTTGATAATGAATTAGAAGAAGATCCGCTGAAAGATACACATGATCAAACAATACCAGTTACTTCTGTTGCAAATAGTAAAATTGTGGAAATTGAATCGGGAAAAACCTTAAATATTAATGCCAACCTCACACCTGAACAAGAAACGAAGCTCATCCATTTGTTAAGAAAATATCAAGAAGCATTTGCATGGGATTACCCTGATATGAAAGGAATTGACCCCCAATTATGTACACACCACATTTATATAGAAAAGGATGCCAGACCTGTTCGTCAACCTCAAAGGAGGCTTAATCCTCATCTAAAAGATGTGGTAAAAGCTGAACTTCAAAAAATTTTAGATGTCAATTTTATCTATCCTATCTCTGATAGTAAATGGGTCTCTCCGCTTGTGGTGGTACCAAAAAAGAATGGGAAATGGAGAATCTGTGTGGATTACAGGGAGCTAAATAAAGCAACACAAAAAGACCACTTTCCTCTCCCATTCATAGACCAAGTATTAGATACTTTAGCAGGAAAGAAATTCTTTTCTTTCTTAGATGGCTTCAGTGGATACAATCAGATTCAGATTGCCCCTGAAGACCAAGACAAAACTACTTTTACTTGTCCTTGGGGAACATTTGCCTACCGAGTTTTACCTTTTGGCTTATGCAATGCTCCTGCCACATTCCAAAGGAACAACATTTTCGACTTTAGTTGTTCCTTTTCCAGAGGAACAACATTTTGGCATGTTTTGCTGTTCTTTTTCCAAAGGAACAACATACTTTTCCTTTTTTGATTTCTGTTGTTCCTTTTCCAAAGGAACGACATTTTTGCGTCTTTTGCTATTCCTTTTTCAAAGGAACAACATTTTTGGTTGCTGCTGTTCCTTTTTCAAAGGAACGGCATTTCGAGTGTTTTGCTGCCCTTTTCCAAGGGAATAGCATTTTTTTTATTTTTATTTTTTTTGTTCATTTTTCAAAGGAACGACATTGGTGTGTTCTGTTGTTCTTTTTTCAAAGGAACGGGATTTGCATTTTTGTTATCTATGGTCTTTTGCTGTTCCTTTTTCCAAAAGTAACACCACTAGCATGCTTTCTCTCTCCTTGCGAAACAACTTATCCCTTTTGCTGATCTAAATTGAGGATGCTTCTTGCTCCTGTTCTTTCAAGTCTTTAAGATACAGCTATGCGCTTATGCAATGAATACAAAATCACAACATATTGAAATCCGCAAATCATAAATCGCTATCTTTATAAGGCTCTGCATTGATAAGAGGACAAAAGGAAGGACACACTTACTTATCATCTTTTGTTCTCATTGTTCTACTAATTTTGCTCTGATTGGTTATCTTTATCATGACGATCCCTTTAATCCTCTTTGATTATTATTTAGGAATAAGAGCAAAGGGTTTATATCTTCCTATTGAGATGATAAGACTTCTTCCACCATTCCTACTCTTAAGGAGTGTTGAACCACCCTTTGTGTATAAATAAGGAAAAGTACTCTATGAAAAAGAAAAATGAAAGTAAACATGACTTATAAGTTATCAAATGCAGGATAGGGGGTCTCATCAAGAGCCAGCCTACCATGATCATGAGGATGGAAGCGAAGTGGAATTCCCACTATGGCCACCACACCAGGGATATGGTCCAAAAGGTATATCAAATAAGCAAACCTTGGAACAGGAGGTCTCATCACGAGCTGGCCTGCCCACTTTTCGCTCTTTCCTCGTGAATGGCATTATGGTTAACTGGTCACCAAGCCAGCATAATGGCCTACACTTTGACATCACAACATTCCTAAGTATACACACAGGATCATGGTTCCAAGGGTGAAATAAACAACTCTGCCAAGGTTATGTACACCTGTTGGTAGCAGAGCATTGTTAATGGTATTGAAGTCACATTGGTTACACCAATAGGTAAGATACTAATACTCTTTCGTTTCTTATATCCTAGTAACTAATCATATATCATTTCCCGAATTATATATTGCATGAAAATTTATTACCACCAATCATGGCAGAGTAAGTGACAATGACCACATGATATTTGGCAAGTACGAAAGACGTTCTATACCCCTAGCCTTGCATCATATCACAGCAGCCTCTTACATAATACGCGATCTAGCTCTACGCCTTGATTTCGGTAATTTGTTGTTTTTCTAAACATGGCATATTTTTATATGTTATTCCTTAATGACTTTGTTTCAGAATGCACGCTGCTCCTTTATTTGACGTCTTGGACAGCCTATCACTTTGCGGGGGGGAGGTTAACCTCATTATTCCCTGGATTACGTGTCAGCTTACTATTTGGGAAAGTATGCATGGCTTAACGGCATGCTATTTTCTATTTTGGTTACACGAATTGTTGTTCATAAGCCATTTCTGTTGCATACTCTGTTTTTTTTAAAATAAGTCTTGCGTCTATTACCCTCTCTGTGTTTCAATGGCACGAACAGATGTTGTTCCATTAAGAATTCACAGTGAAACCATGGGAGGAATAGCGATCCGGAGGGAACTGCAGGTGTTGACAGTCTCCGCTGCTGCCCGGGAAATCCTGGCAAGAGCAGGGTGGCTGACTTATCTCAACCGTTTGCAAGAGTCTAACGAAACAGTGGCAATTGAATTCCTACAGAATTTGTAGGAGGATTACTCCACAGTAAGGGGGAGACAGATAACAGTCACCAATGACATAATCGCAAAAGTCTCGGGACTACCAGCCACCGAACCTGTATGGACATTAAAAAAGGAGAGATTACAGAAGATTATAGAAATCTTCTAGGACGAAGGCTAGAGCTTGACAATTAAAGGGAAGGGAGTTCTGACAGCAACGCTAGGAGAGCCCTGGGCAGAATTGGCAAGGACCGTTCAAAGCTACATCACCTGTGAGGGTAGAAAAGACGTGGTAAGACCACGACATCTTAAACTCTTAGCTGTTCTAAAGCAAAAATGCTCTGTAAATCTTCTTGCACTTTCGAATTCGCTACTTCATGACGTTGCACGAAGCTTAAAAAAGGCACAGCATGTAGAGTCAGTTGTTAGTCATCATGGGTTAATTCGATTAATTGTTAGTCATAGCCTCACCCAGCAGTAGAGCAGTTGGGAAGAGCTAATTGCAATGATTGAGGGGGGGTTGATAGCACCATCCCCAAAACGTAAGCATGCTACCAACACACCAGAACGTCCAGAAAAATGCAGAGAATTAGCAAAACAGAAACATGTCGCTAGTACATCCAAGCGTCCAGAAACACGCAAGGAATTGGCAAAGCGTAAGCATTCCACCGGTACACCCGAACAGCTAGAAAAACGTAGGAAATCGGTTCAGTTAGATCGGATACGAGGAAGGCTGGAAAAGCTCCAGGAAAACACCAGCCAGCCAGTAGAAATTGAAGACGAGCAATCCTCACGGCCAGAAGAAGAAGCAAAGCAATCTGAAGGAGAAGAGAAAGACGAGGCTGAGCAATCTGAAGAAGAAAATGAAACAGAAGCTGAGCAGTCTGAAACAGAAGCTGAACATTCTGAAACAGAAGCCGAAAAATCCAAGCAGGAGGAGGAAATGGGACAGCAGGAAGGTAGCCTACCACAGGACCCAATAGGAGAAGATGAATTGGCCGAAGTCTTGGCCAATATGGGTGAATATGGCCAACCTTCCAGTCCATCAGACCTCCATGACAAACCCCAAGAGGAAAATGCACCTGAAAAACCACATGCAAAAGAGGCAGAAGAAGAAAATCTTCCTATTCATGATGAAGAAAAAATAAGAGATATTGAACAGGAACAATCCATTCCTAAGACATCAGAAGAAATTCCAGAGGAAGCAGGGGCAGAAAAAGAAGTTGCCCAAGTATTGACAGAACTAGTTAGGGTTCCTACCGCAGAACAGCCGGAGTAGAACAATGAAGAAACACACCAGGAGGAAGATCCAGGGAATAGTCATGGCCCAGGTCGCAGCAAACAGCCTGTTGTTCTTTCTAACAAAATTTTGGAAATTAAAGAATTGCGAAAGGAACAACAAAGATTATTGAGCATAATAGCCCAGCTCCACCAGCAGATTAGGATCCTGAAAGCAAGGCAGAGGGTAATAAATACTGCAGGGAAGAAAAAGGTGGCCACTCCAGCAAAACCCCGCAAGGCAAAAAGGCAAAGGATCAGAATTCGCCCTGCTGTTCAAAACCCTATTGAAAATCCAACTGTTGTTCCAGATGATGCTGAAGAACAGACTGTTGTTCCATTTGAAAAGGAATAGCAACAGACTGATATCCACGTTAAAATAGAAATGGACGATATGATGACCTGTGACAAGAAAATTCAGACGGTGGCACCACTCTCAGGGGTGATAAGGGTTCTGAACTCAAAGCAACGCAATAAGAAAGTTTAGGTAAAACTCCTGGCCTCCACTGCTGCATGGAGAAGAGATCCAAAAACAGTAACCTTGCGCAAGGGGTTGAAACAAGCTCAGCAAGAAGCAGAAAAGCTTAGAGAGCAAACGGTCCCTCGCAAAAAGTATGAAGAGCTATAGCAGCAACTTAGGAACGTCAATCAATCAGAAAGCCAGGCCTTTGAAGGTTGGCGGAAGGAATAAGAGAAAGTTGCAAAGGTAACTCATAGGCTAGATATTGTTATCAAGCAGATGGATACCTTGTGTTCTTTATACAATGACGTCTTAGCATATAGGGCCCCTGCCAAAAATTATGCCCTGTTTTTACTAGAACGGTATTTGCAATTAAAAATAAAAGTTGTTAAAGTAGGTGCTCCCATACAAATCAACACTGTCAATGATTTTATAGACTGCTGTAAACACTACGGGGTGAAGGTCCAGAGACTGCTGTGCGAATTCTATTTACATAACCTTGTATTAGACCAGGAGACGGAATTGAACCCTGGCCCCTTTATTGGAGACATCCAATTGCAGGCATTCATCTCATTCGGGGATAATTAGATTAAATGGCTCAAAGCCTATAATACTTTCCAGAGGCAAGAAAATGGCCTAGATTTGTGGGTAAGGGCTAAGCCTAGGAACCCAGTACATTTGTGGAAAGCACATAGAAACCTCATGAAGACTCCGGGTGTCATTGAAACATTAGGACCCATGCATGAGGCACTCATTTGACAAGAATTAGAATACTTTCTTTCTATCAAAGACCTTGCCATTGATGTAGCTAAATTTCGGTATCAAATCTCTAATCCAAATATCCAGCTCAGGGAACTGTTTGAGTATGAGAATTTTAAATTAGATGCCAATCGTTTTCACCTTTATGGTGAAAGCATTTTGAGATCAGGGCCATACTGGTTAGGATATAGGTTCCACAATCCAATTATTTGGCACCCTGCACCCGGATACCAAGCCCTGTATGAGATGCCTGAGGATCAAACGGGCCATTTCTTTGACTACCTAGTTACTCATCATGGTTGTAGGCCTCCGCATGAGATTCCTTCTCCAGCCTATTCTCTCACTGCCTTGCATGTCAACTATAACATTTTCATGAGGGTATGAAACAGGGTAAGCAGGGGGGTGTGGGGTGTACTAAAAAGGTATGTTTTTTATGATCATTTTAGTATCTTTTCAGTAGAACTTGTAAACCTTTTTGCATCATGAACTTGGAAAATGATAAAGAATTATAACAAAACATGTGAGATTAATATGCAAGACTTAACCGCTGACAATTGTCATTCCCTCGTGCAGGAAGGGGTGAAAACGAGGAGTTGTTGTTCCAAAGGAAAGGACAAGGACGAGGTAACCGCTGTCCCTTTGATGGGAGACCGAATGCAAACAAGGCTAAGCAGATCAAAGCAAATCGGCCCTGAAAAGGAGGTGAAGACACTAGCTCGGCGCAGGAGGGAAAAGAGATGATTAAGGATTAATGGTTCGGCGAATCCCTCAGGATCCTTGATCCTGAGGGATCGCTGCTTTGTCTATTTTTATACTTAGACATCTCCGCCGTCACCCATATAAAGGGGACAGCATTGTTAGCTTTGGAATGAGTTCGACATGATTATGCTTTTATGTAATTTCTGTTAAGGTCAAAACTTTGATCATCGAGTCTCGATAAGAACTGGTTGGTTGTAATTTTGTTTCATGCATTAATACAAACTTGGTGATTATTTCATCTCTGCGTCTGGATTAACCTCAAGCGGTGTACCCTTCGAGGCTAAGGGCCCGGCCCCGGAGGACACTTGCTTCTGTATTATTACGATTTGATTTCTACGTGATTTGCTTATCGTCCTTACTTGGTAATTTTATATGCTTTATAAGTTTACATCACATGCTCTATTAAGATTAATTCATTAAGATTGCTACGAACAAAACTATTGTATTGACTCTGCATCATATTACTGTTCCTTTCAGAGTTGATTGAATATTATTAGTCTTAACCAAATATTGTTACTATTTTATTACAGAGCTTTTGTGTTGTACGTTCATGTTACAGGATTCATCTTGAAAGTTGTGGTGTTTACGATTGTTGGATTCAGAAGCAATGTTGTTCCATTTTGAAATGCAGTCGTATTCATTTTAATTGAGATTGATGCTTAGATCAGATTACTATTCAAGCGTGTTGTGTGCGTATATGGTTTCCAAGTGCTGTTCCTTAACTTATCAGTAATCATTGTTGTTCCATTAGTGTGTGCTGCTTGATCTGCCTTAAGAGTGAAAGGTTTTTGTTTGATTACGATTAATGCATTTGAGTTAGTAGATTAAGTTTGATTACTGCTTGAGAGACTTAGTTGTTTAGCTGCTGTTCCATTTCAGAATTGTTGTTCCATTCCAGATTTGTTGTTCGATTTCTTATTTGCCGTTCCATTTTCTTATCTGTCGTTCCATTTACTAGCATTTGTTGTTTTGGTGTGGGAGACGATATAAGGTTGTAGTGAGCCTCGGAATTTACTGTCTGGCTCCCAGACCCGTGGTCTGTTCTCTAATTTCCTTTCCATCAGTTTCCAAAGGGATGGGTTATCGCTGCCGAACCCTTGACTGATAAGTTGCCTAGTTTTCTAAGTGTGTGATTTACTCTTTTGAAGTAGCTTAGTTGTAGACAAGCATCCGTTTACTCTTGTATTTCTGAACGCTGTACTACTAGCATTACTCTGACAAATGATAGCCTCAGACTGAGACACTCTTTGAAATAGCAAAAGGCTCCCAGATTGACATATTAATGTGAGGTAATTAGAGCTGAAAGAGACCCTTTTTATAGCTCTACAAATGGCTTTAGAAAAAATTATGCATGAAAACAACACATCTTACAATATTACCATGAAGAGTAACACCAATAGAACTTAACCCCAAATTCTTTCTTTATTATCCAAAAAAAGGTTACACGAGAGCTTCTTGCTAAGCACACGACTCAAAGGTCGAATGGATCGACTCACAAATGGCTTCCTATTTAAAACTAAATCCTCTAACGGCTAGTTCGAGTGATCCTCGTCAAAAAAATCTCGACTATTGATGAAGATTAAAATTTCTTTTAATCTCATCTATCGAAATATTTAAATATTTTGAGAAATTCGAATTTTTTCATTAAATGCATTTTAATTAACTAAAAAATATTTTTTTGAGTTAATTTCCCAAAAAATTTGACTTTGACTTAACCCCCAGGGATCAAAGGTTTAAAAATTAGTAAAATAATTAATTTACCTTAGTTCTGTGACATTTTAAAATTTATTTTTTAAAGGACCGATGAATTTTGCCTTCGAGGAATTTAAATTTACCTAGGACCTAGAATTAATTAAATTTCTGGCTTAGGATTTTAATTAATTTTTGGCAAAAAAATAACCTACGAGGGGATAATTATATTTCCAACCCTCGAGACACTTTACATCATGATTTTCATATTTTTTACATCATAAGGGGGACAATCCATTTGTAATAGACCCTCACAGACTACCCATTTCTGCGACACAAATACAATCTAGTAGACTAAGCAATTTATAAAAAAATAACCTAACCTAATAGTTAGGATTATTCCCAAATTAATTTTACATAGAATCAATCTAGAACACTAGGACTCGCCTAAGACCCTAGCGACAAAATCCATTCCAGCTTTGAGTTAAGGCTGGAGGAAAACTCTGCCGACCATCCGAGAACGGATCAGTGAGACAAAAAACCTCCCAGAATGGAGATTGTCACTAGAAAAGTAGGTTTACCTAGGTCGTTATAAACATGACACGATCTGCTGATATTATTTACATTATACACATGCAGAAAGGGTTTACATAACATCTTGGAAGTCAAGCTGCTGATGATAGTTGCACGACAATGGCACGTTGATCAAGTGCTATCCATTTTGTGAAAAAAGGGGGTGTACTACTATAAGTCGTTGACATGTAGTGGCCAACATATGGTTCTACTTGGGGACACGTTGTTGCATCAGAGGAATGTGAGAATCTAGAATCTGCACCCACACAACACATAATATAACATAAGTAGAGTCCATCCAAAAATGATCATATGACATTACGCGCAAGAAAGATATAAGCTCTTCATTTATTTAAATATCCTAATATGCTGAAAAACACAAATCTACCTACAAAATAAAATATGAAAATAACAGGTATATGGTGAGAAATACAATACAAATATGCCCCATGGCATCAGATGCGTTCAATATACTGCATACTGAGCATTTGCCTACTTTTAGGCAAATCTGTTGGATATTTCTTGGATGTGCCATGTCTAATCCTGCATACGGTAGGAATTTTTCCTATCCGAAAGTCAAGCTGCTCACGGCCATCAGATGGATCAAACCAATTTCTCATTCTCTTTCTCTTGCGCTTTTTCTTTGTGGCAGGTTGTGATGTTGGTGATGATGTGGTCATCGCACAACTTCCTTCTTGCTCCAAAAAATTCTCATATGTAAAATTTAGAATGTTCAAGACTTTGGTGACATGCGCTTCTTTATGAACCTGATCTATTATGACTGGTGGATCAAGCATGTAAGAATCAACCTGATTCTTGTCAATTTCCATTTTATGTGGGTCACCTTCAATTAGCCACTTTTCAATGGAAAAAATGACCTCCTCATAATAAGATGGATATTGTTGTAGTAGACAAGGAGGCTTATGATCTGTTGACGTTTCCTTGTTTCCTTTATCCTCTGACCGATGATGAAATTTTTGTACCTGTATCTTTTCATTTATTACGACATCCATCTAGTTAGAGTGTTCAACCTTCATAGCACTGACTTCCTTAGCATGGTTTTCCTCCATGGTCAATAACCTATTCTGAAGACATATCTGACCAGCTTCCATGTCCTTTATAATTTTATCATTCTTTTCTTTCATGCCCATGAAGCAGTTTTGCATATAGTTTATCTTTTATGATTTGCTTGCATGGTAGCCAACTGATTATTATAATTGAATCTATTGATGGTCATTTCTTCATCCATAGTTGACAATCTATTCTAAATCGAACTTATTTCTTCTTGATAACTTGCTTTCATGGAAGTTACTTGATTTGAATGATTGAATTCCATGATCATCATCTTTTCCTCTAGGGCTAATAACTTGCTTTTCATAAAATTAATTTCCCTGGCATTATCAGCTGTTAATATTGCTTGATTGAGTTCCATATCTTTAATAAGTTGAGCCTGATTAACTTTTGCATTCTTGATTACTTGAGCCTGATTTAACTGTATGTCTTTAACCATTTGAATTAACTCCTTGAATTTATTTTCAACTTCTATAGTTTCCTTTACTTCAACTTTTTCTTTGACCTTTTCTTTATCTCCATATTTATCTTCGAAGGCATCAATGATTGATTGAAGAGAATCAAAAGTGTTATCAAGGAACTTAACAAATCAATCTAAAGCATCTCCAGAAAAGGTGAGAATGAAAATATTCATCTTCACATCTTCATATTTAGAATATGGGCGACACTTACTTATACAGAGGCTGAGATTGTGAAGGTGAGTTTCGACATTAAAAACATTATTACCTTGAAAAGGAGGAAATTCATCGATGACTTCACCAAAAAAAATAAGGATAACCATGCAAAGTTCCTTGAATGTTAGTAAAATCACAAGGATCAAACGAGTCAAAATCCATGATGCCCTGCTTAACGAGAAAAAGTTGGGCCAAATGGATATCAGAGAGAGAGATCCCTACTCATGAAAATCAAAACATCTATAAGAAGCAAACTTCTAGCAGAAATTCTTGTAAGAAATGGAAGAAGTGGAGTCACCACTTGAGCATGAATCTCTCACATAGTTTCCAATGGCGAAACCAAAAAGTTACTGTATGGAGGCAGATGGGTATTCAGGTAGGGCTCCTTGTTTGGGATTAAATGAATGAATAAGTGGAGTCGCCACCCAAACATTAAACCAACTGAAATGTCTAGGTGCAAAATGTGAAGCTGAAAGGATTAGATGAGAGAGAGATGACGAGAGTTAGGATGGTGATAAATGAAGAGATGAAATGACGCCAAAAAAATGATATGAAATGCCGTAAAGCCAAGTTCCAATAAATTGGTCCTTGGTGGCAATACCAAGAATTTTTGGCGTTTCCAGCTCGAATGAGAGATGAGAAATGAGCAGAATGATGAGTAAATGTCTCTTAAATGCCGAGAATAAAATATCCCCGGCAACAGTGCCAAAAAATATTGTCGTACAAAGTGTCTAGGGACTGCGACAATGCTCAGAGTAATATATGTCACTCTAATCTTTAGTCACTCCGTTTAGACTCTCTCCTAGACAAGTCAAGGGGGCTAGTCCCTAAGGTGAATGAACGAGAATAGCCTATGAAACAAAGGCTCTAGGAGACTTAAAGATGGACAAATTGATGAATTTAGAACAAATCTTGGTCAACTGAGATGGATAGATTAAACAATTAATACAAATAAGACAAAATCACAAGAAATAAATGATTTTAGACCAGTGCCTTTATTCTCAAATAACAATAGACTAAATAAAACAAGTTATCCAGAGCAATTTATAAATGTGGCAAAGCGATGATCATGAATAATTAAATGTCAACGCCCAAACCTTATCACGCAAGATATTCTAGAAATCAAATCCCATGAAGAATTATGAAATTTAAATGCTAAGAAATGATTCCAGATTTAAAACGATTTCCATTAATAACCCATATCTAGAATAATTTATCATTCTCAAATAATCAATGATTTTAAAACATTAATCACACTTGACAATAGAGAAATCACTACCACGAAAGGACACCAAGGAAATTTATATTAACACTTTAATTATTTCTTACGCAATTAATTTAATGAAGAAATCAAATGACTAAAAATCAAATCAAAATATCTTAGCCAAATTTAAATTTTTATGGACCATAGGCCACATAAAAATAAAAATTTCTTAAATATAAAAGCTCAGATTCCTCTTTTGATTTAATTACTTATCCATTCTAAATTCACCAAACAATTTTTAAAATTTTTAATGTTTTCTTTTTTTTTTTAGATTTTCAAAGCAGAAAAGGAAGGGAAGGAAATCAATATCAAACTAAAAAGATCATAAGTAAAAAATAAAATGTGAAATGAAAACAAGACAAAAAATAAAACTCAAAATAAAACAACAAATCGAAAAGTAAAATAAAATGAAATTGAAATAATCGAATCCCTAAACTAACATAAATAAATAAATAATTGCATTGTTAGAATTAAAACCCTAACAAGCAAAAAAATAAGGAAGGAAAAAAAAGAAAAAGGGAATTCGAATTTTATTGTTGTGTGTGCAGTGAGAGGGCAACAACGACATCAAGAAGAGCTCAACACAGGAGCTGGATACTCGAGTCTTGGCAGCAGAAAACACACAGAGGTTGTGGAGCAGCTTAGATGGAGGCAATGAAGGAATCTTGACGAAGCTCGAGGGTAGGTCGATGAGCAATGAATAGGGATGAACAACAACGATGAGGGCTGGAGAGGAGAAGCTGACGGTCGAGAGCGAGGATGCTTTGGAATCATAAACAAAAGGCAACGATCTGACTGCAAGGAAGGACGTAGGGATGTGAGGATAATGGTTGGAAGAAAGGGTTACATGAGTAATGAGACATCGTGCAGGTCAAGGGAGAATACTGGAAACGTGGGTTAGGAAAATGACGGAGAGGTGGAGAAAAATGACAGTAGAAGGGATGAGGAAGGCCGTGGATGGGAGATGTAGCAAAGAAATTCGAATTTTTGCAAAACCCCCAAAACATAGACAACAAAAATTTTGAAATTTTCCAGAGGGGAAAGAAAGCAATAGAAAATGGAGGCTCAATATGGCAACAAACATGAGATAAATAGTAGCCAAAAACCTAAGAAAATTTCCCAAAAAATCTTATTTTAAAATGATACGCTTCTGCTTCATATTTATCTGTGAAACCCTTATGAAAATTTCCAGATCCAAGAATTTTTAAACCCTTGGACTGCAAAAAATTTGAATTATATCCTCGGAAAATTATGTCGATAAACCCCAGAGATCCAGATCTTACCCTCCAAGACCTAGATTTGGACTCTACACAAATTTCTTCCTGAGATCTGTAGCTGCACGACAACAAGAAAACACTCAAACGATATATACAATGATAAATACTAAAATCTAGAAAAATCCATGTTAGAAAAATAATTACAAAATTTACAAACTACAAGCTCTAATCTGGCAGATTTATCATTATGCCGCACAAAAAAAATTAAATTTTAAAGGAGGTGCTAACTCGAAAACCTTCGTGTATCACCAAGAAAATTTTATGATAAGCTTGGAGCTAATATAGTTGGGTTCTTCATAAAACATGGATCGGGAGTTCGCTGGTCAAACTAAAAACTTCCCCTAACGCCTGAGGATCTAAAAATCAAGATTTCTCTGCAAAGCTTAATCCAGCCATCAAAATAAATCGAGAAAATAATAATAAAATTTAGAATAATAAAGACACCTAATATTACGTTCAAAATATTTATGTTATTATTCAAACCCCAGCGATTGAGCAAGATACCTGTAGTCAAATCATCCTTCAGAAGCTACCATGAATGGCTTTAGAAAACATTATGCATGAAAACAACACATATTACAATATTACCATGAAGAGTAACACCAGTGGAACTTAACCCCAAAGTATTTCTTTATTATCCAAAAAAAGGTTACGCAAGAACTTCATGCTAAGCACACGAGTCAAAGGTCGGATGGATCGACTGACAAATGACTTCTTATTTAAAGATAAATCCTCTAAAGGCTAGTTCGCGTGATCCTCATCAAAGCAATCTTGATCGTTGATGTAGTTTAAAATTTCTTTTAATCTCATCTATTGAAATATTTAAATATTTTTGGGAAATTCGAATTTTTTCATTAAATGCATTTTAATTAACTCAAAAATATTTTTTTTGAGTTAATTTCCCAAAAAAATTGACTTTGACTTAACCCCTAGGGATCAAAGGTTTAAAATTTGGCAAAATAATTAATTTACCTTAGTCTCGGGACCTTTTAAAATTTAATTTTTTAAGGACCGACGAATTTTGCCTTTGGAGAATTTAAATTTACCTAGGACCTAGAATTAATTAAATTTATGGCTTAGGATTTTAATTAATTTTTGGCCAGAAAATTTAATTAATTAACCTATGAGGGGATAAATTATTTTTCCAACCCTCAAAACAATTTATATCATGATTTTTATATTTTTTACATCATAAAGTGGAAAATCCATTTGTAATAGAATGTCAGAGACTACCCATTTTTACGACACAAATATAATCCAACATACCAAGCAATTTGT
This sequence comes from Pinus tabuliformis, assembly GCA_031772625.1. Taxonomy (NCBI): domain Eukaryota; kingdom Viridiplantae; phylum Streptophyta; class Pinopsida; order Pinales; family Pinaceae; genus Pinus; species Pinus tabuliformis. Next base: position 618,541,739 of record CM062810.1, on the reverse strand, counting down.
AATAAAATAACCTAACCAAATAGTTAGTATTATTCCCAAATTACTTTTACATAGACTCGATCTAGAACACTAGGACTTCCCTAAGATCCTAGTGACAAAATACATTCCAGCTTTGGGGTAATACTGGAGGAAAACTCTGCCAACCATCGGAGAATGGATCGGTAAGACAAAAAATCTCCCAAAATGGAGATCGTCACTAGAAAAGTAGGTTTACCTAGGTCATTACATACATGACACAGATCTGCTGAGATTATTTACATTATACACATGTAGAAAGGGTTTACATAATATCTTTGAATTCAAGTTGATGATGATAGCTAGATGGAACATACACATTGATCAAGTGCTATCCCTTTTGCGAAAAAAGGGGGTGTACTGCTATGGGTCATTGACACATAGTGGTCAACAAGATCAATTACAGTCTGCACATTTATGATAAAGTCATAGTGGCCTGGTCACCTGGGGTACTCTCGACCACGTCACTATCCCCAAAGGATCCAACAAAGTTGTGGGATTTAATGGTAAAAGCTCACAATTATTTTTGGCACCTGCCCTTAGGGAAGGGTAGGACTACCTTACTTATATGGTTGTTGAAAGTTGGCTTATTCTTACATTAGTTTTTTTATTAGTTGCTGGAAATATTTCTTGGTGGAATTATTGGAATAGATTTTAAGTTAGATTCTGAATGACAAGCAAAGAATTAATACATTACTTATTTGTAATTTCATAGTTTCATTCACATTCAGGAAGTGCCAGATTCATTGTATCGCTTTTGTTTTCCCTTTCCCCACTTATATAGCGACGTTACAGCTTTGGATTTATTTTTTCCATTCTAGTTTTTCTCTCTAAGATTAAATCTAAATTCTCCAGTACCCAGTAGAGCCTTTTTCTCTTCTGTCATAAGATGCATATGTGTGTAATCCTATGTAGTTGATGAGATAAGTTTGGAGTGGATTGAAACAATGAAATTTTACTGTGGTGGTGATGAATCATTTTTTTTCAATTGAGCATAACATGCCTATATAATATAATGTAGAAAAAATGAAAACAAAGTGAAAAATTCAAAGGGTGTATTGAGTTGCTCTCTTCTAGCTATTCATCTCTAGTTATGTTGAATATTAGAAATCGGTCTCCAAATGAATTGAAAATGTCCTCATGAACTCTGGGTTGTTCTACCATTAGTCTTACATGGGATGTTTGTATTCAGGTCATTTAGGTAATTATTTTTGGAAGTTATTATATGATGTCCAACTATGTGGGGCCTTCTACAAGGGTAAATTGCACTTGGGTATTATGGATAATTGAGTTCTCAATTATTTGTTGTTCTTTGCCTTTCACTACAGGGTCTTTAACATTCATTACTACTTGATACGTTGAGCATTTGCTTCTGGTATATTTGATGGGTGATGGCACTAACTTTTCTAATCTATTTCTTTTATTGAGATATATGTGTTTGATATGTTGAGCAATGTGTGCTTCTAATTCAAGAGGTATTTTAAGGTGAATGGTATATGATTTTTTGCAAATTTGGCTTGAAAAAGTAAGTGATTCTCTTTGAAGATATGTGAAGGGAAGATGATATTTAATTTCCAATTGATTTTTTTTTTATAAATGAAAAAGTAAGTGTCTGTTTAAAACTCTGAAAACAAAAAATTCATATCAAAGTGTTGATTGCATTGTGAATTCCATATCCTTTCCATATATAGTTTACAAAGAGGAAAGACATGCAACTTTCTTGCCATTTTTCACTCACTTTATACAAAATTTTATCTATACACTTTTTTGAAAGTTGAAATAGCTAGAGGCAAAAAGAAAAAAAAAATTGTGAATCACCATAGTTACATATTAAAAGATATAAAAATATATTTAATTCTTTGAGAACATAGGTTTCAAAGTTGCATCGTATCACCCAAATGACTTTCTAGAAGTATCCCTGTCTAAAGGAAAATAAATAGCACAATGATATAGATCAAAAGAGAGGCTAGTCCTGGCTAAAGATTTCCATTTTATTGTGTTGAGAAACTTATATTTTCTATCCTAACATGACCCTTTTGAAGCAGTTTGAGTAAACCTTAAAGTGTTACTATATTTTCAATATTTTACAATATATGGGAATAAATAGATTCCTTTTTTTTTTTAATTCAGTTCATATTGTTTTCAGAGATATTGATTCACATTGAAGGGTGCATTTTTTGCAGGCAGAGAGTATGTGACTGTTTGAAATATTATTGACCATGCTGAAACTTTTTCATTGGCAGTTTTCCTTATGTTTCCTAATTGGTTGAATTTAAGATTCATCTAGAAATAACATGACTGTGGGAAGGGAACTGATGATTTCTGTCTACACAAATCATTATGAAATCATTATCAACATACAACCTTCCTGTTTGCAAGAATGACCTGCTAACCATAAAAATGTAAAGCCAAGATGGGTTAGATTTTATGAAGAAAGCCTTTTAACTTCTTTCAGAAGTGGGTCTGGCCCCTCAGAGTTCAAAATACATGGGAAAGATCATAAGAGAAAAAAGTGTTCCCCTGGTAAAAAAATCTCTAGGTTGTCATTGATATTTGAATTATGAAAATATGTTACATTTTCTCAAGTTATAAGTTATAGCTATTTGTATACTCAATTAAGTTAAATTTAAAATATATGATTTACTATACATATTACATTGCAGTTAAATTCATAAATCCCAATCTCTAGTTTATTGCACTTAAATTCATAAATCACCATCTCCTTTTTTTGTTTTTTAAGACTAACATTGTATTGGTATATACTACATTGCATGATTGACATTGTATTGCTACATACTACATTTCACCTAAATTCACAAATGGCCCCACACCACTTTTTTTTTATAAATAAATTGACATTGTATTATATATGAGTCCAAGGACAAAGAATAGTGGTATTGAGTCTTGACTAACATTATATATTGAAACGTAAGACAAAACAAGATAGCCACTGTCGTAGCGGTAGTCCCTGTCAGGGTTGAGAACCCGGAGCCGCTTGTTTTGCGTTGTTTACATAATGACTTTGGCAGCAATGCGATGGGCTCTGCGCGTAATTATATTGGGTTCTTTCTTCTCCCATTGCTCTTCTTGCATGCAACCTAACCTTGTGATCCATTTCCATTTTGTAATACATTTGAGCTTGTAACATCATCCCACACTCACTATGTTAATTTCCTTCGAATAACAGATACTGATTATTTCATACATCGATTACAGCCAAACCACTATTTATTTAGCCGATCCACGGATGTCTTCCTATGCCAGCATGACCAGCAGTGGCAGCTTCGGCCTTGACTCCACTGCGCCTTTCAAGTTCAAGAACGACATTTTTGTCCTCCTCAATTGCTCTCTTTCCTCCTGCCTTTACAATCCCACAAACTATATGTGCGACACCAGAAGCTCCCAAATATGCACTGGTCTCTACAGCTGCCCTGGGGTGGTAGGCCTTGGTTTACAGCCATATTCCCCAATTTCCTCCTGCTGTGTATAGTACGGTTATGCTTGTTTTATTCAGTATTGATCTAGGTTTTTTTGGCTTGAGTGCAGGACTCGTACTGGGGATTGCAAGTTTTTTCTATGTTTGATTTAATAATAATGTGTAATGGAGAACTGTGAGATTTGATATGGAGAAACTTTGGTAGAAGCAAGCATTGCACTGCACTGCTGAATGACAGTCCCAACAATGTTTGGAATGCTGTTCGAAAAGACAAATCCAAATAGTGAAATAATTTTGAGTTTATTTATGAATGTATGTATATTTTTACCAATAAGTTCATTCTTTTCACTAAACTTTTGTTGGGTTTCATATTCCATGGGGAAAAAGAACTATAATTTCAAGGCTGGGCTCCTCTTCTTCTTAATGTAATGAATGTTCTCCTTTAATTTTCTAGAATGTTAGGAAAATGAAAAATGCATGCATCTGTTTTCATTGTTGTGCATTGGATACCTCTAGAAAGAATAAAGATATGAAATAAAATAACAAATCCTTTGAAATAAAGTGGACATGTTCTATAACAGACATCTGGCAATTGTCTAAAATGGACAAAAGGCTTTTGATTTTTTTCAGAGGCCAAAGCTAGATCTTAAAAGGCAATAAAATCACAGATATTTAATTATAAGTAATATTTTAACAATTTAAGGATCACATGAATGTTTGCAATTTATTGAAGTAGCAAAACCGTGGTGACTATTCGGAAACGCACATACCATGGACCCACGTGCACCTAGCTACCATGGACCCACCTGCATGTATTACAAGCGTTGATGTAACAATCAGAATCAGGAAGGCGGGCAAGTTGAGGAAGGGGTGGGCATTCGAATTATTACGCTCGCGGGGCAGAACAACAGAGCCACCATGAATTTGTCTAACAACGGAGCCATCATGAATTTGCCGGGATCGCCTCAGAATACTATTGATCGATTTTAACATAAAGAATCCCACTGGACCTTCAAGAGAAAATTTGCAAAACAAAACATTAAATTTTCTAGCAATTGAATGATAGCAGGATAAACATACTTTCCTTTATAGACCTTTCCATGGGTGCCTTCTCCAATTTTAGAGCCAACAGATATCAGTTGTGGGTCGATTAGGAATCTTTCGTCAAGCCAGAATTTGCAGGGAGGCGGAGGCGAAACGCCTTCTTTGAGAAGCAGAGGTAAAGAATTTAGTGCTGATATTTCTGTAATTCTGCTTTTTTTCAGCAAGGGCAACCCAATAATTTCCTTCTATTTTCATTAGCCATAGGTTAGGAGATTGGAACCTGCTGTGTCCAATCAAAATCATTTCGAGTAGCTTTAATGCATTACATAATGCTTGGTGGTATTCGCTTGCTCTGTTTCAACTATGTACAAAGATATCAGACCTTGTAGACTGAGCTTTCTCCAGCGCTAAGCATCCATTTAAGTTGAGGAATTTAAGGTTTATGAGACTTGAAAGTGTCCAATTCCTGGCAATTTCATTCTTGCTAATGTTTATGGCAAGGCAATATTTTGTGAAATGTCAATAGTTTGGAACCAAGGGTAAACACATTCAACCATCCCTATCTCTAATATGGATGCTTTCTTCAATGTGAGATCTCTTAAAATAGCCACCGATTCTTTGATATGAAAATTCCAAACGACTATGTTATTGCTATATATATGTAATTAATGAATTAAGATCTCATTTTTATACAGCTTTATCTTTTAAGCTCAGATATAACACCATCTAAATCATATTCAACGGGTAGATTATATTCATTCTTAGCCATGGGTGTAATGGTCTGAAATTTATTATTATGCTGTTGTTTATACTTGGCCATTAATTTTATAATCTTGTTTTGTATATTATTTTGGCGCATTGTTTTCCCACGGATTGTTTGCTTCAGCACTGTATTTTCGCTGAAAATTGTTCAATGAATATTCGCATGCGTGATATTAGCTATATCTGAGTGAGTGGAGGGGTTGTGTCGCGCTACTAAAGAGTTTACAATTTTTTTGGATAGTAAATTACAAATTTTAAGAGGTCTGGTCAATTCCTATCCCGGTACTGGACCCAGGGCCGACAATGCAAATTCTGAAACTGCCCTGCCTGGTTCCTCTGCCATTTCTGATAAACCGATGGGAAAAGATGATGAAAATGTACGGCTGAGAGATAACGACCAGGGACTTGATCATGCACAACAACAAAAGTCGTCAGATACAGGATAGGGCCAGGACGAGGATTTCATGGCTCAACCAACCAGCGATGCAGAGTATTTTTCGTCTCCAATCCCCTGAATTATGCCTGCAAAATCCAATTCTGAAGCATTCACTGAATTCTGAAGCATTTAGTAAAGGTATACTTGCATTTCGTTTCATAATTCAACTGTATGAATGAGAGTATACTTATTATTTCTTTTTTTTTGGAACAAGCCTATGACATTGTGGTTCGAGAGGCGATATTGCAGGGCAGACCATAACCATTCCCTCCCAACATTGTGGTTCCAAGAATCTCACACCAATTCATATGGAGAATCTCACTTTCATTAGAAGCTATGTGCAGCTTTTTTAACAGAGGTATGAGCATAAATTTTTTGAGACAGTTATGAGCAGAACTAAGGCTGCAATCGAAGGAGATCCAATACCTCAAGTATTTTGCTAATGACTTATTTTGTAGTGTTGAAAAGATTATCGATAACTCCAAAGGCAAACCAGGGAACACGAGGCAGGTGAAGTGTTGATGTCCCTATGATTTTGGCTATTAGCTGTAACCATACCAGGTATGTATGTTAGTTCCTTGCTTAACCTACAAATAAAAAAAACCCTTATGCTTTTATGCTATCTTCCCCACTTAAACATCTCAAAAAAACTAAAATATCAAATTTGATTTAATAATGGAAAGATGCAGGTTCATTTCAAATCCCAGTCAACCTCGGCTCGGGGGTGCAAGAACTAAAACGACAGCTAGTACGAATGAAATTGGGGAAACATTACAAAAAGTACTAGCCTGCATCGAAGGAACGAACCCGGCGTCGGCCGCCCTCCGCTTGCAGAATCAGTTATGCACACCTACTCTATCTTTTTTCTTTCACTGTCCCCGTCTCTGCTTCTGTTGTCATGGTGGCTCCTGGTGTAGCTGCTGCTGAGTCTACATCTTCAGAACCTCGATGTAGGTTAGTTCATGCCTCCGGAGTCTGGTTAAGGAAAGCAGCTCGGGATGAAGGGAACAGGCACCATTGTAGGACCTCAAACACTACAGAGAATGCAGAAATGTTTTCATTGTAGCTACCCAAATAAGATAATAATCACAGCGAGCCCTGGACACTTACCACATTTGTAAGTGACACTTGTGGTCCATGCAAATGTGTTGGCATGTCGCAATATCTGCCAGAAATAAAACGTGTTGACGTCTTGCAATACGGGAAAACATTGGTTAAATGGATCAGTACGACGTATTAATATGAAATCAGCCGATGTCTCAGCAATAAGACCTCCAAAGAAAAACTTTGGATAAAACAAAAAAGCCACGACATGTTTTTTTAAAACATTGGTTAAATGTAACGCTACGCCTGAATTAATATGAAATATATTGACGATCAATCGCTATATTCCCTGCTATGCCAGAGGCAGGGACTAATAATAGAGATATTGATTCCAGTTTTCCTGAAATGTGGGAGAGGAAGATTTATTAAATAAATAATGTGTTTTAATAATTTTGATTATATTTTAATAATTTATCTAAATCCTTTTTCATATAAGTAAATTTTAATGATAATTATGAGTTTAGGTAGTTTATTTATTCTGAAATATGGGAGAGGAAGATTTATTAAATAAATAATGTGTTTTAATAATTTATCTAAAACCTTTTTCATATAAGTAAATTTTAATGATAATTATGAGTTTTGGTAGTTTATTTATTTATTTTTATATAATATAGGTTTTTAAAAATATATTTCAAATATATAATTAATAATTTATTTTTATTTTTAAATTTCTTCTCCAAGAAAATATTTATATTAAAGTAATAATAAGATAAATATATTTTCCTTTTGGATTTGTTGAATACAATGCATTTTCATTTCAGAAAGAAATTATTTTTAATAGAAATGCATTTTCATTTAAAGGAGCAAAGTATCTTTAATATAATAAATTTTTGGTTTCTTATTTTTCACCATTTAGAACTTAATTTTAACATATTTGCTATAATTAATTTTCTTATTTTTATAGTTTAACATTATTTTGCATATATGTATGTTTCATAAATATAATTTTATAGATTAAATTGGTAGTTTTCAGTGAATCTGTTCCTATGCAATAAATGATTACTCTCTCTTTTTAATTTATCAGTGACAAGATACTTAGAATTTTTTCAGTTACAAAATTTGTGTGGGGACAAATTTAGCAACTAAATTTACGTGATGTGGCAAAATTGTTGTTAGATCAATAATTATAATCAGTACATTGACACTTTCTTGGAAAACCAAATTAATATTGTATTAGATACCCAAAAGATTATTAAACTCATGCATTGAATTTTTTGTGTTATTTTGTTACATAAATGAACTAGGGTTTGTAAAGAGTGTTTGGAGAGTTTGTAGGTGACAAGAAGATATCATTTCTCATTACTAAGAAAAGTGTGCATATGACACCAAGCATGTTTGATATGTATAGAAAAACTATGGGACTCCATGGAGATGGGACAAAAGTTGATTTTAATAAGTTGGAGAGTGGCACTAAGACCCATATGGTTTACCTATTGATGAGCCTCATCAAGTTATCCTATTGTTTGTTGTTGTTTCTTCTCCCTAGATACTACCAAAATGTACACACTAATAAACATTCATGAGATTCACAAAATCATCATTATTTGAGTTATTTCATTTTCCTCTATGTTGATATTTTTCTCCCTTTCTTCATCTCTAGCTTCTTTTGTTGTATCATTATTCTTTATAAACATATATTCATTCGTTTTATGCATCAAAATATTTGTACTCAGTTTCATCTTGTTCATCCTCGATTATTCTTCCACTGAGAAATTTATCTATGAGCTTCTTTTGTTACACCATTTGAAATATGTTCATCATCATATTTAAATTTAAATTCTCCAATCTCCGCTTCACATTCTTCATATTTATCTTCAATGATTTTCCTTGTTGGATCTTCATTCTCTTCTTCTGCAACCTTCTCTATAATTTATTGTGGTAGCTCTGCTTCAAACACAAAAGCTCCTTCTAATGTATTAATATATTGTAGGGTGTTTCTTTCATTTTCACTATATTTTATCTCTAGAGTACCCCAAAACACTTTTTCTATGTTGGCTAGACCAAATTCATATAAACAGTAGAAAGTATGTTGTCATCCACTGTTGAGATAATAAGAAATAATGTTAATGCGTCTCTTCTCTTATCATTGGGATCCACAAAAACTTCTTGAACAAAAGGCTATAAATGAGATTAACAAAGTAATCCTTCCATTTTATTTGCCCAAAGTCCATAATTCATACCTATGAAATATGGAAAAATTGGCATTAATCTATTTAATTCTTCATTTATCTCTTCAAACTCTTCACCTTTATTTAGCTTGATTTCTTCTTCATCTTCATTGATATGTTCCATATCTGCATTCCAATTATTGTCTTCATCAGGGATAGGTTCCTTGGATATAGTTGGTATGCCTCCATATTTTTCTGCAAAATATGTTTCCTCTTGCCTTTGATTCTTTCTCCTGATATGTTTGAGTTCTCTGTAGAACTGTTTGTCTCTTGTTTGTTGACCCATCATTGCTATGCATGCTCCTATTGTCTTATATAATTTCTTTGACCACGATTAGCTAACAATTCATGCCAATCAATAATGACAAAAAATTACTAGATTTATCATATCCAATATATCTCTACAATATTGATTTCACCATGCTTCCACTGCTCTGATTTTCCCTTTTTATTTTTTAAGGATCCAAATAAAAATAAATTATTAGAAAATTATTTGACAACCTTACAACTTCTCTTTTTCACAAAAATAATGACCCTTCAGAACCTTCAAGAATTCAATGAGCCTTCAATAATATCACTTCAACCTTTTCCTTTCAGTGAGCCTACAACAATATCACTTTATACGATGAGGCATTCATGGTAAACAAGCCAATTTTTTTCTTGACAAAGTAGGATTCCAACCAAATCTAATATGATGCCCCGAAACAAAACATGTTATGTCACACTAGCATAACTTCACCACACTTCTCTTCAGCCATGTTCAACTCAAGATGAGCCACAATCAAGTTAAAAACAAAATATTCATAGTGATACCTCATTCCAGTGATGTGTGATTTAGGTTAATCATGGTAGTGGGTGTACCTTTCAATTTCACAATGTTCTTTTTCCATTCGAGTTTTAGCTAAATAGTGAGGGTTGATTATTTGTACTCTTTTCCATTGAAACCATTGTTTGCAATATGGGAGATCTTTGTAACAAGATAATTTGGAAGTGGATCACAGAGAATTGATGAAATAAGACTTGTATTAATGCGGGCTAGAGCCTGTACACACACAAATACATGACAATGTTTCCAATTAAATAATTATGGGGTCAATTGAATCGATAGTGATACACACCTCGAAGATGATGCATGAGAATCTCATGTTTAATTTTTATGTAATTATTTAAATAATTTAGGATTTTCTAGAATTAGTGAGTCATTCTAGAATTAATTAGGAGATATGGAAGTTAGGATAGAATCCTAAAGCTGAGAGGATAGCTCCAAACTTCCACCAAATATCTAGGAGGAAGTTTCTCTGGAAGATATTCAAGAGACTTCTCTCCTCTAAATAAATAGCCATGTAATTGTTTGTAATACTCACGCTTTTGGAGTGTAATTTAATGAAATAAATATTTTATTGGGTTCAGTTTATGAGCGCTACACCAATTTTGGCATTAGATCATGGGAAAAGTTGAGCTAATTATGAAATTGATTGTGGTGTGTTGAGTTCTACTGCAAAAGTGAAGAATGTTAGTATCAGAGAGAACCGTCGGTGAAAAAGTTCTGCAAATGAGAATCCCACAAAAATAATTGAAGCTCACCAGCGTGTGAGGAGTGGTAAATGTTGGTGAAGAATGTTGTTAGTGGAGAATGTTCTTATGGTGACTGCTTAAGTAGAAAACTCTTCTCTTTCTTGCGAGTGCGACCCTGGATCTACCAAGTGAGGAAGTTGGAGGGATCCGCAGCCATAAATCCATAAGGTGATGCGTTCCTGTAAGTGTGCAGAAAAGGAGCCATTTTGTGGTCGTTTCTTTATTTCTCCATAGCATAAGCATCATGTTGGTATGCTCCTTGTTATTTCCTGGGATGGGGTCCTATGGCTTGTTGAAAGATATATGATTGACCATGCCACGAACTAGTGATGGGTAGAAGCTATCTATTTTTGCATTGGTTTAATATGCTCAAGTTAACGTAAGTAATGTACGTAGATGCAAGATTATAATGCAGTGTTGGAGGCCTTAATATTTAATATATTGTAGTGTAACTTTGTTGTAAGGACATAGTGCAGCATTGGCATATTGGTTAATGTATGGAGGTATTTACAATATTGATGGATTTTGTGCAATATTGACTAAGGAATATATATGGAAAACATTCCATATTAATAAAAAATAATAATAAATATATGAACCATAAAGAATTTGGTATTTGAAAGGGTCATTTTAAAATAAAGGATTTTTGTAAAAGAAGAATTTTATTTTATTCTGGATTATTATATTTTATTTCAATTAAGATGGCCCATAGAGTTAAAGGAGCCAGAGGAACTGGAATTGGTCGAAGAAGACCAGCTACAAATCAAGTTTTTCTTAATGAAGTAAGACACATTAGAACCAAATTGGATGCATTGGAGACAACACGTCAAAGATATGTTGACATTAGTGATATTGGCGACAGAAGAAGAAGCAGAAGAAGAAACACCAAAAGAGAAGATGGTCAATATGATAACAGGAATAAGTACCAAGCCAAGATTGGACTGACCTAAGTATGAAGGAAATTTAAATCCTGAAGGATTGATCGACTGGATCGACGCCATGGATAAATATTTCGACTATGAAAATGTAGCTGATGAGAAGAAAGTTAAGTTTGTGTGACCAGACTGAAGGGAGATGTTGCACTATGGTGGGATAGTGTGCAAGATGAAAGGAGAAATAGAAACAAAGGGAAGATTACAAATTGGGATAAGATGGTGGCCAATCTCAAAGGTAAATTTCTTCCTCGAGATTATCAGTTAATTTTTTCGTCGAATGCAAAATCTGAAGCAGAAAATTATGTCTATAAATATACATAAGAGTTTTATAGATTGGGTATAAGATCTGTTCATATGGAAGCAGATGAAGAAAAACTAGCTAGGTACATTAATGGCCTAAGATTTGAAATACAAGATGAATTGGATGTTTTGTCTCTAAAAACTGTTGAAGAAGCTTATCATATAGCCCTTAAAATTGAAGAAAAAATGGCAAGGAAACAGAGTCAAAGAGGAAGAGGATGAAGCACAATAAGAGGAAGAAGACAATCAAGCAAAGGATCATTAAGTCGAGGATAATCAAGCAGAGGATATTCAAGTGGAATATTTCCCATTCAAAGAGAAGGTGGCAGCAATTCACAACAAGAAGAATAATCAAGAGGAGAATTTAGAGAATGAAGACTATATCAAGGAGGTAGAGGTCGATCTTTTGTGGTAAGATGTTATATATGTAACAAAGTTGGTCATAAGGCTAATGAATGTCCAGAAATATTTTCTAATCAAGGAAGCACACATATAACACAAACTGATATAGAAAGTGTATAATCCTCTACACATGAAAATTCACCTGAAACTGGTGAATCTTTGATCATGAAAAGAACTTTATTAAAGTTTGTTGAAGAAGTAAAGGAACCCACACAAAGAAAAAAAGTGTTCAAAATTTCTTGTAAATCGGGAGGAAAGTGTTGTAAAATCATTATTGATAGTGGGAGTATTAATAATCTAGTATCCACAGAAATGGTAGAAAAGTTGAATTTAAAGAAAACTAAACATCCTACTCCCTACAAAGTTTCATGGTTGCAAAAAGGACATCAGATATTAGTTAATGAACAATGTGAAGTGGAGTTTCAAATAGGATGTTATAAGGATAAATTTATTTGTGATGTTATGCCTATGGATGTATGTCATATCTTTCTTGGAAGGCCATGGCAATATGACAAGAAAGAAATTCACGATGGAAGGAGAAATACCTACACTTCTGAAAAGGATGGTGAAAAAGCATTGATTTTGCCTTTGAAGAATGAAAAATCACCAAAAGGAGACCAATCCAAGGCAATTTTACTTAGTGGGACAGAATTTCTTCAAGAAATCAAGCATGAGGAGATAAATTTTGCCTTGGTCAGTAAGCCAAAGGTAGTCCTCACAAGTAGAAATTTGAATGATCTTCCAGAAGAAATTAAAAACATGTTGAATGAATTTATTGATATTGTAGTGGATGACTTGCCTGACGAATTTCCTCCTATTAGAAGTATTAGCCATCATATTGATCTCATTCCAGGTGTTAGCCTTCCGAATAAAACAGTTTAAATAATGACTCCAAAAGAGAATGAAGAGATTAAAAATCAAGTGCGGGATTTGTTGGCTAAAGGTCTCATCAGAGAAAGCTTAAGTATGTGTGTTGTTCCAACAGTATTAACTCCAAAGAAGGATGGTGGATGGAAAATGTGCATAGATTCTCGAGCAATCAACAAAATCACAATTAGGTATAGGTTTCCATTACCCCGTATTGATGATCTTATAGATTATCTAAGTGGTGTTGCATATTTTTCTAAAATAGATTTAAAATGTGGATATCATCAAATCAGAATCAGAGAAGGTGATGAATGGAAAACAACATTTAAAACTAATAATGGTTTATATGAATGGTTGGTAATGCCCTTCGGACTTACCAATGATCCCAATACTTTTATGAGGCTAATGAATGAAGTTTTAAAAGAATTCATTGGAAAATCTATTATAGTTTACCTTAATGATATATTAATCTACAATTAATCAAAAGAAGAGCACCTAAGACATCTTAAGATGGTTTTAATGAAGCTACAATAGGAGAAATTGTTAATCAATATAAAGAAGTGTAGTTTCATGAAGACAAAACTATTGTACTTAGGCTTTGTGATTTCAAGCAAAGGTCTAAAGATGGACTAGGAGAAAGTGAAGACCATAAACAGTTGGCCAACTCCAAGAAGTATTTCAGAGGTAAGAACTTTTCATGGATTGGCAATATTCTACAAAAAAAAATGATTAAAAGTTTCAGTGGCATATGTGCTCCAATTTTATAAATTATTAATGAGAAAAATCAACCATTCCATTGGACAGAAGCAGCTAATAAAAGTTTCCAATTATTAAAGAAAAAGATCACAGAACAACCTATTTTATCATTGCCAGATTTTAATAAGTTGTTTCAGGTTGAGACTGATGCTAGTGGAACTGCAATAGGAGTTGTCTTAAGTCAAGAAGGAAAACCAGTTGCCTACTTCAGTGAAAAAATTAATGAGGCCAAGTGAAAATATTCTTCTTATGATAAAGAATTTTATGCCATCATACAAACTTTAAAAAAATGGAGATATTATATTATGATAAAATATTTCATCCTCTAAACAGATAATCATGCTTTATAGTATGTCGACAATCAAATAAAATTAAGTCAAAGACATGTTAAATGCATTCAATTCTTAAAAAAATTCACATTTGTCATCAAACATAAAAGTGGGCAATCAAACAAAGTAGCAGATTCATTAATCATAATCAATTTAATTTTGCAATAATTTCAAGTAAATGTTTTGGGATTTGATGAATTGAAAGATATGTATAAAGATGATCCAGATTTCAAAGAATATTATGAAGTTTGTGAAAATCCTATAAGTAGAGATAGAACTCCATGGTTAGATTATATGATCCGGGAGGGACTTCTATTCAAAGGAAAACAATTATGCATTCCAAGATGTTTGATGAGAGAAAATGTGTTGAAAGAAAAACATAGTGGAGGTTTAGTAGGTCATTTTGGGCAAGATAAAATTCTAACACAGTTACAAGCATTTTATTATTTGCCTCACATGTCAACAGATGTAAGAAAATTTGTGGAAAGATGCAATATATGTCAATATGCAAAAAGAATAAGTCATAACACTGGATTATATAAACCTTTATCAATACCAAATCGACCATGGGACTCCATCCCCATGGATTTTGTATTAGGCCTGCCCAAAGCACAGAAAGGAAATGATTCAATATTTGTTGTGGTTGATAGATTCTCAAATATGGAACATTTTATTGTTTGTAAAAAGACAAATTATGCAACTAACGTAGCAAACGTATTCTTCAAAGAGATAGTTAGGTTGCATGGATTGCCTACAAGTATTTTTTCTAACAGGGACACCAGATTCGTGGGACATTTTTGGAGAACTATATGGAAAAAGTTGGAAACCAATCTCATTTTTAGCTCAGCATATCATCCCCAGACTGATTGTCAGATAGAGGTGGTAAATAGAAGCCTTGAAAATATCTTGACGAGTTTAGTAAGTGAACAACCCAAACAATGGGATAAATTTGCATATAAAGATTCACCCAACAAAAGCACTGGATTGAGTCCATTTCAAATTGTCTATGGAATGCATCCGAGAGGAATTTATGAGTTGAGGAACCTAGGAAAACAACAATTCAGAAGTACAGATGGTGAAGACTTTGTAGCCAGTATGCAAGAAATACAACACAAAGTCAAACATCAACTACAAGAAAGCAACAGCAAGTATAAACAAAGAGCAAATTCCAAAATAAGACAACTGGACTTTAATGTTGGAGATTTGGTTATGGCACACCTTCAGAAAGAAATATTTCCTAAAGGGGAATATAATAAATTAAAATTGAAAAAGATTGGACCATGCAAAGTTTTGAGGAAATTTTCCTCGAATGCTTATGAAATAGAACTACCCAAGGACTTTAGTATTTCACCAATATTTAATGTTTCAAATGTTGGGTGTGGAGCCTGATTATCTTCTGTATTCAAAGGTATCGCCTCATTGGACCCCAATTCGTAATGGAGCGGCAACGCCACCTATAAAATATTCACTGCAGGGGAGGTCCAGGGGGGCAGCGCCCCCGAAGCTAAGAATAGATGTAAAATTTCCTTGTAAAATGTTGTAATTTCATAGTCAATCTGGGTTGTTCATTAGGCGGAGATCTGACAGTAGAAGTTATGTTTAATTTAGGGTTTTTTGCCCTATAAGGCAACCCCTCGCTATATATGAGGGAATTGTATTACATCTATGTATATCTGTATTCTCAGTGAGGAAGAGAGAGGAGATTGAGAGTGAAGAGGGAATTACAGAGGATCTAATGTAGGTTGTATCTCTTTATTTTGCTAGATAATATAAAAGGAATGACTGGCTGTTTCTCCGTGGACGTAGCCCAAACTAGGTGCACCACGTATATCTGTGTCTCTCTTGTTTGATGTGTTTTCTGTGTTTATATTTCTGTAATATTTTATGTGTTCCTTTGCTCTGTAATATATAATTTTCTAACAACTAGTATCAGAGCCAAAGGTATATTTGGCTGATAAACTCGCAGGAGAGAAGGGTTCCTAGTTCGAACGGGAGCAATGGCGGAAGATGGTAGGTTTAGGGTCGAAACATTTAACGTCCAAAACTACCAGTTGTGGAAGATGCAGATGGAAGATTATTTGTACCAGAGAGATCTGTACCAACCATTGAGTGGAAAGACAAAGAAGCCGATGAGTATGACCAACACAGAATGGGATATTCTCGACAGAAAAGCACTTGGAACAATACGGCTGTGCCTAGCGGCATCGGTAGCGTTTAATATTTCAAAGGAAATGACAAGAGAGGTTTTAATGTCATCATTGGCCAAACTATATGAAAAACCCTCGGCCTCAAATGAGGTATTTCTTATGAAGCGTTTATTTAATATGAAGATGTCAGAAGGTGGATCTATTGCTGATCATTTAAATGAATTTAATACAATTACCAATTAGTTAAGTTCTGTAGGGGTAACTTTTGATGATGAAGTTAGGGCTCTGTTATTTTTGTGCTCATTGCCAGAAAGTTGGAATGGTTTAGTTATGGCCATTAGTAACTCTATCTCTGGATCTAGTACTTTAAAGTTTGATGATGTTGTCGGTGCAATCCTTAGCGAGGAAATGCGACGGAAAAGCTCCGGTGAGACATCAGGTAATGCTTTGACTACAAAGACTAGGGGAAGAAAAATGGAAAGAGGAAAGAGCCCTGGATATCGCAATAAGTCAAGAAAAGGTAGATCCAAGTCTAGATTAGGGATAGTGTGTTGGAAATGCGAGAAGAAAGGGCACTTGAAGAAAGACTACAAGTCTCAAAAGGGAAAAGAAGGAGACGCGCAACAAGAAAATAATCATGAAGCGAATGTAACAGGTGATGTGTTGCAAGATGCTTTGATTCTTTCATTAGAAAATATTATTGATGCCTGGGTGGTAGATTCAGGGGCCTCATTCCATGCCACACTTGATAGGAAACATTTTTATGACAATGTTCAAGGATATTTTGGACAAGTTCGATTGGGTGATGATAAACCCTGTAAAATCATTGGAATGGGTACAGTTTTCATAAAACAACAAAATGGAAATCAGTGGCTATTGGAGGTAAGGCATGTTCCAGATCTGAAGAAAAATCTGATTTCAACAGGGTAGTTGGGAGGTGAAGGTTTCGTAACTACTTTCACAGATAAAACCTGGAAGGTCACTAAAGGATACCTGGTAATAGCGAAAGGAGGAAAGGTTTGTACATTGTATTTATGCAATGGTATTTCTAATTCTGTTAATGATTTAACCTCTACAGGAGAAGATACGGCATTGTGGCATCATAGGCTCGGGCACATGAGTGAGAAGGGGATGCAGATTCTTCACTCAAGAAATTTGTTGCCAGGTTTGAAGCATGTTGATTTAAAATTATATGAGAATTGTGTTTATGCAAAACAGAAGAGAGTCAGATTCCTTAGAGTTGGGAAAGAAAAGAAGAGCGAAAAATTAGAGCTTGTGCATACAGATGTATGGGGAACTTCTCAGGTATCATCTCTTGGTGGCTCTCCTTATTATGTTACTTTTATTGATGATGCAACTAGAAAAACATGGATTTATTGTATTCGAAATAAATCTGATGTATTTTATACTTTCAAGAAATGGAAATCTTTGGTTGAAAATGAGACATGAAAAAGGTTGAAGTGTCTCAAATCAGACAATGGAGGTGAATCTTGTAGCAAAGAGTTTGATAGGTACTGTAAAGAGAATGGAATTTGTAGGGATAATACAGTTCCAGGAACACCACAAGAAAATGGTGTGTCAGAAAGGATGAACAAGACAATCATGGAGCGTGCAAGGTGCATGAGATTGCATGCCGGATTGCCTTTACAATTTTTAGCAGATGTTGTAGATACTGTTGTTTATCTAATAAACATAGGGCCTTCAAGTTCCTTGGATGGTGGTATTCCAGAGGAGGCATGGACAAGTAAAAAGGTAAACTACTCCTTTTTAAAGACTTTTGGTTGTGAAGCCTTTGTCCACATTAATAAAGAAAATAGAACAAAGCTTGAGGCAAAATCAAAGAAATTTACCTTTATTGGATACAGTGTTAATGATTTTGGTTATCACTTTTACGATTATGAAAAACACAAAATCATTAGGAGCAGAGATGTCATATTCAATGAAAAGGTTTTGTATAAGGATCAGCTGTAGGAAAAGAAACAGGAAAAAGAAAACATAGAATACACAGTGCTTGACAAGATCACAGAAAAAGTGATGGCGCCTGAAAATCATAATGATCAACAGTTAGAACAAAAACCACAACAACAACAAGTACCTCAAACAACTGAAAGTGGTGTTAAAAGATCTACCAAGATAAGTAGACCCTCTGAACGATACTCTCCTTCATTATATTATGTATTGTTGACTGATTCTGGTGAGCCAGAATGTTATGAAGAAGCAGTGCAGGTAGAAACCAGGAAGAAGTGGGAGCAAGCCATGAAAGAAGAGATGGAATCCTTAGCACATAACCAGACTTGGGACTTAGTCAGGTTGCCTGCAGGTAAAACAACATTGCAAAATAAATGGGTTTACAAGTTGAAGGAGGAAGATGGAGGTAGAAAAAGGTATAAATCTAGACTTGTGGTGAAAGGGTTTGCACAGAAAAAGGGTATAGACTTTGATGAGATATTTTCTCCTGTTGTTGAAATGAATTCAATCGGAACTATTTTAATTCTAGTAGTAGCTGAAGATTTGCATCTTGAGCAGTTAGGTGTAAAGACAGCCTTTCTCCATGGGGATTTGGAGGAAGATATATATATGCAGCAGCCATAAGGATATGAGGTAAAAGGGAAGGAGAAACTAGTGTGCAGGTTGAAGAAGAGCTTGTATGGATTAAAAAGGGCTCCAAGGCAGTGGTATCTAAAATTTGACAGGTTTAAGTCTGAACAAGGTTATACTAGATGTCACTCTAATCATTGTGTTTATCTCAAAAGGCAAAATGATGGCAGCTATATTATATTGTTATTGTATGTAGATGACATGCTTGTTGCAGGTTCTAACATGCAAGAAATAAATGTGCTCAAAAGAAAATTGGCAAACTCATTTGCAATGAAGGATTTAGGTGCTATAAAACAAATCCTTGGTATGAGAATAACTAGAGACAACAAGAATCGCAAATTAACATTGTCTCAAAGTGAGTACATAGAAAAGGTGTTGAAAAGGTTTAATATGCAGAATGCAAAACCAGTTAGTATACCTTTGGCTAGCCATTTCAAATTAAGTAAGGAGGAGTGTCCCAAGGCTCAGGAAGAAATGGCTCATAAGTCTAAAGTTCCATATGCATCAACAATTAGAAGCTTAATGTATCCAATGGTCTGCACAAGGCCTCATATTGCACATGCAGTGGGAGTTGTAAGCAGGTACATGAACAATCCAGGAAAAGAAGATTGGATAGCGGTGAAGTGGATTCTCAGGCATTTGAGAGGTACCACAAATCAAGCATTATGCTTTGGTGGTTCAAACATTGTTCTACAGGGATATGTTGATGCAGATATGGCGGGTGATAGAGATAATAGGAGAAGCACAACAAGGTATGTGTTTACTGTAGGTGGAACAACTATCAGTTGGGTCTCAAAACTGCAAAGGGTTGTTGCACTGTCAACAACAGAAGCAGAGTATGTTGTTGCTACAGAGGCTAGTAAAGAAATGCTTTTGTTACAAAGGTTTCTGGATGAATTGGGTAAGAAGCAGGAGTTGGGTAAGTTATACAGTGACAGCCAGAGTGCCATACATCTTGCAAAAAACTCTACATTTCATTCCAAGACTAAACATATACAGCTCAAGTATCATTTCATACGGTCAACATTGGAAGATGGACAGTTGAAGCTGGAAAAGATACACACTAGCTAGAATCCTGCAGATATGTTAACCAAAATTGTAACCAGGGAGAAACTGAGAATTTGCTCAGTTTCAATTGGTCTTCAAGTATGATGAAGAATATGAGAAATAGCCAGGTCCAAAGTGGAGGAATTGTCCAGCAAATGAAGCAGCGGTGGAGTTTTTATAATCAGTCTCCAAGTGGGAGATTGTTGGTTGTGGAGCCTGATTATCTTATGTATTCATAGGTATCGCCACATTGGACCCCAGTTCATAATGGAGTGGCAACGCTGCTTGTAAAATATTCACTGCAGGGGGGGGTTGTAGGAGGGGGGCAGCACCCCTGAAGCTAAGAATAGATGTAAATTTTCCTTGTAAAATGTTGTAATTTCATAGTCAATCTGGGCCATTCATTAGGCGAAGATCTGGCGGTATAAGTTATGTTTAATTTAGGGTTTTTTGCCCTAGAAGGCAACCCCTCGCTATATATGAGGGAATTGTATTGTGTCTATGTATATCTGTATTCTGAGTGAGGAAGAGAGAGGAGATTGAGAGCGAAGAGGGAATTACAGTGGATCTGTTGTAGGTTGTATCTCTTCAGTTTGCTGGATAATATAAAAGGAAGGACTAGCTGTTTCTCTGTGGACGTAGCCCAAAATGGGTGAACCACGTATATCTATGTCTCTCTTGTTTGATGCATTTTCTGTGTTTATATTTCTGCAATATTTTATGTGTTCCATTGCTCTGTAATATATAATTTTCTAACATCAAATCAATACCCCTTTAAGGAACCGATGGATGATTCTACATATGCACCTATTCATGATAAAGTTCAGTGGGAGAAGCAGCTACCTTCAAAACCAACAAAGAAGATTGAATCCATCCTCGGTCAAAGAGTAGCTAAAAGGACTAGAAACAAAGAGTATTCTCAATACTTGGTTAATTGGAGAAATCAACCAGTTGAAGACACTACTTGGATGACAATAGTAGAGATTTC
Source organism: Pinus tabuliformis (assembly GCA_031772625.1). Classification (NCBI taxonomy): domain Eukaryota; kingdom Viridiplantae; phylum Streptophyta; class Pinopsida; order Pinales; family Pinaceae; genus Pinus; species Pinus tabuliformis. The sequence goes on along the minus strand of CM062810.1, from coordinate 618,520,830 downwards.
AAAATATGGTACCAGCATTGAAGAACTTCAAAAGAAAAACATATGATTGTATCTTTTTTCTTCCTCGGTAGTATGATGTAGGAGCATCTCATGTTTAATTTTTATGTAATTATTTAAAGAATTTAGGATTTTCTAGAATTAGTGAGTCATTATAGAATTAATTAGGAGATAAGTAAGTTAGGATATAATCCTAAATTTGAGAGGATAGCTCTCAACTTCCTCCAAATATCTAGGAGGAAGTTTCTCTGGAAGAGATTCGAGAGACTTATCTCCAAATAAATAGCCATGTAATTGTTTGTAATGATCAAGCTTTTGGAGTGTGATAAAATGAAAGAAATATTTGATTGGGTTCTCCTTATGAGCGGTGCACCAAAAGATGAAGATTCTAGCTCAATTACAACTCACTTACATTGGAAAACAATATCTTCTAGAGCAACACATCGTAACTCACACAAATCTAGAACATTCATTTCTCTATTATCTCCAAGTCCATTTACATAATGTCAAAGGTTTTACAAATTATGCTAAGCCATTCTTGAAAAATTTTCAAGTAGTTTGGTCAAACCCATTAACTATAATGTATTTTGAAGAGGAAGAATTGATCTTAGCTTTCAATTTGATGAGTTGGACATAATTAGGACTTTATAAGTAATAATACAAGTTTGAAGCCACTTTTAAATAAGAATTTGGAAGGATCTCAACATTTCAAGCAATAATAATATGTAGGCATGGATTCTAAAGAAATTCATAATATTCTGACAAAGGAGAAGAATAGAGTTTTCTGGTAGAAATGCTAACACCTAAAAGGCATAACCTAGTTGTATTTAGATTCAAGTCACTGTATCAAAAACATCACAGCCTTTGTAGCCACACATTTGAGATTTCCATATCCAACCATAAAATATTTTTTTTTTAATCAGACTAATAAATAAACCCATTTTCTAAAAATTGAGATATATCACCAGTGTGCCAACACTAAAGAAACTACTTAAAATTGTCAAAATAAAATAAAAAATAACTATTTCACCTACGTAAACAAGAAATGTCAGTTATTGTTTTATATAAACTACCAATGGCCCATGGGTGTGTACATGTCATGTGAGTCTCAACCTTTAATTGTCGTGCTTTATACTTAAATTTGTACAATATAGGATTAGATGGGGCGATTGAAGACATAAATGAACTTTTTTTTATTAAGTCCAAATATCCACTATGGATAAGTCTATACTTATTTTGAAGTTTCATCTTAAAGCCTTAGTAGTGTGGGTGTCCCATAGTGCAATACATATTTCGGAGTCTCAACCAACAAAATTATTAACTCTTTTTGTTTTCAATTTATTTGAAATTGTTCATATATATAAAGTTTTAATTCAATTTGAAAATCTAAATAACCATCCTCATATTTTAAAATGATCCATATTTAACAGTTAAACAAAATAAGTGAACGCAATCTCGAGAAAGATATGTCGGTTATCGATACTTATTTTTTAGTTTATAGACCGCTTAATGCGATCAAGCTCTATATGCCCATCGTTAAATTTAACCAAGTACATAATCTCACAGTGAGTATATACAACCCGACCTCATTAACAGACCTATGACCTGTTAAATATTGGTTGTCATGTCCGCTTGACCTGCCACAACATCTCTATTTAGTTGTCGCCATTCATGATCACGTCATCAAAAACTTAAAACTTTGTTTTGTTTTTGAGTATCGAATTTTGGCGAGTTGTTCATTACATGAATTTCGGTGCCTCATTAATGCTCATTGATTGATTGTGTTTTCTGTCCAGCATGGCGAAATGATAAGATAATTTCTAATAAAGTTCAAAGTTTCATGGGAAGACATGAACGGGGCGTTAAATTTGACGCCTGTTTACAAGTTTTCTACCTTTTTAGACGTCAAATACTTTCGATTTCAAAATATACACGTTATTTTTGACTCGCCAATAATTTTTTTAAATGTCATATTGACGGGCATGTAAAAAAATGACCAGTTTCAACCTTTTATACATATATATAAGGATATACGGTTCATGTCCAGCGTTACCTTCAAATTTGTAAACCGATGCCTTCCAACCACATAGATCCAAGGGGGTTGTGAAAGAGAAAGAATCGTGCTGGGGCAATGCCTTGTGCATCCAACCACATAGATCCAAGGGGGTTGTGAAAGAGAAAGAATCGTGTTGGGGCAATGCCTTGTTTGCACAGAGCGACACTTCTGGAGGGTTCTTTCCTGTTTTATTGTTGGATATTTTATTTTTGCTTAAATTTGGAAAACACAAGTTCATAATCTTTAATGCAAACAAAAAAAAAACTTTTAAATGTGTGTATGTAATATTGAAGTTCAATAGTACAAGAATTTGCTGTGAGGCGGTATACCTAACTCGTTTCAATTAATTGGTACCATAGGTTGGTGAAGTTCTTTACCTCTTCAACCACACAATTATCTTATTGCTTGGCTGCAAATCTGCAACTTGCAAGTTATTGGAGTGTGAATTAGCGTGGCGAGAAGGGGCATATGCAGCACTGAGCAGGCATATAGAAGTTGGAAATCATGGAACCTGGAGATCATACACTCAAAAGGTCACCGAAAGAGAGAGGTACTATGAACTTGTTAAATTTGTAAATTTGTTTTTGTAATCAATAAAGACAATCTTTTATTTTTGGTTTTTTTTTAGTGATTTAGACTTTCAACTTTTTCTGAAATAATGAACGAACACATCCAATTTTAGAAATAAAATTTACTTGAAAGCAAATTCCTATTTCAAATCTTTTCGACTCTATGCTCATATCACTAAGATCCTCATAGCTTGGTTGCAACCATCATCAACATCAAAACTCAATATATTAATCAAGATAAAATGTGAACAGAATTGAAAAGAAAGAGATGTAGCTCTCAGGTGTGGCCTGCACCTGGGGACTACACTCACAAAACTTGAGAGATCACTCTCGTCCACTCTATATTTCAATCAATCAAAGATTACATCATTAAATACAATACTAGGAAATAGGAAGTTGCACCCAAACCCCATAACTATAGGAACTAATCCTAAACTAGGGAGAAAGTTACAACAATGTAACTATTTTCTCCATTAATATCAAAATAATATTAATTATTCTCAACTCCCCCCCTTAATGGAGAAAGAGTTCTCCTGGACTCCTAGCATCTTTCTAAACAATTCAAATTTCACTCGTGCAAGAGGCTTTGTAAAAATATCGGCCACATTGTCACAAGTTTTACAATATTCAACAGCAATTTCTTTTGACTGTATTTTCTCTCTAACAAAATGGAACTGAGTGTTTATATGTTTGGTGTTTTTGTGAAACACTGGATTGTATGCTAATTTGATGGTGCTCTGGTTGTCGCTTTTAATAGAAGTGGGTTGCTTGTGTTCTTTTCCTGCATCTTTGAGAAGTCTTCTCAACCAGATCGCTTCACATGTTGCTGCACACAATGCTTGATACTCAGCTTCACATGACGATAAAGCTACAGTACTCTGTTTCTTGCTGCTCCATGCTATGACCCCGGAACCTATGTTGAATGCATAACCTGTGATGGACCTCCGATCATCCAGGTTACCTGCCCAGTCTGAGTCTGAAAAACCTGCTAGAGTAACATCAGATACATCAGTGTATAAAATACCAAAATGAACAGTACCACAAAGATACCTCAACACGCTTTTTGCTGCTGTCTAGTGACTTTCACGCGGTTTTGACATGAATTGGCTCAATACACTAATTGAGTATGCCAAGTCAGGTCTGGTTGTTGTAAGATATATCAGGCTGCCAACCAGCTGTCTGTACATTGTGGCATCTACCTCCTTAGTGCCATCGTCACTGCTCAATTTTAGATTTTGCTGAAAAGGTGTCGCTGCTGATCTACACCGATCCATTCCAAACTTTTCCAACAGATTTCTAGCATACTTCCCTTGGGTAAGAAAAGTTTTCCCAGTATCTCTGAATACTTCTAATCCCAGACAATAGTTAAGGCTTCCGAGATTTTTCATCTCAAAGACTTGTGCCATGAGCCTTTTGATTCCTCTGATTAAGTCATCTGCATTTCCTATTAGAATCATATCATCCACATATAGAGAAATCAAAATAATTTGCCCCTGATTGTTGTACTTGGTATACAAATTTGGGTCATTTAAGCTTCTATGAAAACCATGCTCTATAAAGAAATAATCAGCCTTTTCATACCAAGACCTGGGAGCTTGCTTTAAACCATATAAATCCTTTTTCAACCTACAAACAAGCTGTTCCTGCCCCTTCTTTACAAATCCTTCTGGCTGTACTAAGTAAATTTCTTCTTTTAAATCACCATTTAAAAATGCAGATTTAACATCTAGTTGGTGTAATTCCCAATTACATTTAGTAGTTAAAGCAATAAGTAATCTGATTGTATTTAGCTTTGCTACAGGTGCAAAAGTATCATCAAAATCAATACCTTCCTGCTGTGAGTATCCTTTTGCAACCAACCTAGCTTTTAACTTATCTATACTTCCATCTACATTAATTTTGGGTTTAAACAGCCATTTACTTCCTATAGGTGTTTTGTTTTTAGGCAGCTCTACTAATTCCCAAGTATTATTTCTAAGAATTGATTCCATCTCCTCATTCATTGCAGCTCTCCATTCCTCAAATTGACTAGCTTCTTTATAATTAGAGGGCTCTATAATGTTCAAAAAATTTGACATCAACGCATAGTTTCTCAACTTCAATGGTAATTGAGTCTTCCTACCTGACCTCCTTGGTAGGGGACTTACCTCAAATTTGTTTTCCTCTGCAATAACTGGGCCTGCTTTTTCACCTTCTTGCTATTCTTCTTCATTCTCTTCTTTCTGCTCCTGTTCCTGCTCCCTTTCATCCTCGCTGCTTTCCTCCAACAGCAATGGAATGTGCTAATCATCTCCAACATCAGCTTTCCTTTCTTGTACCTGTTCATGAAAGACTACATCTCTACTTGCAAATGTCTTACGAGACTCAGGATTGAACAATTTGTATGCTTTAAACTCTGTACCATAACCAACAAGGATACATTTTAGTGCCTTAGGGTCTAGTTTCTTTCTATCAGCTTTGGGTACATGTGCAAATGCCTTCGACCCAAAGACTCTTAAATGGTTTACTGCTGGTTTAAATCCATATAAGGCTTCAAAAGGGGTTTTGAAGCCAAGAAACCTAGTAGGACTTCTATTTTTCAAATATACAGCAGTATTTATCACTTCTGCCCAAAAAATATTAGATAGACCTTTACCTTGCAGCATGCTCCTTGCGCATTCCACCAAGGTTCTGTTTTTACGCTCTGCAACTCCATTTTGCTGTGGTGTGTGCGGTACTGTATACTGCTGAACGATCCCGTGAGATTTGCAGTATTTCATGAATTCCTTTAATTTGTATTCTCCTCCTTGATCAAATCGGAGAATTTTAATACTTTTTCCAAACTGTTTTCCACCAGGGTTTTGAAATCTATAAAACATTGGAAAGTCTGAATTTTCTTGTTTAAAAAATAAACCCATGAATACCTAGTGCAGTCATCAGTAAATAACAAAAAATAGCATGCTCCTCCTAGCGACCTTGTCTGCATGGGACCACATACATCAGTGTGCACTAGCTCTAAGATTTATGTTTGCCTCCTCCTATCATGCACAGGGAACTGTTCTCTGTGCATCTTTCCTAAGGCACAACCATCACAGTTTAACTGAATGTTACGAAAGATGGGGAGACCTTCGACCATACCTTTCTTTTGTAACAACATGAGATCCTGCATATTCAGATGACCATTCCTCTGACGCCAGAGTTGTTCAGCTGTCGACTCTCCTGCAACCATGGCTTGCTTTGATATACTTTTTGCATCCAATCTGTATAGGCTTCCAACTCGCATGCCTGTTGCAACAATTTCATTCCTGCAATCCTTTATCACACAATGAGTCTTGAAGAATTCGACATGCATATCTTGATCAGCCATCATGGATACAGATATCAGGTTTTTCTTTATTCCAGGTACATATAAAACATTTGAAAGGTGACTAATCTTTCCATTTGGTAACTTAACTGAAATCACCCCATGACCTTTAATCTGATATCCATTATCATCCCCTAGATTTATTTTTGATCCATTTATAATTTCTTCAAGACTATCAAAAAATTCCTTATTACCTGTCATGTGAGAGGATGCTCCGGAATCGACATACCAGATGTCATCTTCATTCGATGCTGAAAGGGCACAGTCGACTGTGAACAGTCGAAATTCATGACTGAAGTCTTCTTCTTCAACAAAATATCCTCTGTGTTTTGGATTTACCTGTCTCCTCCTTGCCTCATCAGCCTGCTTCTTATAATAACAATCTCTCTGTATATGACCCTTCTTTCCACAATAAAAGCATTTCTTTTCAGAATGATTTGCAAGCATACCTTTATGACAGTGATGTTTATGTGTTGTTCCTCCTTTCTGGACTATTTGCTGCTGTGACTGCTTCCCTTTATATACTCGTCGTTTTGCCACCAGCGCAAGATCGTCACTTTGGGGGTTCAGATTCAGGTTCTGCCATCGCTCTTCCTCTTGCTGCAAGATCGCAGTGAGATCATCAAACGTGGGTGTTTTCTCCCTTGCCGAGACTCCAGTGATGAAGGTTTGGAAATCATCATGCATCCCATTCATTGTAATTGCAACAAGATCTTCATCAGCCACCGCCACTCCAATGGCCCCCAATCCGTCTTTAACATCCTTAATTCGCACGACAAATGCAGTAGCAGACTCCCTTTCGTCCATCCTCATTGAAAATAGCTTTCTTTTTAGAGCCAAAACTCTGTTTGCATTCTGAGTTTCATACAGACTTTTGATTTTCGTCCAAATCTCTGCGGACGTTTTACAGTCTCTGATGTGTGCAATGACATTGTCTTTCACAGACATCTTCAACAGGACTTTGGCTTTGTTTTCTCGTTTTTCCCAGTCTTCCTTTTGTGTGGTTGCAGTCGGCTTCTGCTCATCGCCTGTCACTATAGTCTAGGCATTCGCACCTTCGAGCAGGGTCTGGATCTTAAACTTCCAATTCGTGAAGTTAGACCCGTTGAGTTTACCAGATTCGTTAAGGTAAGATTCCATCGTATTACTTATTGTGAATCTACTTAACAACAACAAAAAACAATACCTATCATATGAATCTGTCACCTCTGCCACCGATCTACAGTGTCTGGCACTCCTGCTCCAATGAGCAAATTCGGCGTTTTCAACACAGTCGAAACAATGATCTGATCACAATTGATCCGATCCACCTCTCCCGGATTGATCTACCACTTTGTCGATCCTGCTTTCCCTGCAGATCGCCAAACGAAGTCGAGGTTTCCCGCAGATCTCCTCTAGCACTCTCCCGATCTGTCTCTCCTGGACGGATCTGCAACTTCGCTGATCTGCACCGTTTGCAAACCGCCAAACGAAGTTCACACTATTCACAAATCCCCTTGGCGCTACCCCGAGCGAAAAATCCGCGCTAATTAAAAATCGGTGTAAGTATCTGAATTGGCGCGACTTTCCCGGTAAAATCCCGCGCTAATTGGGTTTTCTGGCGCATTGGCGCGATTTATCCCCAAAAATCCGCACTAATCGGGCTTCTGGCGCGACTGTCAGCGCAAAATCCGTGCTAATCGACCTTTCCACTCAGAAAAAAGAAATTTCTGAGTCTGAGCCAGGTGTTCTGCAATCCACCTGCTCAATTGAGCACAGAGCTCTCGTGTACACACAGCCACAAAGGCACTTCAAGCCACACAGGCTATTCCAGCCACATAGGCAATTCCGCCACACAGGTGACAAAAAGTCAGGCTCACTCAAGCTGAGCTCTGATACCAAGATAAAATGTGAACAAAATTGAAAAGAAAGAGATGTAGCTCTCAGGTGTGGCCTGCACCTAGAGACTACACTCACAAAACTTGAGAGATCATTCTAGTCCACTCTATATTTCAATCAATCAAAGATTACATCATTAAATACAATACTAGGAAATAGGAAGTTGCACCCAAACCCCATAACTATAGGAACTAATCCTAAACTAGGAAGAAAGTTACAACAATGTAACTATTTTCTCCATTAATATCAAAATAATCTTAATTATTCTCAACTAATCATTTAAAAGGGCATAGTGTTGTACATGCTACTCATCTGACTGTCAAGCTTAGAGATTAGCTTTTCACATAAATATATCTTGATATTGTTTGTAGCCATTCTGCTAGATATTAACAATTCACCCTATTGGCCAAGCTTACGGAAAGCAACGCTGGCAGATTTAAAACCTTGTTTTGAGGGTTACTACTTACTAGACTCTTTTCGATTGTGTTTTCCTCATATCTTGGGGATTCTCATTTCTTCATTGGGATTACCCATGACCAAATTGTAAATGACTAACTTTACTCGTACCTTGAGATAGAACCAGTGTAAGGATCTCCCAGGGATTTCATGAAAATAGAGAGAACAAAAAAAGCTAAGGCTGAATAATATATTCTATTGTTCACCCTATGTATACCTATCATCTGCGTAGCGGAATGGTGGAGTTTTGTTGCAAGGTGCTTCACATTTGCTGTAAGGGGGAACATCCCGCTAGTAAAGGTAGGGGAATTGGCATCCATGACCACGTGAATTTAAATTCGAATCTAATTGATGGACAAAATTATAATGATAAACTTCCAACGATGCACCCCCTACTAGGTTGCTAGGTTCACAGGTTAAAAAACCGTGATTTGCTAAGCGCTAAGTTACAACTTTGCATTCATATTAAAAATATTTTCATGCCTCGAGGCTCGAAGACTTTAGGTACCTTTTTGTCGTTTACACATTTTGAGAGGGAAACGCAGTTGGTGGGTGGGTGATTTATCTAAACCCACTGACCGTTGACAACCACTGTGTATATATACACAATATATTTATATTGTATGTGTATATACATAGAATATAACATCTGAGGCTCTCTGTAATACATTTATGTAGCAGAGGACAAGTAGCCAGTATACATAGAATATAGCATCCGAGGCTCTCGTAATACATTTATGTAGCAGATGACAAATAGCCAGTGATGGAAATCTGGACAGTAACACAAGTTACATGGGTTGTGAAAGTGCGACTTAAAGAGGTTTGAAATTGAGACCATACTTTTTAATAGTTCTTGGCCATTTCACTATTACCTAATACCAACTTACAAGTCTCTTGAAAACAAGAATATGACAAATCCTTATGTAAAAGGTGGATGATTCTAAGGGTGAAGTAAAGTTCATTGGTAGCCAATTATGGAAAATGAGACGGGAATAAGGTTTAATAATAGAAATATGCAAAGAAGTGCCTCTTGCACCCATGGGGGCTTCACTCAATGAACCTCGGACATATCACGTGCGTTCGTGGCATATTAAACAATACCCTTAATTTGACTACATATTGGAAAATACCTCTAAAAATCACATTCTTTAAACACCTACCAATACAAACGCAATGCATCTTCCCAATTTAAAAACCCCTAATTTCATTAGATATTGTAGGTATCCATATTTTCATTAACATTTTCTATACCCCTTTATATTTTTCATTAACTTTGGACTCCATTTTTTATACTTACTAGTATAAAGTCCCTCTCCCCCCTATATATCCCCCAATATATTGTGTCATTTTTTCCTTAATAAATATCCCCCAATATGAACCCACATGGTATGGTATTGCTCCCCAAGTGAAGCCCCTATGCTTGCACCATCCACTCTTTGTATGCGCATGTTTGTTTTTTCTTAATTATTTAAAAGTTTGTTTAAAAAATTGGCGCTCAAACAAATTAATTTATACATTTTAATTCAAATATAATATGATTTGGTTTGCAAAGGAATAATGTGAACGACACTGAAGACTTAAGTGGGAGTTGTGAGTTCTATTGGGCCCACTTGAGCTGATTCTTTTAGTGAACTACTACTTTAACTTGAGTTAGGATAGTCGGTGAAAAATTGTGAATAGTCAGATTATTCAAAATAAATTGACTAAAGTAATGAATAAATGTATTAAGGATCACATTGGCCTACATAAATCTTAAAAGGTTAAAATTCTAACCGAATACAACATTCATCATGTAGCTATAAATCTCTATTCTCCTTATTAGAGTGTACCATTGTGTAATGCCGTGTACACTTCCCTTCAAATTCATTGTGTTTGACCAAAGGTACTATAGGAATTGTGTGTTACAGAGTGTGTAGCTGTCATTCAGTGCCATCTACCCTTCTAAGGTTTGGAAATGACAATCTACTTTTACCATTTAAAAGCTTGGCCTATTGAATCGTGAGAGTGGGACCGATGGTTAAATTTAACGAGATTTGTTGTGTATATTGGGAATCGGCACCTCCTTTCTACAAAAGTGGAATCTGTGTAATGTATTTTTAGTTTTGGACTATATCTACTTGATTCTATTGAAAGATATAGGGCCAATGCCATGGATGGAAGGATCCCTCTTTGGTTGATAGGTACTGTAACTGGTATTATCGTGATTGGTCTACTGGGTGTCTTTTTCTATGGTTCATATTCCGGATTAGGGTCATCCCTATAGTAGGGGAAATGCACTTACTGTCTGTGGGAAATAGTATACATGCGAAATTGAAAAATCGATAAGGCCTTACCCTTCTTTGATGCACTTACTGTCTGTGGGAAATAGTATACATGCGAAATTGAAAAATCGATTAGGCCTTACCCTTCTTTGAAGGGTAAGGCGTTATCGAAATCTCTTTTTGAGATTCTTTCTATATTAATCTGAATTAGAAGAGAAGATTCATACAAATAAAATGACTCTGTCATTTACTTCATTCAATGCCTTTCAGTAAAGTGATGAGCCAATCTATTCTTCCGCTATATGATCGGAAAAAATGTTTGGAAGGAGGTCCAGGTAGTGATACTCAACCCATTCAATTAAATCACATAGATTGGACACACATATTTAGTTTCTCTTGCAATTTGGGTGACCAAATAAAAATGTCCATAACTTTTTGTCTTTTATATTTGGAATCCATAACACATACATGCCATGTGGTTTTTTATTTAAAAACCTCACAAAAATTAGGGATCTAGTTATACAGGATAAGAGGTTTATTCTTATTCATTTCCATTTTAATTTTACAAAGATCGAGAAAGCTTCTCAGGGCAAAATAATAGTTATCCTATATATTTGTTATTACATGCCATAGTTTATTTGCACACAACATTTACAAAATCATTTTTAAAACCGTCAATATCTAAGCTTTATGAAAAACCAAGGTCAAGAGGATGAGTGGCACATGCGTTCCATGAATTTGGACAGTTCACGGTTTATAAATGCTTTTTATATTTACATATATGTTTAATAATTTATCATTATCTTGTTAAAATTTAGGTATATTTTTTAATTAACATACAGCGTTATTTTATAACATGTTTTATGAAGTTGTAAATGTAACAATTGTTTTTTGTTAATGAAAAATGGCAAATCTCTTATAATGTAATGATTATCCGAAAAAAATCACATACTTTTTAAATACAATATTAACAATAAATCCATTTTCAAATTAAATTTTAAATATTAATCATAAATCCATTTTCAAATTAAAAATAAAACTGAATGTAATCAAAATTTTAAAATAACTAAACATGTTTACATCATCCAAATTCTAAGGTTACACAACTTTACATCACACATTTTGCCGTTATTTAAATAGATCCAAATACTTTCAAAATCTATAATAAAGATCACGAAATTATAAAGAGGGAAGATTGTTACTAAACTTAGTATAGTCGAATCAATTATAGCATGAGACCAGATTGTTACAAAAATAGGCCTCCTCGAAAATAGACTTCCTAGTTACTCCGAAACTCGTCCACGTATGGAGTGCGGACATTGAGAACCACATTCGGGACTTACTCGCCGGCGGCTCCATGTGCGCGGAAATCAATGACAATTAATGACACGCCATTTATATTTTAATTTCAACTTAATTTTAAGGATAAGTCTCTCGTGATGGAGCGCGAACATTGAGGACCACATTCGGGACTTATTCGCCGGCGGCTCCATGTGCGCGGAAATCAATGACAATTAATGACACGCCATTTATACTTTAATTTTAATTTAAAGGCTCTTTATGAGCTTCACTGCATTTAAATTTTAATACTCGGTCCGGTCGGCCGTATCGTATGCAATGTTCGTTGATATTTCCAGTATGTGAATATGTTTTCGAATATTATATATTATAAATTAAATTATAATGACAATTTCTCACCTGAGCCGGTGTGATAATGATAGAGGGCAAAAAGTCCACGTCCGCCACGGTGGCTGCTCGCTTCGTATACTTTGAAATCTCTTAAACTGTTAAAGACGGATGTTAATTACAAAATTTTTCATTAAAATATACACATGTTTTATTCCTTTGTATAACAATACAATGTTGCTGTTTATGGTTAGGTACTGATGTTATTTTATAACATAAATTATAAAAAGGGTATATATATATATACATATTATATATATATATATATGGAATACAGTGACAGTCGCACGACAACTTTACTTTTTTTATATTTGACGTTCTATGTTTGCCATGGAAAAAGGGGTGTGACAAATTAATATAGTTTTTATATGCGTTTATAATAGAGATAAAAAGACAAAGATAGCATGTATTTTTTGAAGTACTACTATTGTAATTAATTTATACAATAAAAATATTAAAATATTAATGGTCTCTATTTTAGTGGTTGAGAAAAAAAATTAAGATTTTCCCATACAAATTTAATTTTCCTAAAATTTTGATATAATGAATTAGAATATATATAATAATAATATAAATATAAAATTTTCATAGAGTATTTTAATTAGCCATAACTATGACTAGGTTATAAAATATTATATAAATTACATGATTCAAAATTCAAATTTCATTATCAAATAAAAATATTCATTCTAGTATTATAATATTTATAATTTTTTAAATTAAAATGTTTTAAATATTAATCAAATAATCAAATCATTTCTTAATTAATATTTTTATTTATTTATGATTTTTGAACCTATCTCATGATAAAATGATAGGATATGTTCCAAAAACTATGCAATTACCTAGACAATTATTGTATTTAATTTATTATAGTTTCAAAATATATCATTTATCAACCAGATTTAGAATTTGTTGATGTAACCAATATGGATTATATAGGAAAGTCATATTTGAACTTTATATTAGTAAATTTGTTGATGTAACCAATATGGATTATATAGAAAAGTAATATTTGAACTTTATATTAGTAACCAGGGAGAGATCGTTTTTTTTTTAAATTATGTTTGGAAGTTTTTTTAAATATAATTTGTTATATTTTATATTATGGTTAAAAAAATTGTACTAAAATAACATCTTAATTTTCTTATTTATTTTTCATTTCAAATTAATAATCAAAACTGAAATAACATTCTAATTAAATTTATTTTCTTTCATTATAATCAGTGCATTATATTTTTAATATTTTTATAATATTTTTTATCTAAATCATTCATTGATACAAATTAATTAAAATGTACATAATGTTATTACGTGAATAACCAAATATTTATTTAATAAATATAATTAAAAAAAAAAATTTGTTGTTTGTTTAATGAATTTATCACAATACTTTACGTGTTAATGTAAAAATCTAGTCCTTTTCCCTTCCAAATAAACATGATTTTAAAATTGTACATTGAAAAATACAAACGAAAATATTTTTAACATTGTTTGGACACTTGAAATCACCTGTGTCAAATTCCTTTAGTACCATTGAAGCAACCATTTTCTTGATAATATGTGAAACAAAAGAAAATGAATTTCTGGATTTATGGGAATTAAGAAGTTTTTTTCAAATTTGATTACAAATCAAGGCATTCAGTTAGTGAGGCATGGGAGATTACAAATCCCTTGTGGTCACCTATTGTGTTTGGGTTAGTTATGGGTATCAGATGGTCTATGAACATTTTACACATGTTTAATTTTACTATAAGATCTATGTTCTTTTGCCCACAACACGATACTCTTTTACAGTTTTATCCTTTTTTCAAGTATCAGATGGTTTATCAACATTTTGCACATGTTTAATCTTACTTTGAGATCTATGCTTTCCTGCCAACAACATGATACTCTTTTACAGTTTTATCATTCTTTGCAAACACTCTTGAAGAATGATATAATGCTATCTTCATATAATACTTAGGACTGACTGATTATAGTAGTTTTTTGGTTCTTTGGGAAACTGTAAATATTTTTGAAATCCATCTTTTTATTTTGGTTAATTGGTAGTATACTGATTTTTTTTGTAACATTGTATTTTTCTTTTCTGGTTGATGAAAAGATTATTTTTGTTTTGTACGAAAAAAAAAATGGATAAGTCTATTAAGGGGGAGGCACTGCCATGAACAAGCTATATGTCATTCTTAAGGCTTGGCTTTGTGGTTGAATTGTAAACTGTGTTATGCTCATTTCGGGTATGCAAGGGTTCTGGTTTGATTTCCTTTGAAGTTAAGGTTGCAGCTCTGTAGGGAGCTTGGCACTTATATTTTACTTATATTTTACCATAATTGTGTTGTCAATTTACCCTCTATATTTTGAATTTTAAATTAAGTTTATGAAGCGCTTTTGGCTATGAACAAACTACAAGATTATACCGGTCCCTCGACTGGGACTTTTTTTATTTGTATAATTTCGCTTAGGGACGAGGGTGATTCGAACCCTGGATGGAAAGTTATGTTTTGATTCTAAAAACTGTTGGGGAAATATTATATGAACTTGTTTTTGTCTCTAACCAATTTCTGGAAATGCAAGATTCGTTATTGTTAATTGTTCTCTCGGATTAGTCTCTGTGCCACTGCTAGACTTTCGCTTGCAATTCTATGGATGTTTTCTATCATACTTCGGTATATTCAACTGATGTTTTAGAAATTTACGAGCACGGGTTTATAGTGGAGGAAGCATAATGTCTCTGTTCTATCTTGCATTATCTTAAATGTCTTATAGATAATACAAAGATTTTATCCCTGTTCTTGTTTTATGTATATGAGAGTTTGGTCGATATCTTTGCATCGCTCTCCGACCAGGTATTCTTACTGAAGTATTTCCCCTTCTCGTTTTAACTGTTTCCTAGTTTTTATTTTTGGAAGGAAACTGTATAAATTTTCCCCTTCTTGTTTTAATTGTTTCCTAGTTTTTCTTTTTGGAAGGAAAGTGTATAAATTTGACTGTGTGGGGGATATTTGAGAACTTCGAATATTTCCTTTTTTTTCTTTTTGAGTATGTTTACTCTGTTGAATAGTTGAATAATTTTAACGGAGTCTATAATAGAGTTTCGCTATGGTGAAAAATCCCCTCTTCTTTTTTTTTCTTAACAGAGGATTTAGTGATTTTTTTTTTAACATACTCTTTTTTTTTTCTAGTTAATACTATGCTATTCTATTATATACATGAACAGGAAACAATTACAGTCATTGAGTCATACTGCCCAAGGCCATGGATGGCACTTTGGACTGGAGGTTATCAGAAAGAGCAGCCCACGCAGGGGCACCGCAACTGAGACATACCGCCCGCGCAGGGGCTTTAAACCACAGAAGTGTTATCAGAGCCAAAATTGACAACCCGCGCAGGGGCTCAGAAAGAAAAAAGGAGACCTTCATTAGGAACCCGCACAGGGGCTTCAAAAACCATTCGACAAGATTTCTTTTGAACCATACATAGACAGCAAAAACATACAGTAGGCCTAAGCAGACATAGAAAAACATGGGAGAACTTGAGCAGCGTCTGAGAGAGTGATGCTGAGCAAGAGGACGGCTAATCATCCGGCTCCTCCTCGATAATTGGGTACCAGCCATAGTCTTCAGGGAGAGGGTCCGGTTCTTTCTTGTCCCCCGTTGGAGAAGGCGCTGCCTGAGACGGAGGTGGATTAACAGCACGCTCTGGAGCTGCCTCTGGCGATCCCTCGACATCCCTTGAGCTTCCTGCCTGGTGCATCTTCTTGCTGGGGTATTCCTCGCCCTCATCCTTCGGTTCTTCAAGGAAAAGGACCGAGACATGGGCGTTGATGCGGGAATTCTCCTGGGAGCTACTGAAAGAGAAGACGGCCGTGCCAAACGCAGGTAGAGGTGCCGAGTCCGGTTCTGGGCTACTAGAGTCCAAGAATTGGCTCGCTTGGATGGGATGGGCTTCTGCAACTCGATGGCAGAGGCATCGACAGCAGCGGGATTGGGGAGATGCATCGGAGGGGCGTGAAGACCCGCCTCGACTAGTGCCTCGACGGCTGAGAAGGCGTTGTCGAGGCCTGACCATTTTCCCACAGATAACCGGGGGGAAGAACAGAGCAGAATAGGAGGAATTGGGGAGATTGAAGCGCCCTCCACCCGCTCTTTCAGCCTGGAAGCCGCAGTCAATTGACAGAGGAATGGCGTGAGCAGTAGCTCCGCGAACCATAAACACAGCAGATGCACACTCCCTAAACCATAAACCAGTCTCCAGTTTCTGAGCGTGAACCAACACAATGCGATCCACCCCCTCACCATTTTTAACCTCCTCAGCATTTCCTCGAACTCTACATGCCATAACTGCGCTCTGTAATCGCACCTGAACCCCGGACAATGCATTAAATTGCCGTCCCTAATCGCACTTGAAACCACGCTTATAATCTTCGGCGGCGGATCGCATTGAATGCCTGTCTCAGGCATGAGGCCACACATGGCTTCCATGTGGCTCCTCGCCTTCAACCATGGTGTCACCCGCATCCCGGGAACATACTCGTTATTTATATAGAATAATGAAAATGAGGTTTTGTTCTCCGCATATCATATTTATGTTTAATTTCACTTCTATGTTTAGATTTATAGCATTATTCGTTCTATTTCTCATAAAAGCATGAATTTCATTCTTGAATTTATAGAATATCATAATACACTAACATGACAATGCCAAAAACAAGACAGAGCTCTAAGTAATAAACAAGTGATATCATTACTTATATGAACCATTGTTTAGCTTGAAATAATCCTTATCTGAACCGTTCTCTAGCTTGAAATAATCCTATTTCAGTCTGTACCCAGACCTAAATTCTTTATATATTTACCTCCCAACCTTGAAACTACTTTAGTAGTCTCCCCCCAGCTGTTCTTGAATACATGAACTGTAATTTTCTTGAGATTTCTAGCCTCACTACCCTCCGATCCAAACCAGACATGGCCCTATAGGTATGTCTGACATTTCAGCACAACCTGTTCCTTAGTATTTTCCTTTTTTCTTCTTTTCCTGAATCTCAGATACCTCTCTTGATCCCCTCAATAAATATTTAAGAAATTAGTTTCAAGAACTTAGTTAGGAACAAGTAACTGTTTCCCTAATTGTTTATCGAGTAAGAATAATATTTACTGTTAACTGTTGTCTTCATTAAAAAAAGAATTAACTTCCAAAATGATATTTTTAAATTTAGAAAATAAATAGTTGTTCAAACTGCAGTTATTAACATATTTACATGGTTAAGGGATATCACAATTGGTTAGTTAAATACACTTAAAATAATTGCAAAACCGTTAACCATTGAAAATGGGTGTATTTTGAAATTTCAACCTTGGAACATTGTAATATATATATATATATATATATATATATATATAGTTTATTAAATTATATATATATATATTTTTAATTGATAGGTAGGTGTTATTTATCACATGTTTAAAATTTGAGAAAGAAAATATTTCTTAATTAATGAAATATAATATATATATAATAAATTATTTATATAGTTATTGAAAAAGTGGTTAAGTTTATAATAATCTATATATAATGATGACAAATTTTTTAAATATTATTTAAGTAAAATTACATTACTTTAAATAACATAACAGAAATTTAAAAATTCCTATTTTGTTACTAGAAAAATAAAATTATGTGAACTATTTAGAGTTTTATATTGAGATCAGATATAATAAAATAAAATTTAAATATTTTTTTATTATATATATATATATATATATATATATAATATTAAAAAGTAACCTAAAATCTTAACAAAATTAAAAGAAATTAGTATAAGTCTCGGTGAGTTTTTAAATATTTCATTAAATTTTAATAAATATTTTATTTATTAAAATTTTAAATTAAAATAGGATCTATAAATATATTTTCAAATTGAAATAAAATTTAATTTAATGAAAATTTTAAAATAATTTAAAATTTTAAATCCAAATTGTTACTATTTTAACCTTTAAATAAAATCAACTACTTTAAAAATCTATAATAAAAATCACTAAATTCCAAAAGAGAATATTGATGAGGAAATGAGCCTACTCCCATCAATCTGAGTAAAAAAACAAGAATGTTAGAATAATTGGAATCTTTGAAAATCAAATTATTAACTCTTTTCTTTAATGATTTTTAATATTTTGTTTTTTTAAGTTATTTATAAAAAGTGAATTATTTTTTATTTTTATTTAAAATTTATTTTTAAATGTATAAATAAATTAAACTTAAAACTTATTTAGGTGGAGGAAAAATTTGGAAACGTTAAAACTGACACGTGATTTAAGTTTTAATAAGTGATTTAAACAGAGATAGTTGTAATAGTTATTTCTTATTGGTAAATTGGAAGGGCATTTATTTTTTTTACCAATTTTAGGCACATTATTTGAAATGAGATTTTTATGAAGACAAAAAGATTTAAGTAGTTATATTATCACTAAATAAACACAGTTAATACACATTTCATTTAAAAATAAAAAATAAAGCCATTCCATATTATGAAGTTAAACTAGTAAACTATTATTCAAATATAAAATAAAATTAATAAACTATTATTTAAATATAATAACCTAGAACTAGGTCAAGCTCTAGGATCCATATAAAACACTAATCAAATTTCCACTTTGAGACAAAAGGGATGAATTTGAAATTCCAGGCTTCGTTTACAGTTAGACTACGACTTTGGGTGCCAAAGTCGTCCATGTGTCGGATGCGGACATTGAGTACCACATGGGCGACTGGACTGTCGTCATCTCCATGTTCGTAGAAATCATTTTGGTCTGGGCGGCGGCCTCATTAATGACAATTAAGGACATCCCATAAATATTTTAATTTCAACTTTATCAATTAAAGGTCTTTATGGCGTTCAGACATAAGTCTCTCCTGATCACAAATAAAATATAACCTGGAATTCATTGAATTGAAAATTTGGCCGTCAGAATCAAGATGAGCGAACACGGAAGTGGAGAATATTTCATATAGCTTGAAGAGACGAGTGAACACGGAAGCGGATAATATTTCATATAGCTTCAAGAGACGTGATCGTGAAGGAGACTGGAAATATGGCTATAAAAGAGGACCTACGGTCTCCAAAATTTAACTGAAAGTTGCAATTAATGCAGTGCTGAGATAGAAACGAGTGTCTGCAATATGAAATCGATGGAGTTCTCCTCGATGGCGATCGCCTTGCTTACAATGGCGACGATGAATTTGTATTTTGTATCTGCGGAGCAATGCGGACGGCAAGCGGGCGGAGCTCTTTGTCCCGGTGGCTTGTGCTGCAGCAAATGGGGATGGTGTGGCAACACGGACGCCCATTGCGGGCAGGATTGCCAGAGCCAATGCGGAGGATCGACTCCCACGCCCCCCTCACCCACTCCCGGTGGACAGGGAGTTGCATCTATCATCACTGAAAGCATTTTCAATGAGTTATTGAAGCACAGAAACGACGCCGGTTGCAAGGCCAGCGGATTCTACACCTACTCTGCCTTCATTGCGGCTGCCAATGCTTTTCCCTCCTTCGGCACCACCGGCGATGCCGCTACTCGGAAAAGAGAGCTCGCTGCTTTCTTTGGCCAAACCTCCCACGAAACCACAGGTCATATTTTTATCTCTATTACTTGTGATTTACCTCTGTGATCTTATTTGGATTCACATCTCATTGCGTAAGAAATATTGGTAAACAGGCGGATGGGCGACGGCCCCAGACGGCCCGTACGCGTGGGGTTATTGTTTCAAAGAGGAGCAAGGCAATCCTCCCGCCGAGTACTGCCAGCCAACCTCCCAGTGGCCCTGTGCATCTGGAAAGAGATACTACGGACGAGGGCCCGTTCAATTGTCATGGTCCGTCGTTTCTATATCTTCTCAGTTTTAATTTCTTTAATTATATTCTGCACAGACGCACCCAAAAAGAAATATCTGCATGAAATTTAAGCCTAATGCTCAGTGTACTCAATTTGATTTGTAATATTCAGGAACTACAACTATGGACCGGCCGGCAAAGCAATCGGATTCGACGGCATAAACAACCCGGACATTGTTGCTAGCGATGCCACGGTCTCTTTTAAGACGGCGGTGTGGTTCTGGATGACCGCCCAGTCTCCAAAACCTTCCTGCCACGACGTCATGACCGGGAGATGGAGTCCGTCCGGCAGCGACACCGCCGCTGGGAGAGCGGCCGGATATGGAGCAGTTACCAACATCATCAACGGCGGGCTGGAGTGCGGGAAAGGCAGTGACTCGAGGCAGCAGGATCGCATCGGCTTCTACAAAAGATACAGTGACATTCTTGGGGTGAGCTACGGATCAAACCTGGATTGCAATAACCAGAGGCCTTTCGGCGCTGCAGTTCAATCTGAACCTCGTCTTATCAAAACCGTGGTTTGAACACTTCTCATAAATCTGAGATTTGGGATTAGCAGCGGTTCGATCTCCATCTGTGTACCCGTTTGCCATAATAAAATATAATAAAATCCATACCAAATAACTGTGGCATTGGACGGACGTGGCGTGCTTCCCTAAAGGTTGAGAATAATGGGGATTTGGTGAATCACATGAAATCTTCATTTATGTTTCGAGTATGTGAATATGCTTTCGAATATTATATTATAAATTAAATAATATTGACAATTAACATGAGTATGTGAATATGCTTTCGAATATTATATTATAAATTAAATAATATTGACAATTTTCCTCACTTGCGCCGTATAGCGAATGTCCACGTCCGCCACGGTAGCGGCTCGCTTCTTATACTTATGAATACTGTTAAATACAAATGTTGAATGCAAAGAATTTCTTTAAAAATAGACCCATGTTTTATTCCTTTGATACACACATAAAATATAATAACAATACAAAGTTATCACTTTATAAACTTTACTGCTGTTTATTCTTAGAATTCTAAAATAAGAGTTGGGTACAGATGTATATACACACGGATATACATGGAATACGGGCGACTTTATCACTTTATAAAGTTTATTGCCTTATCTAATACAGTAACCGGACAACTTTATCACTACAGTCTATTGCCTTGCACAAAGATAATACAATTGTAATTAATTTATATTAATTATAATAAATAAATTTATATTTAATTATAATATAAATATAAATATGTGAATTGGTATTTTTCGTTGCTTAGGGAAATTATTGAAATTTTTCCAGAGTGGTTTAGCTCTCATGATAAATTTTGATTTAATGAACTGGAAAATGTATCTTTTTCATTCATATATAATAATAATATAAACGTAAAAATTTTATTGAGAGGTATTTCAATTAGCAATTATCATATTACGAAGTATTATGTAAATTATGTAATTAAAAGTTTAAATCAATAATATCTCAATTAGCAATTATCATATTATGAAGTATTATGTAAACCATGTGATTAAAAGTTCAAATCAATATATATCAAAATCAAACAAAAATAAAAATATTCATAAGGAAAGACTCCATACAATATTTTTTTGATTGAAGCTAGTCTTTCACTGCATTGAAAGCATGGAGATAGGAGGAGATCATCTTGTCTGATGTTAAGAAGAAAATAAACACTACAAAGATAAGGAATATTCTCTTGAGCTTCTAAGTGAAACTCCAACATTAGTCTTCATTATAGAAGTCTTATTTAATCACTTACTTTCTTAATGTGATAGACGTAGATGTTGTCGTGTCCCTTTTTTTAATTTTTAAAATAAAAGTAAATATTTTTATTTTTATTATAAAATGACAATTTTATATATTTAAAAGTATATTTTATTTCATTTTGATTTTTTATAATATAAAGTCTATGGGTTGTTAGTTTATTTTTTCTAGGTAATAATCAGTTAGTCAAATTTCTTAAGGTGATTTTTTGTTTGCAAAATTTAAGAAAAGGTTTGTATCTAGACTGATAAAACCTCTCTAGACACTTTATAAATTTATTCATTCTGATTTAATAATTAATAATTTTATTTTTTTAAATTAAATTTTATTTTTATGTAATTTGATCCAATCAAAACATTTTAATTACTAATTGTAATTATTATTTTTTATAATTTTATAATTAATAATTGTAATTAATTTATTTTATTTTATTTTTATGTAATTTAATTTAATAAAAAATATATTTAAATCTATCTAAAAACTAATAAATATATTATACCAAATTGCTGTATGAGACTCATTTGTTTTTGGGACAAGAGAGTGACCATTTTGTTTGTGGGAGAAGGAACCCACCTCCGTGCAGCTATTTGACTGTTAAGTCTACGAAAGCATACATACTCTACCCTTCTGGTTTTGAACTTGTGACCTCTGTGTTAAAAAACAAATATTTAAAATATTTAAAACATTAATTTTTATTTTTAATGATTTTATATTTTTTTATTTAAAATGTTTAAAACATTTAAATTAATTCAATTTGTTTTCTTTTATTTCAAATTACTATATTATATTTTTAATATTTTTTTGATTTAAAATATACACAAACATTTTATTTCAAATTACTATATTATATTTTTAATATTTTCTTATTTGAAATATACAAAAACATTTTTTAATATAAATTATTTGAAATGAAGTCCACCGGGCTTTGGATTGACATGAATTGGTGCACTGTTAAGGCACTCCTTGCTGGATTGACGGTGAATTGGTGCACTGTTAAAGCACTCCTTGCGATTAGTTCGAATTCCCCGTAGATACTTACTACCAAAAAAAATTATTTGAAATGAAAATAATATTATTATATGCATAATGAAATACTTACTTAATGATTATAAATATATAAAAACAAAAACAAAAGTTACTTGTACAATGAATTAACCAATATCCTTTAACATATAGATAGTGTGAAAATTTCGTCTTTTTCCCTTTCACTTTCCAAATAAATTTAATTATGTGATTAATCATGTTATTCATTTTAAAGGTGTGCATTGAGTAATACAATTGAAAATATGACTTAGTATTTTTCCCTTCCACTTTCTAAATAAACATGATCATCTTATTCATTAAAGTTATGCATTGAGTAATACAAAAAAAAATGTTCTTAACATTGGTTGCACACTTGAAGCCACTTGCCTCAAATTTCTTTTCTATAATTGAAGCAACAATTTTCTTGATCATATATACAACATTAAATAGGATTTCCAGACTTATTGGAAATAAGAAGTTTCTTTCCAATTTGATTTATTGTTACAATAAATTTACACTCAATGCACTTCTAAAATTGCTAAAAGAAGCACCTCAATTAGTGTACATTCTTAACCTTCAATCTTTGAATATCTGGGCCTCGATGTATCTTTGCTGAATTTTAAAAGCAAACAAGATCTTGCTCAAAATTTCTACAAAATAGACTCATAAATAGATAAAAAGGGTTTTGTCCTCAGTCAATTTGAATGGATGACCAACATTAAATTTGTGATATAGACTATAAATTATAATTGTAAAATATTATAAACTTAAATAATTTTTTTTTATATGACAACTCTAGCGGATAATTATTTATGAAGGGGTTATGATGTAAGAGTCGCGAGAATTGTCAACTAATGAGATAATGCAAATAAAGAGGGAAAGAGGTGGTGCATGCTAAGACGGCACATTGGACGCCAATATTGAGAGAAAACAATTTGCGTTGCATGGTTTGAACATAGTGTATGACCCCATCAATGTCCAATCACCTACTAGAACAAGGTTGGTGGTTATTTATGAGATTATGAGAGTAGAAATTATCTAGGGGATTGTAATAACCATAAAACCATGCTTAGTAACCTTGTCTACACTACTAAATAAATTATTATTTGAATGATTTTTCAATGAAGGTTGAGTGTACAATGAGATAGGCTTGAATTTAATAAAGGAAATATTATATTAATTTGAAAATGACTTTTGAGTAAGAGATATCTAAATTTATCATGATAATTATTTAATTACCATTGAGTTCTTTATAAGAATTCATTAAAGTGTAACTTTAGTTATGATTATATCACACACTAGTTAAAAAACTTATAATTGATAAACAAATTTATCTTGGAAATACAAATGGAAAATTAGATTCAAATGATTACTTTAACCTTATTTGGGAAATTTCTTGTTGCAATGTAGATTATAGGTTCATGGACTATCAAAAGTTTACACAACCAAATTTCATATAATTTGTCACCACTTAGCCAAAATACCTCTTATAAGTGCAAGTCCAAGAAGATACATAAGTAGAGATGGGAGTAATGGGAAGTTCAAACATCCTTATCCTTTCATTTACCACTCCTAATTTTCTCTCTTATTTATTTTTTATATTTCTTATTTATTAGTTTCATTTCCTATTGCTTTATTTTTTTTAATACTTGCATTGCCTTTTTTTTTTCTTCTAAACCTCATTAATTATTGAATTCTTTGTGGGAACTAAATATTACATCCATTCATTTTTTTCATTTTTATTATGGATCACACCTTCCCAGTGAGAGGTATGATAGGCTTCTAATCTCTAAAAGCGTCTAGGAAACCAATCATTAGATTAATGTGCCTCTTATCTACTTCCTTGGATAATGGTTGTCACGTCTAGCTCTTGGCCAAAACTAAATATTACATCCATTCATTTTTTCATTTCCATTATGGATCACACCTTCCCAATGAGAGGCGTGAGAGGCTTTTGATCCCTAAAAGCATCTAGGAAACCAATCATTGGATTAATGTGACTCTTATCTACTTCCTTGGATAATGGTTGTCAAGTCTAGCTCTTTTTTATAACTTTGGATTTGGTTTTGGCTCTGGCTCCTAGTTATAGCTCCATCTTTATTTGGATTTGGTTTTGGCTTTGGCTTTGGCTCCTAGCTATAGCTCCATCCTTAGTTGTAGCTCTAGCTTGTGGCTTTAGCTCCTCACTCTATTTATGACTCTAGCTTTAGTTTCTAGAGTCCATTGGTATATTTAAGGATTCATTTTGGTACTTTTTGGGTGGAAAAATTGGAGCCTTTGGCTTGTAGGGCCCATTTCATGGGCAAGAGCGACATTAGTGATTTGGTTTCCAAAACCTTCAAGGATGCATTGAGGTCTTAAGTTATATTTTTGGGTCAAAAAATTGTGGTATTATATAGTAGTCTCCTAACCAACGAATCAAATTTTTTATGGTGATTTTTTTTATGTAAAATTTGAAAGTTAACAACTATAGAAATTGTATCTCTCTAGACACTCCATAGATTTAAAATTAAGATAAATTTAAGTCAATTTAATAATTAATAGTTGATAATTTCAGTTTTTAAATCAAATTTTTTATAGTATTTTTTTTTAATGTAAAATTTAAAAATTAACAATTATAAAATTTTTATCTCTCTAGACACTTCATACATTTAAAATTAAGATAAATTTAAGCCAATTTAATAACTAATAGTTAATATTTTCAGTTTTTTAGATTAAATTTTATTTTTACGTAAATTAATCTTTATTTATTTTTTATTTTATTTTTAGATTAATATTATTTAACCTCGTAAATAAATATTTAAATCCGTGTAAAATCTTTTAAATATAAATATGAAATTATTTATTAGATTTTTTTTAATTAATAAAAATATTATAATAATATATATATATAACACGCCATCATGAACCTTAAACTTTGTTTGGAGTATTAAAAGTTGGCGAGTTATCCACTTACATAATGTTTTTGTGCATCATTAATGCTCGCTGATGGCTTTGTTCGTTGTCCAGGGTCGCAAAATGATAGGAGAATCTCAAACAAAGCTGATAGCTCGATATAAGTCCGTGGGGCCATCAGTACGAAATGAAAGATTAAAATATTTCAAGTCGAGAAGGCGTGAACGATCAAGATTTACTCGTTTGACGCATATAACTCGGGTGGCCGGGCCCCTTAAATTTCAGTGTATAAAAGATTTATGGAAAAACAAGGTCAGCATGATTCGTGGCGACGGCGTTACATGAATTAGGATGGTGATTATAATGGACTTTTTATATTTGTTTATATGTTTAATAATCTATTATTATTTTGTTAAATTATATATATAATTGAATTTATATGTAGGTTTATTATGGTTTATATATCTATATATAAATAATTGAATTGACACATGTTGTTCGTTGTTTTATGAAATTATAGATAAAATATGTTATTATTGTATTATTGAGGAGTGGCAAATTTTATTATAATTCAATGGTTATAAAGATTTAAATTTATTATAAAATTTAAATAAAATCTCACTTAATATATAAATTAAATTTCATCTACAAATTTACTAAAAAAAAATTATTATTTTTATTAAATTTCTAAACTTTGACTTTTATTAAAATTTTTGTTAATAAATTTTTAAAAAGTCCAAACAATGAGTATATATATAATCAAATTCTCTAAATGTATTAAACCTTAAACTCAATATCTTAAAAATAATAAAATAATATATTTTAAAATTTTCATATATGAAAATGTGAACATGCTTTTTATAATTTTATATTATAATTAAAATAAAACCAGTTTTAAATATTTTTTTATCATTTGTATTTTCTAAATGAATTAATTTTTAAACATACCTTTTAGGAATGTTATATTATGATTAGATATAATAAAACAAATTTTAGATATTTTGTTATCTTTGTATTTTTTAAAATGAATTAATAAATAAATAAATTGAAATTTTAATAATCTCAATTATTTTAAAATCAATTACTATAAAATTTTATAATATTTAAATTTTGAACTGTTTAAATAAAATATAATTAATAAATTTATTTTGGAAATTATGTAAAAATTTGTATTGTCTAATGATATTGGCCAACACTTCATCATGAAATTTTACTTTAAAAGAGTGAAGTGTTTACTCAAAAATGTCTTAGATTATAAATTCTTTATTCAAACCATGAAAATATACATTTTTTTTTATAGGTAGTAGGAAAATCTATTATCCAGCATTGGGAATAGCTATCTAGTAGGGATAGTCATCGCTCTTGTTATCTACGAATGCAAGGTGACTCATTACACTTATTCAAAGAAAACCACACCAACTGGACACCTGTTCATAGTTCTTAAGGGGCATGCTTTTACTCCTACCAAATGCCTTTGGGTCTTGGGTTGTTGACCTAGGGATAGTCATCACTAGCAAAGTGACTCATTACACTTATTCAAAGAAAACCACACCAAGTGGACACCTCTTCATAGTTAGTAAGGGGCAAGCTTTTACTCCTACCAAATGCCTTTGGGTCTTGGGTTGTTGAGCTATTTTATTGAGTGCAAGGAAGACAAACTCTTAACTAGACAAGCAATTTTAGGACATACTCCAAATCCAGTAAAAGCCTACAATCTAAACATCAATAATCCATTTTTACATAAAAATAAAACTTAATTTAATTAAAGTTTTGCTCCATCTAAATTTAAAAAGAAGTTGTCTACAATCTAAACATCAATAATCCATTTTTACATAAAAATAAAACTTAATTTAATTAAAATTTTGCTCCATCTAAATTTAAAAAGAAGTTGTCTACCAAGGCGTCAATTTTACTTGGATGACCAAAAATCCCTACAATTTGACCTTTTGTAAGAGTGCTTGAATCCAATTTTTTATGGTGGAAATAGATTCAACACCAATAAAAACCTTTTAAGCAACCAAAATCCTCAAACTTAACCTTCATAACTAGATTTCTAAAATAATTCACCAAATTTTATCAAAATAAATTTTCAATATTTTAAAAACAAATTTTACACTCCTTAAAATATACAAATTTCAAACCTGCAAAATTTATACAAATTTCAAACCGACAAAATGTCCTTTAGACCCAAATACTTTCAAAATCTACGATAAAGATCTAAAAAGACCCAAATACTTTCAAAATCTTCCATAATGATCACTAATTTCTAAAAATAGGAAAGATTGTTACTAAAAGTAGCCTACTCGAATAAACTCGAGCCGGAGACAACAGTGTTACTAAAATCAGCCTCCTCTAAAATAGAATTATTAACTTCCAAAATCATCCATGTGGGGTGTAGACATAAGGACCACATTTGCCTCTTGACTTTCCGGCGTCTCCACATTGTGCGTGGAAATCACCTCATCAATGACAATTGACACGCCAATAATATTTTACTTTTAAGATAAAGGGTCTTTATGGTTTTAGAGACAAATCTCTCATGATTTGATGGCTTAGGCGAAAAAGTGTGATGTGATAAATTATTATAGTTTGGTTTTTTTTTTTTAATATTCGGTTAAAATAGAGATAAAAACACAGATTTTATGGTTTTTAAGGAGTGGAATGACAGTTAATTTATAATAAAAATACCAACTTATTTTTTTAAGCAATGTAATAACAAAAAAATATAGAGATATTTGTGAAGTGTGGAATTGATTATGTTATTTCTTATTATTATGATAATTAATATAATAATATTAATAAATGTGGTTGATGTATGGATATTAATGACATGTAGAATTATATTAGTAAATATATTTGAAATTAACTAATATATATATATTTTTTGCTAAGGCAAAAGTCGATCTTTCTTTTACATTAATTGAACAAATATGTTACATTATGAATAAAATCCCCTCGTCGTTGAGGAGACAAGAAAACTAAGGAGAAGCCCACAGGGCTAGCCAAAAGGTTGAGCAGAGAAAACCAAAAAACCCTGGCTAAAGAACCTAAGAATCTGGCAAAGCAATCCGCCAACCAAACAACGAACGAGGTTGAGCATGCAACGACAAGACATTCGTATTTTGGTGGGACCCAACCTCCAAACTACCCGTAAAATCAAGACCGTAGAAAAACACCTGATGCAACCGACGGTGGCGATTAATATCGCACCGAAGAAGAAGGCCACTCGTTAGTGAGCGGGGAGGGGCGGTTTCCAAACCGCCTTCCTGCCACATGGAGGAGCCTGAGAATGATCGCTCCGACGAGGCCCAAACCACTTCCCAAGTGAAAGCGGTGCGATGAGGTGAAAACCACCATTGTAGCGGTTTATCCTTCCGACCCCGAAAAACGAGAAAATCCTGCCGCCAGGGGAATTGGGATTTCTTCCACGCAGACTGATTCTTTGTTTCAGAACTTGGAACCTGTAAAGGAAAAGGAGCAGTCCCATGAAAAGGAAAAAGAGGAAACCACTGCACTCCCCCAGCCGAGCAAAGAAGACCAGCACGCAAACTTCGCTTAATCTTTTCCTACCCCGCGAGCCCAATGATCATAAATTTCCTTGTCCTCAGCGGCTTGAGCCTCGCAGATGGCTTTTAGCCTGCTAGGAGGCATATCCTGCCAGTTCCTGTTTATTCTACATCCTGTATCAATGACTCCTTGGTTGGCCAGCAGATCTGCAAGTTTATTGGCCTTTCTCCTAACATGATTGAAGCTAACCGTACGAAGGCATTGGAGATGTTTATGGATTCTCTGGTAAACTTGTATGAGTCTCCACTGCTTAGATACCCTTTCAGGCGCTGTTCCATAGCTGATTTTCTTAACTGCATTTATAGAAATTTCGGAGTCGGCTTCTATGAGAACATTGTAGCTGTGATTGAGAATGAGCAGCTCCAGACATTGTTCCAACGCCATTAGTTCAGCCATGTTGTTGGTGGCTTTGCCTAAATGGCAGTGGAAAGTGAAAATTATTTTTCCTTCATCATCTCTTAACACACCTCCATAACCTGCTATTCCTGGGTTGCTTTTTGAAGCCCCATCAATGTTGCATTTTAGATACCCTCTTGGAGGAGGATGCCAGAAATCCTTTTCCCTTTCTAACACTCTTACTTTTTTTATAAGACCCTGGAGAGTAATCTCATTAATTCCCAGCTGTTTGAGAGTTCTCAAATCACGCGCAGTGGGAGGATTCGAGGGGCAATTGCGCACAGAGGTGGAGACAAGTTCCTTAATTTGCTTTAAAATTAGATCCAACAGGCTAGTGGCAGTAGATTTTTCATCCTTGAAAATTCTTTTATTCCTTTCCTTCCAAACATTCTAGATAGTGAAGCTTGGTGTTAAGGTCCGCGCTGAATTAAGGATATCATTTTTTGAAAAGTTATTTCTCCACTTGTTCAGGGTATTAATGATGCTTCCTTTATCTCTGTCAGTCTGATGAAAAATGAAGTTGAAAGACTCCCACAACCAGTTGATATAGGAACAGTTGTTAAGAATATGATTTATAGTTTCCTCTTGAGCCTCACATAGTAGGCATCTGGAGGGCCCCATGACCCCCCTTTTCTGAATGTTGTCCCAGGTTAAGATTTTCTTGTGAAGAACTAACCATATAAACAGTTTGATCTTCATCCAACCTGGTTGGTTCCAAAGTTTTTGCCAGGACTTTGCCGAAACGCAGGGATCTAGGTTAACGGTGATTCTCTTGGCTTCTTGGATGTTAAAGATGCCTTCTTTGTTTTGTCCCCATCTTAACTGATCCGGCCCCTCTGTGACCAAGATCTTTTTCTGTTCTAAGATTTTCATAAGTTCTTCTGTTTTTGCTAGTCTGGGGTCTCCTCCTCTACATTCAATTTTTCTCCAGTTTCTCCATTTCTCTGTGTCATGAGGAGGATACCAAAAATCTCTAACTTTTATTAGTCCTTGGGAATCAGTTTCCTGCTTGATACTCATAAAATCCTCCCTTAACATCATGGGTTCTTGTTTCCATTTGTCTTCCCAAAAGAGGGCCTGTTCACCATCTCTGATTTCCCAGAAGCTATTGTTCTGAACTAGGCTTCTGTTATCCCAGGCTTTGTTCCAGATGTGGGAGCCTTTTATGTTCCCTTCCATTCTAATGAGATCACTTGTTAGCCAGGAGCTGGCATATTTTTCTTTCTAGGTTTTGGCCCATTGTGCATCTGGCTCTTTAACCCATCTCCACCATATTTTAGCTCCTAGAACTTTACTTAGAATCTCCTACTCATCTAAGCCTATGCCTCCGTGACTTTTGGGTTTGCATTTTTTCTCCCAGGAAACTAGGGCCCATTTCCTTTTTGTCTCCTCCTTACCCCAGAGAAAGTCTCTTTGGATGTTCCTGAGTTGCTGTAAAACGCCTTTGGGAGCTGGCAGGGTTGAAAGAAAGAAAATAGGGATGGATTGAAGAACCGCCTTCGTCAAAATCAGTCTGCCAACCAGGTTCAACGCTCTAAAAGTCCATCTTTTGATCTTGTCATGCATCTTGTTGAGCACTGGTTCCCAAACCCTCTTGCTCAATGGTTTGTCCGTTAGGGGATGCCTAGATACTTGGAAGGAAGGACCTCCCTTTGGAAGCCCATAATTCTAGAGATGTTCCTTTGAATATCAATGTTAGTGTTAAAGAAAAAAAATTGATTTAGAAAGATTGACTTCCATGGCGAAATCTTTTAAGGCTTTTTTGTACTCTGTAGCTTCCTTGACTGTGGGGATACCCTGCAGCATGGTGTCATCCACAAATTGTTGATGATTTAAGGCTTGTCCGTTCTCCGTTAATTGAAGGCCCTTGATCTTTCCTAAAGTTTTAGTTGTTTTAATAGCTCGTCCCAAGCCTTCCATCATGAGGATGAAAAGAAAGGGAGAGAGTGGGTCTCCCTGTCTAAGGCCTCTGGAAGGAGAGAAGATTTCCGAGGGCGCCCCATCCACAAGAATTGAAAAACTGGGAGAGGTAACCATAGCCATTACCCATCTGATCCAGTCATGATCAAACCAAAATGTGGCAAGGACCTTTTTGATGTAAATCCAGTTTACCTTGTCATAAGCTTTTGCAATGTCTAGTTGCATGATCATACCGGCCTGCTTTTTGCTGGTGAGAGAGTGAACGACCTCGTGGGCCTAAATAATATTGTCCAAGATTTTCCTTCCTTCCACATAACCAGACTGTTCCCCAGAAATCAAAGAAGGAAAAAGAGGTTTGAGTCTGTTGGCCAAAATCTTAGAAATAATTTTGTAAACAACATTGCATAAAGCAATGGGTCTGAACTTATCAGGAGTCAGGGCTGAGTCCTATTTAGGTATCAGGGAGATGAAAGAGGTGTTGAGGGCTTTCAGAATAGATTTGCTCCTTCTGGATTCCTCAACCACCTCCAAAATATCCTGCTTGACAACATTCCAGCAGGCTTTGAAAAAGTCCACATTGAAACCATCTGGCCCTGGAGCTTTGCCATTCTGCATCTCTTTGATCACCGTGCTAACCTCTGCTTCAGAAACTGGTTTGTTCAGGTTGAATTTATCTTCTCTAGACACCATTCTGGGAATATTCTTTATAATTTCTTGGATGTGATGGGCTCTGTCTGGATTGTTTTCCTTAGTGATACCTCTGAAATGTTGAACTATCACAGCTTCGATATTCTTGTGAGTGGTCTGAAGCTCCCCATTTTCATTCAATATTGAGGAGATTCTATTGTGCATTCTATTGGCTATGGTGGAACGATGGAAAAACTTAGTATTTCATTCCCCTTCTTTGAGCCATTGAACTCTGGACTTTTGTCTCCAGAAAATTTCCTCCTGTTTGCATAAATTCTCCCACTCCTGGTTGAGTTTTTCAGCTTGCTCATTCTTGGATTTCTCAAAACCTTCTGCTATCATTGCTTGGTTTAGAACCTGCATTTTGATCTCTACTGATTTCTTGTTTGCAAAAATGTTACCAAAATCCTTCTTGTTCCAATCTTTTAGTTTGTTTTTTATGTACTTTAGTCTTTTGTGCAGGAGGAACATTTTGGAGCCCTGAATCTGAAGATCTTCAGACCACCATTCTTCAATATTGCTGATGAAGTCAGGGTGGGAGAGCCAGATATTTTCGAATCTGAAGGGTCTGTTCTTGGGAGCATCAATTCCTTTGATTTCCAATTGGATCGGCCAGTGATCAGAGCCTCCAAATGGAAGAACACTTGCAGATATTTCAGAATCTGTGAGCATTAACTTTTCAGAGATAAAAAATCTGTCTAACTTAGAGGCAACCTGAGCGTCACCTCCTCTTTTGTTATTCCAGGTGAAAAGCCCATTTTGAGTTTCGGAGTCAACCATCTTCATATCATCCATGAAAGAATTGAACCCTAATGAATCCCTACTGAGGATTCTGGTGCCTCCTTTTTTTCCGTAAGAGATTTTATCATATTAAAGTCTCCTCCAATGATCCAAGGGATTTCTTTATGTCTACTTCTGAGTTCTACCAGTGAGTTCAGTAATCTAAGCTTCTCATCTATTCTCTGGGGACCATAGACATTCGTAACCAGGAAGGTATCAGACATTCCCATTGGTTGAATGATAGCTGATAGGTAATTTCTCGTTGCCTCCGCATCTATAATACTGACTGATTGGGGGTTCCAGAGAGTAAGTATACCCCCCGCTGTGTTTTCTGCTTTAACCTCTAGAAACTCAAATTTACTGAGCCATTTGCTATGGATTTGTTTTATTTTCTGAATGGAGCATTTTGTTTCTTGAATGAAGATAATGTCCACCATTGCTAGTTTCATTCTATTACTTAGCATTCCCTGTTTTCTTTTACTTCCTAGACCTCTGATATTCCAAGAGATGAACTTCATAATTAAAGATTTGTAAAGGAGTAGCTGGTTAGATCTTTCATCTTACCTAAGTCTATCATTAGCTTTCCGCACTCCATGAGGAGCTCATTTTGCTTTTTTCTGCCTCTCTTCCTCCCTGGATTTCTAGTGGCTAGTCCTAGATTTAGTTTCATTATTTTCACCCCTCTGAGCTCCTGTTTGTGGTTGTTCTTACCTTTCTCCTGTCCTTGATCATGTGTTTTCCATAAAGACAGTTGTTGTATCCTATTGCATTCATCTTGGGGCAGAGAATCTATTCCTCCTTTGTTTCCCTGTAATAGGAAACCTTCCAGATCCAAGTTTTCCTTGTCGAGGATTTCTTGTAGTTCATGCTCTTCTAGATCTGTTTCACTTTGTGTCATTTACTTTTCCATTTCCATTTCCAATTCATTTCTCATTGTTTCTGTAAGAGAGTCCATGCTCGGATAGAGATTTAAGTCCTCTTTCTTTTCTTTTTCTGTAGCATCTTCCTCTGGATCTTGACTTTCTCTTGTGGTCTCTTCAGTTTCTTCTAGCACTTTAAACTTATTCTAGTTGCCTCTTTGCCCCTCAATGTGTTGTTGTTTAGTTCCTTTTTTTCCTCCCCTTCCTTTATTGGCCACTTTCTTAAAGTTTTCGGTATTCTTCATTGTATTGAGTTTTTCTTTGTTTTCTTCTTTGCTGAGGGGGCAGTCTCTTAACAAATGCCCATGTTCGTGACATTTTCGACATCTGAAGGATATATGCTCATAGTCAACTGCTTGCACCAATTCCTCATCCATCACTTCAAGGATACTTTCGTCCGGCAGAGCTCCTGATAGATCCATTTCCACACAGATTTTGGTAAAGGAGGTATATTTTCTCCTTCTTGTGGCTTCAAAAGCTTTGATATAGCGCCCTAGTTTATTATCGATGGCAGTCAACGATTCAGTTTCACAGTAATCCAGAGGTAAAGAGTAGAGCCTTACCCACACAGCAACCGAGGAGAAAGTCTCCCTCTCTGGGACGAAATTCATTTTCCATGGTCTCATATAGAGGCCTGCTACAGCAAAAAAATAGGGTCCTCCTTCGAATATTCTGTCTTTGTCTTCGATGTTGGAGAATAATACTGTGAAGAACCCTTTTGAACCCAGATGTAGGCCAATGCTTCCTTTGGGCTTCCAATGATACTTGATCCAAGTCTGTAAAGCCTTTTCAGTGGGCCATAGTCCCATGAATTTAAAGATTATGGCATAGGTTCCCATATGTTCCTTGTGCTCCTGCAGAGCAGGGTCATTTAATATTACTCTCGGAGTGATTTCTGCTTTTGGTTTGCAGGGTCTTTTTAGTTTTTTGTCTCTTGAACCTAGATTTTTGTCTTCTTCCTCTTTGTCCTTTGTGCTGCGGTTTTCTTTTGTTCTGGTCCCATCTGTTTCCTTTTCATGGTCTCTGGATCTGTAGTTCATATCACTTTTACTATTTTTCTGTGGGTCCCTTGCTGCCGCTGGCTACTGCATCTTTGTAGGAGGGAGCCGAGCTCCCTCCCCTGCCACTCTCCATACGTATCGACCTCCTCTTTCCTAAAGAATCCTAGCCGCCGTGATTCCTCACTAGTCGCCCCACCGATTTTTCGTGTTCATCCCAAATTAACTAATATATATTAATGTATAGATTCAATATGAAAACTAATATTGATTAAGTAAAGTCTTTCCTGAAAAAATCACGTTCAAATTGTTAAATCTATAGTTAATAAATAATAAGTAGTCAAACGTTGATGTAATGTTCAGAAAAATAAAAGATAAAAATACATAAACAAAGAAGTAAATAATAAATATTGTATTTATTATTATTTACTTATTTATGGTTTTGAGACTTCTGCGATTGGAATTCTGTGTGGTTGTGTCTTCCGGATTCATCGCATCTGTTGTTTTAGTGCATCGACGTTTCGAACCCGCCTCTGTGGTTCATCATCAGGATGAGAATGATTGAAGAAGTCAGAGAAGGGATATGGTGAATAAATAGGTGAAGATAAGGGAGAGTGCTTGGCCGACAAGATTTAGATAAGAGAGGTTTATTAATTAGACTTAGGAATGAAAAAAATAAATAAATAAATTTATATAATTATGAAAATTTTATTCATATTTTATTTATCCTTTTATTTATTTGTATTATGTTTAAATCTTTTGTGACTTAATCATGATTTTTCGTTATGAATGGATATGTTAGTTGATTTGTATATAAATGTTTATTCATATTTGCTATGCTTTGACATAATTAGTTTTGTTTATTGGACTAATTACAATTGATTTAATGTATTAAGTTATATATATATATATATATATATATATATATATATATATATATATATATATATATATATATTTACAATTGATTTAATGTATTAAGTTATATATATATATATATATATATACATTTTTTATTTTTTTATTTTTTTTTGATTTACTATATATTATGTTTTGATTTAATATATTGATTTTAATGTGTATTATTCTTTGTTTTATTTTCTTGTAATATATATATGTATATTGATTTTATATGTATTTTTCTCTATACCTATGTATGTATATTGATTGGTAATGTTATTAATGTATTAATATATTAATATATTCATCTAATATTTTATGATATATATGTATATTTTGATTTAATAAATATTATGTTTTGTTTTGTTATAATGTGATGTATATTTATTGATTTAATGTGTATTATGATATTTGCTTTAATTACCTACCTTGCTTTGAATGTGAAAGCTTAGCGTATTTCTTTTTTACCTATTTATATGTATATTGTTTGATTTAATATATTATGATATATATAAATTAATTTAACATTGTTATGATAAAAATTTTATTTAATATATATAGAATTTCATTGTGGAAATTAATAATATGTATATTGATTTAATATGTATTGTGAGTTATGTTTATTTCTTTATATATATTAGTAATATATATATGTGTATATTGATTAATATGTATTGTGAGTTATGATTATTTCTCTATACCTTGTATATCTAAATTGATTGGTATTGGTGTTAATGTATTAATGTATGGTGTATTGATCTATTATTTTATGATATATATGTATATTTTGATTTAATATATATTATGTTTTTGTTTTGTGATGTATATTTATTGATTTAATGTGTATTATGATTTTGTTATAATTACTTACATGTTTTGAATATAAAAGCTTAGTATATTTCTTTTTTATACCTATTTATATGAATATTGTTTGATTTAATATATTATGATATATATATATATTAATTTGATATTGTTATGATATTTATTTATTTATTTATTTATTTATTTTTTTTATTTTATTTTTTTTAATATGGAGATTAAATTAATTAGATGAGGTGAAGGGTATATTGCATTAAGAAGGTAACGGAAACTAATCGGACATAGGGATGAAAGAGGAATGGAAACGGGGGACTAGGAAGTGGCAGAATCCTTTATTATTGTGGGAATCCAGTTGTCGCTTATCTTCCAACCGTCATCGCGATTTAGGTTATCAGGGCGTTTCCTTATTTCAATAGCTTCTCTGAATTTCATGTGGTGGTAATGCTCAATTTTGGCCATGACACAGGAGTCTTCAATGCAAATGTGGTGATTGGTTTTGCTAGAGTGTTCAGCTAAGGCTGAGGTTTTGGAGCGGTTATGGTTAATATCTGCAGCATGTTCTTGAATCCTTGTTAATATCGATCGGCCGGTTTCCCCTATGTATGACTTTCCGCATGAACAAGGGACCAAGTAGACTCCTTTGTGGTGTTTAGGGTCAATAGGATCTTTCACTGATTTAAGGCATCTACTGATTGTTTTTAAAGGTTTGAATGTGGTTTTTATTTTATTCTTTCTTAATAAGTGAGCAATTTTATCAGTGGTGCCTAGAATGTAAGGGAGGTGAACTGTACCAGTATAATCATCCTTATGATGCTTGTTCATGGGTTTTTCAATTTTCTTGAAAGCCTTGATCCCTTGGTGTCTCTTGTATCCATTCTTCTTGAAGACTTTTAAGAGGTGGTTCTTTTCTTGTTCAAAGTTATCATGATCTGAGATACGAATTGCTCTTGTTGCCAAGGTGTTTAGTACCCCAAGTTTCTGAGCTGGATGATGGTGAGAGTTAGCATGTAGGTAGTGTTCGGTGTGAGCTTTTTTGCGATAGACCTGGTGAGAAATAGTGCCATCTTGGTTCCTTTTGATGAGGATGTCAAGAAAGGGAAGACAACCATTTTCTTCCACTTCCATAGTGAATTTGATGGAATCTGACTGGCTGTTAAGGTGTTCAAGAAATTCGTTTAGTTTTTCTTTTCCATGAGGCCAAATGACATAAGTGTCATCAACAAATCTTTTCCACAATTTAGGTTTTAGGGGAGCAGACTCAATGGCCTTAGTTTCAAAATGTTCCATGAATAAATTGGCAATGATGGGAGACAGGGGTGATCCCATGGCCACACCACATGTTTGTTCATATATTTCATCTTTGAAGCTAAAAAAGGTAGATTTCAAACAGGCTTCAACCAATTTAGCTGTGTTGGCATCAGTGATTTTGTGTACAACTTCCATGGCTTCGTTTATAGGAATGTTGGTATAAAGGGCTTTTACATCAAAGCTCACTAAGATGTCGTCTTGGTCTAGCTTTATGGGTTTGATTTCCTTAATGAAATGGTATGAATCTTTGAAAAAGGAGCTGGTATTTCCTACCAAGGGTTTAAGCTTTTTAGCCAGATGCTTTGCCAGGTGGTAAGTGGGGCCACCGATAGTGTTGACAATGGGTCTAATTGGAATACCTTCTTTGTGAATTTTAGGGGCCCCATAAATCCTAGGGGTGTAGGGGTTGGTTTCAATGAGATTCTTCATGTTGTGTTCATTGCTGGCTTTCACCAGGTTATTGACATTCCTGGAAATCTTCTTTATGGGATTTTTCTTTAATTTGATGTAGCAGCCGCTGTTGTTTAAATGGTCAAGCATCTTCTCATTGTAGTCTTCGGCGTTCATTATAACTGTTGCACCCCCTTTGTCTGCTTTTAGGACTACAATGTCTGGGTTTTGGTTTAAAGCTTTGAGAGCCATGTATTCTTGTTTTGATATATTACTTTTGGGAGGCTTGGCTTTTCTCAGTATTATGGAACAATCTTGTCTGATGACTTCTTTAATGTTGTCAGGCATGTCTTTAATCCCATACTCTATACTACATACGATATCATCTTTGGGGATGGTGTGTGGCGCTATTGCAAAATTCAGGCCTTTTTCAAGCAGACCTATAGTGACTTCATCAATATGTGTGTTTGAGAGGTTTATTACGCTTACTTTTTTCTCATCTTGGGATCAAAGTTTCCATCTTAGTGTGATGATGAACTACCCCTGGTAGGTTGGGATCAGAGTTTCCATCTTGGTAGTTTGAAACATTCAACCCAGAAATTTGAATATGTTTTTTTATCGAAAAACTTTACTGAATACAAGATGGATCACAAAAACTTGAATTAAAAAATTATTTTCAATAATCATAATAATAATAATAATTATAATTATAATGATAATAACAAATTTAATAATTATTTTTAACAATATTAATTATATTACAACTATTGACATACCTTATAATAACAATATTATAAAATATTATTATTATTATTATTATTATTGTTTTTTTTTAGACAGAAACGGGTAAATTTTATTAATCGGCGCCAAAACAGCAGCCGAGAGCCGTTACATTCCTGCTCTGGCTAATAGCACGGAGCAGCATTTTTCTAAAGCGCCAGGAAAACTTGCAACAGGTACTGAGACACCTTGAAGATGACAGGAAAGTCACGAATGAACGCCCGAAATTTAGCAGATCAGGGGCCGAGAGGAGATCCCCCCTTTAGGAGCCTGTAGATCCAATCTGAAACTGAATGAGTGCTTCTACCACGGAGCTGAAGATGATCGCCTGGCGTCCTTTCCACGGAAAGCAGAGGGAAACCGCATGGAAAACAGGGGAAGGAGCATGCTGGCTTTTAAGAAGTGAAGTCAAGTAAAACCTGCAGATATTCGGTCGAAGTCACAGGCTTGGGAAATTAATCAGTAAATCCAATGTGCCTCTCTGTCAACCTTGGAGAGAAATAAAGTTGAGAGAGGTCACAGCACAGAGAAATGGGGATAGGTCAGGTTGCTTCGATACAGAAGGTTGGCGATCGGATCAGGGAGAAAAAGGCCGTGGTTTGGAAACAGAGTGGAACCCAGGGGGAGGGGGACCCAAAAGTCACAGGTCTTAAGGGATATTGCAGATTGATTCAGCTTGATTAACAGTAAGAGATCTTTTACTTCGAAGAGAGCCAAGATTGGCTTCCTTGTCCGCCTGGGAATTTAACTTCCTGGGGATGTGATAGAAAGAGATTTTGAGAAATTTTGGCAATATTAACCTGATTTTCCTGAGGACGGTGGATAATTGAAGCTTAGCAGGATTCTTATGAGTATTCAACGCCTGGATAATGAGCCTGGAGTCCCCGAATACAGAGATGGAGAGGAAGTTACCTTTAATCGCTTGATTCAGACCCTGCCACAGAGCAAGAGCCTCCGCTCTGTTATTAGTTTCCCTGCCCAGACCCCAGGCAAATCGAATCACAGTGGAACCATCAGGACCTAGGAGAACCCCTCCACCTCCAGCGATACCAGGGTTGCCTTTAGAGGCCCCGTCGAAAAATAGACAGTGTTCATTCAGAGCCGATCTCCACTTAATGAACTCCTGTTCTCCCAACCGAATTTCCCAGTTGGAGATGGCAATGGCAGGAGTAGGGGAACGATCCTTATGATTTGGGAATAGCCCTTTCAACCAGAGATCCTCCTCTCTGTCCAGCTCTTTTCCATTCTTTATGATAGTATTGGCTGCTAGAGATTCCCCCAAAAAAGCTTTGACTTTATTGATGACTCTTGTTGGGTTGCCGCTTTCATTCCTGAATGTTCTGTTGTTCCTTTCCAGCCACAGCTTCCAACAAACAAATTTGGGAATCCACATCCAACAAGTTTTGAGAAGGTGTTTTTTGGAGAGATCGAACGGGGATAGAGTGACCCAGTTTTGAATAAGATT
The DNA here is from genome assembly GCA_031772625.1 of Pinus tabuliformis. NCBI lineage: Eukaryota > Viridiplantae > Streptophyta > Pinopsida > Pinales > Pinaceae > Pinus > Pinus tabuliformis. The sequence continues at coordinate 618,480,061 of CM062810.1, read as the reverse complement.
GGGGATGTTCCCTGGGAGCTCTATTTTGTCAGAATCTAGCAGCAGGACACCCTTCCAGACTTCTAGAGCAAAGGGACAATTTAAGAACATATGATCAGCGGTTTCATCATCCGACATACACAGGGTGCACATGGAAGGACCTTCCATACCACGCCTGCGGAGATTATCTCTAGTGAGGATGTTGTTGTGAGCTAAAGTCCAGCAGAAGAAATCAACTTTGGGGAGAGAGGGGAATGCCCAAATAAATTTCCATGGAGCAGGATTCGGAGGAACATTTGGAAAGGCCTTCAAACTATTGTAACCTTCAGAAGCTGAATATACACCAGAGCGCGATCCCCACCCTCGTTTGTCCTTAGCAGAAGCTCTTAAAGGGGATTTTCCTTGGAGCCTATCCAGCAAAATCGAGGCTTCACCTTCCAGCCACTGAGGAATCTCCCCCAGGTACCAGCTGTTCCATAGACAGGAAGCATCCTCTGACCAGGTGGAGATGTCCCAGAGGGTATTTAGATTGCGGGCCTGTAGCCAGGCTTTGATATTGGCTAGATCTTCCATCTGATTCAAAGGTTGATCGCCCAGAATTGGATCATCCCAGATTCTAATTTTTTGCCCATTACCTGGGATCCAGTACAGATTATGGTTGAAGTGCTCCAAGGCTTTGAGACAGAGTTTAAAAACAGGTGAACCTTTGGAAGTTCTAGGAGGCTGGTCCAAGCATCTAAGGCGCTGCCCATGAAAATATTTTTTCCACAGGACCTTCTTGCTCCAACTTAAATTTCCAGAGACAATGTTCCAGAGTAGCTTAGCTCCCAAGGCCAGATTCTGGGCAGCTAGATCGCGCATTTGGAGACCTCCTTCCATAAATGGCTTTTTAATAGTATCCCAGTTAACAAGGTGGAGCCTTCTTTCATTATTTTTTCCCCCTTCCCATAGGAAACGCCTCAGAAGTGCTTCCATTTTGCTTATGAAGGATTTAGGGGCAAGGAGGATGGAGTGCTGATATAGTGGCATACTTGACAGGACAACTTTCATCAGAATGACCTTTCCAGCATTGTTCAGCCAAGAGGCTCCCCAGGTTTGGATTCTGAGTTTAATCTTGTCCAGCAGGGGCATCCAGTGGGCTACTTTAGGGTTGGCCTTGAAGATTGGGATCCCCAGATATTTAAAAGAGTCCCAGGCCCAGGATCCTTCCATATCAAGAAACCTTGCAATTTCGGTTAATTCCTTGACCGAGCAGTTCCAGCCATATATTGTGCTTTTTAGGTAATTGATCTTGCTGCCCGAGACCTCTCTGTAAATATCCAGCTCCTTCTTGAAGTGTCTTGCAGAGTGAATGCTTGCCCCACCTAGCAATAAAGTGTCATCGGCAAATTGAGCATGGTTTATGTCTTTGACATTGCTAGCCATACGAAGGCCAGGGAGGGTTTGAGTCTGTTGACCAAATTCGAGCTGGAAACTGAGCACAGTGGCTTGAATAGCATACAGAAGCGGTGACAAGGGGCAGCCTTGTCTAAGGCCCCTAGAGGCTTGGAAAAATTCTGAAGGTCGACCATTGACCAATGGCGCTATCCAAGGAGAGGCAATGCAGGCTTTAACCCAATTAATGATGGCTGAAGAGAAGCCCATTTTCGTCATCACAATAAACAGGAAATCATGTCTCACCCTATCAAAGGCATTAGCCAGATCCAGTTTAATCACCATACCTTTCTCCTTTCGGTGGTAGCTTGAATGGACTGCTTCTTGCACCAGCACAATATTATCCAGAATTTTTCTCCCTTTGATGAATCCTCCTTGGTTTTCAGGGATAATGGACGGTAGAATCTTCTTAAGGCGATTGGCTATAATTTTGGTGATCAACTTGTAACTAGAGTTACACAAGGAGATTGGCCTGAATCTGCTGAAATCGGATGCGCCTTTCTCTTTTGGGATCAAGGCAAGGAATGCTGAATTGATGCCGCCTCCGATCTTGGCACAAGATTGAGATTTTCTGACCATTCTCAACAAGTCATTTTTTATTGTGGCCCAACAGGATAGATAGAATCTAACCGGGAACCCATCCGGGCCAGGAGCTTTATCGGGTTCCATACTATCCAGGGAAAATTTAAGTTCATTCATGCTGATTGGAGCAGTCAGCATAGAGTTGTCAGAATCTTGGATACATTGGGGAATTAAGTCCATCGGATAGGCCTGAGGATCAATGGGAGGATCATCGGGGGCAGAGTAGAGATCTTTGAAGTAAGAGTGGGCAGCCCTCTTTATGCCTTCAAAATCCTTGATCACTGCGTTTTGATGGTGAATTTCTTTTACTGTTTTGAAGTGCTTGCGTGCTTCAGCTTGTTTGTGGAAGAAGCTAGTATTTTTGTCCCCAGCTTGTAACCAAAGAGTTCTGGATTTTTGTCTCCAGTACTCTTCTTCTTCCCTGCTTGCTTTGTGGAGTTCTTTTTGCAGATCAACTTCTGTTTGAAGTAGGTCGTGGGAGACAACAGTATTTTCCAAAGATAATTGGTGGGCAGCAAGACTGTCCAAAGCCTCCTTTCTCTTGGAGGTGGGAGATTTCAACTTTCTAGCCCACTCCTTGAGCCTTCTTTTTAGTCCCCTCATTTTTTCTTCCCACACGAAGAAAGGGGAACCATGAACATGCCTGTTCCAGGACTCTGAAACCACCTCTTGAAAGCCATCATGCTGAAGCCACAATGGACTGAATCTAAAGGGAATAGGGCCAAGGTTTACATCCATGGAAAGTTCAAGGAGAATGGGCTTGTGATCAGAGGTACTGTTTGGCAGAATTTTGGAAGAGGCCATTAGACCGTTGGTCAGAAAAGAGGATTGGACGAGAAATCTGTCCAATCGAGCAGCTATATGGCTGGGGCCAACCCTTTTATTGGACCAGGTGAACTTCCCAGAAGTGGGCTTGATATCCTCCAGCTCCCAGCCCAACATAAGGTCTTCAACCCACTCTCTAGCTGGATCCCTGACTGGGGAGCCCCCCTTTTTCTCATTTACAGCTAGAGTGACATTCAAATCTCCTGCAATAATAATGTTTTCTGGATTGTGCAACGAAAGATAGGACAAAATCGAATCCCAACATGCTTTTTTCTCAAATGGAAGGACTGGTGCATATATATTGAATATACTTACTTGTTTGCCAGAGTCTTTATGGAGGAGCTTCGTGAAAAGCCAGTGAGGAGAGCTATCTTTCTGAATCAGGTCATAGAGAGAGCAATCCCAGAAGGAACCGATTCCTCCGGAGGCGCCTCTCGCACTGACAACACTCCCATGTCCTTTACGCCAGAAGGATTTGCTAGCATGGAGGAGAAGAAGTTCCTCCAACTTTGTCTCCTGGATGAGTAGGATTTCAGGCGAATATGTTCTCACTATATCTTTCAGGGCATCTTCTTTCAGTCTGCTGCCTAATCCTCTACAATTCCAGGAGACGTATTTCATTATTTATTGGAATGGGAAGTGGCTCCTTTTGGAGCCGGGCCATGCTTGCGTCCGGATCTTGTATTCATCATTCCCTTGAGTGTTTTCTGGGAGCCTTGGAGAACATCCAGATAAGTTTTCTCCTCTCTCTGTTTCTTCTTGGATTTTCGACCCCTGGTCGTTTTGGTAGGGGTAACTTGCGAGCTATCTGATTCATAGACTCTTTCTTCTGATTCTTCATCAGTTTCGGAGTCCAGTCTGATATGCTCTTCTTTATCGGCAGTTCTTTCATTGCCTCTATCTGCTGGGAGGGCGTTTGTTTCAGTATCATTTTCTATTGCATTCTTCGGCAAGTCTTCCGTTTCTTCTTGAACCCTGATGGTTTCTTCGTTCCCTCCTGAGGAGGAACCAACCTTTGGAGCTTCATTGGCCTTTGGCTTGGTCTGGGGTTTCCCCACTGGCCCAACATTTTTCTTCTCAGTCGTCCTTGGGTTAGACTTTCCTCTTTTGACTTCTTTCCACCCTTCTTCGTCCTCCTTAGTCCCGGCTGGGGCTTTAGGACAGTTCCGTTGGAAGTGTCCGTGTTCATGACAGGTTCTGCATTTGAAAGGCAGTTGCTCGTAGTCTAATTTTTGATAGTGTTGCCATTCTCCCACTGTAAGTTTAACCGCCTCAGGTAACCCAGCTTCTAAGTCGACTTCCACACAGATTCTAGCACAGGTGTATTGGCCCTTATTATCTGCTTTGTCGATGAATCTGCCCAGACCATTCCCAATCATTTGCAAAGATTGAAAGCTCCAGCAGTGGATCGGGAGATTGGGGAGACGAACCCAGACTGGGACTTCCTTCGGGACATCAACTGAAGGATCAAAGTCAGGGGTCCATTTATTGAGATACAGACCCTGATTTCCCATGAAATACGGACCATTTCTGAATACTAGATCTCGGTCTTCTTTGGAGGTGAACTCGAAAATGAAAAAGCCTCTGCCAACCGCATAGCAGATCACATTATCTTTCAGTTGTGGTCTCCAGTTGCGTTGAATCCAATCATCAGTGGTTTTGGTAGAAGGCCATCGACCCATAAATTGCCCAACCAGTCCTCTGTCAGCAAGGGCAAGGGCTATTTTAATTGGTTGATCTTCTTGCAGGGCTATCTCAGGGATTTCCTCAAGTTTTTTAATGAACTTTGGGACCTCAGGGGCCGGTCGCTTTTTCCCTTTCTGAGATAACAGGCGGCGAAAAGATTCTTCAGCCGAGATCGGAGGAGTGGAAGAGGGCTCCTCACCCCCGGGATCACCCATGGCGGAAGCTGAGTCGCAGAGAACTCAACCCATACCCCACAAGATGGCTCCCCTGCAAATCCAAAAAACAGCTGTTCGAAACAACGCACAGAAGACCAGGGCTTTTCAGAGCGATGCGCTCAGCAGAGGGGGCCGACTCTGCGCGTCGCGCCGCCCCAAAATGAAAACCAAAGCTCCGCGCAGCTCACCAGAAAGAGCAGACAGCAGAGAGAGGGCGACAGAGCCCTCCGAGGCGCCCAGAGGCCGAGACCGGCGGTGCGAGCTCAGAGCAGAGCAGCTCGGGCGGGAAAATTTTTATTGGAGTCTGAACCTATTATTATTATTATATATATATAAAGGTTGGATGGTGAGACATGTTACCATCTATAAACTAATGAAAATTTGTATTATAAATAAATAGAAGGGACTAATAATATAAACTAAAGAGATTGATAAACCCAATGGATTAATATTAAAAACCAAGGGATTAATATTATATATCCATCTCAAATATTAAACTCTAATATTTATATTATAAACCATATAAATAATATTATTAGGAATTTGAACCCTTAGATTAATAAACTTTAGCGATTTATATTATAAACCCAAGGGTTTAATACTAAAAACTCAAAAGATTATCAACCGAAGGGATATAAAGCCTAATATAAATATTATAAACACTAAAATAAACATTAAACCCTAAGGTTAATATCCTAAACATTATGATTAATATTATAAACCCAAGTGATTAGTATTAAAAACCCAAATGATAATAAACACAAAAGAATAACATTAAACCCTAGGATTGATATTAAACCTCAGGGATATAAACTCTAAAATTAATAAACCCAATGGATTATAAACTTAATGCATTAATATTAAATCCTAGGCATATAAACCCTATGATTAATTTTAGAAACCCAGGGACAATATTATAAACCCAATGGACTAATATACCCATTGAATTAATATTAAAAACATGAGGGATTATAAATCCAAGGGAATAATATTAAACCTTAGGATTAATATTAAACCCTAAGAATATAAACCATATGATTAATATCATAACACTTAGGATTAATATTATAAATCCTAAGGATTAATACTATAAATCCAATGGATTAATAAACCCAAGGGCTTAGTAAAACTAAGGGATTAATATTATAAACCTAATGGATTATAAACCCAGGGGATAATGTTAAACCCAAGGGACTAACATTATAAACCCAAAAGATTGATAAACTAAAGGGATTAATATTATAACCCCAAGGGATTAATTTTACAACCCCAAGGGATTCATATTAAAAATCCAAGGGATTGATAAACCCAAGGGATTAATAAACCCAAAGGATTGTTAATATTATAAAATCAAGTCATTAATGAACCCAAGGGATTAATATTAAACCCTAGGATTAATATTATAAAACCTTGGAATAATATTAAACCCTCGGAATATAAACTCTAAGATTAATAAAGCCAAGATATTGTAAACCTAAAGGATTAATATTAAACTCTAAGGTTATTATTATAAACCCCAATACTGTAAATTATAAACCCAATATTAATCTTTAATATTATAAACCCAATATTAAAAGGCCCTAATATTATAAACCTAGTATTAAACCCAAATTTTGTAATGTAATAATTCAACATTGAATAAATTGCAACATAATGTAACATTGTGACAATGATTGTTAGATTGATTTTCATATTGAGACAATGTTTTTCATAATGTAATGTTCGATACATTTTTGTACCACTCCAACGTCACAATATGAAACCCTAATATAAAACCCTAACATTATAAAAGCCATTGTAAAATTCCCTAAGATTATTATTATAAACCATAATATTAAACCAAAATACTATAAGTTATAAACCCAATATTAAACCCTTATATTATAACCCTAGTGTTATAAACCCTAATATTAAAACCCAATTTTGTTACGTCACAATGCGATGTTCAATAAATTGCAATGTAATGTAACATTGTGATCACGACTGATTATCGCATTGAGACAATGTTTGTCATGATGCAACGATTGATACATTTTTGTACCATTCCAATGTCACAACATTAAACCCTAATACAAAACCCTAAGATTAATATTATAAACACTAATATTAAACCACATTATTATAAATTATAAACCAATATTAGAAACCCTAATGTTATAAACGCTAATATTAAACCCCAATTTTTTTATGTCATTTTGTGATTTTCATTGAATTTCAATGTAATGTAACATTGTGACAATGATTGATTACCACATTCAGATAATGTTTGTCGCAATGCGACATTGGACACATTTTTGTAATAATATAAACCTAATATTAAAAACCCTAATATTATTTTTACAATAATCATAAACCCAACATTGAAAATCCTAATATTATAAACCCTAATATTAAACCTAAATTTTGTGATGTTGAATAAATTACAAGGTATGTAACATTGTGACAATGATTGATTGTCCCATTGAGATAATGTTTGTCGCATTGATATAGTATATACCTATGGGATTAAAAAACCCAATATAAACTCAAGTCATTAATAAACCCAAGGTATCAATATTAAACCCTAGGATTAATATTAAACCCTATGATTAATATTTAACCCTAAGAATATAAACCCGAAAATTAATATTATAAACCCTAGGATTAATATTTCAAAACCAAGAGATAAATACAATAAATCAAAAGGATTAATAAACCCAAGGGATTAATATTATAAATTCAATGGATTATAAACCTAAGGGAACAATCTTAAACCCAAGTGATTAATATTATAAACACAGCAGAACAATCTTAAACCCAAGGGATTAATATTATAAACTCAATGGATAGATAAACCAAAGGGATTAATATTAAAAACATAAGAGATTGATAAACCCAATAGATAAATATTAAAATCCCAAGGGATTGATATTATAAATCTAAGGGATTATTAATATTTTTTTTTTGTTAAGCTTGGTAGGTCCTCCCTTTTCATTCATTTATAAAGAAAATTTACACCACATAGATTGGCTAGGTGGCCTCAACTTGCCCAGTGGGAAACCAAGTCTATTGGCCACCTATCCGCATTATATGCCATCCAGTAACAAAAGAGTTTTAGTATTTCTATCCAAGCTATATAAGTCTCTGTTTCATGTCCATACTCTAGATATCTACCTATACATATTCTTGCATAAGGAAATGTAAAAGCTATCCACATATAACACAAAACTTAACACAGGAAATTCTCTAATCATTATGTTATGCCGAGGCCAATTCCACTGGTGCAGGGTCTTTGGAATTTGACCCAGGCATCTCTGACAGTTCTAAGATACATGGGATATGCCTCTCAATTCTTCCCAATCAGATATCTTGCTTGTGGAGTTGAAACCGTATTTTTTGAAATTCATGTTTATAATTCGGCATACCTTGGACATTGACAGCCATTCCCACCGAAATCTGCTCCATTGCCTTTCCTAGCAAGCTTTTCATTATAAAACAAAGGTATATCTTCTGTTTAAATTGGGTGATCCTTCCCCTAGTGTTGCCAGGATCCGGGACCAAGGTCCTCCAATCCTCTGTTTCTTCATCTGTCACACTGTCCTGCTTGACTTCCTCTTCCCATTCCTCTAAAATTTTGTGTATACCTTCATGTGTGCCCTCATGGTAAGCCTATGTTGTCTCACTGATAAGACTTTCCATAGATTTCCTTCCCATGTGGGCCTCAGACATGCTCGGTTCCGTTTCCTTTCTCGATACTTGGGCCCATCTTCCAGGGCCACGATTTTCACAGGACGAGCCATGGTGGCGATGCCCCAGTCCTGTTCATTACAACAATTTATTAACTAGAAGAAATTAAACAGGGTATGACAGTTTTCTCACCCCCGGGTTGTATTATTACAAATGACCACCCTGCCTTGTTCCTCCCCTTCCCCATCAGTGTCATTGCTAGAGCTTTCATGGTTATAGGTCCATTCCCCAAGGGGGGTCAACCTACTACCATCCTCAGTGTTTTCCCGTCGCCGCACCCACCTTCTCTCAGCCTCATGCAGGTTAGCTACCACTCCCCAATTATCAGTTGGTGAGTGATGTCGTGTACCTTCATTCGGCCAACCATGGTACGCATACCCTTTCCCCTCTGCCCAGGATGCAAGAAGATAGCCCAGCCCAGTCTTTCCCTCATCTTTGAGTCAAATGACACCTCCATCACCTATCTTCCTGTTATAGCCATTGTTATTTCCTTGCCAGACTTCCCACCCATAGTTCCCAGCATTTTCCTCTCTGCGGTGGTGGCTATCTACCTCCCAGCAGCTGCACTTGTGTCTACAGCATGGACCTGCTCCTAAACTACATTTGGACTGACACACTCACCCCTCCGAGCCTGTCTCTCTACCTATACCCACAAGACCCCTACAGGCATCCCCGCTCGGCTCTCTACCCACCTTTCCCAGGGTCCCCATGCGAGACAACAAAATTCCAAAACAAAGGGAAATTGAAACAATACCTAGCGGATGCAGATTACAGATGCAGGACCAAGCAAAGACTACCAGTCGCCACCCCCAATTCCCCCATCGCTTCTCAATTTCACAATTTTCACCCATAATTCTCCCCCGCTCCCTCTAGCAAAAACCAAAACAGGTCAACAGTGCGAGGGATGAGAGATACCGGAGTACATACCCATGAACTCTTGCAGGTGGTTGAAATGCTTGGAGCTGAGGATGGCGTCGCAAAACCCATCCGGAGCACCAACCTCCCCTTCCATGATCGAACCCAACTACAATACCCAACTATTTACCAGCTCTCCTGCTTATGCCTTCGCTGCCATAACCCATGCTGCCACCTTTCCCACCTTCCCTGCATGCAATCATGCAAAGGGCCACCGCACCCATTACCTTGAGCATGTGTGGAGCGATGGTATAGTACTTAGAGGTACCCTGCATTAACCCCTGTATGATTTCCCAACCATCGGCTCGTACCTCGATCGAGGTAATGGATTATTAATATTATAAACCTAAGACATTAATATTAAAAAATTAAGGGATTGATAAACTCAAGGCATTACTAATATTATAAACTTAATGATCGAAGTGGATATTGGTTCCCACTCGCCTATTCCACCTAGACCTCTAGTTGGCTTCATTAGTTTCCTTGATTATAACAATATTTACTATTTTTAGCATTATTTCGAGACCTGAACTTCCAGAGCTGTTTTGACCCCATAAATGGCGTTTTTTTTTAGGTCTACAGTAGGCATGAAACCATTGGTAAGGGCCTACCATAAATCTTGTAGTACTCAGAAATATCTTTCCAACAAGCTATCGTATGCACCAAATGGAGCTCATATGACCAAGTTATGAGCCCGAGAAGTTGGTTGCCCAACTAACCCCAACGGGGACCACAAACTCTTGTCTTTCAATCCCTCGGGGTTAGGGTTCCCCTTTGTTGTCAAATAAAGAAAAGGCCCTTGAGCCTCATTGTAACATAGTTCAGAGGCATATAGCCATCACATTTCTTCTCAAAGACAAGCTACCACCGCCTGAGCTAGTTTATTTCCATTCTGGTTGTAAGCATATTTCAGTTCTTTGATATTAATGACATCAAGATTTGTTTATGTTTCATCTATGTGTTTATGTTTATATCTTTATTTTTCTGCGTTCCTACATAAGTCTGGATTAGTGGTATCAGAGCGGTTTTATCTTTCTCTATTTTTCTTTGCATATCCCCAATGAGGTCAGGGTATAAGGAGTTAGGGCTTGAATTGGTTGAACCTTTGCAAGACTAGCCTCATAAACCTTGAGGACCTCACATGGTGGAAGAAGAGAAAGATGAGGCAACAGTAGATCCTTTCAAATTATTGCTTGAGGAAGCCCTCGAGCAATAGAGAAACTCGATGATGGAAAAGTTTGTCAATATCCTTTGGCGGCTACCCACAAGCAATGTATCTTCATCCAACAACCACTTTGGAGGCGCCAATCACTTTAAGCTACAAGTCAACTTTGACATTCCCATATTTAAAGGCCTAGTTGCAGACACCGTAGATAGATGGGTAAATCTGTTGGAAGGATATTTTCTGGTCCATGACTTTTCCAATCAGGAAAATATTACTTTTGCACTCCTCAAAGTCACCCCCCATGTCCAGGAATCATTGGAAACCTACTGTGAACGTAAGGATGAGAGATAACCCTCATTGTTTTTAGCTGTACCCACCTAGAATTCTTTCTGAGGCACCATCAAGGAACAATATTACCCTGTCAGGAGCTATGAAGATAAATACATAAGGTGGACCACACTGTGTGATCAGGTGCTCAAAATTAGGGTCAAAAATTAAAATGGCAGAATCTTGATAAACTTAGCTTGAGATTGAAGCGCTCGTCATCCTAATTCTAACGGTGTGAACGACACTCGAATCTGAGCTCATGTGAAGAAGTTAGAGCAAGTCAGAGTTCAGGTTTGACTTGGACAAATGGCAAGAATAGATCACGTGGAAGGACTCCTCAGGGAATGAGGAAGCACCAAGTGGCAGGTCACCATTAGCCCCACATTTCACAAATCACATATCGCAAGCGGGTTGGCATTAAAGAATCGACCCCAGAACAAGCCAGGGTGTGATGCGATAATCGCAATCACACATCGCAGAAGGGAAGTACTACAAAAATCGACCCCCAGCGTACTAGGTTGCGATGTGATAATCGCAATGGCAGATCGCACAGTGCAGAGTCTTGTATATATGTTACCCCCTAACTCTACCTATTGCGATTTGCGATGGATCCTGGATGTGATGAAATTATGGGTTTCAGTTGATAGTTCCATTAGGTCCATCGTTTATCGCATTACATATCGCCCACATTGCGTTTACAAACCATAAGACCCCCTGTTTCTTGTTGATTTCGATTTATGATGGAGTCATTGGTGCCGACAACTTATGGCCACCATGCTACGAAATTTTCACCTAGTTAGCGCTTTTTGGAGCAAAATTGTAGGATCATGCTGGAAATGGTGCAATTTGTGGAGCGAATATTTGGAAAGGTAGGAGAGTTCATAACTTCTTCAGGTTTCCACCAAATTGGATGCAAAAAGATATGATAGCTATTTTTGGACATTCTGGACTCATGTGAGCAGTTTCAAAAGCATTTGGGCATTGTAAACACATATTTGTACACTTTTGAGCATAATAGAGAGGCCCAAGCCATTAGAAGCTAGACTAAGGAGATGCAGCCCAGGAGGGGTGAACTCCTTTATCACGTTCCTGTTGTAATGTGTTTTTGATGATTTCTGTACATGTTTATGTTGTTTTTCAATCTCTTATTTATGTTTAATTGCTCATAAACTTAACATAAAAACTCATTTTTCACTTGCAAAAATTCATGAATCCTTAAGCACAATGAAAGCATTTTTTTTCTAATCTGAGGTGGATCTTAGCACAACAATCTAATATTCTAAATTAGATCATTTTGGTATCAAAGATCTAGGTTTGCTTTGTGAAATAAGGATTTAACTATTTGCAAGTTTATGTCATGCTTACAAGGTTAAAACTTAAAAGAGGTGAAGGGACGCTGGTTGGAAGCCTTAAAGTTGGGTCAAGGGGAAGGAGAGAAAGGTTTCCACAATCTCTAACACCAGTTCAGCCTCGAGTTGCAGTTGAGACTCTAGAGATCATGTCTCATGAAGGATAACCTACATACATGACAGAAGATGAGAAGACCTTCAAAAATGCTTTTTTTGATATGACAGAGATGGTAAAGGTCCTCTATGAAGAGAGGAATACCAGGTTGCAAGGGGAAAGTTCCAAACCTCCCAAAGGAAAAGGTTCTTCAAGAGGAGGTAATGGAAAAGGAGGTAATGGAAATGGAAACAAACCTCCACCCTCTCCACCATATTATTCATCTTCTTCTTCACAAGCATCTTCACCCTCTTCCACTAACACAACCCTTACTCATACTCATCATCATACTTCAAAAGGAACTGGTAAATCAACTTTCTTAAAACTTGATGTTAAATTTGAGTTGCCCATGTATAATGGTGAAGTGAATGGAGAGAAGCTTGATAATTGGATTCGTCAGTTCGAGGTCTATTGTACGATTCAAAACATTCAACAAGATGACATAAAGATTCAATTAGATTCCTTGTGAATGGAGGGTGTTGCACTAGTATGGTGGGAATCAAAGACCTAAGAGGAGATTAAAAAACAAGATAAGATCTCAATTTCTTGGAAAGCTTTAATTGTTGCAATCAAAAGAAAATTCTACCCTCTAGCTTATATGCAGAAAGCCATCATGAATTTCCAGAACTTTAGACAGCTTAAAGGTAAAAATGTACAAGATTACACCCAAGAATTCAGAAAAAGGTCTTCGATGTTGGATGTAGATTTGCAATCACAAGACAAATTGTTGAAGTACATAGGGGGTTTACATAGTTACCTTAAGCATACTATCTTAATGTTTAATCCCCATAATCTAGATGATGTGTGTGTGTAAGCCACTTATCTTGAGGCAAGAGGGAAAAACACCCCAGAAGAAGGTAGTAAAAATCCATTTAAGAGTAAAGGAAAGGAAAAGGATTTCAAAGGGAGGCAAAGAAAAATGCATTTATCAAAAAAGGAGGAGAGAAAGTTGCATGCAAAAATTGTTCTAGGGAGGGTCACGATGAAGCTCATTGTTGGAAGCTTCATCCCGAAATGAGACCAATGAGAAACAACAACAAGGGAAAATAAAAGACAAAGTTGCAACCACTCAACAGGATTTGGGATCTGATTCGGGTGATGAAACTAAAATCACGGCCATGGGGTTAAAAGGAAAAGAATCCATTGCTAGCACTAGTTCTTCAAAATCACAAAACGAAACTCCAAATGAAAAGAGGAGAATAGAACTTTTTCACATAAGTGTGATATCAAAACACAACAACATTGATACGCTTTTCGATAGTGGCTCTCAAGCCAATCTTATCTCTGAAAACATTGTCAAAACTTTAAAATTGGAAACCGTTACAAATCATAAACTATATCCACTTGGATGGGGGTGTGACAATGTGCAATTGTAGGTTACTAGAAAGTGTAAACTGAAATTCGCCATTACTGCAAAGTTCATAGATGAAGTGGAGCTTGATGTTGTGCTGTTAGATATATGTGGCATAGTTTTGGGTAGCCCGTACATTTATGACATAAAAGTTGTCTTCCATAGACATGAAAACAAATATCATTTATTCAAAGACGGAGTAGAATATATTATCAGAGATCATAGCAAGAAAATAAATCTTTCGCTTGTTAATGCAATGCAACTTAAGAGACTAATGAATTCGAGCAATAATTTTGTGTTTCTAATGATCAAACCCAAGAATGATGTTGATAATGAAGCTTTTGAAGGTTGTGAGTCAAATGTGAAATTTGAATTGGTTGACTTAGTTAACCAATATCTTGAGATGTTTCAGGAACCAAAGGGATTACCTCCCAAGAGAGGAATCCAACATGAGATACAATTACAACAAGATTGTCCTTTTCCGAACATTGGCATATACATGATGTCAGTGATGGAAAGCATAAAAATTAATAAGAAAATTCAAGAGTTGTTGAATAAAGGGATCATCAGACCATCTTTCTCGCCATGTGGTTCACCTATTGTCTTGGCGCAAAAGAAGGATGGAACATGGCGCATGTGTGTGGAATTTTGTGCATTGAACAAAATTATGGTAAAGAACCATTACCCACTACCTAGAATAGATTATTTACTTGATCAATTGAAAGATGCAAAGTATTTTACCAAGATGGACTTAAGAAGTGGCTACCATCAAATTAGAATAGTTGAAGGACACATTTAGAAGATAGCATTCAAAACAAAACAAGGATTGTTTGAATGGCTAGTTATGCCTTTTGGTTTATGTAATGCTCCTGCTACATTCATGCGTGTGGTGAATGATGTGATGAGGCCATTTCTTGATGAGTTTGTCATAGTCTACTTAGATGACATCTTAATTTTCAGTAAATCTTGTGATGAACATGTCATTCATGTAAGAAAGGTACTTGATGTCTTGAAAAAAGAAAAGTTGTATCTTGAGATGTCAAAGTGCGAGTTTGGAAAAACTTCTTTACTTTACTAGGGTCATATTGTTGGAGCAGGTGAGTTGAAAATAGATCCCTCCAAGGTTGATGTCATTGTGAATTGGCCAATGCCCAAGACAGTTACTGAGGTAAGAAGTTTTTTTGGGAGAAGCCCAATATTGGAGGAAATTCATTGCTAATTTTTCTCTTATAGCCGCACCTTTTCATGCATTGACAAGTGTGAAAAAGGTTTTTCAGTGGGGAGGCAAACAACAAAAGGCCTTTGATGCATTGAAGGAAAAGATCAATACAGCTCCAGTACTTGCACTTCCAAACTTGAGACAGTCATTTGAGATTCAAACTGATGCTAGTGACTACGCCATGGGTGCAATCCTCATGCAACATGGTAAGCCTATCTGTTTTCATTCAGAAACTTTTAATGGTGCAGTGATTAACTATCCTACATATGACAAGGAATTGTATGCATTGGTGCAAAGTGTGAAAAAATGGAAACACTACCTGATGGGTAAGGAAACAATCATTCACACTAATCATCAACCATTGCAATACTTGCAATCACAATCAAAGTTGCAACAATCAAGGCACTTCTGATGGATGGGTTTTCTTCAACAATTCCACTTGGTAATCAGGTATAAGAAAGGTATCTACAATAAATTTATTGATATGTGTTCTAAGCCTATTGTTAGTGCAACTACTTTACTCAAGCATAATTATGTTTTACATGAAAGTTATATTGAGAAATATGCATTAGATAATGACTTTCAAAATGTTTATGGAAGCTTGAGTCAAGGTAACTAAGTAG
Organism: Pinus tabuliformis; assembly: GCA_031772625.1. Taxonomy (NCBI): domain Eukaryota; kingdom Viridiplantae; phylum Streptophyta; class Pinopsida; order Pinales; family Pinaceae; genus Pinus; species Pinus tabuliformis. The sequence continues at coordinate 618,464,511 of CM062810.1, read as the reverse complement.
AGGAATTGGATTATCATTTGCATGATAACTTGTTGTACCATCTTGGCAAGCTTTGTATTCCACAGGGAGAAAGAGTTAACATCATAAGAGAGGCACATACTTCTCTTATTGCTGGTCATTTCGATGTAAGTAAGACAATGGCACATCTACAGAGGTATTGTTATTGTCCTCGTATGCTTGAAAGTGTGTCTCGTTTTATTAAAGGATGTTCATTATGTGTAATCAGCAAGCCTAGAAATAGGAAGTTAGGATTATACACACCACTTCTAGTTCCTTCACGACCATGGGATAGTGTTTCTATGGATTTTGTAGGAGGTCTTCCATTGTCAAAAAGAGGTCATGATTATTTGTATGTAGTTGTGGATAGGTTCAGAAAAATTTGTATTCTTATGCCATGTAAAAAGCAATTTACAGCTGAACAAACTGCTCATTTATTCTTTCATAATGTTTGGGTTCATTTTGGATTACCCACATCCATTGTTAGTGATCAAGATTCTTGCTTTGTTGGGAATTTTTGGTCAAGATTGTGGGGATTCATGGACACCAAATTGAAAAAGAGTACAACTTTTCATCCACAAACAGATGGTCAAACATAAGTGGTGAACAGAACAGTGATACATCTTCTTCGTGGGTATTGCAGTAAACATCCTAAGTTCTGGGATGAATATTTGCACTATATTCAACATGCTTACAACCGAACCAAGCACTCTTCAACTCAAACTTCGCCATTTGAGGCATGCTTGGGATACTTGCCTAAATCTCCTTTGGATTTTATTTTTGTCCAAGATGTTGCTATTGAAGGTCATAGCGACATAGACAAAGCAAGAAAGTTCATTGAAAAAATCTAATTAGTACACCAAAAGGTTCAAGAACAACTTGAGAAAAACCAAAGAAAGTACAAAGCAAGGCACGACAAGCATCGTCAAGATCACAAGTTCCAAGTTGGTGATGACGTTTGGCTTCACATTAACAAAGAGAGGCTCCAAGGAGAAGGTAAAAAGCTAAAACCAATTAGATATGGCCCGTTAAAAATTCTGGAAAAGATTGGTAACAAAGCCTTCAGGTTTGATTTTCCTTCATATAGGCAAATTCATGTTGTTATTAATGTTGAGAAGTTAAGGTTGTATGAGCCTCCTTTAATTGAAGATCAAGGAGATAATAGTCAAATTCCATCTATTGAAGAATTTTCTCCAAAATTCCTTGATGAGCTTTAGCAAGACACTATACTTAACAGAAGAACAAGGACATCAAGAAAGGGAAGTATCGATTATCTTCGAGTGGGGCTCAAGGGTAAAAATCCTTAAAAGCCAAATGGATATAGGTTGGAAAGGTGAGGGAACTGTACCCTCACCTTCTGGAAAATTGAAAGTGATCTTTTGGGGTCCAAAAGGCTTCCAGTGGGGAGGAGTGATTATGTGCTCAAAATTATGCTCAAGACTCAAATTAGAAGAATCTTGATAAACTTGGCTTCAGATCAAATTGCTTGTCATCTTGATACCAACGGTGCGAATGACACTCGAATCTGTGCTCATATGAAGAAGTTAGAGCAAGTCAAATTTTAGGTTTGACTTGGACATATGGGAGGAGAAGATGACGTGGCAGGACTCTTGAGTGAATGGGGAAGCGCCAAGTGGTAGGCCACCATTGGCCCCACATGTCGTAAGTCGCATATCATAGGTAGGTTAGTGTTAAAGAATCGGCCCCAGAAAAAGACCAGGGTGCGATGCGATAATCGCAATCGCACATCGCAGAAGGGAAGTACTACAGAAATAAACCCCCAGCATACTAGGTTGCGATGTGATAATCACAATCACAGATTGCACAGTGTAGAGTCCCATATATATGTTACCCCCTGACTCTATCGACTGCGATTTTCGATGGATCCTAGATGCGATAAGATTATGAGTTTCAGTTGATAGTTCCGCCGGGTTTGTTGTTTATCACATTGCATATTGCCCATGCTGCATTCACAAACCATAAGACCCACTGGTTCTCGCCGATTGCAATTTGCGATGGATCTGTTGGTGCTGATAGCTTATGGCTGCTGCGCGTCGAAATTCTTGCCCAGTTTGTACTTTTTGGAGTGAAATTGTAGGATCATGCCGGAAATGGTACAATTTGTGGAGCGAATATTGGGAAAACTAGGAGAGGTCATAACTTCTTCAGTTTTCCACCAAATTGGATGTAAAAAGAGGCTAGATAGCCATTTTTGGACATTTTGGACTCATGGGAGCAGGTTTCAAAAGAATTTGAACATTGTCAACACATATTTTTACACTTTTGAGCATAATAGAGAGGCCCAAGCCATTGGAAGTTGGACCAAGGAGATATAGCCCAGGAGGGTTGAACTCCTTTATCATGTTCCTGTTGTAATGTGTTTTTGATGATGTTATGTACATGTTTATGTTGTTGTTCAATCTCTTATTTATGTTTAATTGCTGATAAAATTAACATAAAAACTCATTTTTCACTTGCAAAAATTCATGAATCCTTAAGCACAATGAAAGAATTTTGTTTCTAATCTGAGGAGGATCTTAGAACAATAATCTAATATTCTAAATCGGGTCACTGTGGAAGGAAAGGGACCAAGAGGTGCCAAAGTTCACAAATATTTTTCGTACCATTTGCACGAAGTTGGGTATCAAGGATTCTAAATGACGTTTAGTACTCAAGTATCACGACTATCTACACAAGTACATCCAAGATGAGATGGAGTTCCTCGACATCTCCTCGCTTGGCACCACATGTTGATACACTATCAAGATCGAGCATAATTTTAAATAGAAGAATCAAGACTTTGGATCAGTGAATCTGAAGAAAGGGAAAGACAACCCAAAACCAGAGAACAAAGGATAAAGGCAAGGTGGGGTGACCCAAGACAACCCATTGAAGCTGCAAGAAGTGAACAACACTAAAAAGGAAAAGAAATACATCAGGAGATTGTGTGAATTCCATAAGACCCCCACTAACAACACAGGTGAATGTCGAGCCAAGCAGTCACTAGTGGCTGAGCTGAAGGCTTCCAAATCATATGCATGTTCTAGCTTTGAGTCATAACCCAACAAGGGGAATGAAAAAGGGAAGAAAATTATTGATGCGAAGCCCAGTGCCACCATTGCCACCACCAAGATCCAGAAGTTTGAGCCTGAAGATCCAGAGGAGGGGGATCGACTCTTCTACTCACAAAAGTAGTTGGAGGGTTCTCCGCTATAGTTCATTGTCGATAGTGAAAGCCAAAAGAACCTCATTTCAAAAGAGGTCGTGAAGTGGTTGGGAATATTGATCACACGACACCCACACCCGTACACCATCGGGTGGCCTCACCAAGGACGAGATCTTTGCATCAGCCAACAACGTCATTGTCCCTACAACATCAAGCCCTTCATAGATGAGGTACTATGTGATGTTGCTCCTCTTAAATTTTGTGATATATTATTATGCCAACCATACTTATGGAAGCATCATGTTATGCATGAGTCTAGGCCTCATGCTATTGTTATTTCTTTGGGCAATAATTTATACAAGATAACGAAGGTAGCACCGCCTACCACCATCTCTCCAATCTTTGGGAAGTACAACACTAAGTTCATTTCTGAGACTGCGAAATTTGTCTTCCTTATGATCCACCCTCAGGGCAAGAAGAAGACTATGGCCACATCAACAGCGTCTAGAGAGGGCTCCTCCGCATGACAGCAACAGATGGACAAGGTCATGGAGGAGTATAGGGAGATCTTCACCTCACCCACAGGGGTACCCGTACACTGTCAGTCTAAGCACTCCATCGATCTGACCCCGGATGCGTCGCTACCAAACGGATCGATCTAACAACACTATGTTATGGAGAATGATGAAATTAAGAGGCAGATTCAGAGGTTCTTACAGAAAGGATGCATTAGGCCAAGTTCATCACACTGTGGGAGGCCGATCATGTTGGTACAAAATAAATATGACAACTGAAGACTCTTTATTCACTATCGAGCACTAAATAAGATCACTATCTGGAATAGGTATCCAATCCCACAGATTGAAGACCTTTTGGACCAGCTCAAGGGGGCCAAATATTTCAGCAAGATTGATTTGAAGTTCGGTTATCACCAGGCTCCAATCGAACCCTCTAATGTGTGGAAGATTACCTTTAAATCCAAGGAGGGCCTTTTCAAATGGCTGGTCATGCCTTTCAAGTTAAGGAATGCCCCGACACCTTTGTGAGGTTGATGGACGACATTTGGCGACGCTTCCCCAAATCATTCATGGTAGTGTATTTGGACAAAATCCTGATCTTCAACTAGAGTTGGGAAGAGCACCTACACCATATTTAGTAGGTCCTTCAAACCCTGCAAAACCACAAGTTGTGTGCCAATTTGGATAAATTCACTTTTGGTATGACTTAGGTTCAATATCTCAGGTACATTGATGAGTAGGGTGTGCATGTGGAGCTAGCCAAGATACAAGTTATTCACGATGGGCCAACCCCATCCACTCTAACAAAGCTACGCAACTTTCTCGGTCTTGCCAATTTCTACCGCAGGTTCGTGTTTGGTTTCTCTAATATCAATTGGTTCAGCCCAATCTATGGTTAGGTGGTACATGGAAGTCCCTAAATTGGTTGTCCTTTCATATGTTAATAAGAGTTATTTTCCTATTGTGATTCCTAAGCACTTGTGTTGGTTATCATGTTCATGTTTATGGCTGGTTTTTCATCGCTTATATGTTGGTTATATGATATATCTTATCTATGGCTCTTGACATGTTTTGACAAGTTAATGAATGGTTTATGAATGCATGAGCTAACAAGTGTTATTGCAACTAGCTAGAGAGGGCATAAAGCCTTCTTGATGATTCTCTGGTGAGATTATTGAATTAGTAAATAAATATGTATTTATAACCTACAGGTATTATGTACACAAAGTGTAGGTATAAACTAGTAATTTGGACCTCCAACTTCTCGCAATTGTAACTTTGGCATACATTCTCTGTTTGACTAACATAATACCTCGTTTTCAAGATCTTCATAAGGAGGCCGAAAAATATTAGAGCGAAACAAGTTTTTACACTTTTCTAGTCTCTTCGTTTTCCCTGAAAATGTCATTTAGGCCCTTAAAATGACCTCAGTAGTTTAGGACCCGATAAACTACCAAAAATAGAAAGTTGTGTTAAATTTAAGGATATTAAACTGAAAGGTAATAGTGTTGGGTCAAGTTAGGCTAATAACAGTGTGATTATGTGTCACTCGATGTTTGTAGTCAATTTTGGACATGTGGACCCCATTTTCCTATGAAGTTTAACAATGAAAAATCATTGCACAAATAGTTACAAATCATGGCATAAATATTGCAAATACATCTAGAAATTATGGCAAAAAAATTTGAGGCAGTTATCCATATAACACATAAAGGCTACAATAAGACCTTCAATGTTATGGTGCAATAAAATTTTTGAATTTTTTTTAATAATATTGAAAAATAAATATTTCTTTTACAAAGTTAAACATTATAACTTGAAGTGGTAAATGCTAAACTAATAGTGGTCAACAGACAAATCGATTGCTATGGACTTGCCCTGGCAGGGACTAATAAGGAAGTTGAAAAGAGAGAGAGCGAATAAGTATCGAGAAAAAAAAGAAGATAAAAATAAAATGTTATTAAGAATTTTGGATAAATATAGGAGTTGAATATTGAGAGAAAAAATGTTTAATAAAATTTTGAAAATAAATATGTAAAATGAAATTAGTATAATGAAACATCTTTAAATAAGGTTAATAATTAATTTAACTATTAAAATAAGAGAGTAATTGTTCACATTTAATTTTCCTTTTTTATGATATGATATAAACAATTTTTCCAAACATATTTATTGGTTTATTAAATATAAGAGTAATTATTTTTTTTCATTTATTTTTTCCTTTTTATAATATGGTATAAACAATTTTTCGGAAAATATTTATTATAATAAATAAATATGTGACAATATAATTAGTAATTAAATGTTTTATTTTATTTACTAAAAAATGAAAATGTGAATTCTTCCCTGATCAGGGTGTGAGCAAGATCGAGCAGGCCCTGCCCCTGCCAGCCAATTAATTTGATGATGTTGACATGGTACTCTTCCACCCTCTACATGCACGAGGCACATGGTGTGGTGGATTCTCACATGCCTCTTCTTAATTGCATTCATGAAGATGGCAACAACAACCTTGAACAAAATGTTTTGGGTTTTCATGCTAGTAAGTTTGGTAGTTTTTTTGTTGGTAATCCCCAACGACTCCACCTTCGTCCAAGCAGCTTCGCGGCTTGGGGGAGGTGCACTTCCCGATCCTTCACTGGGTGTCGACCCATCCACCATCGCCTCAGACTAGCGTTCATAGGTATGTTCTTTGTCCTAATTTTTGTCTCTCTGCGGTCATGGTTAATTCCCTAGTTTTGATGGTTTGTGAGACGAATGGAACTATGTTATACAAGATGGTTCAAAAGATGGTCCACTCGAGATCATACATGGAAATTGATGTTTTGTATGAGGGTTTCTCTTTTTGCTTTATGCCTATGTCTCTTTCTTTTGGAATTTTTTTATTTCATATGGGTATTTGGTGGGCAAGGCCTTTGTCTTTCTCTTGGTCGTTCTCCTGGCCCTGGCCATGGTGCCATGGTGGTGGTTTCCTTTTGAATGCTAGTAGAATAGGTTTTGAGACTTTTGGTTTTCAACATAATAGTGGATTGGATTTTTCTCATGGCCTCAATTACGCTGGGAAAAGAGGGACCCTTGTTTTCTGTTTCCAAAATTCTTTAAATATTTGGGTGGAAGTCTGCATCAGAGGGAGGAAATGGGTTTCAATTAAGATGGGCTTATTACATTTGGTTAATGTAGCAGGTCCCCTGGTCCAATGTGACCCATCCTCTGGTTGGCTAACAAGGTCTTCGCCTTTTGTCACCATTCATCTCCGCAATCCTCGAACCATGGCTCATGCCGTTGTAGGAAAGGGAAAGGCCACTCAGGGCTCTCGCGGCCAAGGCAAGAAATCTTGAGGTGCGCTTGAGTCTCGTCTCACTAATGAACCTGAAGGTAAACCTCGTGGCCACAAATATGTCTCCTATATTATCAATGAAGCTGCCTCTGCATACCATGAGGATAGTTCAACCCAAGTCCGCTAGCTGATAGAAGCTTGGGAAGTTGAGCTTAACCAACAAACTAGCCTTATGGATAGCGATATGGAAGATTGGTAATTTCTGGTGTCGGACCTTGGAAACTTGTGGGGAAGAACTTCTCAGTATAAGAAAAATGTCCCTATATATTAGATGATGAAGAATCTCTTGGTGAAAGGTTTGGCTCATATTCCTTTTGGCTCGACCTGGTGTTCTCACAGGTTCCCTGATTACAGCAAAGATCTCCAGTAGATCAAATTTCAGCTCCAAAGGAAAAATGGTCGCCTCAGCCACTTTGAACAACATATCCCATGTATCATGCACTCTAAGCTTCAAGGTTCCAGTGCAAATGATCTTGCTCATGTTGATTCGACTGATGTTGAGTAGTTGGATGTTTTCTGTTTAGTTTTATATGCAACAATCTTATATTTTATATGCTCGTGCTTATAGTTATCTAGAATCTAGGAAGGTTTAGGACATACAAGCTTATATAGCTTGGATAGACAAACTCATACTATTTTGTTTTTGGATGGCTTATCATGGTGTTAGGTGGACCTCTAGGTAAGTTGAGACCACCTAACCACATAGTTTCTAGATGTAACTTGCCTGCTTTTTGAAAGATAATGAAAATAAAGGTCCTACCCAGCTTAAAAAAATAAAAAATGAAAATGTTAATTGTAATAGTGTATATATATATATATATATATATATATAATTTGTAAAAAATTATGTATTTAAAAGTAACAAAAAAATTATATTAATTGATTACGAAAAGAAAGAAAATGAGATAATTGAAGTAATATTGTTTGACCATAGTTATGAGTAAGTTAAGAGTTTCAAGTTTGAAACACTCGTCAAATTTGACTGTTTCTGGGGGAGGCAAGAGCGGGAGGGGTGCTTTTAGACCCTGATGAAAAGGAATAAATAAAGTTTGCATGGGGACTAAGGCAATCCACAAACAATGTAGTTGAGTATCTAGCCCTATACCAAGGAATGAGATTGGCTAGGGAAAGAGAAATCAAAAGATTGATTGTCATTGAATACTCTCTCTTGGTTTTACAACAATTGCCCAAGACAAAGAATGACAAGGATGCACCTAGAGGCTCAATGCAATGCCGAATTAACCAACAGTTGGAGACGTTTGAAGAAGTGGAGTTATTCCATGTATTAAGGGCACACAATAAAAACACAGATGAAATGGCCAACTTGGGAGCAACGCTACCCCAAGGCCACTTGTTGATCAATGGAGAGACTAGGGGCATTCATCCCATACCATGATCATGGAAGAATTAATAATTAAATAAATGTCACCGCACCGAGGAAGGTTGGACACCTTGTAACAAGCCTAGGCCTTTAAGGTGTCAACACTTCCATTTTGTTTTTACAAGCATACAATACTAAAATGGAAATTAAGGAGGAGTGATCTTATATTCATTGTGATTAGACTCGGTAGGATGATAAGGGAGTGCAATTAGCAGAGTATGGTTATGAGAGAGGAGCTTAGAATCTAGGGGGAGGTCAGTTCAAAAAGATTGACAGTGGTAGAAACCAAAATTGATAAAATTTAGGTGCTTATGGATATGGTGCAAGTAAAATTAGAAATTCTCATGGCTATGGCGGAGACCTTAGTAAAATTGGTAGCATAGGATCTTCCTGGGCATCCTCCAGTGGGGCACCTACAAGAAGAAAGAGAAATAGCAGTAGATACAACAATAAACCCAACTGAGAACGAGGAGCGTCTAATAGAGCAGAAGGAAGTAGGAGACAGCCTCACCCCAAATCTAAGTAACTAAATGTATTGCAATTATGTAGTTTTTGGTAGTGTCTTTTGGAGGATATATAAATATAGTAGAATTATAATTGCTCAGTTTAGTAGAAAGGCTATAAGGAAAAAATGTGTTGTAATCTGTATAGGAAAAGGAAAAGTAACATCTGAATATTTATGTAAAAGGTTTTGGCCTTCAAACCAAACAATTTCTCTATAATACCAAATACCCCTTATGTTGAAAAATAAAATAAAAAATTGATTATTTTAATAAAAAAATTCACAAGCAAGATTTGTTTTTTTACCATATTTGATAGCCAAATCACTAATAAAAAATAATTTACTGCAAATTTTCATATAATACACCATATAAAAATAAAATACAAAGTTATTATATATATAAATTAATATATACATAAAAATAATATTATAAAAAAATTAAATTGATATAGATATAATATATAAATTCTTATATACATAAAAATAATATTATAAAGAAATTAAATTAATAACTTAAAAAATTAACACTGGCTCATTTAAAAAAAAATAAAATTCACTTTTCACTAATTCACAAGTTTTAATAATATCAAATATATAAATTAAATAATTCTATTTTCATTTATCATTTTTTTTTATAAATATAAAATTAAAATAAATTTAATAATTAAATTAAATAATAAAATATTTAAAATTCGCACTTTGAAATCGACTCCCATAAAATATTTATATATTTTATTAAAAATCATAATGACTTATAACTTTTTTTCATAATTTAAACTAATGATAATTATGTTAATAATATATAAAAATAAATTATTAATTAATTAAATAAATTAAATATATATATATATATATATATATATATATATAATAAAAGAAAATTAAGTTATTATAAGAAGGTCATCAACCCCATCTTGGAAGATCAAAAGTATCTCTCTATTTTAACTAGCTCAAAATTTAAACTAATTTAAACTAGTATAACTAATTTTAAGAGATACTAGTTAAACTAATTTTAACTAGTATCTCTCTATTTTTTTCATAATTTAAACTAATGATAATTATGTTAAAAAATATAAAAATAAAAATTAATTAATTAAATTAAATATATATATATATATAATAAAAGAAAATTAAGTTATTATAAGAAGGTCATCAACCCCACCTTGGAAGATCAAAAGTATCTCTCTATTTTAACTAGCTCAAAGAAGAAAATTAATATAGCAAAGATTAGAACGAATTCTCATGAACTCTATAGTGAAACAGGTCGTTGGGCAGTTCCTAAAACGCGATGGATGGAAAGGATCTGCCATATATGTGAGAAAAGGAACATCGAGGATGAAAACCACTTCCTCTTAGAGTGCCCCGCGTACAACCACATTAGATCTCAGTTTCACAATCTTTATTACAATACTGACCTTCCTAGCCTTTTACAATGTCAAAATTATAGTGAGCTCGGGAGGCTTCTCTCCAAGCTTTTTGAGCATAGGAATAAAATCTTAAATCAAAATAAATAATTTGTTTCTTTAGGTCGGATAGACCAATGTTTGGTCTTAGTAGAGGTTAACCATCATCATCATCAAAAACGATTTAAATTAAATAGTAGCTTAATGGGTTAGACCTCTTAGCTCTTCAAAACTCATTGATTCTCGTTGATTGATTGTAAGATTATGAAATTCGCTACCCACTTTAGGTTAATATCAAATGTTATATGTCATTGCTCAAACTACCATTAGGTCAAGCTCGAAAACATATTTCAATCCAGGTGTGTGCTACTTCTTGAATGTGGACAACAGATTTTGGTACAGGTGTGTGCTACCTCTTATTGTGGTAAAGAGTAATAAAAACTATGTTCATTTCACTCTGAAATTTATCTCAAATTTTTTATATATTAAGATTTTTTCCCAAATTTTATAATCCCAAGTGGAATTTTCATTTTTATTCGATTGAATCACCCCAAGAATATTTATAATCTATCCTTTAACGGGCTCTAATATCTACGCTCTTACTGCTTAACTTAATATTTGCAAACACGATGACATAATAAAAGAATTCAAAGAAACCATATGTCTGACTATAAAAGAATGTTTTGGGTTTACCCCATAAGTGCCAAATATTACAAAATTACAAAATTTATTTTAAACGTGAATCAATGATATAGTAGAGTCGAATTAATTATTGGCTTGAACAAGGCAAGCAATTGGTTGAATAAGTGCCTCTGCACTATATGTGTAGTGCCTCAAAAACCATGGTTATCTTTTTTAAATATAATTTTTAAGATAGTTTACCATGTTTGACAATAATTTTTTAATATGTTTTTGCCAGTTTTCAGGAGACAAAGTCACCTATGCCAAAGTTGGTTAACCGGTAGAAGCGGTGACCAGATTGCTAAAAGGGTGATCTTTATCGGGTCCCTAAGGCAGAGTCATCATTCAACTCTAAACACTTCGTTCCATGACCTCCCACAATTCAATCTTCACCACGTGTATTCTTTCCACATGAGTAAGTTTTCCCTTCACAATCACGTGATGCACGATATTTCCAACCGCATTATTGCCCACCAGAAACAGTAAGAGAAGTTGGCGTGGAACTGAAGCCAAAGGTGAATCGTTGTGTTTCAATTGGTATCCTCTCTATTTGAGAAATAAAATCAGGAGCGACTTCTTCTGCCATGGTGCCTTCATGGTTCCTCTTGTAGTCAAATTTCGGGTTTAATCAAGAAAAAAAAAAAATTACGCAGAGCGGGAGGGTGGGAAAATTCAAATTTAAATCCATGGCGAGTAAATTCAAAATTCAAATCATGTACTCAATACCTATTCAGTCATATCGAAAATGCTCACCAATCAAGTACTTAAAGAGAATTTGTACAAAGTATGGGGAAAAGACATACCCGAGCGGGTCTATTGCACATTCCTCAAGGTCTCGCTTGCTCTAAAAGATGTAGCAATCAGAAAACGAATGATCATGGAGTAACATGCATGCTCCTATAGCCATGCTTCGTCCTAATCGAGGGATGCAGAGAGTGTACGTAAGAGTATTAAATAATATACTAGCATTTGCATCAAAAGGGGCAAAGAAAAGCCAATAGCTTTTTTGGTTTTTTTTTTAATATATATATATATATATCGGCACTGACAATGAAAACCATAGTGCTCAGAGCATATATTTAACCTAGGAAATTATCTTGCATATTTTGGTGGAAAATATATTGATAAAACCATGTAGGTATCATATGTAACAACCAGATGCCCTAGTTTGAACTGTACGATGATCATGCCCACAATGCTTTCCAATTTGACACATCACCCTGATGCATGGAAGTCTTGGTTGTATGTTTTTCTTGGGAATTTGTTGGTAGAAAAAGAGGTTGGGACCTTCCTTTTTTTTAATTTGCACTTGGAAAGCATTGGGTCAATGTATTGTAGGTTGCAGCGCACACAAGAAAGCATTGAGGGCATTGTGAGCATATTAAGCAAGGAATCTCCAAGGAAAAAGGACATTTGTTTGTGGAGAGATATCTGGGACATTGATAACAAATCATGGTTTGAGTGGAGCACCATCTCCCTCTCTCATGGCCTATTGTCTATAGATGAAGTAATCATCTAGGAGCTATATGATGCAGGAGCATCCAACACCCTTAGAGAAAGGGAGGAATCCAAAGCGGACCAAGGAGGACGTGGACCAGCGAAGCTGAACGAAGGGAGAAAAACAGAGGAAAGTCTGCTTTAAAGCAGAAAAACAGATTTAAAGTGGGAAAAGATGGATAAGTCTCTCGAGGAGACTTACTATTGTTATCTGCCATGCATGCATTATGGGGGGCTTTTGTTCTAGGATATGATCGGATACTTTTCGTGATCCGATGCAATAATCCATATAGGCTTCTTTTATAAAACGAACCTGCACGTTCAAGAAGGGGAGAGCCAGAGTGATAGAGACAAGATGTAGTCGAGAGAGACTCTGCGCTAAGGCTGAAATGCCTTAGATTTGTAGCCATGTTGTTCTTATATAATATATATGCGTTTATGTGTTTATTGTGCGCTGTCTATGTTCTATATGTATATATGCTTTAGTGGTTTGAACCCAGCTTTCATGTGTACATGTGCCGAGGCTTTAATTCCCAAGGATGAGTGTGTTGATCGACCATCGACCACTGTGGGATCGATGGCGATCGAAAATACATATATATGCATGTCACATGTGAATATGATATGGCAGAGATCTACGTTAAGTGCAGGTCCCATCGAAGGCGAGCCGAATTTCTGTTTACATCAAGAACCAACCCAAATGTTCTTAGCGGAACTGAGTTCCGGACGTGAAATATTATAAGGGCTGGCTTATCTCCTTATCGGATCGGCGCATTTGAGCGATCGGAAAATGGGACAGTGCGATATCGCAAATATGGAAGTGTGCGATATGCGCTGGATGCGATATGGCAACATCGCGCATCGGCGATCAGAAGTGATCGCAATCGGAAGGTCGGCAATCAGTGGTGCAGTGGAGTGATAACCGTGTGGACCCGCCGATATTTATAGTGGTGGGCGTATAATGGTTAAAGTCCGTAAGTATGGACCGAAGCGGGGTGTTTTATCGCTTTTCCCGTGTATTTGGATTTGAGTGGCCGCGGGGCTTTAAAGCTCAACCCGATAGTTAATGCGGCGGATATGTGGTGGTTCCGATTCTAAGATAAGTCCATGGTTGAGAGGCGTATAGCCTCGATATGCTTCCGATAAGGCTTTGTGGGCCCATAACCCACAGGTCTCAGATCAAAATTTAAGGGAAATGGGATTTTGGTTTACCCCAAGATCTCAACCCCATCATTTTTGGTATCAGAGCCAAGTTAGTTTCCTACAAGGAGAAGGATTCCAGAGAGAAAGAAGAAGAAGCAGGAGGTACAGTTGTTAAGCTGGAGAGTTGTGGTCTTACTGTCGTGCAGATAGCGACAGCCGAAGGTGAGAAGACTTGCAACAAACCTAGAGCAAGAAGTGCTCATATGATTCCAGAGGAGAGAACCTGAAGGATGCCAAAAGACTAAGCTCAGGAGGAAGCTTGGTGAGGTATCGTGTAGCAGAGGAAGACTGTTACTGCAGAGGTTTGGTTGCTGCTCACAAAGATCATGAAGGCAGTTCCACTGAAGATATGCAGTGGGTAGAATTGCTAAGGACAAGGAGAAGCATATGACTAGGAGGTCATAAACTTTTGTGCCTCGGGAGTCTGATGCAGGAGCATCCAGCACCCTTAGAGAAAGGGAGGAATCCAAAGCGACCAAGGAGGACGTGGACTAGCGAAGCTGAACGAAGGGAGGAAAACAGAGGAAAGTCTGCATTAAAGCAAAAAAACAGATTTGAAGTGGGAAAAGATGGATAAGTCTCTCGAGGAGACTTACTATTGTTATCTACCATGCATGCATTATGGGGGGCTTTTGTTAGAGGATATGATCAGATACTTTTCGTGATCCGATCCAATCATCCATTTAGGTTTCTTTTATAAAACGAACCTGAGCATTCAAGAAGGGGAGAGCCAGAGTGATAGAGACAAGATGTAGTCGAGAGAGACTCTGCGCTAAGGCTGAAATGCCTTAGATTTGTAGCATGTTGTTCTTATATAATATATATGTGTTTATGTGTTTATTGTGCACTGTCTGTGTTCTATATGTATATATGCTTTAGTGGTTTGAACCCAGCTTTCATGTGTACATGTGCCGAGGCTTTAATTCTCAAGGATGAGTGTGTTGATCGACCATCGACCACTGTGGGATTGATGGCGATCGAAAAGTGTCGCATGTGAATATGATATGGTAGAGATCTACGTTAAGTGCAGGTCCCATCGAAGGCAAGCCGAATTTCTGTTTACATCAAGAACCAACCCAAATGTTCTTAGTGGAATTGAGTGCCAGACGTGAAATATTATAAGGGCCGGCTTATCTCCTTATCGGATCAGCGCATTTGAGCGATTGGAAAATGGGACAGTGCGATATCACAAATATGGAAGTGTGCGATATGCGCTGGATGCGATATGGCGACATTGCGCATCGGCGATCGAAAGTGATCGCAATCGGAAGGTCGGCAATCAGTGGTGCAGTGGAGCGATAACCGTGTGGACCCGCCGATATTTATAGTGGTGGGCGTATAATGGTTAAAGTCCGTAAGTATGGACCGGAGCAGGGTGTTTTATCGCTTTTCCCGTGTATTTGGATTTGAGTGGCCGCGGGGCTTTAAAGCTCAACCCGATAGTTAACGCGGTGGATATGTGGTGGTTCCGATTCTAAGATAAGTCCATGGTTGAGAGGCGTATAGCCTCGATATGCTTCCGATAAGGCTTTGTGGGCCCATAAACCACAGGCCTCAGGATCAAAATTTAAGGGAAATGGGATTTTGGTTTACCCCAAGATCTCAACCCCATCACTATAGAACATTATTGAAAAGAAAATTTCCCAAAAATGAATGGCCTATTATCTATAGATGAAGTAACCATCCAACAACTACAAAACGTTATTGAAAATAAAAGTTCCCAAATTTGGCACTCTACATGGGCCCAATTGGAGAGACTAGAACTGGTCTTATAGCCCATTGTTTAGTATAACAGTGAAAAATTCTATCGTCTCATAGACCACACAAGATTTCACTAAGTCCTAGGTCCTATCTTGAATACAAGCAAGCTATGTCCAACCAAATAGGAGCTCTCTGCTAACATCTAGACTTGCACAACCAATAGTTTGGGTAATCTCTTCCTTAAAGAGCTCTTGCTCTTTCTAAGAAGATAGGGGCTCTGACCACAATTGGACTTGCACTAAATGAAGGTTGGGTTTTCTTCCCCCTGCATGGTATGTGAATAATCTATTTGTTAATAAGCATGGAGTTTTGTTAGAACTCTGAGCTTTATCAACCCTTTTTCTGTCAAAAATTTGAGTCCCAAAGGCAAAAATCCAAACCATGGTGAAAATTTGTGTACTTACCTCACAAGTCACAAGGAGAATGTAGAAACCTACTGAGTTGTTTTCAATAAGGTTAGGGAACTGCTCACAGTTTGGGCACTACTCACAATTTTGGGCTTGCACCAAAATGCAACTTGGGTAATCTCTTCGCTAATGAGCTCTTTCCAAGAAGGTTGGGGATTTGTGCACGATTGGACTTGCACCCAATGTAGGTTGGGTAACCTCTTAACCATGAAAGGTTTGTGAAGTTTCTACATGAAATTACACTATAACTTCATTAGCGATCTATCTATCAAAAGTATTCAGTCTACAACCCCTCCCAACCATGGATAGAATATGTGTACATGCCACCCAAGTCACAACGAGAATGCGGGAGCCTAGTAAGCAACCTGCAATTGAGATAAAGTGTTCTACATTTCTCTGCTATTGTGGGGGTGTGAATATTTGGCCCTTGTAACAAAATACATCCCAATTTTTCCAAAAAAAAATTGAAATCTTCCAAGAAACTAGTTTCACAATTAATTTGATTGATTTTTCCTATTGCTGGTAGAAGAAACTATAATGTCAATTTTGTAATAGATGCAGAAGTTACCTTTTAAAGAAACATTATCCCCTTTATATCAAAAAATGACATTAAAATTTAGAAGCACCTATCCCTGAGATTAATGCAAAAACATTTTTCATTTATTGGGCATCCTGAACAGATTGCATGGATTCAAGTACAAAAGAGAGAGAGGGAGAAAAATTGAAAAATTCAATTAAACTTGGCCTTCTAATATATTGAAAAATATATATAGTGACCAATCCTACTTGGGTAGACTTCTATATTCCCTGTCTTTGTCTCTCTATGCATCATGCCATATAACTGTTCAAGTGCATGAAATGAACCCATAACACCCACCGATTTGATAATGTTTTTTGTAAGAGAAATCAAACAAAATGAGAATGCATTTGCAAATTGTTTACAATTGATCATGGATGTGAATTTCGCATAAAAATCTCAAATTGCAAATGCACTAGGTTGAAATGCTCTTTCCTAGAGGATTTCTATGCTCAGTATCTCTTTTATCACCATCAGGGCTAAACAAAAACATGAATAGGGAAAATTTGGCCTCAGAGGCAGAAATATTTGAAGAGAACGGGATGAGGCCACAAAGAATTAGAGAAAAATTTGGAAAATACTCTTCCTATATGAATCAAATCCATTTTATTATGTTGTCTATATGTGTTTCATAATTGAATGTGTGAATGTGAATGTTTTAGAGAAAGACTGCATCTTTTTGTCAGGTTGTAATAATGCTTCACTGAATTTTCGAGGCCTAATTAGCTTGGGCAAATAATTTCCTTCAGTTTGACACCATTCTTGTAAATCTTGAACGTGGGCACAATAAATTTTCTCTGACCTTGCCAAACTTTGTTTTTCAGTGTCCCCCTTCATCAATTAAACACAATTCCATGTTAGAGAAAGTTAAACAATCTTCAATTTTCTCTCAAATGCATCATTGGTTAACCAACAATTCAATACATAATTTATAGGTGATACACTTGGGGAGAACATAAAATTCATGGCAAACTCAACTACATAGCTATTAATTTGCTTAATTTTGGTTGTGGGTACCTTCAAAAAGTTCACAGAATGGTATCTTCCACATAGATTATTGAAAAAGGGATAAATCTTCTTGCATTGGTAATTTGATCTTGTGTTGAAATGGACTACTGCTAGGCCTTCATATCCATACACATATAAAGAAAGTTATTCGAGTAGTTTTTCATCCTGTGCTCTGAAAAAAATGAAACCCTAAAATGGGACAACAAGAAGATATAGCATAAATGTATCAAAGGAATGCATTACCAACCAGATGAATTAATAGCATCTCTAAATTGATCATCACTGGAAACCACCTCTACTTCCCCTCCAAACTTCATATCGTAAATCTCTTCTCCACGATATTTCTTGAGTTCTACTTGAACATAGTTATAATACTACAAATTCTCTTTATCTCATGGAAATTCCTTCCTCAAAATTTCATTATCCCTTAGAGCTTCCTCCCATCGCTCAGGTCTCCCATTATCCATACATGAATGGACACCATAATAACATTAACAATAAAAAATAAAGTTCATGTCTATTATATTAATTAAGCATGTATACAGTATACAAGAGACATGAAACAAAAGAAAATTGTTTGAAATGCTCATGTACCTTAGTATTCGATGTCGCTCACCTAAGAATAGCCTTAGTGTAGTTGGGTTGAATGCTTAATGCTAGATTACAATATTCCATTGACTTGACCCATTGATCAAGCTTTGATAAGTAGGTTTCCATGTTACAAAACAATACCACATTCATGGGATCATGTTCTAACCCTTCTCCTTATGTTGCACATGCTTCCAAATACTTCCCAACTTTGAAGAGCTTGTTTCCAACTGAATGGGAATCGACCACTACTTTAGGCCTATGAAGCAATGAAGACACGTCTTGGTTGGAAGAATCTAATGCAGATGCAACCACACTTCAACAATTGCAAGTTAATGTGATCTTTGTTACATTGATGATGATGGATACATCTTTGTGGTGCACAAATTGAAAGAGTTGATAAAATACAATGGTTACCAGGTGTGACCTACATCTGTTTGAGAAGTCTTAACTTGTTGATATCTATCTTTTGCAGAAATTTTGCAACTAATTAGGTAAATTTGTGTTAAAATCAGCTGTAAGAAAATATTTTTTGGTACATGGCATTGTATGTTGCTCTTGTTCAAATAGAAGCACTTCTACTTTCTCACCCAGAGATTGTAGAGGTTGCAGTAATACTTTAAGTACAATGTTTCTTTCTACTTTGTAGGATACATCTCTGAGGAAGGATTTGACTATATTTTAGGAAAAATTGGACAAAAAAATATATCCAAGAATTTTTCAAGTACAAAATGTACTATAATTTGTCATTATTTTAAATTTTCTATTGATTCCTCTATAAATCTCTTAATTTTTTCTTGTATGTCAAATTCCCCATGTCAGAGGGCAAGACAACTCTGAGAGATTTTCAAATGCCATATGTTAACCATGAGTATAGACAATATATTGAAGTTATGACTCTTATTTTATTTTAAGATGAAATTTGCAACACTTTATACCCATGATCCGAAGAGGATGAAGGAATTTATTCATATATGGAAGTTACAAGTGTCATTATTCAGAATAAAGGATTAGTTTACAGATAAAGTAAATTGTTTTTCATGGGTCATCAGTTTCCACTAATTAATGTTTAAAGTTATTCCAATTATTTGTTCCAAGAGTGAAACTAAAGTTATTCCAATCATTTGTTCTATGTTAAAAGTTCATTCTTGCAATAGCCCCTAGCTTGTTTGGCATCATATTCAATATGAGAGGGGTTGTACATAAAATATGGGTTAACTCTTTATCACATAAAATTTTAAGGATAGATATCACATAAATTTGTATTGATTGATAAGGAGGTAAGGAGATAATATTATCACATAATAATCTTATTTTTTCTTTGTTTAAATGTTATTCCATAATGTACATAGGTAAGGAGGTAATCTTATAATCTTATCACACAAAAATTTATGGCTTGAATTCGGCAAAGTCAACTTCTATAACTAACAAGTTTATGTTGCTTTACAAATGGGGGTTTTATTTTTATTTTCTTTGACTAATGAATAGGCCCATACTAGGGTCTTTAGACACTTGGATTATCATAAGAGGAACAAAGTTCTCAATCAAAAGTTAATAATAACATCGTTAAATGTCTTTTATTTTGAATTTAGAATGACCACAACAGTCTCTTATTGAGTTTCTATGTTGGATTTTTTATGAATTTTATGGTGTCAGTAATTAGAAATAGGTATAGAGAATGAATATGGTATTTGTAAAAATGAGTAATACAAAGCAGATTGTATTTGGGTTTTAAAAATCCTAAAATGTAGAGAGGTAAGGAGATAATCTCCCTTTTGAGTTCACAAATGATTTTATCAATAAATTATCCCATTTGATTGTATCATTAATTGAGATGAATCCTAAACTTTATTGACACGTAGATCAAGTCATTAAGATTTAAGACACTAGTAGAAAATCATGAAGTTAGTGACTGATCCAGGTGGATCTTCAGACACGGTGACATGTAAAAGGCTCAAAATTCAAAGTGGTGGAAAGGCAATGATCTTGACATCATATCGAAGTGCTTGTCGTATTGATTCCAATGGTGCGAACGACACTCCAATCCGAGTTTGGATGAAGAAGATAGAGGCAGTCAAAGTTGTGTTGACTTTTTGTTGACTGGGTAAGATTAATGAAGGCACAAATTGGAATTTTTCTGGCGAATGGAATGCGGCCAAATTCAGCCAAATTCTACGCAAAATTGTTGCTTGTTTAGAAAGACCTCTTCAGTCAAAAACTAAATTTCCAAAAAGGCACATTTTTGTTTTATTAACAGAAAAAAATATAAAAAAAGGGTGGCGGGCCACCAACCCCGCCACTCCTTATGCATACCACATAAAAATATTATATTAGTGGAGGGGCGGGCCATGACCCCCGGCCCCTCCCACAGAACTATGTAAACAAACTGGGGTGGGCGGCCATGACCTCGCCACCCCACACAACGGAACACCACAGGTCCCTCAACCACGGAAACCATGGTGCAATTAACAAGGGAGTTGGGTGGTGGGCTGGCCCTTGGGGTACGGACCCAACCACGCCAAAGGAACGCAACTAATGCATAGCCATGGTGAGATGGGTACAGTGGGTGTGCGCCCAAGGCGGGCCTGACCCAACCCATAGTTAAAAAAAAGGTTGTTTAAATTTTAAAGAGATTCGTTGTATTAAAAAAGGAGGAGGCGGGGTTTGACCGCCCGACCTTCTCCCTATTAAACAGATCTCCAACCAACACACTATAACAGCTTCATTGAGAAATCCGCCACCCATGTTATACTTAAATGCAGTTTTTCAGTTCGTCCAGCAGAGGAGGGAGTGCACGCAATTCGAGGCAGAATTTTGCATGAGGGCCGAATTTTTACTTTGTTAGAATTTAACAAATTTTATATGGTTTCAGCACTTCTCGATGCCACGAATGTAATGGCGTTGTCCATTTCTCCATCAGAGTTTTAGTTTTTCGGCCATTTTTCAGTATGGAGGTATAACACTCCTTTTTGTAACTGATTCTTGTACTCTTCTTTCTCATGCCAATTAATGAATGAAGGCCTCCCCATTGATCGAGCAGGGCTGGAGACGTAGTCCAAGTCGGGCAAACTCCGTTATCAATTCTTGTTGTCTTATTTCATGCTTTATGTGTTTCTCCTCTTCTATCATGTGCACATTAAGTTTTCTATGTTAAGCTATAATTTATGCATGTAATTCTTTAACACATCTATAAGCAAAAGATTTTGGATCAAGTGGTATTAGAGCAGGCCTTTTTTAGATGTGAATCGCATGTTTGTATGCTAACAAGAAACAGGCTCTAAAGAGGCGAAGGGAAACTAAAGTCTTTCGATCCCGAAGCGGGGCATGCACATCGAAGGAGAAACATGGCAGATGAAGAGGCTCGTCTTGAAGAGGAGCGCAATTTCCGAAAAACCTTCTATTCAATGGCAGAGAATGTCGGTCTTTTGCTTTCAATGCTGGAGAAAGCATAGGAGAGAAAACCAAAAGAACAAGGTTCAGTGCATGGAAATGGTAGAGAATAACCCCCTCTTTCTCCTTCCACGAGTGAAAGTTCTACTTCCTCTCATGACCATCATCATAGAAATTCAAGGGATGCATCTAAGAAACCTTTCTTTAAATTAGATGTCAAATTTGATCTTCCCATGTTTAACGGTGAAATTAATGCAAAAAAGCTTAATAACTGGATTAGGCAGATTGAAATCTATTGCAGGATTCAACAGATCGAAGAGGATGAGGCAAGGATTCAGCTAGCCTCTCTTCAGCTGAGTAGCACCACTCTCGTTTGGTGTGAGAGAAAATTGCGAAGCAGTAAGAGTGTGGGTAATCTTCTTTCCTCATGGCCTAATTTCTTTTTTGCATTAAAGGAACAATTCTATCCATTGGGTTACAAACAAAAAGCCTTAATGAATTGGCAATACTTAAGGCAAGGTAGAGGTCAGGATGTTCAAAGATTTACAGAGGAATTTAGAAAAAATGCACTTAATTTGGACATTGCACTTGACTCACCTGAAGTAGTAACTAAGTATATTGGATCATCACATAGTTACCTTAGACATTCATTATTATTGTTTGAACCAACTACTATTGACTCTGCCAGTGTGAAGGCAATCCTTCTTGAGAATAGGGGAAAAAATTAAAGAGATGATCATTCCAAGAAACCACCTTTGAAACCTCCAAATGGAAAACCCAAAGTGAAAGGAAAAGGAAAGGAGAAGAGGACGACATCAACCAAGAAAGATGAAGGAGAAAGACCTTATTGCACTCACTACAAAAAGGAAGGTCATGATGACAATCATTGTTGGAAATAGTACCCGGAAAAGAGACCAAAGAAGTATGGAGGAAAAGGCAAGTAGAAGATAGTGGCGACTGTGTAGCGGGATCCAATTTGGGAGATGGAGCATTGATCACAGCAACGGGAACAAAAGGTACTCTTACACCTCATGTTACTTCTGAATCACATGAAGGAACTAGTTCAATAGATGAGTCTCTTCCTAATGAACGAAAGAGAATTGAGCTATTTCATATTAGAGTTATCATAAGTCATACAAAAATAGAAACTCTATTTGATACCGGATCCCAAGCAAACTTAATTTCAGAGTCCTTGGTAAAGAAGCTAGGCTTGGAAACCAAACCACATGATAAAGAAAAACTGAATGTAACTAAGCAGTGTAAGGTTAAATTTGTGATCACTTCTAAGTTAGTGGATGAGGTAAAACTTGATGTATTACCAATGGATATCTCTGGCATGGTGTTAGGGAGTCCATATCTATATGATAGAAAGACAATATTCTTTCGTCATGAAAACAAATACCAAATCACAAAATATGGGGTAGAATATATTGTAAGGGCTCTTCAAACTAAAATCAACGCCAGCCTTGTAAGTGCAGGACAAACGAAGAGGTTGGTGAATTCTAGCAAGGGTTGCATGCTTATGGTTGTAAGGGGAAAGAATGTAGAATTATCCGATGCTTTCCAGGGTTGTGATCATGTGCATAAAAAGGAATTATGTGAATTAATTTCTAACTATAAGGAGATGTTTCAGGAACCAAAGGGATTATCTCTGAAGAGGGAAATCCAACATGAGATCTATTTGCAGCATAACGCTCCTTTACCGAATATTGGCATGTACAGGATGTCGACCATTGAGATGGAGGAGATCAAAAAGCAAGTACAAGAACTATTGAACCAAGGGGTCATCATACCGAGTACTTCTCCATGCGGCTCACCGGTTGTCTTAGTGCTGAAGAAGGATGGCACATGGAGATGTGTGTGGATTATCGAGCACTAAACAAAATCACGGTGAATTTTTTTTTCCCTCTTCCCTGCATTGATGACTTATTAGATCAGTTAAAGAATGTTGTCTATTTCATCGAATTGGATTTGCGTAGTGGTTATCACCAGGTCCGAATTGCAGAGCAAGATGTTTGGAAAACTGCCTTCAATACCAAATAGGGGTTGTTTGAATGGATGGTGATGCCATTCGGACTTTGCAACACTCCAGCCACTTTCATGAGGGCCATGAATTATATCTTTAGGCCTTTCATTGATGAATTTGTTCTTGTATATCTAGATGATATCCTTATCTTTAGTAAAAGTTGGAATGAACATGTATGTCATGTGAAGAAAATGTTTGATGTATTGAAAAATGAAAAACTCTATGTAAAATTGTCAAAGTGTGAGTTTGGGAAAACCTCTTTGGTTTACCTAGGTCATATTGTTGGTCATGGTCAACTAAAAATTGATCCTTCTGAAGTTGAAGCAATTGTAAATTGGCATAAACCTACTAGTGTAACTGAGATTCACAGCTTTTTGTGTGCAGTACAGTACTGGAGGAGATTTATTACCAATTTCTCTATTATTGCAACACCTTTACATTCATTGACAAGTGTAAAGCAAGTCTTTCAATGGGGAGGAAAGTAGCAGAAGTACTTCAAAACATTAAAAGAAAAGATTAGCACCACACTCGTCTTGGCCTTACCAGATCTCCAACAGCCATTCGAGATCTAAACAGACGCCAGCGAATATGCCATGGGAGATGTACTGATGCAGCAAAAGAAGCTGATATGTGACCATTCCGAGAAGTTCTCTCAGGCTGTGATAAACTATCCCACTTATGACAAGAAATTATATGCCTTGGTCCAGAGTGTGAAAAAGTGGAAACACTACCCGATCGGCAAGGAGACCATCACCCATATGGATCATCAGCCCTTGCAATGTCTTTAATCACAGAACAAGTTGCAGCAATCTCATCATTTCCGGTGGATGGGTTTTCTGTAGTAGTTTCATCTGGTAATAAAGTATAAGAAGGACACTAGCAACAAAGTGGCCGATATACTATCTCGTCCTCCTATTTCTGCTTTTGTTATTTTGCATAATGCTTCATTATCTTTTGAAATTTATGCTGAACAATATGCTAACAATGATGACTATAAGGAGATTTATGCAAAACTAACCCATGGTTCACAAGTGGACAACTATCACCTGCAGGGGAAACTGTTGTATGACCTTGGAAAATTTTGCATACCCACAGGAGAAAGGGTACATGTAATCTGCGAGGCCCAAACCTCCCTGTGTTTGGTCATTTTGGTATTGAAAAAATTTTGTGTCATGTACAAAGATTTTGTTTTTGGCCTCATATGAAGAACATTATGACTCGCTATGTAAAGGATTGTGTGATGTATTCTGTTTCAAAACCCTCTAATAGAAAACTTGGGCCCTACACACCACTCCCTATTCTGAGTCGTCCATGGGAAAGTGTGTCGATGGATTTTGTAGGAGGTTTGCCTTTGTCTAGAAAAAGTCACGACTATTTGTATGTCGTCGTTGACCGTTTTAGTAAGATGTGTATTTTAATGCCTTGTAAAAGGAAAATCACTGCAGAGCAGACTGCTTACCTTTTCTTTCAACTTTTTTGGGTCCATTTTGGGTTGCCCACATCGATTGTGTCAGATCGGGACTCTCTCTCCTTCTCAGAGAGTTTTGGACCAGCTTGTGGAAGATGATGGACACCAAGTTGAAAAGAAGCACAATATTTCATCCACAAACTGACGGACAGATAGAGGTTGTCAACCGTATCGTGGTACACTTGTTGCAAGGCTATTGTGGGAAACATCCTGTTGTGGGATCAGCATCTTCCATATGTGCAACATTCCTACAACCGAGCAGTGCACTCATCTACGCATCGTTCACCATTTGAGACATGTTTTGGCTACCTGCCAAAAGATCCTTTTGATATGGTCTTTGCAAGGGAAGATGACTCCAATGGACGTGATGACAAGGAGAAAGCGCAGTAGTTCATTAAGCAGATCCAGTTGATTCACCAAGTAGTATAGGAGCAGTTGGAGAAAAGTCAAGCCCGTTACAAGGCTCAACATGACAAACACCGAGTCGACCATCAATTTCAAGTGGGCGACAAAGTGTGGTTCCATATCAGCAAGGACAGGATCAAGGGAGAATGGAAGAAGTTGCGACCAATCTAGTATGGTCCATTCACCATCTTGGAGAAGATTGGAAACAATGCCTTTCGTCTCGATTTGCCGATATATATGCAAATGTACTCCGTAGTGAATGTGGAGAACTTAAAGCTGTATGAGCCACCATTGATCATGGACACCGAAGAGGTGGGCACAGTCCCTACAGTTGATGACTTTGCACCAGAGTATCTCGATGAGTTACCTGCAGACATCATCCTTGATAGAAGAACCAAGACTTCACGATGGGGAGACATGGAATACCTTCGAGTTGGTTTCAAGGGGATGCACCCTAGCAAGGCAAAATGGCTGGAAAAAGAAAGAGTGAGGGAACAATTCCCTCACTTGCTAATTGACTAATAAAGCTTTTGGCTATCCAAAATCTCCTCAATGGGGAGGATTGATCCAGGTGGATCTCCAGATACAGTGGCATGGAAAAAGCTCAAAATTCAAAGTGGTGGAGTGGAAATTAACTTGACATCAGATTGAAGTGCTTGTCACCCTGATTCCAACGGTGCAAATGACACTCCAACCCAAGTCTAGATGAAGAAGATAGAGGCAATCAAAGTTGGGTTGAATTTTTTATGACTGGGCAAGATTAATGAAGGCACAATTTGGACTTTTTCCAGCAGACGGAATCCGGCCAACTCTGGCCAGATTTTGGGCGAAATTGTTGCCTGTTTAAAAAGACCCCTTTGGTGAAAAACTGAATTTCCAAAAAGGTACATTTTTGTTTTATTAATAGAAAAAAAAAATATAAAAAAAAAAGATGGCGAGCCACCAACCCCACCACCCCTTATGCATACCACATAACAATATTATATTAATGGAGGGGCGGGCCATGATCCCCGGCCCCTCCCATGGAACTATGTAAACAACCCAGGGTGGGCGGCCACGACCCTACCATCCCACACCATGGAACACCACGGGTCCACGAGTCCCTCAACCATGGAAACCATGGTACAATTAACAAGGGAGTTGGGTGGTGGGCCAACCCTTGGGGCGCGAACCCAACCATGCCAAAGAAACACAACTGATGCATAGCCATGGCGAGATGGGTACGGTTGGCGGGCTCTACCTAACCCGTAGTTTAAAAAAAAACAGTTGTTTAAATTTTAAAGAGATTCGGTGTATTAAAAGAGGAGGAGGTAGGGTTTGACCACCCAACCTCATCCCTATTAAACAGATCTCCAACCAACACACTATAAAAACTTCATTGAGAAATCCACCACCCATGTTATACTTAAATGCAGTTTGTCAGTGTGCCCAGCAGAGGAGGCAGTCCACGGAGTTCGAGGTAGAATTTTGCAAGAGGGCTGAATTTTCACTTTGTCAGAATTTGACAAATTTATATGGTTTCAACACTTCTCGATGCCACGAATGCAATGGTGATGTCCTTTTCTCCATCAAAGTTCTGCATTTTCAGCCATTTTTCAGTATGGAGGTATAAAACTCCTTTTTGTAACTTATGCTTGTACTCTTCTTTCTCATGCCACTTAATGAATGAAGGCCTCCCCATTGATCGAGCAGGGCCTAGAGACATAGTCCAAGTCAGACGAGCTTCATTATCAGGTCTTGTTGTCTTCTTTCATGCTTTATGTGTTTCTCCTCTTCTCTCATGTGCACATTAAGTTTTCTATGTTAAGCTACAATTTATGCATATAATTCTTTAACAAATCTATAAGTAAAAGATTTTGGATCAGTACTAAAAAAGTTACTCACCACAAATTTTCGAAGTGAAATAATACTAAAAATGAACAATCTTAGGTTCCTGATCTAAAAATGACTAACATAAATGACTAATTTAGATTCCGGTTAAAATATGCAACTAGATAATAACTGATACAACTAAAATGATTACCACAAATGACTGATTTAGTCTAGGAACAAAAATGCGGCTACTTAACAAGTACTACAATAATATGAATCATTCGTTTATGTTAGTCATTTTAATTGTGTCATTTCAATAATCTAAACTTACAAGTGATAAGTTATTTAGTCTAGACTTGCGATCAAACTTAGTCACAACCATTATAACCTAAGAATATATATAATAACTAATAAGCTAGATATAACAATAACTTGTGATTTATCAAGCACTGAGATATCTTGAGGCACACACAAGTGGATCTCTATCCTACGAGGTACCTATCTTCTAGCCTTATTACAATAAGCCAATATGTCTCATCTAGGAATTGAAATCTTGTAAAAATAAGATTAAGAAACAATCTACCTAACCACCCAAACTATAAATCATAAAAACACAAATACATTTAATAATAACTAAATTTTAAAATCATATTTAAACCAAACATCAAATTAGCATATAAAATATCTTTATTTATGAAAGGGAAGAAAATATTTTATACTATGATTTAACTTTAAATTTAACAAAAATGTAAATAAACCAAAAATATAATATTTATACCAGGAATACACTATCACAAAATAGTTCCAATGAACCATAAGGAGCCCCAATAAAATACATTGCACAAGGGACACCAGCTTGAATGGAGACAAGACGTTCAATACATACTATTTGCGTCATTTATGTTATACGAACATACTCACTATTTTATTGATTTTCATTACTGGAAAATCCATTTTACCGCACCTTCTTCTTGCCACATGGTTTCAAGCTCCATCCAAGGGTTTTTTGGTCCAATAACAACATAATCGTGGAAAATTAGGCCAGATTTCATACACATTAGTGGGCTATGGCTGAAAATATTCATAAATGCACAAGGGAAACAACTTGAATGGAGACAAGGCGTTCACTACATATTATTAGCACCATATATGTTATATGATAGATACTCTTTACATTGTTAATTTTCATTACTGGAAAATCCATTTTACCACAACTTCTACCTATTGCATGGATTCAAGCTTCATCCAAGGGTTTTGCAATCCGATGACAACATAATCACGGAAAATCAGGGTCTTCATACACATTTGTAGGCTCTTGCTGGGAAAATATTCACAGGTATTATTTGGTTTAGATGAGTAATATTTGCAGGAATTAAATCAGTTTGGTTTATTCAGATGTATTCTTTGGTTTAGCTAAGTAATATTTTTAAGAATTAACTCAGTTTGGTTTTCTGAAAATCACAGAATAGGGATTTTAGGATTGTTCGGTAGAAAACTATATCTAAGATACGAGGTACTTCACTTGAGGTTTTGTTTCACATTTTTTTTTTCTCACTTCAATGCCCTGATATCAAACCTCGTTCAATCCTACAATTCTTCAAATGGATTGGCACAAAGAAAAATGACTAGAATAAAAACATCAAACCATATCTACAAAGGATGGGATTTGTTAAAAATTTTAATGTTTTTCCTACCATTATATGTTGTTATGGAACTTTCTGATTTGATTTTTAGTCTTCCACAGGTTTTGGTTTTGTACATTGCATGTGTGCTGGTCTTCCCATAGTTAGGGGTTCAGGGAGTATTAAGTTTATTGCATGATTCTAGATGATGCCATTTTTTCATTCAGGTTCATTTAAATATTTGTTATAGACGATGAGGTTAAATTGCGGACAAGGGTGCCAATAAGGTCATGTTTAAAGAATAATTGGTTTTAGTTATTCATTGAGTTCCAATTCATGAGGTTGCATGTCCTTTCTGAATGTTGTGCAAAAATTTGATGAGGCAATTGAAATTGCAAGTACAATTAATATCCTTTAGACCTGTCTAAGAAAATGAAATCAACAAGATACTCCCATGAATCAATTGACATAGGTATATCTTCCAATATTCCTTTTGGACATATAGTTGAGGCATCTACTAAATGAAAAATAGTGGGATTATGCCTCAAAGGCAACTGGAGATTCAATCTTAAAATAATATCCTTGATCATGACATTAATAGCTACTCCATGGTTGATGAGAGTTTTGGTAATGGGAGTATCATTTATATAGACATTCACAATAGGGCCTTTGGGGTCAACATACTTTGGATGTGCAAAGTTCCTAAGAATGATATCAGAAAGTTGTCTCATACATGAATGGTAGGAGGATTTATTTCCTTTCTGCCCAATCCTTTCTTGCAATAATACTTGATGAACTTGTTGTAAATGGTATTTATTTGATGACCTAAAGAAGGGTGATATTTACATAAGGATTTTTAATCCCATAAAACATAGTGGTTGTATCTTGATCAAGCTTCTTATCTTCCAATATTTGTGGAAATGGTGGGATAGGAGATGAAATCCTTGTTGCATGTTGTTCTTCTACATTATCTTCCTCCTCTTTATCTCTTTTGTCCCTTGGGGTTCAACACTTTCATCTTGTTCAATAATGACAAGAGGTGGAGGATTCTAAGTGTTTTTCCCTAACTTGAGGTGGACATCATTGATTTCGACCAAATTTAGTGATTAATTTAGAAAATTGGTGTTGTAGATAGGTTGGGCCTACCTGTTTTTTGGATTAGGTGCAGGTTGGGTTGGTATTTTTGGAGCTCTTGGCAATTTTTGTTGGAAATAGAAGGCATTATAGGTGGATGCATGAGACCTTGCTTTTGTAGTTCTTGTCAAGTTATCCACCCTGCTAGTGGTTAGGGGTTAGGGAATTGAGCATATGGGTGGAATTGAAAATAAGTACCTTGTCATGAATACATTTGAAGGTTTTTCCTCTAGAGAGAGAGTTCATTTGATGCTCGACACCATCAATATATTTCTTCTAGGAGGATGTCACCAATGAAACCATGCATATTGATTTTGATAGACAAGCAGTGAAAAGGCTAAAGATTGAAGATGCTAGAAGTTGTGGTATTGATCCAAATTTGAAGGAAAAATCCATCAATCAAACAATGAACCCTCATTATGGGATAGGACAATTCAAATTTGGGACTACACATAGGACAACACAACAATAGGTATCATTTCCAGTCGATTGTGAGGATTCTTCCTTTTTCTCAAGGAATCAAACAGAGATGTGAAGTAGCCTCCAATCAAGGCATGGATTCAATTATGCAGAATTGGTTACAAAATCAAGGCTACAATCATAATATTATGGATATTCACAATCATCTTCAGGAGTGAGTGATAGAAATCATTTCAATTAACAAATTTTGAATTCTAGATTAATGTATTTTGGGCCTCATACTAGTGAGAGACTCTTAGCCTTGCAAGTTGCTACCATGTATAAGAGTTTGGGTGAATCTGGAAGGTCTAGAACTTTAAATTCTCAACAGATTCCTTTGGGGAGAAATCTTGAGAATTTGTTCCCTGGCTTAGGATTAACACCAATAATTACTAGCCACATTAGTCATTCAAACATGAAAGACGTTGAATCTTCAGTATATGTGTGAACCAAAATAGTTGTGTCATTTCCAATGATGGAGGGCCACACTACATATCAACACCAATATTATTTATCTAAAGCAAAAATTGGAGCTCCAATTGCATTTCTGCCTAGTAAATGTAAGAAAGAAGTGTCACAACTCATTCCCTGCCATGTAGATATTACTCAAGCTTAAGGGCATCTTCCCACTACAAGGTTTTGAGCAACTAACAAACAAATTCACTTCTTTTTTAGTTGTCAGTTTCTATGAATTTATATGAATGTTGTTCTTTTTGTTTATTCCTTGTAGTTTGAAATGGTTTATGTTTCTTTATTAAGACTAAGCCAATGTTCATGCTATGGAAATAAGTTTTAATTATTGTTGACCATTTATTTTCAGTGATGTTGTGCTAGCATGCGCATCTGCAACAAATCGCTTCACAGAAAAGGTCTGGTTATCTCTCTCTCTCTCTCTCTCTCTCTCTATATATATATATATATATATATATATATATATATATATATATATATATATATATATATGGAATGAGAAATTTTGGAGAATCAATTACTTTGAAATATCAACTGCCACTATTACACTAGGTATAATTATTTCATAAATGCCACAAACAACCCAATTACAACATGTCTTTCGAGACTTGAACCCACACAAATAGGTAAACAAATTATTCACCAAACTACTTGAGCTAATATCCTTTGACTTTCTTCTATACATGAAATTAAAATATTTTCATATTTATGTTCCTATTATATTATTAAAATATTGAATTTATTTTAATAGGTATTTTTGGTTGTGATGTATTATTAACACTAAAGTGAAAAATCCATAGCATACATTTGAGATGTTGAATGGTATATATTTATAGTTGTTAGCTAACCATTGTAAAATAAATTGTCATTAAATCATTGTTTATTATATTATTAGTGATGGGTCTTCCAGTAGCAACAACCACATTGCCACTTTAGACATTTGGAGCAAGTCCTCAGTTGTCTATATTATAGTCTCAAGGGCAAGATCAAAGACAAGTTTTATTGTCAAAAATTAATTCAGGCACAACTACATCTGTTTCTTCCCTTTTTCATTCAAGTATTTGTGCTCATAAGTAAGAGAAAAGAAATCCCAGATCTGGGAAAGATTCCCAGTCACAAGTAAATCTTTGTGCTACATGTTCGCCTACACAACAACAGAGTGATTCTTGTAGTGATGATCTTGTTGAGAGCCAAGCCTCTTAACCATCTGATGATCCTCACCATCAATATATTTCTTATAGCATGATGTCACCAATGACAACCATGCAGATTGATTTTGATAGACAAGTAGTGAAAAGGCTAAAGACTGCAGATGCTAGAAGTTGTGGTATTGATCCAAATCTGAAGAAAAAATCCATTGATCAAACAATGAACCCTCATTATGGGATAGGACAGTTTAAATTTGGGACTACACACAAGAAAACACAACAACAGGTATCTTTTCCAGTCGATTGTGAGGATGCTTCCCTTTTCACAAGGAATCAAAGGGAGACATGAAGAAGCCTCCAATCAAGGCATGGCTTCAATTATGCAGAATTGGTTAGAAAAACAAGGATACAATCATAATATTATGGACCTTCATAGTAGTCTTCATGAGTGAGTGGTAGAAATAATTTCAATCAACAAATTTTGAATTCCAGATTAATGTAGTTTGGGCCTCATACTAATGAGAGACTCTTAACTTGTAAGTTGTTACCATGTATAAGAGTTTGGGTGAATCTTGAAGGTATAGAACTTTAAATTCTCAACAGATTCCTTCGGGGAGAAATCTTGAGCATTTGTTCCTTGGCACATGATTAACACCAATAATTACCAACCACACTAATCATTCAGACATGAAATATGTTGAATCTACAGTATCTTTGTGAACCCCTGTTATGAAACCAGCTCACAAAAAGATAGAAGAGATAGATCAACACCTTAGAATTCAGCCTCTTCGAGGGGGCAACCTCCTTTACATTACACAAATGAATGATTCTTTGATGATTCAAATGAAAAAACCTCCTTTCTATATATAGGAGTCTAAGGAGTCACAATATAACCCAGCCGACCTAACAATAATAATATAAAGGCACAAAAATAACAAGAGGGATTCTATGGGGCACAGTAATAACAATATGGGGACAATAGGGGCACAACAATATTAATAAGGGATACAACTACAATAGTAATGGGGTAATCACTAGTATTATAGGGACCTAACATGCCCCTCTCCTTCAAAAAAGTGTTGTCCTCAATGCTTGAGTAGTTCTCGATGCTTCTGTATAAAATTCTCATCCTCCCATGTGGAATCTTCAACAGATAAGTTCTTCCACTTGATGAGATACTCGAAATTGATCGATTTTGTAGCTGTTGAGTTCTTGTTTCTGTGACTGCTTCGGTTCCAATATAATTTTTCCTTCCTCATCAAGTTCTGGCAATATTGTTTGAACTGGGAGCTTGTCGCCTATAACCTTCTTTAAACATGAAACATGGAAAACTGGGTGCACTCGAGAAGCTGCAGGAAGCTCCAATTTGTATGCCATAGTACCAATCTTTTGCAACACCTTGTACGGACCATAATACTTTGGTGATAATTTATTATCCTTCTTAGCTCGCTTGAGGGACATTTGTTTATATGGTTGTAACCGTAGGAATACCCAATCACCTACATCAAAACTTCTTTCATTGCGATGTTGATTTGCGTGTTGTTTCATTCTATTTTGCGCCAAGACGAGGTTATCCTTTAAGAGTTGGAGGACTTGTTGTTGATGCTCGATGTGATGTTCCACTGCTTGAACCTTAGAATTTTCTCTTGAATATGATGTGATGGATGGTGGCTGATATCCATAAAGTGCCATAAATGGGGTCATTTTTGTTGTTGTATGGAAGGAAGTGTTATACCACCATTCAACCAGAGGCAACCATTTGACCCATTGTGTCTGTTTATCAGATACAAAGCAACGAAGATATCCTTCGAAACATTTGTTTACTATCTCATTTTGCCCATCAGATTGAGGATGATAAGATGAGCTATGAGCTAACTGAGTACCAAGACAAGAAAATAATTCTGTCCAAAAATTTCCAGTGAAAATGGGATCTCTGTCACTTACAATAATCTTTGGGTTTCCATGTAGCTTTTGAATTGTTTCCATAAATGCAGTAGAAACTGTACTGGCTTTAAATGGATGTGATAATGCACAAAAGTGTGCATACTTGGTAAGTCTATCAACTACCACCATGATGACACTCTTTCCCTCAGACTTGGGTAAACCTGTGATAAAATCCATTGAAACCTCCTCCCAACGTTGGCTTGGAATGGATAAAGGTTGTAATAGACCCGGGTCTTAATTGTTTCAACTTTATTTTGTTGGCAAACCAAACATTCCGCCACAAACTTTTGAATATCTGATTTAAGGCCATCCCAAAAAAATTCCTTCTTAACCCTGTGGTAAGTTTTTAAAAATCCTGAGTGCCCTCCTAAGGGAGAAGTGTGCAATTCCATAAGAATCTTTTGTTTGAGTTGTGAATTCTTACAGAGGTATAAGTGATCTTTGTACCATAACAAATCATTTTGCCAGCTAAATGTATCAAATGTACTGGAATCTTGTTGTAACTTTCGAATAAGTGCCCACACTTCTTCATCATTCATCCACTCCTCCCTTGCTTCGTTTATCCAATCTGGTTGGATAATAGAAATGGTGCACAACAATGCTTCCACATCCTCATCCTTTCTTGAGAGTGCATCTGCCACCACATTTTGCTTCCCTTTTTTGTAGATAATTTCAAAGTCATAACCCAACATCTTTGTGACCCACTTTTGTTGCTCTTCAGAGGATAATCTTTGTTCTAAAAAGTATTTAAGGCTATCATGATCCGTTTTTACCTTGAAGTGTCTTCCCATTAGGTAGGGTCGCCATTTCTTAAGTGCATGTAGTATTGCCAACATTTCCTTCTCATAAATAGCTTTGTGTAAAAACTTTCCCTTGATTGGACGACTTTCAAAAGCAATGGGTCTTTCATCTTGCATTAAAACAACACCAATTCCATTTCCTGAAGCATCACATTCCACAATAAAGGTTTTTGTGAAGTCCTGTGCAGCTAAGACCAGTGCTTGGCACATTGCCTCTTTAAGATGTTCGAAGGCCTTTGTTGCTTCTGGAGTCCATGAAAATGCATCTTTCTTCAATAATGTTGTTAGAGGTGCTGCTATTCTCCCATAATTCTTAACAAACTTGCGATAATACCCTGTCAACTCGAGAAATCCTCGCAGATGCTTTATGGATGTGGGGATTTTCCATTCCTTAATGGCTTTAATTTTGCTAGGGTCTACCTTAATTCCTTCATGAGATACCATATGACCCATATATTCCACCTCTCGTACTCCAAAGAAACATTTGGATCTTTTTGCATATAATTGTTTCTCCTCCAATAGTTGTAGCACCCTGTCCACATGTTCAACATGATCCTTCCAAGACTTGTTGTAGATTAGTATATCATCAAAAAATACGAACACGAATTTTCTAGGGAAGGGTTTGAAAATGGAATTCATCAAACCTTGAAATGTAGAAGGTGCATTGGTGAGGCCAAAAGGCATGACCAAAAATTCATAATGACCCTCATGAGTTCTAAATGTTGTTTTCGGAATGTCTTCAGTCTTCATTCTGATTTGATGATATCCTAAACGAAGATCCAACTTGGTGAAGTAAATTGATCCATGCAATTCATCCAGTAATTCATCAATGACAGGAATGGGAAACTTATCTTTAATAGTGAGCTTGTTGAGCAACCTATAATCTAGACACATGCGCCATGATCCATCCTTCTTGTGCACCAATACTACTGGAGCAGAGAAAGAACTTTGACTAGGTTGAATTATACCAGCCTCTAGCATTTCTGCAACCATACGTTCAATTTCACTCTTTTGGGCATAGGGATATCTGTACGGCCTGATGTTTGGAGGAACACTTCCTGGAATCAGATGAATAACATGGTCATGATCATGAATAGGTGGGAGACCTTTGGGAGTCTCAAATACCTTGGAATGATTGTCCAAGACTTTTTGGAGATCTGGAGAAATAGATGATTTCGATGTGGAAACATCTAGCAAACATAATTGTGCAATTACACCTCTTTGTTCCTTTTTTAGAAGCTTTGTCATACCATTAGAGCTGATTATCTTTCCCGGTTTCCTTGCAATACCCCTTAATTCAACTTCCTTTCCTTCCGCAGAAAATTTCATGAAAATTTCTTGAAAATTAAAAGCTATTGTACCCAAGGATTGTAGCCATTGGACTCCTAGCACAACATCAGCACCTCCCATTGGAATGGAAAGCATTAGGCTAGTCAATATATATTCTCCCATGGATTGCTTGATATTATGGCACTTTCCAGAGCAATTTATGGTTCCTCCATTTGCAACCATCACTTGACACTCTGGTGCTGGATATAGGAAGAAATTCAATTCTTTTGCTATCTTACAATGAATAAAATTGTGGGTACTTCCTGAATCAATCAACACTATTACCTTTTTCTTCTTGATTTGTCCTTCTATCTTGATGGTTTGAGTGGTAATTCCAGCCAATGCATTACAAGATATGGTCGGATTCATTTCTTCTTTATCTAGGCTTTGTTACTGGAGTAGATCCTCTTCTTTTGACCTTTCTTGCTCCTTTTCTTCTTCCTCTTCACAATCTATGTAGAATAATTTCTTTTCAGCACACTTATGACCTTTAGTGTATTTGCTATCACAACTGTAACAAAGCCCTTTTGCTCTTTTTTCTTCCAATTGTTGTGGTGTCAACCTTATAGGTTGTGGAAGGCTAGGGGCAACAACACTTCCATCTTTATAGTTGTGAGTGGTATGCTTCCTAGTTGCCATAATTTTGCTTTCCATTTTTCTTGCTAACCTAAATGCCTTCTCTAATGAATCAGGTTCCCAAAGGCGAACTTCATGTTGGATATTATCCTTTAAAATCCCTATGAACACATCAATCCTATGCTCCTCTGGAATAATTTTTACCCTTATGTTCAATTTTTGGAACTCCTCAATGTGCTCCATTATTGAACCCTTTTCTTTGAGACTTATCAATTGGCTAAAAAAAGTGTTGCTTTTTGTATCATCATAATGTGCTGTCAATTCTTCCGTAAAAATTGCCCAAGTGATAATTTGTTTATGAGAGCAAAGCCATTGATACCATAAAAACTGATTTGGTTCCAAATATAAAGTTGCAATACATACCTTTTGTGTGTTTTGCACATTATTGAGATCGAAAAATTGCTCCATCTGTAATATCCATGTTGCGGGGGCCTTAGATCCAACATTAGAGTCTATGAAATCATGATTAACATTTCTTTTGTTCTCATCATGAGTTTCCTTTACTACTCTTTCACCATTAGTAAGTATTTCTTGTAGAAAATTTGTCAATCTGTCTTCAAATCTACCATGCTAGTCTTCAAATCTATCTTCAAATCATCCATCTTAGCTTCCATGTCATTCATCTTAGCTTCTACATCTTTCTTTAAACCATCCATCTTAGATTCTGTTACTTTTTGTGCGAGTGACATTTGTTGCACTTGGTCTCGTAAT
Source organism: Pinus tabuliformis (assembly GCA_031772625.1). Lineage (NCBI taxonomy): Eukaryota > Viridiplantae > Streptophyta > Pinopsida > Pinales > Pinaceae > Pinus > Pinus tabuliformis. The sequence goes on along the minus strand of CM062810.1, from coordinate 618,427,130 downwards.
TTTGATATATCATGTTGCATTTCTTCCTCTTCTTCATAAGTCATGCTAGAGCTTTCAGGTTGCTTACTAGGTGTTTGCATTTTCTTTCTTCAGGGCATCAGTTACCGATAATAATGCTCTACTATGCCCTTTGAATTCCTTCAAAATAATTTTTCAAACCAAGCTTAAGCAAAAATTTAAAAAAATCTACACACCTTTTTTCACTTTGTAGGAGTTCGATATTGCCTCTGATGTATCTTTGTAATTTTGGATCATCCAGTTCTGAAATTGCGACCTGCTATAGCCCTCTATGTTCTCTTTCCAATGCCACCAGTCTGATCGAATTTAAATTCTCCAAGGCAGAGTTATGCACAATCTCCCAAGATGACCTGATTATAGACCTTTTCAGAAGAGCGAACTTGTAGGAAGTGCCACATGTCACTGTTTCGACCTTAGGATTTGAAAAATATATACAGAGTCCGTCCTCTTTCTGTAACTTCTTACGAAATTTCAATCTGATGCTCAAAACAAAATTTATGACTATTTTCCCCAGGTCACCTGTTTGGAATGTAATTTGGGAGTCTGCAAAAATGCCAACTTCCTCAGATCATATCTCCTCAAATATAGCGCGAAAAGTTCTGAAATTTGGACCTGCAGTTCAGAATGATTTCAGCCCAAATGGGTTTTTTTCTAGCGTCTGAAACATCGCAGAAAAAAGGTTATAGCGCAAATTCCACGATGACCTGTTTGGAGTAGCGAAACCCTAGAATTCAAAGCTCTGATACTAAATGTTATGAAACCAGCTCACAAAAAGATAGAAAAGATAGATCAACGCCTTAGAATTCAGCCTCTTCGAGGGAGCAACCTCTTTTACATTACACAAATGAATGATTATTTGATGATTCAAATGACAAAACCTCCTTTCTATATATAGGAGTCTAAGGAGTCACAATATAACCTAGCCGACCTAACAATAATAATATAAAGGCACAAAAATAACAATAGAGGGATTCTATGGGGCACAATAATAACAATATGGGGACAATAGGGGCACAACAATATTAATAAGGGATACAACTACAATAGTAATGGGGTAATCACTAGTATTATAGGGACCTAACAACTCTAGTAGTTGTGTCATTGCCAATGATAGAGGGTCACACTGCATATCAACACCAATATTATTTATATCAAGAAAACATTGGAGCTCTAATTGCAGTCCTGCCTAGTAAACGTAAGAAACAAGTGTCATAGCTCATTCCATGGCCTATAGATATTACTCAAGCTTGAGGGCATCTTCCCACTACAAGGTTTTGAGCTACTACCTAGCAAATTTACTTCCTTTTGTTTTTGTTAGTATTCTGTGAATTTATATCAATGTTGTTCTTTTTGTTTATTCCTTGTAGTTTGAAATGGTTTATGTTTATTTATTAAGACTAAGCCAATGTTCATGCTATGTATTTTTTTTAATTATTGTTGACCATTTATTTTCAGTGATGTTTTTCTAGCATGGGCATCTACAACAAACTGCTTCACAGAAAATGTATGGTTATATTTGAAGGTCTTCCTATCAATTTTTTTACCAGTAGTTAAATAATAAAAATGCATCGTTTCAAATTTGAAGACATCATATGAGTATCTTTATTCTTCTTGAACCCAAATTATTCCTATGTTGGCTATAGGAGAAAGATGAGATTGATAACTAAGAAGAAAGGGAAGGATGAGTACCTCAAGTAAAGAGAAGGTTAAAGCTGACAACTCAGATAATGTAGCAACTAATTCCTCCAATACTTGTTGTGATTGTTCATGGAAAAGCAAGTGTGGAATATGAGAATGAAACATATGATTTTGCTAAAACAACCTTGTGATATGCATGCAAGTTAGCTTCCACCTCCAATAAAGATATCAGAAAGAAAGTTGAAAATGAAAACTTGTATGTATCTAGTTGGATTCACTTCGAAAAATCAATCAACTATATTAAAATTAGGATTTTGTTAGTTCTACCTATAGTTTTATATCTAGTCTATTGTTTTGTAATATCGACCATCTCTATTAAGCTACTTTTTCTATCCGAAATATGCAAGTTTTCCTTTTAACATGAAGTCTTCTAAGAAATGTTGTACACAAATTTTTACTTTCTTGCTTGAATTGTCTATCACATGGTCAAACTATATTTTTCAGTACTAAAAGAATTTTATGAAAATCAATGAAATTCACTTCTTCATTTGGCAGGGCCTTTGGGCAACTTTAGAAACCTAAAAGATTGAATGTGAATTTTGTTTTGAGGATAATAGAAATCTTCATGGATAGAGAAAAGAGTTTGGAAGATGAGTTCTCTAGGTAGTATTTCTCTTTGAACAAGACCACTAGTTGCAGTGGATTGACAATATTTATAGTCGTTTATCAAGCTTCAGCAAAAAGCTTATCCTTTTTTGAATGATTATTAATTCATGGATTTGTTATTTCTACTTCTTGCTTTTTATTGAAGTTTTTGTGCTAACTAGTTTAAATTAATTCAGGATCAAAAATTTGTGGTATTGTTGTAATATGTTAATTCTTTGATTGTATTGAATCAAGTATTTGTTGTAAAACATCAATCGATGTGTTATATCTTGGAAATTACAAGTATGGTAAATATGGGAAAACTATTGGTGCTTTGCATGTAAATCTGAAAAACAGATCAAAACTACTCTTATTTTATCTTTTCATTATAATGATCAATGATGTTTTGAGTTGAGTGATTGACTTTTTTAATCAATACAGAGGTCTTGGCTCCAGGGAGTGAAATATCTAGCCTCCAAAATACACTAGGATGGCCACAGGTGTTCCCTCAAATTGGAAGTTTGGTGTTGGAATTCAGTGTGGATTTTCCATTCAAGAATCATATAGAAACTAGAATATGAAAGTTACATTCCAAAATAATCCTATTTCACAGATTACTAGTGGTGATTGCTACATATTTTTTATACGTATTTGGGATATTACTAGTGGTGATTGCTACATATTTTTGATGTTGGAAATTTTCTCCAAATCACAGCTTATATATTGTACCATAGGTTAGGAAGACAATGTGAAGGGAATTGTCTTTGAAATTTATCCAGTTATACTATAGTGATCCATAAATATATGAAAAACATTAATAATTTGATATAGACTAGTTGGCTTATTCATATGTGATAATGGACCCAAATAGTAATTCTTATATGAAGAAATGCTTATCAAACTTAGGCATTCTTAACATCATCGACCTCCAACCCTAGACTTATTCACTTATCCTTATACATCATCCAGTTATATATATGTATATGAGGCTATCATATTATTGTATCCATTTTACTTCATTTCATTTTATTCTAGATATAGGTTTGGCATTTTCTAGTAGTTGTGTTTGAACTCTCACATTGTATAAGTAATATACAACTTGAGTGTTTTAGCATATGACTTAGTTGGCATGATTGTTCCTAACATTTCCTTGAAGGTTGAATAATAAGTTTACTAAGGTGTTCTTTTCTATGGTGACATTTTATTTTCTTTGTTTATACAGGTCATTTGGCTACATAGCGCCCACTATTGCCCAACTAAAGAAAACTTGTTCAATTTTCTTGCTTCTATGGGGAAAAATGACATTGGCATTGCTAATGTTGAGGTATATGTTGAATAAAACCTTTATAGTCTAATTTATTTTATATTCCAATGTTCATCGTCTTTCATGCCTTATATTCTGCATTGTAAATTCTTTTGTTTTAAGAAAATCAACTCATTATTGATGGTAAGAAGCGGGAATTGAAGAAAGAGGAGAACAATAACACTAGAGAAACAAATGCAAAGAGAGAGACAAAGAGAGAGAAGATAGTTGGTCTAGTGATACTTGTAGAGCCAATATCATGCATAAGATACACAAATAGAGACTGATGGTCAAGTCTTCAGAGTTGGTGAATTCACCTACAATGCCTTGGCAACAATGATAATGTTTTGTAGTGATGAAACAATATCTCATGTGTAAATTGTAGTCCAACCAATATTAAGTTGGAAACTCATATTGTAATATTTGACATTTTATATACTATAATTTATGTGGTTGAAATTATTTATAGTTGCATTTGATACTATTTAGTATTGTAATTAACATATGTAACTTTGTGTTTTCATATTAGATGAACATGCACATTGCATGCCATTTTTTTTAATTTAGTCGCAAAATCATATTAATTAATTTATGTTGATTAATAATGAACACAAATAAAATGAATATATGGCTAAATTAGTTGTTTATAATGATTATTAATGAAAATAAATGAATTGAATATAAACTACAAAATTAGTCATTTATATAATGAATATGAAACTACCAAAAGAAAGACAAATGACTATTGCAAATGATAAAATTGTGATTACAATTGACGACTAAATTTTGCATATATATGACTATTAGTAGCTAATTTACAGTATCTTATAACACGAGCAAAATTTAGTCATATTTCTTTGGTCATTAATTGGTTTCAAACGATGACTAAATTTTGCATACATATGACTATTAGTAGATAATTTACAGTATCTTATAACAGGACCAACATTTTGATCATCAATTGGTTTTCTCGGGTGATAATATAGTAATATATTTTGTTTTATATTTGGTCATTAATTGTGGCAATTAATGACTAAATATACTACTAGAAAATAAAATTGAGACAACCAATTAATGACTAAGTTAAAAACGATTAAAATTTGATCGCGTTGTAAGATACTACAAATTAGCTATTGTTGGCCACCGACCGAAAAATAGTCGCTTATATGCAAATTTTAGTCATTTTTAGTAACTAATTAGCCATTTTATACTAGTGAGAATAGATGGAATAGGTACTTTATTGACATAGGTAATCAAGTCATCAAGATTTGAGAATAGATGGAGTAAGTGGTCAATAATGAAAAGACAAAAGTTTGAATGGATTTCGGGTGACGAAATATTGTTGTGAAAAAAAATTAAGTGAAATGTTATGTCAGAAAGAGTTCCCCGTAAAAAAAAATATTAAAAAAAAAATCCAAATCTCTAAGACAACAAGGATGGTGCTGTGAAAAAATTTAAGAGAAGCGTTTTGGCAGAAAGAGTTCCTCAGTCAATTTTTTTTTTCCAAATCTCTAAGACAACAAGGATGGTCTTGGGAATCAGGACCTATCAGCCTTCTGCTGCCAATGCATTTGAAGGAAAATGGATGTGATAAGATTATGTGATGAGGGCACTCACCCCTTTGAACATTCCTTAATGTTCAATGTTAAAAAGTGAGGACACAAAACTCTAAATGCTTTAGACTATGTATAATGTGTGTTTTCAAGATAGCAAATAAAATGTTGTTTCTTGCAAATAAGATAGAAAATTTTTATTTATTTATTCAAACTTTAATCTATTAAATAGGCGTGAAATATAGTTTGATGCTAGTAACCTCACAGTCCATAGTTAAAGTCGAGTAGATAGAAACCCAATGGAGGTATCACAAATGCAACTCCAGATAAAATTTATTTTCTGTAATGGCAAAATCCTATCGCCTAACAAGTCTAATGGCAGACCTGAAGTTGAAGTTCACTAGCACTGAGGAAAATCTTCTAACAGAGAGGTTTGAGGTATTCAAATATGAGAAACATAAATATTTGTTGCATAAACGAACATGTATTTGGAAAAGGAAACAGAACCAGACATTACTGGTTGTAAATTTAATCTTAAGCAACAACTTCAATTTTAAAAAAATTCTAGCAGATACAAGTTCAATGGACAAAAAAAAATAAAAAATTGAACTCCATATAAGTTTATTTTCTATTATGGCAATGAAAATCCTACCACCAAGAAACTTTAATGACGAACCTTAAGTTCAATAACACTCAGAGAAAATCTATTGACAAAACACTATATAGAGGTCTTCAGTAATCAATTAGGAGAAATAGGAATTTCTACTACATAAATGTATAGATATTTGGAAAAGAAAACAAAACCAAAGATCAATGGATTCAGGTTAAGAAACCACTACTTTGACTGAAAAAACTATCTAAAATCATCAAATCTGTTTATACCAAAAAACCTTCACATAAGTATTTTGATTCAAAAACCCTCACATAAATATTTTGATTCAAGTAAAATAAATTGAAACTTAGATACTCTTTAAATACATAAATAAATAGAAAATTATTCAATTAAAAGAAAATGAAAATTCAGATTCTTCTTCAAATTGCATTTAGAGAGATGATAAAATATACTAAACAATTTTTTATTATGATACTTTGTCCTTCATCATGCAAATCGAAATTACAAAGAATAACCTTGAGACCTGGGGAGTTGCAAGATCATAATTCAGATTCAATAATTTAGTGCAACAAATAACCTAAAGTTTAAATGACCTCACTAATGGCGAGACTAATCGTACCACAAGGACAATTTCCTAGTGTTTCCCGCGCTCCCACATTTAGATACTAAATTTTATTTTATTCGGGAAAACAGATATGTATAGTTACATTAAATTTAAACGCTACAACATCATCAATTAAACTCACGTAGCTGGTTTCTTGAATTTCAAGACACTGAAACCAATGCTTTTTTAACTTCCTCTTTGTCCAGAGAGCATGCAAATCTCTTTGGAGTCTAATGATTTAGAAATGAATCACACAATAAACTTAAACATGAATTATTTATTGATTTCAGGAAGAATTTACATCATTATACCTAATCTTTATCCCAGTTCCACTATATTCACTTCACCAAAACTTTGAAAGAGTTTTTTCTTTTTTCAAGGTAAACAAAAATTCAAATCAAATGTTCAATTAACCAGATCTTTAAAAGAGTTGCTGCTTTTTTGAAGTTCAACAATTTTTTTAAATATAATAGGAAAATGGAGATCGGCATGGCCATTAGATGACTATCCGGTGAGCCCTAGATGACTATCCGGTGAGCCCCCTGCGTTTTCGGTAGGAAAAGTAGCAGTTTGTCTGGCACAATTAACACTGGGTGAATTTCTTGCAAGAGACAAAGGTAGGATCTGCCCAAATTCATGTCAATGTTTTTCCATAGTAGCATGGTGATGGATTAATGAGACCGCCCTACTGAATCCATTCTTTTACGAGTCCTCTGTGAAAACTCAACTTAAGATTCATTCACGAGCCCTCGGTGAAAATTTCTTGCCCAAGAATCTGCAAAACTTGCCCAGAACTCATTTTACATGTTAGAATATAATTGGTTGCACCTGTTAGAATTTAATTGGCTTGAATGACAAAAATGCAGCTCTCTGATTGGTCAGGTGAACAATGTTTGCCCACCCGAACCCCGTAGAGAAAACACCTATCGATGTAATAAACGGGTAAATATTGTTTGCCATTTAAAATGGTTCATAAATAGGTTTTGGGTTTATACAACTCCTACTCCCTTTACCTTTATTGTATGTTCAAATGAAACGTGTGTACGTGAGGTAAGAGGTGAGGGACATAAGTTAGTTAGGTTGGCTTTTATTAAATTAGTTAATGTTTATTTATTTTATATGTTAGTTAATTTATGTTAATTTAATTTAATTTATTTTGTTGGTTTACGTCACACTTTTTTGTTAGTTTATATTTTATATTTGTTTTAATATAGAATTTTTATTTTATTGGGTTTAGTGTATATTATTATATTTATTTTTTATTTTGATTATTTAAATATATTTTTTGTATTCTGGTTTTTATGATCCATAATGAATTAAGCAATGTCTTTCGGTAGAAATCACATACGAGAAATTTTTGGCCAACGTGTTTCAAAGCAACAAGTGTGGTTCATCATCTAGTCCTGAAGATGAACCACACTTGTTGGTTCGAAACCCGTAAAGCAAAAAATTTCTTTTATATAATTTCTACCGAAAGACTTTGCTTAATATTTAAATATAGTTATTAATTCATTACATTTTGTTTTTAAATTATTTATTATTTTAATTAAAAAATATTTTAGTTTTGTTTAAATAATTATAATTTATAATTAAAATTTGTTACGATTATTAACTTAAAATTAGGATTTTAGTTCTTTTTATGTAATATAATAATGATTTTTTACAAGTTATAATGATTATTATAACAATATATTTATGCAGGGCAAACATGTAGTTTCAAGGATACGAATTTTTATCATAGAACATAAGAGGAAGCCATATGAAAAGGGAGGCACAATGCGGAACCAACGGAGAGGTCTAGTTTCTAAAGGAGGGCCAAATCAAGTACCAACAAATGGGTTTCCTTTTAAAAGTGACCTTGGCATGATGTTTGATTTTTACTTTTACCCATCATTTAAATATCATATATTACATGTTTTTGTTATTTTTTTGTTGTTAATGTAAAAACATTTATTTATTAATATAAATTTCATGTTTTGTGTCAATAATTTTTTTAATTCTGGCTTGACCATAAAATAAGATTCAACCAAGTGGTTTTATAGATGTATATGTTTTATATTATTTTAAAAAGATCAAACATATTCAACGATGTCCATTCCTAATGCTAAACTAGCTAATGAACTAGTGCAATTATGTATAGTCGTTATTACTTAAACAAATAAGGATCACAGAGAATTGATAAAATGAGAATTATATTAATTCAGGGCTCAACCTGCACACACACAAATACGTGATAATGTGTCCCATTATATAGTGATGGGATCAATTGACTTATAGACATACCAACCTAGAAGATAAAGCCTCTGACTCAATTACAACTCACTTACATTGGAAAACAATGAATTCTAGAACAACATCTCAGAACTCACACAAACCTAGAACATTCATTTCACTATTATCTCCAAGTCTCCCCTTAATGGAGAAATTAATTATTTACCACTCCTAACAATATTCAAACATAAAATGCATAAAAATCATGCCCATTGGTTTAGGTATTAGTCAGGATTAAAATGTATTCCACTTTTACTTGATTTTCTACAATATGTTGATGAAACTACTTCTTTTACTTGTTCCTCCAATTTTTGATGTTTTCAACTTGCTTCTTCTTCTTCTTACTCCAGATCATGAACTTTGAATATTGCTTCTTGTTACAACTGGAATGATGTTGATTCATTTCATTTCCTTTTTCAACAAGTTCACTTCCATCATTGAAAGTTTTGAAGTCTTGTTTAGTGGACTGTTGTCACATCAATTCATAATAATATTCTGTTTCTCTGGGGATCCAATACATAACAATTCTTTTGATTGTTTCACTTTCCACCTCATTCATGTTGCCTTCAGTAGATTCCAAATCTTGATTGTAGATAGAAATTACAAGTGAGTTATCCTCTTCTTCTTTCTCTGTTGCTTCTTCCTAGATACTACCAAAATGTACACACTATAAACATTCATGAGATTCACAAAATCATCATTATTTGAGTTATTTCATTTTCCTTTTTGTTGATATTTTTCTCCATTTCTTCATCTCTATCTTCCTTTGTTGTATCATTATTCTTTATAAACATATCTTCATTCATTTCTGCATCACAATCTTTGTACTCAGTTTCATCTTATTCATTCTTGATTACTCTTCCACTCAACAATTTATCTATGACCTTCTTCTGCTACAACATTTGAAAAAACATATATTTGAAATATGTTCATCATCATATTTAAATTTAAATTCTTCAATCTCGACTTCACATTCTTCATATTTATCTTCAATGATTTTCCTTGTTGGATCTTCATTCTCTTCTTCTGCAACCTTCTCTATAATTTATTCTGGTAGCTATGCTTCAGACACATAAGTTCCTTCTAATGTATTAATATATTTTAGGGTGTTTCTTTCCTTTTCACTATACCTCATCTCTAGAGTGTCCCAAAACACTTTTGCAATGTTGGCTAGACAAAATTCATATAAATACTAGAAAGAATGTTGTCATCCACACTGTTGAAATAATAAAAAATAATGTTAATGCATCTATTCTCTTATCATTGGGATTCACAAAACATTCTTGAACAAAATGTTTTAAATGATATGAACAAAGTAACCCTTCCATTTTATTTTCCCAAAGTCTATAGTTCATACTTGCGAAATATGGCAAAATTGGCATTAATCTATTCAATTCTTCATATATCTCTTCTATCTCTTCACCCTTATTTGGCTTGATTTGTTCTTCATCTTCATTGAAATGTTCCATATCTGCATTCCAATTCTTGTCTTCATCACGGATAGGTTCCTTGGCTATAGTTGGTACCACTCAATATTTTTCTACAAAATATGTTGCCTCTTGCCTTTAATTCTTTCTCCTAATCTGTTTGAGTTCTCTTCAAAATTGTTTAAGACTCCTTTGTCGACCCATCATTGATATGCATGCTCCTATTGTCTTCTATAATTTCTTTGACCATGATTAGCTAACAATTCACGTCAATCAACAATGACAACAAATTACTAGATTTACTAGATCCAATATATCTATAAAATATTTATTTCATCATGCTTCTGCTGCTCTGATTTTCCTTTTTTATTTTTTAAGGAGCCAAATACAAATAAAAATTATTAAAAAATTCTATGAAGACATTACAACTTCTCTTTTTCACAAAAATAATGACCCATCAGGTCCTTCAAAAATTAAATGAGCCTTCAATAATATCACTTCAAACTTTTCCTTTTAATGAGTCTTCAAAAATATCATTTTATATGATGAGGCATTCATGGAAAGCAAGCCCTTTTTTTTCTTGACAAAGCAGGATTCCAACCAAATCTAATATGATGCCCCAAAATAAAACATGTTATGTCACACTAGCATAACTTAACCACACCTCTCTTCAGCCATGTTAAACTCAAGATGAGCCATGATCAAGATAAAAACAAAATATTCATAGTGATACCTCCTTCCAGCAATGTGTGAGTTGGGGTAATCAAGGTAGTGGGTGTACCTTTCCATTTCACAAATATTATTTTGTCATTCAAGTTTCAGTTGCACAGTGAGGGTTGATCCTTTGTACTCTTCGCCATTGAAACCATTGTTAAGGATATGAGAGACCTTTGTAGCAAGACAATTTGGAAGTGGATCACAGAGAATTGATCAAATAAGACTTGTATTAATTCAGGCTCAAGCCTACACACACACAAATACCTGATAATGTGCCCAATTACATAGTCATGGGGTCAATTAAATTGAGATTCATACCAACCTGGAAGATGAAGATTCTAACTCAATTACAACTCACTCACATTGGAAAACAATATCTTCTAGAACAACACGCTAGAACTCACACAAATCTAGAACAATCATTTCTCTGTTATCTCCAAGTCCATTTATGTAATTTCAAAGGTTTTACAAATTATGCTAAACCATTCTGGAAATTTTTTCAAGTGGCTTGGTCAAACCCATTAATCGTAAAGTATTTTGAAGACGAAGAATTGATCTTAGGTTTCAATTTGATGAGTTGAACATAATGAGGACTTTATAAGTAATAAAACAAGTTCTAAGCCACTTTTAAATAAGAAGTTGAAATGATTTTAACATTTCGAGTAAAAATAATATGTAGGCATGGATTTGAAGAAATTCATAATCTTCTGACAAAGGAGAAGAATAAAGTTTTCTTGTAGACATGCTAACACCTAAAAGGCACAACCTAGTTGTGTTTATATTCAAGTGTGAAAGTATCAAAAACATCATAGCCTTGGTAACCACACAGTTGAGATTACCATATCCAACCACAAAATAGATTTGTTTTCTAATCAAGCTAATGAATAGACCCATTTTCTAAAAATTGAGATATATCACGAGTGTGCCAACACTAAAGAAACTACATAAAACTCTCAAAATAAAATGAAAAACAACTATTTCACCTAGATAAGCAAGCAAAGCCGGTTATTGTTTAATATAGACTACCAATGGCCCATGGGTGTGAACATGTCATGTGAGTCTCAACCTTTAATTGTCATGCTTTATACTTAAATTTGTGCAATGTAGGATTAGATGGACCAATTGAAGACATAGATGAACGTTTTTTAGTAAGTCCAAATATCCACTATGGATAAGTCTATACTTATTTTGAAGTTTCATCTTAAAGCCTTAGTATTGTGGGTGTCCCATAGTGCAATACTTATTTTGGAGTCTCAACCAGCAAAACTATTAACTCTTTTTCTTTTTAGTTTATTTGAAATTGTTCATATATAAATTTTTAATTCAATTTGAAAATTTAAATAATCATCCTCATATTTTAAAATGATCAATATTTAACAGTTAAATAAAGAAAATATGAATAAGTGAAAACAATATGTTGAGCCTATTGGAATGCCACTCCGTCGAGTCTTGAAAAGGATGTGTCGGTTGACGATACTTATTTTCCAATCTATAGACCCATTAATACAAGGCGGCTCTATATGTCCACCCTTTGATTTAAACAAGTACATAATCTAGGGATGGGTATATACAACCCGACCTCATTAATGGGCATATGGCCTATTAAATATGGGTTGTCCTGTCGGCTTGACTCCCGCAACATCTCTATTTAGTTTCCGCCATTCATGGACACATCATCAAGAACTTAAAACTTTGTTTTGTTTTTGAGTATCGAATTTTGGTTGGTTGTCCATTACATGAATTTCAGTGCCTCATTAATGGTCATTGATTCATGGCGAAATTATAAGATAATTTCTAATAAAGTTCAAAGTTTCATGACAAGAGACGAGAGCAACCCTCGAATTTGACATCTCACATGACATATTTTGTATTTTAAGACGTATTTGACCGTTGCTATAAATTTTTACCCGTCAAATTTGACATGCCTCATAAATCAGTAACCATCATTTTGATGTTTAATTTGGGTTTTTTCCCGTTAAAATTTATAGTACCTGTCTTATTTTTCCCAAAGTAAGACTAGGCCCAGGGTCATAAGGCAAAAGCATATAGTACGTCGAGCTCACATGGCGCTAGAGCTTACACACTTTCATAGATTTGAATTGTATAAAAAATTATCTGGCTATAGTCCTTTTGTAGAATTGAACTTTATAAAGGGAGATCTAGCTCCTAGGAAACTACGAACAACTAGATTGTAATGTCCTTTTGTAGAATTGAACTTTATAAAGGGAGATCTAGCCCTTGGGAAACTACGAACAACTAGATTGTAATCTAGGTGATCCTTTCAAGGAACCTATTAACCAGTCTATGTCAAGAGTGTGAAATCAGCCATATAACTGTAAGCCAATACATGATTGCAAAATACTAAAAATATACATGCGTTCTCAGGTACGCATAACACTCAGAAGGGGTAGTGGGCTTGTTTTTTTTCCTAAGGCTTCCCTCAACTGTTCCACACTCTCCTTCTTGTTTGATTCCTGCCATCTTCCAACATTGACGAAGAAGTGCGACTGAGGAATAAAAGCAGCCGAGGAACACCTGGTGACATGTTGCAGTGTTTAATTCGACAACATCTTTTTCGGTTAGAAAGGGGCAGGAGGCTTATCAGAAGCCACACCAAATCATAAATAATAGGTAGGGCTCCCTGCTGTGAAAAAAGTTGGGCTCAAGAAGGGCCCCTCATGCCCAAGAAGATTAAAAGCTCGTTAGTTACATACTAGAGCATGAACATGGAAGCTAGAAGGTTGTGCGGTAGAAAGTTGGGTTGTTGAGATGCAGGAAGAGCTCCAGATTGCATTGGGCTAACTATTTGAGGCCAAATATCAAGGGGGAAGTTCAACGTGTAGGAAGAGTAGACTATTATAAAACTTCATGCTCTACTAGGAAACAGGTGGTCCGCCATTGCTACTCACCTTCCCAAGTGAACCCACAACAAAATAAAACTCAGAAGGGGTAAGCAGAAGGTGGACCTCAAACTCATTCAAAACCATAGTCACTGCCATGCTATCTTCGTGAAATGCAAGGATAGGTCGCTAAAAAAAAATTGTAGCTTTCTATTGAAGTTAATTTAATCATTTACTTCAAAATCGATAATATTTACTAGTTTGCAAGTCCCAATTAAGTTGCCTTCTTCAATTAGTTTCAATCTCATACAGTTGTTATTTTCTTCTTTCTTTCTTAGTATTTGTTTTCATTTCCTTCTTCAATCAGTTTCAATCTCATTCAATTGTTATTTTTTTCTTTCTTTCTTAGTATTTATTTTCGGTGAAATAGATGTTATGAAATTTTCCGTAGGCTTGTGAAAATGAATTTATTTAAGGTCTGTTCTTTCCCAGGAAATTGAGGAGGGGAATAATATATCATCTCAAAGTTAAAAAAATGTCTCAGATATTAGAAAAATATCTAGTGATTTATTGCACAGTGAAGTGCACAATTACTGTCTTGAAAACTACCCATGCTTATTTTAACTATTTGTGTTTGAATTCTTTGCTTATTTTAACCAATTTTGTTTATTTTTGAGTTTTTTACTAATTTCTCTAGAATCAACCTTATTTTTACCGCAGTGAATTTCTCTTTAAAAAAATAATTATATATTCTTAGTTATTGAAGATGTTACAAACTCATATTTATTTAAAGTACCTATTTAGATTGTCAACCACTTATAATATTGTTGTATTAAGTACATGAATAGAATAAGTAATGGTATAATGTAACTAGTATTAAGTACATGAATAGAATAAGTAATGGTATGATGCAACTGGTATTAAGTACATGAATAGAATAAGTAATGGACATGAATAGAATAAGTAATGGTATTGTCTAATTGGCTGGACTGTATATTTCGTCTATGATGTGGACAATAATGTGAATTTAATTTTTAAATTTGAGGACATCATAAGCTCATATTTAGGATATTATGAAAATGATTAGTTAACAATGTTCAAATGTAGCTGATGAGTTGATTACCTCGTAGATAGATTGCAAAGTTTGCTTGGTATCGACATTTTTTAGCTTCTGAAAGTGAACTTAAAGGGATTAAAGTTATGTTGGTATAAATAAAGAGATCTTGGTGAGAATTCAATAAATAAAATATACAATGAGTAAATAAAGATGTGTGTGCCCATCCATAAATAAAATATTTGGTGAAAATAAGTTATAAAGAAATAGCTAAACATGTAGTTATATATTTAATAAATTCATATGTAGTAGATTATTGGATTTAAATAAATTATGAAAATGGATAGTAGTTAAATTCTTGATATTTAAAAAAAAATAACTCTATCTCATCTACTAGTGGTTGAGGATCTTCATCATCTTAACTATATGAATTTCTTTAGTTTCTTTCACACGTCAAAATTTTTCTTTAGTTTCTTTCACATGTCAAAATTTATGTACATAATCAAAACTATTAACTCCCAAAGGCTAAAAATCTTTATAAAATCTTAAAAATATGGTTGTATGCTACGGGGAAACATGTATACTAACTTAGGAAGAAACAAGGCACTCTAAGAGGGAGATTAAAGGAAGTGGAGACATGGCCAAACACATATGCTAACTTAGGAAGAAACAATGCACTCTCAAAGGGAGATTAAAGGAAGTTGAGATGCAGGAGTAGTTGAAAGAGATTTTCTGAATAAGGAGAAGTTGACATTCACAAATTTACGATTAAAAGATGTCGAGATACAAAAGTAGCTGAAAGAAACTTTCTAAATAAAAAGAGATAGACACTCACAAATTTACCTAAAACATAAATAAAAAATATGAAAAATACCAAAACATCATCAAAATTTTATAAAAAAAAACATGTAAAATGCCACAACATCATCAAATTTTCAATTGTGTACAGAGGAGATTTGAAATTCCAGGCGCGGACGGGAGTCGTGGACAAGAACGAAAGCTTAAAATATTTCCAGTCGAAAAGACGTGAACGATTTCGATACAAAAAGCTTTATGAAAAACCAAGGTCAAGACAGTTCACTATTCATAAATGCTTTTTATATTTACATACATGTTTAATAATTTATCATTATCTTGTTAAAATTTAGGTATATTTTTAATTAACATACAGCGTTATTTTATAACATGTTTTATGAAGTTGTAAATGTAACAATTGTTTTTTATTAATGAAAAATGGCAAATCTCTTATAATGTAATGATTATAAGAAAAAATGCACATACTTTTAAATACAATATTCACAATAAATCCATTTTCAAATTAAACTTTAAATATTAATCATAAATCCATTTTCAAATTAAAAATAAAACTGAATGTAATCAAAATTTTAAAATAACTAAACATGTTTACATCATCCAAATTCTAAGGTTACACAACTTTACATCACACATTTTTGCCGTTATTTAAATAGATCCAAATACTTTCAAAATCTATAATAAAGATCACCAAATTATAAAGAGGGAAGATTGTTATTAAACTTAGGGGTTGTCTATAATGCGATTTTTTGGAGATTCTGGTGACGGAATCCGGCGGAAGAAATTGAGGTTAAATCTTGATTTGTTGCACTTAAAATGGTTTTTTAAATGCATATTTGGATTCAGCACCCTCGAAAACCCCTGGGACGCTTTCATTGTGCAGAAACTAGCTATCAAACTTGCGATTCCAATAAATTCCTACCGGATTTCGACCAGAAAAACCCGCCGAAAAAGCTTTCAAAAAATCGCGTTATAGACAACTGCCTAAACTTAGTTTAGTCGAATCAATTATAGCATGAGACCAGATTGTTACAAAAATAGGCCTCCTCGAAAATACACTTACTAAGTTACGCCGAAACTCGTCCACGTATGGAGCGCGGACATTGAGAACCACATTCGCGACTTATTCGCCGGCGGCTCCATGTGCGCGGAAATCAATGACAATTAATGACACGCCATTTCAACTTAAAGGCTCTTTATGGTTTTAAAGATAAGTCTCCCGTAATATGAGCTTCACTGCATTTAAATTTTAATACTCGGTCCGGTCGGCCGTATCGTATGCAATGTTCGTTGATATTTCCAGTATGTGAATATGTTTCGAATATTATATATCATAAATTAAATTATAATGACAATTTCTCACCTGAGCCGGTGTGATAATGATAGAGGGCAAAACGTTATACAACAAACTAAAAGCAAAAGTCCACGTCCGCCACGGTGGCTGCTCGCTTCGTATACTTTGAAATCGCTTCGTATACTTTGAAATCTCTTAAACTGATAAAGACGGATGTTAATTACAAAATTTTTCATTAAAATATACACATGTTTTATTCCTTTGTATAACAATACAATGTTGCTGTTTATGGTTAGGTACTGATGTTATTTTATAACATAAATTATAAAAAGGGTATATATATATATATATATATATATATATATATATATATATATATGGAATACAGTGACAGTCGCACGACAACTTTATTATCTTTTTATATTTGACATGGTAAAGGGGGTGTGACAAATTAATATAGTTTTTATATGTGTTTATAATAGAGATAAAAAGACAAACATAGCATGTATTTTTTGAAAAACTACTATTGTAATTAATTTATACAATAAAAATATTAAAATATTAATTAGGCTCTATTTTTAGTGGTCGAGAAAAAAATTAAGATTTTTCCTATACAGATTTAATTTTCCTAAATAATATGATAAATTTTGATATAATAAATTAGAATATATATATATAATATAATAATAATATAAATATAAAAATTTTATAGAGATATTTTAATTAGCCATGACTAGGTTATAAAATATTATATAAATTACGTGATTTAAAATTAAAATCTCATTATCAAATAAAAATATTTATTCTAATATTATAATATTTGTAATTTTTTAAATTAAAATGTTTTAAATATTAATCAAATTATCAAATCATTCTTTAACTAATATTTTTATTTATTTATGATCTTTGAACATATCTCATGATAAAATGATAAGATATGTTCCAATATCATGGGATATGTTCCAAAAACTCTTCAATTACCTAAACAATTATTTTTATTTATTTATGATCTTTGAACATATCTCATGATAAAATGATAAGATATGTTCCAATATCATGGGATATGTTCCAAAAACTCTTCAATTACCTAAACAATTATTGTATTTAATTTATTATAGTTTCAAAATATATCATTTATCAACCAGATTTAGAATTTGTTGATGTAACAAATATGGATTATATAGGAAAGTAATCTTTGAACTTTATTTCAGTAACAAGGGGGAGATCGTTTTTTTTTTTTTTTTTAATTATGTTTGGAAGCTTTTTTAGTGTAATTTGTTATCTTTTATATTATGGTCAAAAAATTGTACTAAAATAACATTTAATTTCCTTATTTATTTTTCATTTCAAATTAATAATCAAAACTAAAATAACATTCTAATTAAATTTATTTTCTTATTATAATGCATTATATTGTTAATAATTTTATAATATTTTTTATCTGAAACATTTAGTGATACAAATTATTTAAAATGTAAATAATATTATTATATAAATAACCAAATGTTTATTTAATAAATATAATTATATATAAAAATAAAATAAAAAAGTTGCTTGTTTAATGAATTTATCAAAATACTCTACGAGTTAATCTAAAAATCTAGTCCTTTTCCCTTCCAAATAAACATGATTATATTGATTATTTAAAATTGTACATTGAACAATACAAACGAAAATCTTTTTAACATTGCTTGGACACTTGAAATCACCTGTGTCAAATTCCTTTAGTACCATTGAATGAATCTATGGATTTATGGGAATTAAGAAGTTTTTTTGAAATTTGATTACAAATCAAGGCATTTAGTTAGTGAGCATGGGGATTACAAATCCCTTGTGGTCACCTATTGTGTTTGGGTTAGTTATGGGTATCAGATGGTCTATGAACATTTTGCACCTGTTTAATTTTGCTATGAGATCTATGTTCTTCTGCCAACAACACGATACTCTTTTACACTTTTATCCTTTTTTCAAAAGTATGGGTATCAGATGGTTCATCAACATTTTGCATATGTTCAATTTTACTATGAGATCTATGCTTTCCTGCCAACAACATGATACTCTTTTACAATTTTATCATTTTTTGGTTCTTTGGGACACTGTAAATATTTTTGAAATCCATCTTTTTATTTTGGTTAATTGGTAGTATATTGGTTTTTTTTGTGACATTGTACTCTTCTTT
The DNA here is from genome assembly GCA_031772625.1 of Pinus tabuliformis. Taxonomy (NCBI): domain Eukaryota; kingdom Viridiplantae; phylum Streptophyta; class Pinopsida; order Pinales; family Pinaceae; genus Pinus; species Pinus tabuliformis. The sequence continues at coordinate 618,408,161 of CM062810.1, read as the reverse complement.
TCTGGTTAATAAAAAGACTATTTTTGTTTTGTAGGGAAAAAATGGGTAAGTCTATTAAGGTGGAGGAATTGTGATTATAGTAGTTTTTTGGTTCTATGGGACACTGTAAATATTTTCGAAATCCATCTTTTTATTTTGGTTAATTGGTATTATACTGGGTATTTTTGTGATACTGTACTCTTTTTTTCTGGTTAATGAAAAGACGATTTTTGTTTTGTAGGGAAAAAAAATGGATAAGTCTATTAAGGTGGAGGAATTGCTCCGACACTCATTTTGGTAAGAATCTGGACAAAAAAATTTCAGCAAATCTTGGGGAAGCAGTGTTTAAATCATATTAGATACGATACCATAAAAAATCGAATAGAAAATTATTAGTTCGAAAAAAATTCCACAATATACATCTTAAAAACTATCATTTTAAAAAAATTGTTTTTGTAAAGAGGATACTTTAGGCTCATTTTTTCTAGATTTACTTTGAATTTTGAATAACATCCAATAACCTAAATAATAAAATAACCTTATAAATACAATTCACCAAAAAAAACCACTCACTACTTCCCTTCAATACTTCTTTATTTCTAAATTTAAATCTAAAATATTTTTCTAATTTCAAAACAGAGTTATCTAAAATCTTTCCAAATAAATATAAATATTTTTTAAAAATATCTGAAATTCCATAAAATCAGTGATTGCAAAATTAACATCTATTACAAATTAACAAATTGTTACGAATTCAAAATAACATATTCTTCCTTTTCCTTGTTCAGTGGCTTTTTAACCCATGAAAACAATAATGAAGTTGGAAAATTATAAACTTTCATTTTCCAGTGTGATTCTCTAGTTTCTTTCTTTCTGGGGGATGCCATCCTACCATTATTTGTTCCACCATTGTAGTGAATGAACAGTCTGTTCCACCTACGTAAACTACTAACCCCGGATTTTGAGGCATCTCATTTTTCATTTAACCACTTATCTAATCACTTATTTTTGAAAACCAATCAAATAATACGGTATTTGTATAATTTCTTTATTTTTTAGTTTAATTCTGGCAAATTTGGTAACTATAGTTTAAATCATATTTTTGAAAATTGAAATAGATTCAGCGCCATCAAAAACTTCTAAAACACTCAAAATATCAAAATTTAACAACTATAACTTAGATTTACAAAAATCTCAACTAAAATTTATCAAAATATCATGAAAATTTTCATAATTTACAACAACAAAAAATACAACTCGTACCGTACCCATGGAGACCGTAACACAAACGTGTCGCCTACACGGACACTGTCGATTCTTGCGATGGAAGGTCCACATAGTCGGTTTAACTTACCGCCACATTTTCATTGCGTGCCGCCATTAATGTACACGCCATCAAAACCCTTAAACTTTGTTTCGATTAATGAATGTTGCCGCGTTTATCCATGGGACTTATAATGCTCATTAATGTCTTTTGTTCTTGTCCAACGTGGCAAAATTCTAAGAGCATCTCTAAGAAAGTTGATATTTTGAGTCGTCGATAAGAACGAAAGCTTAAAATTTCTCAAGTTGATGATGATGATGATGATGGTTAACGTCCGCTGAGACCAAATTGATCTATCGGACCTACAAAAATTGTTGACTAGTTGAGCACATGTCACTCGACGGCGTCCACACCTCTGGAAATTTAGGTATAAAAGAGCTTTAGGGTTCCATAGATCAGGGCATAGTAGGGATGGAATTGGACTAGCAATTTCACAAGGTAATTGGTGTCACACATCTACCTAGATGATTTTACATGTACAAAAAAAACTATTTATATTAATCAACAATTCCTAGTATTTCTATGAGCATATGAATTTTATCATTTTAATGAAAAATAGTTACACATAATAAAGCATATCGTGCATTTTATGTAAACTAGTTAAGAATTTAATAATTCGGAATTATATTATGGACTCCTCTAATACTTTGATCTAAGGTTTACACCGAGATTATGTGGGAGAGATGAGAACAATTGTTTGTCTCTCGTGGTGGCTCAGCTCACCAAGTCCACTTGTTCCCTTTTCATGGCCTTTCTTCTTAAATGTTTCTGGTATTGTTAAATAACACCATCGTCGATGGTAGTCCGGTTCCGTCCTGCAATTAATATCTACCTCATGGTTCAACTTCCTGCATTAACTTTGGTTGTCGTTGCTCGACCTCGGTGGAGGTGGCACTTTGTTGGTGTCATTATTGTTGTACTTCGTTCACTATCACCTTGGGATCCATTCCGGATTAACGACAACAGATTCTCCAGTAGATCGGATGAAGGAGGGGTTTCTTGGGGTTTCTAAACACCAAATGAGTATGTTGTCCTTTCATTTTTCCTTTGTGATTATTGTTTCTTGTTTCTTCTAAGATGGTTGTATTCAGGGTTTTAGAATCCTCTGCTAGAGTTTTTCCAGTGTTCGGAGAATCTCCTTCTACCCGTGTCTCGTTGCTAGGGATACTTGATGTCCCAGGTTTCATTCTTCGGCCTTTAGAGTCCACTGGCACTCATGGTGAGATTTTATTGGCAGACAATTTGCCTTCTCGAGCTCTCCAGGTAATTTAATGGAGGTTTCATTTGGCAATTCATTCTCTGTCGTTTTATTTGCTAAAGAAAGCATATTAATCTCTATTGTTTTTCCCCACCCAGTCGGAGTGGAGGGTTTTGCAGAGACTGTGCGATGGACAAGCTATCGGTCATTCTTAAGGCTCGACTCTCTGGTCGACTTGTAAACTGTATTATGTTCATTCTGGGTATGCAAGGGTTTTGGCTTGATTTCTTTTGAATTTAAGGTTGCAGCTTCATAGGGAGCTTGGCACTTATATTTTACCATAACTGTGTTGTCAATTTACCCTCTGTATTTTGAATTTTAAATTAAGTTTATGAAGCCCTTTTGGCTATGAACAAACTACAAGATTATACCTGTCCCTCGATTCGGATTTTGTTATTTGTATAATTTCGCTTAGGCCCGAGGGTGATTCGAACCCTGGCGGGAAAGTTATGTTTTGATTATGAAAACTGTTGGGCAAATATTATATGAACTTGTTTTCGTTTCTAAGCAATTTCTGGAAATCCAAGATTCGTTATTGTTATTGTTCTCTCTTCGGAATTAGTCTTTGTGCTATTGCTAGACTTTTGCTTGTGATTCTGTGGATGTTTTCTATCATACTTCGGTATATTCAACTAATGTTTTAGAAATTTATGAGCACCATGTCGCCTTAGCAGCAAGGGTTTATAGTTTAAGAAGCATAATGCCTCTGTTCTATCTTGCATTATCTTAAATGTCTTACAGATAATACAAGGATTCTATTCCTGTTCTTGTTTATGTATATGAGAGTTTGGTTGATATCTTTGCATTGCTCTCCGACCGATATTCTTACTGAAGTATTTCCCCTTCTTGTTTTAACTCTTTCCTAGTTTTTCTTTTTAGAAGGAAACTGTATAAATTTTACTGTGCTAGGCATATCCGAGAACTTCAAATATTTCCCTTTTTCTCTTTGAGTTTTTGAAATGTTTACTTAGTTGAATAGTTAAATAATTTTAACGGAGTCTATAATAGAGTTTCACTATGGTGAAAAATCTCCTCTTCTTTTTTGTTTCTTAATAGAGGATTTAGTGATCTTTTCTTAGCATACTGGATATTTCTATGGAATAATGAAAATGAGGTTTTGTTCTCTACATATCATATTTATGTTTAAGTTCACTTCTATGTTTAGCTTTATAGCATTATTTGTTCTATTTCTCTGAAAAACATGAATTTCATTAATGCTAATCTTTCCTTGAATTTATACAATATCATAATACACTAACATGACAATTTATCGTAATTTAATCAAGCTATATCACTCTTAATCATACTGAGAAAGATAATTATATTTATACCATAAACAGGATAGAGTTCTACCTAATAAACAACTGATATCATTACTTATCTAAACCGTTGTCTAGCTTGAAATAATCCTATTTCAGTTTGCACCCAGACCTGAATTATTTATATCTTTGCCTCCCAACATTGAGACTGCTTTAGTATTCTACCCCTGAGTTGTTCCTGAATACAAGAATTGTAATTTTCTTGAGACTTACAGCCTCACCACCCTTTGGTCCAAACCAGACATGGCCCTATAGGTATGTCTGACATTTCAACACAGCTTGTCCCTTAGTATTTTTCCTTTTTCTTCTTTTCCTGGATCTCATATACCTCTCTTGATCCCCTCAATAAATTTTTAAGAAATTAGTTTCAAGAACTTAGTTAGGAACAGGTAATTGTTTCCCTAACTATTTATTGAGTAAGAATAATATTTACTGTTAACTGTTGTCTTCATTAAAAAAAGAATTAACTTCCAAAATAGTATTTTTAAATTTAGAAAATAAATAGTTGTTCAAACTGTAGTAATTAAAATATTTACATGTTCTAGGGGATATCACATCTTCCCCCCCAATATGTAACATCGTCCCAATGTTTTCCTTCTAAAAACAAATTCGGAAAGGTTTCCTTCATAACCTGCTCATCTTCCCAGGTGGCCTCTTCCGTCTCATAGTGCTGCAATTGCACTTTAACTTGGGTGATAACTCATTTCCGCAGCGTTAATTCTCTTTGATCTAGTATACCCAGAGGTTCGACCAAGAACTCGCCTTCTGGTTCAACCTACATAACAACAAAATGACTTAAGTCATTAATCAACTTTTTAATAAATCTGTATTTAAAGAGAATTTTTTCTGGAATATTTTACTTGAATTTTTTGCAAATTGATTACGTGTTTAGGATCATAAATGTATTTCTTAAGTAGAGACACGTAGAATACATTGTGCACACGAATGTGGCTGGGTAAGGCAAGCTAGTAAGCTACTGGCCCAATTCGAGCTAAGATTTGAAATGGCCCACAAAACTGGGGTGCTAGCTTAGCACATCCGGCCCATTGCAATGTACTTTTCTTAGCTCATACTCTAATGTAAACATGGTCTCCTACTTTAAATTCCCGAAAGCTCCATTTCCGATTAGAAAAGTTCTTTTTTTCGGTCTTGAGCAGCCTTTAAATTGTTTCACACTCTTTTTACCATTTCCTCCATTTTTTCCAACATATCCTGCCCTAACATCAACTTGTCTTCTGGTCCACTCCAACTCAAGGGTGTTCTACACTTATGTCCGTATAACACTTCAAAAGGACTCATCTGTAGAGATGTGTGGTATCCATTGTTATAAGAAAATTCTACCAAGTGTAGGTAGTCTTCCCATTTCGATGGTTGTTGCATAACATAAGTTTGCAACATGTCTTCAACCACTTGGTTTACTCTCTCCGTTTGTCCATCCGTTTGAGGATGATGGGCAGTACTGAAGTGCAGTTGTGTGCCCAATCCTTCAAAAAGGGCCTTCCAGAAGGCTGATGTAAATTTCACATCGCAATCTGAGATGATCATTTTGGGTATCGTTGTAGCTTGAAAATGTGTTGCATAAAAATTTTAGCAACTTGCATCACTTTATAAGTTGATTGGACTAGTATGAATGAGCAGATTTGCTCAATTTGTCTACCACTACCATGATAGAGTCATTTTGCCTTTTTGACTTAGGCAACCCGGTGATGAAATCGATGGATATGGTTTCCCATTTCCATTCAGGAATAGGTAAGGGGTGGAGTAAACCTGCTGGGTGTTGGTGCTCAACTTTTATTTGCTAGCATTCCAGACATCTAGCTAGATATTCCGCTACTTCCTTCTTCATTCCAGGCCTAAAAATTTCCTTTCTTAAGGCAGAAATCATTTTTTGGTATCCGGGATGGCCTACACAAGGAATCTTGTGAAATTCATCTAAAATTAAATTTTGTAGATGTTTTTCGTTAGGCACATATGTCATCTTCCTATAAATCAGCAATTCTTCTAAACTTACCTCATATCCTAATTGCTATTCATGGTTGTTTGGAACCTTTTCTTGTTGCCATAAATGTTTATACACTAAATCTTGCATGGTTGTTTCACGAATCTGCTCATAAAAAGTTGTCCTTGACTCACTGAAAGAAATTTCATATAAACAATTTACCTTTCGACTCAAAGCATCCGCAACCTGATTTTCTTTCCCTTTCAAATGCTTGATTTCAAAATCGAATTCACTTAAGAAATCTGCCCAACGAGCTTGTCTAGCATTCAAGGTGGGCTGCTTAAAGTAGCTTGTTAGACTATGATGATCAGTCAATAGCAGAAATTTCTTACCCATTAAGTAGTGTTGCCACATTTTTAAGGCATGAATCACCATTGTCAGTTCTAAGTCATATGCAGAATACTTTTGTTCATACTCCTTAAGTTTCCTTGATTCATAAGCTACAACCCTACCTTCTTGCATTAATACGCCACCTACACCCTCTTTGCTAGCATTCATACAAACCACGTATTCTTTGTTGGGATCTGCAATGCTCGGAATGGGTGCAGGGGTAAGTAGATGCTTGAGCTGATCAAAGCTCTTTTCGCAGTCGGGGGTCCATTTAAAAGATTTCCCTATCTTTTGTAAGGAAGTGATAGGATAGGCCACCCTAGAAAACCCTTCCACAAACCGTCTATAATATCCAAATAAACCCATGAATGATCTTATGTCAGCCACATCTTTCGGTACCAGCCATTCCATGATAGTCCTTATTTTCTCCGGATCTACTGCAATGCCATTCTTGGTGATGACATGTCCTAAGTATTGGATCTGCTCCTTAAAGAAGTCACATTTGTTGTATTTGGCATACAGCTGGTGCTCTCTTAAGACTTGCAGAACAATACGGAGATGTTCCTTATGCTCCTCCATGCTTCGAGAGTAGATTAATATGTCATCAATAAAGATTAATACAAACTTATCTAAGTATTGATGAAATATGTTGTTCATGAGACACATGAAGGTTGTTGGGGCATTAGTTAGTCCAAAAGGTAGCACTACAAACTCATAATGTCCATAACGAGTTCTAAATGTTGTTTTTTCTATATCCTCCTCCTTTATCCAGATCTGATGATATCTTGAGCGGAGATTGATCTTTGAGAAGATTGTTGCACCCTTTACTTGATCAAATAACTCATCAATTCGGGGTAGAGGGTATTTATTTTTAATGGTCAGTTTGTTTAACTGATGGTAGTCCATGCACATCCTCAAGGTTCCATCCTTCTTTTTAACAAAGAGCACTGGAGCTCCCCAAGGGGACACACTGGGTCGAATATACCCTTTATCGAGCAACTCTTGTAGCTGCATTTTTAATTCAGTTAGCTCCGGTATGCTCATGCGGTAAGGGGCTCGAGAGACTGGGGCAGCTCCCGGAATTAACTCAATGGTAAAATCTATGTCTCTTTTTGGGGGTAGGCCTGGGATTTCCTCTGGGAATACATCTGGAAAGTTTTGTATCACCGGAATACTTGCTATAACAATAGATTTATCTTTAGAATCGGCGTACCCCACCTGTATAACATAGACTTGGCGGCCTTTTCTGATGCATTTTGCTAATTGGGAGGCTGTTACAGGTCTTATATGCAAAGGTTTTTGAATACCCTCAATTTCCTGCCTTTTTCCCTTCTCATCCTGATAATTAATGATTTTGGTCTTATAGTTAATAAGGGACCAGTGCTTTTCCAACCATTCCATACCTATAAGAACGTCGTAGGACCCTAGGGGTAATACTTAGAGCAAAGTTGCTGACCTTGGACAAAACTCTTCTTTTTGCTCCTGTGGCTAGTTGTACTAGCCATGGATTTTTAAATTTGACACATTGCAGTTTACACTGTTCTACAATTTTGGGGCTAACATAACTCAGGGTAGCCCTTGGATCGATTAAAATAGATATAGGTCTGTCAAAAACTTTACCTTCAAATTCAACCATGGTTGGCTGAAATTTTTCCTGATGGTCTTCAAGGGTGAAATTAATTTTAGGAATGCTCCTAGCCACCTCTCCCACGGTAGATGCTTCTTATATCTGCAAAATATGATCAACTCCTTAGTGTTGTGGGCAGTTTTTGACATAATGCGGTCCTCCACACCCCCAACACTGTACACGTGGTCTGTTATTTAATTTTGTTTCAAATCTGCTAGCTTGTTCATTCATCCTGTTTTCGCTTGGTACCTTAAATCTGGGCTAATTTCCATTTGTTTTCTTGTTAATGGGACCTTTAAATGATCCTTTGTTACATGTACCCTTGTTCCCTTTGTGGATAGAGACAAATTTACTCCCTCTTTTGTCAACCCACTTCTTGCTTATATCTCCCTTTGGTTTATTTTGCTAGTAACCGATCTGTGCCTTTCGAATAACTTCGTCCATGGTTTTTGGATTGTAGAACTCCAGCCGTTCTTTCATGAACAGTGGGAGACTGCTGATGAACCGCTGCACTTTTTCTTTTTCTTCGCGTATGTAGGGGACATACCGAAGTAGTGACGTGAATTTGGTTATGAACTCATCCATGGTCATTTGTCCCAATCGGAGATCGTGAAACTCCTTCGCTTTTTCATCATAAAATCTTTCTGTTAGATATTTCTCCTTAAAATATCTCTGAAAATTTTCCTAGGTTATGTTTTGTTCATTAACTCCCTAGACTGTTTTTACTTCCTCCCACCATAATGTGGCTTTTCCTTGTAGCTGAAAAATGGCTAGTCGAGCCTTTAGATTATGGTCATACTCGTATAGCTGGAAATACTTGTTCATATTAATGAGCCATGCCTCTGTTGCCTCTTCTTGTTCACCTTCGCAGAGAGGAGGTTTTATTTTTCATAATTCTCCTTGAAGCTCTGATTTTTTTCTTTTTTGTGTCTTGTGATTTGACACATTGTTTGATTCTTCTTCATGATTTTCTTCACCTCCTTTTGTCCCCATATTCTTAGTTCGGTATTCTTGTTCCCCTGTCATATTTTTGTGTTCAGGGCTGGGGGATAATGGCCGATGGTTCTATCTATCAGATAAAATTTTCATAATTTTCTCTTTCTCCTGCATTAGTCGCTCATTTTCTACCCGCAGCAGGGTCATCTTGTCTTTTAGTTATTGTACTATTTCAAGGATGGTTGTGTTAGCATTTCGTGGCTCATCCCGTAACTGTACCCATACTTCTGGATTACCTTCTTGAAATGATGCGGGTCCTGTTCCCATTACTGTCCGATGGGGAGGGTTCCCAGTTCTCCTCATGCTAATTGTTTCCTACTTCCTACATGCACATCACCAAAGTTGTTATTTCATTATTCCAGAGGTCTCAGTTTAGCAACCTCAGCGCTTTGATACCATATGTCACACATCTACTTAGATGATTTTACATGTACAAAAAAAGATTTACTCATATTAATCAACAATTCCTAGCATTTCCATTAGAATATGAACTTTATCATTTTAATGAGAGACTCTTACACATATATAAAGCATATCGTGCATTTCATGTAAACTGGTTAGGAATTTAATAATTTGGAATTACATTATGGACTCCTCTCATACTTTGATCTAAGGTTTACGATGAGACTATGTGGGAGAGATGAGGACAGTTGTCCATCTCTCGTGGTGGCTCGGCTCACCAAGTCTACTTGTTCCCTTTTCACGACCTTTCCTCTTAAATGTTTCTGGTACTGTTTGATAACACCACCATTGATGGTAGTCTGGTTTAGTCCTGCAATTAATATCTACCTCATGGTTCAACCTCCCGAATTAACTCTGGCTGTCACTGCTCGACCTAGGTGGAGGTGGCGCTTTGCTAGTGTCATTACTGTTGTACTTCGTTCACTGTCACCTTGGGATCCATTCCGGATCAACGGCAACAGTTTCTCTAGTAGATCGAACGGAGGAGGGGTTTCTTGGGGTTTCTAAACACCGAATGGGTATGTTGTCCTTTCATTTTTCCTCTGTGATTATTGTGTCTAGTTTCTTCTAAGATGGTTGTATTCAAGGTTTTAGAACCCTCTTCTAGAGTTTTTCCGGTGCTCGGAGAATCTCCTTCTACCTGTGTCTCGTTGCTATGGATACTTGATGTCCCAGGTTTCATTCTTCGACCTTTGGAGTCCGCTGGCACTAATGGTGTGAGTTTATCGGAAGACGGTTCGCCTTCTCGAGATCTCCAGGTAATTTAATGGAGGTTTCATTTGTCAATTTATTCTCTGTTGTTTTATTTGCTAAAGAAAACGTATTAATCTCTTTTGTTTTTCCCCACCCAGTTGAAGTGGAGGGTTTTGCAGAGATTGTGCAATGAATAATATATCTGTCATTCTTAAGGCTCGGCTCTGTGGTTGAATTGTAAACTGTATTATGCTCATTTCGGGTATGCAAGGGTTCTGGCTTGATTTCCTTTGAAGTTAAGGTTGCCGCTCTATAGGAAGCTTGGCACTTATATTTTACCATAACTGTGTTGTTGATTTACCCTCTGTATTTTGAATTTTAAATTAAGTTTATGAAGCCCTTTTGGCTATGAACAAACTACAAGATTATACTGGTCCCTCGACTGGGATTTTCTTATTTGTATAATTCCGCTTAGGGCCGCGGGTGATTCGAACCCTGGATGGAAAGTTATGTTTTGATTCTGAAAACTGTTGGGGAAATATTATATGAACTTGTTTTTGTCTCTAAGCAATTTCTGGAAATGCAAGATTCGTTATTGTTAATTTTTCTCTCTTTGGGATTAGTCTCTGTGCTACTGCTAGACTTTCGCTTGCAATTATATGGATGTTTTCTATCATACTTTGCTATATTCAACTGATGTTTTAGAAATTTACGAGCACCCTGTCACCTCAGCAGCAAGGGTTTATAGTTTAGGAAGCATAATGCCTCTGTTCTATCTTGCATTATCTTAAATGTCTTATAGATAATACAAGGATTCTATTCATGTTCTTGTTTATGTATATGAGAGTTTGGTCGATATCTTTGCATTGCTCTCCGACCAGGTATTCTTACTGAAGTATTTCCCCTTCTTGTTTTAATTGTTTCCTAGTTTTTCTTTTTAGAAGGAAACTGTATAAATTTTCCCCTTCTTTTTTTAATTGTTTCCTAGTTTTTCTTTTTGGAAGGAAAGTGTATAAATTTTACTATTTTGGGCATATCTGAGAACTTCGAATATTTCCCTTTTTCTCTCTGAGTATGTTTACTCAGTTGAATAGTTGAATAATTTTAACGGAGTATATAATAGAGTTCGCTATAGTGAAACATCTCTTCTTCGTTTTTCTTTCTTAACAGAGGATTTAGTGATCTTTTCTTAACATACTCGTTATTTCTATAGAATAATGAAAATGAGGTTTTTTTCTCTACATATCATATTTATGTTTAAGTTCACTTCTATGTTTAGCTTTATAGCATTATTCGTTCTATTTCTATGAAAAACATGAATTTCATTCTTGAATTTATACAATATCATAATACACTAACATGACAATTTGCCGTAATTTAATCAAGCTAACTCACTCTTAATCTTACTGAGAAAGATCATTATATTTATGCTAGAAACAGGACAAAGTTCTAACTAATAAACAATTGATATCATTACTTATATGAATCGTTGTTTAGCTTGAAATAATCCTTATCTGAACCGCTGTCTAGCTTGAAATAATCCTATTTCAGTATGCACCCAGACCGACCTGAATTCTTTATATATTTGCCTCCCAACCTTGAGACTACTTTAGTAGTCTCCCCCGAGCTGTTCTTGAATACAAAAACTGTAATTTTCTTGAGATTTACAGCCTCACTGCCCTTTGGACCACCCAGACCGACCTGAATTCTTTATATATTTGCCTCCCAACCTTGAGATTGCTTTAGTAGTCTCCCCCCGAGCTGTTCTTGAATACAAAAACTGTGATTTTCTTGAGATTTACAGCCTCACTGCCCTTTGGACCACCCAGACCGACCTGAATTCTTTATATATTTGCCTCCCAACCTGGAGACTGCTTTAGTAGTCTCCCCTCGAGCTGTTCTTGAATACAAAAACTGTAATTTTCTTGAGATTTACAGCCTCACTGCCCTCTGGTCCAAACCAGACATGGCCCTATAGGTATGTCTGACATTTCAGCATAGCCTGTTCCTTAGTATTTCTCCTTTTTCTTCTTTTCCTGGATCTCAGATACCTCTCTTGATCCCCTCAATAAATCTTTAAGAAAATAGTTTTAAGAACTTAGTTAGGAACAAGTAGTTATTTCAGCATAGCCTGTTCCTTAGTATTTTTCCTTTTTCTTCTTTTCCTCGATCTCAGATACCTCTCTTGATCCCCTCAATAAATCCTTAAAAAAATAGTTTCAAGAACTTAGTTAGGAACAAGTAGTTGTTTCCCTAACTGTTTATCGAGTAAGAATAATATTTACTATTAACTGTTGTCTTCATTAAAAAAAGAATTAACTTCCAAAATAGTATTTTTAAATTTAGAAAATAAATAGTTGTATACACTTAAAATAATTAAAAAACCGTTAACTTTTTTTTTGAAATTGTGAAAACAGAGAGGTGTGAAAACTATTGAGAAGGGGTGTATTTTGAAATTTCAATCTTGGGACATTGTAATATTAATATATATATAAAGTGTATTAAATTATATATATATATATATATATATATATATATATATATATATATATATATATATATATAAATATAAATATAAATATAAATATATATATAATATATATATATATATATATATATATATATATATTGATAGGTAGGTGTTATTTATGGCATGTTTAAAATTTGAGATAGAAAATATTTCTTAATTAATAAAATACAATATATATAATAAATTATTTATATGGTTATTGAAAAAGTGGTTAAGTTTATAATAGTCAATATATAATGATGACAAATTTTTTAAATATTATTTAACTGAAATTACATTATTTTAAATAACATAACAGAAATTTAAAAATTCCTATTTTTGTCACTAGAAAAATAAAATTTTGTGAACTATTTAGAGTTTTATATTGAGATCAGATATAATAAAATAAATTTTAAATATTTTTTATTATTTTTATATATTTTTAAATGAGTTATTAAAAAATAATTTAAAATTTTAACAAATTTAAAAGAAATTAATATAAGTTTTGGTGAGTTTTTAAATATTTTATTAAATTTTAATAAATATTTTATTTATTAAATTTTAAATTAAAATATGCTCTATAAATATATTTTCAAATTAAAATAAAATTTAATTTAATGAAAATTTTAAAATAATTTAAAATTTTAAGTGCAAATTGTTGCTACTTTAACCTTTAGATAAAATCAAGTACTTGAAGAACCTATAATAAAAATCACTAAATTCCAAAATGAGAATATTGTTAAGGAAATTAGCCTACTCCCATCAATTTGAGCAAAAAAAAACAAGATGGTTAGAATAATGGGAATCTTTGAAAATCAAATTATTAGCTCTTTTCTTTAATTATTTTTAATATTTTGTTTTTTAAACTTATTTATAAAAATGAATTATTTTTTAGTAATCTTTAATTATTTTTAATATTTTGTTTTTTAAACTTATTTATAAAAATGAATTATTTTTTATTAATTTTTATTTTTATTTAAAATTTATTTTTAAATGTATAAATAAATTAAACTTAAAACTTATTTAGGTTGAGGAAAAATTTGGAAACGCTAAAAGTGACACGTGATTTAAGTTTTAATAAGTGATTTAAACAGAGATTAGTTGTAATAGTTATTTCTTATTGGTAAATTGGAAGGGCATTTATTTTTTTACCAATTTTTGGCACATTAAAATGAGATTTTTATGAAGACAAAAAGATTTAAGTAGTTATATTATCTAAATAAAAACAGTTAATACACATTTCATTTAAAAGTAAAAAATAAAAGCCATTCCATATTATGAAGTTAAACTAGTAAACTATTATTCAAATATAAAATAAAATTAATAAACTATTATTTAAATATAATAACCTACAACTACTTCAAGCTCTAGGATCTATATAAAACACTAATCAAATTTCCACTTTGAGAAAAAAGGGATGAATTTGAAATTCCAGGCTTCGTTTACAGTTAGACTACGACTTTGGGGCCAAAGTCGTCCATGTGTCGGATGCGGACATTGAGGACCACATGGGCGACTTTACTGTCGTCGTGTCCATGTTCGTGGAAAATCATTTTGGTCTGGGCGGCGGCCTCATTAATGACAATTAAGGACATGCCATAATTATTTTAATTTCAACTTTATCCATTAAAGGTCTTTATGGTGTTAAGAGATAAGTCTCTTATGATCACAAATAAAATATAAGCTGGGTTTCATTGAATTGAAAATTTGGCCGTCAGAGTCAAGATGAGCGAACACGGAAGTGGAGAATATTTCGTATGGTTTGAAGAGACGAGTGAACACGGAAGCGGATAATATTTCATATAGCTTCAAGAGACGTGAACGTGAAGGACACCGGAAATATGGCTATAAAAGATGACCTACAGTCTCCAAAATTTAACTGAAAGTTGCAATTAATGCAGTGCTGATATAGAAACGAGTGTCTGCAATATGAAATCGATGGAGTTCTCCGCGATGGCGATCGCCTTGCTTACAATGGCGACGATGAATTTGTATTTTGTATCTGCGGAGCAATGCGGACGGCAAGCAGGCGGAGCTCTTTGTCCCGGTGGCTTGTGCTGCAGCAAATGGGGATGGTGTGGCAACACGGACGCCCATTGCGGGCAGGATTGCCAGAGCCAATGCGGAGGATCGACTCCCACGCCCCCCTCACCCACTCCCGGTGGACAGGGAGTTGCATCTATCATCACTGAAAGCATTTTCAATGAGTTATTGAAGCACAGAAACGACGCCGGTTGCAAGGCCAGCGGATTCTACACCTACTCTGCCTTCATTGCGGCTGCCAATGCTTTTCCCTCCTTCGGCACCACCGGCGATGTCGCTACTCGGAAAAGAGAGCTCGCTGCTTTCTTTGGCCAAACCTCCCACGAAACCACAGGTCATATTTTCATCTCTATTACTTGTGATTTACCTCTGTGATCTTATTTGGATTTACATCTCATTGCGTAAGAAATATTGGTAAACAGGCGGATGGGCGACGGCTCCAGACGGCCCGTACGCGTGGGGTTATTGTTTCAAAGAGGAGCAAGGCAATCCTCCCGCCGAGTACTGCCAGGCAACCTCCCAGTGGCCCTGTGCATCTGGAAAGAGATACTACGGACGAGGGCCCGTTCAATTGTCATGGTCGGTCGTTTCTATATTTTCTCAGTTTTAATTTCTTTAATTATATGCTGCACAGACGCACCCAAAAAGAATATCTGAATGAAATTTAAGACTAATACGCCGTTTGCTCAATTTGCTTTGGGTTTTTCAGGAATTACAACTATGGACCGGCCGGGAGGGCAATCGGATTCGATGGCATAAACAACCCCGACATTGTTGCTAGCGATGCCACGGTCTCTTTCAAGACCGCAATCTGGTTCTGGATTACCGCCCAGTCTCCAAAACCTTCTTGCCACGATGTCATGACCGGAAAATGGACTCCGTCCGGCAGCGACAGCGCCGCTGGGAGAGCGGCTGGATATGGAGCAGTTACCAACATCATCAACGGCGGGCTGGAGTGCGGGAAAGGCAGTGACTCGAGGCAGCAGGATCGCATCGGCTTCTATAAAAGATACAGTGACATTCTTGGGGTGAGCTACGGGTCAAACCTGGATTGCAACAACCAGAGGCCTTTCGGCGCTGCGGTTCAATCTGAACCTCGTCTTATCAAAACCGTGGTTTGAACACTTCTCATAAATCTGAGATTTGGGATTGGCACCAGGTTGATCTCCATCTGTGTGCTTTGCCATAATAAAGTATAATAAAATCCATGCTAAATAACTGTGGCATTGGACCTGCGTGGCGTGCTTTTCTAAAGGTTGAGAATAATGGAGATTTGGTATAAAACATGATTAAGAATCACGTGAAACCTTCATTGATGTTTCCAGTATGTGAATATGCTTTCGAATATTATATTATAAATTAAATAATGGAATACAGGACCGCTATCAATAGATTTTTCCAGTATGTGAATATGCTTTCGAATATTATATTATAAATTAAATAATGGAATATAGGACCGCTTTATCAAGTTTATTGCCGTACACAAAGATAACATAAGTAATACAATTGTAATTAATTTATATTTAATTACGATAAAAACATTATTTTAATAGTAGAAAAGAATGATAAGATCTTTTCTATTCTTATTAACATAATAAATTTTTAATGTATTTTTTTCATATATAATCTCATGAGAATTGTTGAATTGACCATCATCATATTATAAAGTATTACGTAAACCATGTAGTAATAATAGAGGAATAAAGGTTCAAATTTCAGTAAATTAAAAAAAAAGAAATATAATTTCTTTTAATAATACAATATATTTATTATAATTAAAAACAATTTATAACTGATAACTTCATGATTAAAAAAAATACTCACTATATTAAATTTGTTCATTGAGCAATACAAATGGAAATATTCTTAACATTGTTTGCGCACTTGAAACCATTCATCTCAATTTTTTTATTTTATTTTATTTGAAGCAACAATTTTCTCAAATTTTTTTTTAACACTTATCTCAATTTTCCTTTTTTATAATTGAAGGAACAATTTTCTTGACAATATATGGAACAAAACCAGAATTAATTTTCTAGAATTTATGGGAAGTAAGAAGTTTCTTTCAAATTTGATTTACTAATACGCAACAAATTTACCCTCAATGCAGTTCTAAAATTGCTAAGAGAAGCATCTCCATTAGTATACATTCTTAACCTTCAATCGTTGAATCTCTGGGCCTTGGTATATCTTTTTGGATTTTAAAATCAAACCAGAGCTCAGTCATAGTTTGTACAAGATAAAATTATAAATGGACAAAAAGAGCATTGTCCTTATTCAATTTAGTTTGACGGCCAACATTGAATTTGGGATATACACTATAATGTTTAGTTGTAAAATCTTATAAACTCAAACACTTTTCTTCATAAAGAAAACATTTCTATTGATAGTTATTTATGAAAGGGTTGTGGTGTAAGAGTCATGACTTAAAATTGTTAGCTAATGAGATAATGTAAATATCACTTCTAAAGATGTATTAAAATGGAAAGAGGTGGTGCATGCTGAGATTGCACATTGGATGCTAAGATTGAGTCAAAACAATTTTCTTGGCATGGTTTGAACATAGTGTATGGTCCATTGAATGTCCAATCACCTCCTAGAACAAGATTGGTGTTTATTTATGAAATCATGAGAGTAGAAACTATATCAGGGATTGTGATAACCATAAAATCATGCTCATTGACCTTGTCTACACTACTAAATAAATTTCTTGAGTGATTTTTCTATTAAGGTTGAGTTTACAATGAGATAGGATTGAATTTAATAAAGGAAATTTCATATTAATTTAACAATGACTTTTGAGTAAGAGATATCTAAATTTATCATGACAATTATTTAACCACAACTGAATTGTCCATAAGAATTCATTAAAGTGTAATTCTAGTTATGATTCCATCACATGGCAATTAGAAAAATTCATAATCAACAAAGATATATTACCTTGGAAACACAAATGGGAAAACTAGCTTCAAATGGCTACTTAAACTTTATTTGGGAAATTTCATGTTGTAATGTAGAGTAAATGTTCATGGGCCATTCAAAAGTTTACACAACCAAATTTCATATACATCCTCACCTCTTAGCCAAAAAATATTTCATAACTCCAATTCAAAGAAGATATATAAGTAGAGATGAGATTAATGGGAAGGCCAAACATCCTTATCCATCCATTTACCACTCCTATTTTTTCTCATTTATTAGTTTCATTTTCTATTATTTTTTTTTTAATGCTTGCATTGCCCTTTTTTCTTCTTCTAAACCTCCTTAATTATTGAATTCATTGTGGGCACTAAGTATTACAACCATTTATTTTTTCATTTCCATTTGGGATCACACCTTCCCAATGAGAGGTTTTTGATTAACTCTAGCTCTTGGTTATAGCATTGGATTTGGTTCCTAGCTATATAGCTCCATCTTTAATTGTAGCTCTAGCTTATGGCTTTAGTTCCTCACTTTATTTATGGATCTTTTTTTGGTTTCTAGTTCCATTTGTTCTTATAGTGAAAAAGTATTCTTATTGATTCTATACTCTAAGCAATTCCTCATAATTGAAACTATATTTTATTAGAGTCCATTTGTATATTTAATGGTTCATTTTGTTACTTTTTGGTTGGAAAAATTGGAGCTATTGGCTTGTAAGGGCCATTTCACGAGCAAGACCAACATTGGTGATTTGGGGTGCAAGACCTTCAAGGGTACGTTGAGGGTTTGAGTTATACTTTTGGGTCAAAAAATTGTGGTATTATATCATAGTCTCTTAATTTTATTCAATGCTTCCAATTGTGTGAATATCACCTCTAATAGAGTTTGTGCATCTAATTTATCTCTCCAACAAGTTAACCCATTTTGTTGACCAACACGGGACTCTGTGGATTCCATGTCATCTTCCAATACTCATACATGTGGATAAATTCATGTGTGTACTTTCAAAATAAATTAGAAGGTCCACAAAAATAACACTAATTTGGGGTTACAACATGCAAAATCCCTAACCCTAACCCTTGATGTCTATTAGGATATGATAAATTCTAATCCACTAGGAAAGGATAGAGTCTCATTTTCATTTTGTTGGGTATTTTTCCATTTTCATTTCAACTTCCGCACTTGTTGGAGCCTGAATTGTAATCTACGACTTGGAGGGTGTAGAAATTCCCACTGTAGATCAACAGATTATGCAATAGACTAAAGCAAAATACAAGATCTACTTCTACAACAAACTTTGCGGAAGCTTAATCGAATATGAGCAAGATCAATGAGAACACATATAACTGAGAATGAGAAATCAATCTCATAACACAGAAGAAATAACCTAGGGAAAGCCTCAGCCTAAAACCCCAATCTTTGTATTATCATACAAGTGGAAATATGTTCAAGCTACAAAAAGAATCAGCTCTCAAGCTATCCTGCTCTCTCTACAATCAAACAATACAACTCACAGACTGAATAGACATAGTATATGTCCTCCTCAAGCCCTCCAAGCCTCCTATTTCCTTGCACAATTTTTCTTAGGGTCCAGTGATGCCACATGTGTGAATTGGCCTCATCACACTCACAAATCCTGAAGAAGTAACTGCGTAATCCTCAAGGAAATGATTCCTTCTGCATGCAATAGATATGCACAATGGAATATTCCTGCAACTGATAGTGCACTATCCCTCCATCTGATCTCAACTGGGTCTCTGTCTGAACTGACATGCATGAGTTATTTATGAGAGAATATTCAATTATCGGAAGTGTAGCAGTTGCATGCATTAACTAACTGAACTCACAATTAATTCAACAAACTGTTTGAATTAATCTAACTAGACTTGACTCAGTTAACTGAGCCAACTAATTACAACTCAATATTACAAATCATCCTTATCTCTTTATTTGATGGATAAAATATTCAATTAATGGGGAAACTGTTGCATGTCCCCACATAGACTTCATGTTTGATTTTCTACAACTAATTAACTCATGGTGAATTAATTAATTATTTTACAAACAGCTGCTAAGATCAAATTCGAATTTTTACTTCTCTATTTTGGTTTAGGGACTAACTAAAATAGGAAGGTATCCTGAAATGCTATTTATAGCAGTATTAAATTTAGCACTTCTATATTTAGCATTTCTTGTTGCTATTTTCAACAGTCCCTCTCAACAAGAAAGGGATTATCAGTAACCCCAATCCTGTCTCTGTGGAACTTGAACTTGCATTTTGACAATGCCTTCGTCAAAATATCTGCATCATGTTCCTTGGTCGAAACATACCGCAACAACATGATCCTCTTGACCACACAGTCTCGAAGATGGTGATATCAGATATCAATGTGCTTGGACCTGTCATGAAAAACTGGATTCTCAGAGAGTTTGATACAACTCTGATTATTGCAATAGATCATGGTTGGATCCATCCTCTAACCAAACAATCCCACTAGAATCTTCCGCATCCAAATAGCCTCACATGCAGCTTGACTAGTAGCCATGTATTCAGCCTCTACTGAGCTAAGTGCAACTGACCTTTGTTTCCTGTTGTACTAGGAAATTGCAGTTGAACCAAGGTTAAAGATTCCTCCAGAAGTTCTCTTCCTGTCTGATGGACTCCCTGCCCAATCCGCATTTGTGAAGCACTGAAGCTTCACTCCCTCTGTCCATCTGTACCATAATTCAAACTGAGATGTGCCTCTGAGGTATCTTAGCACATGCTTCGCTTCCTTCCAAAACAGCTTGGTAGGTTGAACCATAGCTTGACTCAGATGGTTCACCGCAAAGCATAATTGGGGTCATGTGTTCACCAGATACATAAGTGAACCCACCAGTTGCCGATAAACAGTAGCAGCTACTACCTCACCTGAAGTAGCATAGTCCTTCCTCCAGTTCCCAACTAGAGGAGTCTGCATGGGCTTGCACTTCTCCATGTGAAAGTGCCTGAGTATCTCATTGGCATACTTGCCTTGAGAAACAAATACTTCACTATCTTTCTGCCACACCTCCATGCCCAGAAAGTAGTGCATAAGACCCATGTCTTTCATTTCGAACTCTCTTGCAAGGTCCTCCTTGCAAGACTGTATCAGTTGATCATCACCTGTCAAAATCAGATCATCGACATAAAGAACAATGATCAATGGCTTACCTTCTACCATGATGTGGTAAAGGTTCACATCTGCTTCACTCTTGGTGAAGTCCAACCCGGTGAAATAGCTGTCGATCCTGGTGTACCAAGCATGGGGTGCTTGCTTCAGCCCATACAAAGCCCTCTTGAGTCTATACACATGCGACTCACGATCAAAGGTCTCAAAACCTTCTGGCTACTCAATGTACACCTCCTCCTTAATCTTCCCATTGAGGAATGTTGTCTTCACGTCCATTTGGTTGATATTCCACCCCATCTGAGTTGATAGTGCCAACATCTATCTAATCGATGAGTACCTTGCTACGAGAGCAAAAGTCTCATCGTAGTCGATCCCCTCAACCTGTGAGAAACCCCGGGCAACAAACCTTGCCTTATGTTTCTCAACATTGGCATCCGCTGCCTGCTTTACCTTGTAAAGCCATCTGGAACTCACCATTGACTTTCCTTGAGGTCTTGGGACAACATCCCAGACACTGTTCCGAATGATAGAGTCGTACTCCTTTACCATTGCATCAACCCAGACTGGTTGCTACACTGCCTCCTCGAATGAAGAAGGTTTGGTATCTACACACTCCCCAACCAGGGCCATGTACCCCGTGTACCGCTTAGGCAACCTCCTCTATCTACGCTGAGAAGATGGTTGTCCCACATTCTCCTGCACATCCAGCATCAACCTGTCAGCTTCCCTTGAGCGTTTCCGCCCATCTCTGGAAGTCTCAGCATGAGTGGATGTCTCCACTCCCGGATCCTCTGCATGTAGCTGCTCCGCATCAATCTGAGGCTCCTCCTCCTTAGGAACTGAAAGTTCCTCCTCTACACGCAACTTGAGCTCCCTCTCAAGTGATAATTGCATGGCTTTCTGCTCGTCAAACTTCAGATCCCTGCATACCACAGTCCTCTGACTAGTAGGTAGGTACACCAGATAGTTGTTGGGTGTATCCGTGTACCCCACAAGTATTCCCAACTCAGCTGTTGGATCCAGCTTCTTCCAGGCATATTTGGTCACATGACAGTAAACTGATGATCCGAAGATTCAAAAATGACTCACATCTGGTTGCTTCTCGGAAAAGGCCTCCATAGGTTTCTTCATTCCCATTATATGGTGCATGCTTTTGTTCTACAAGTATACTGCTATATTGCATGCCTCAGCCCACAAATGCAGTGGTAGGCTTTGGTCATGCAACATCGCTCAAGCTTCTCCCACAATCGATCTGTTCTTCCTTTCAACCACCCCATTTTGCTGTGGGTTATGGGGTGCCGTCAATTCCCATTTAATCCCTTCTGCAGCGCAGAAGTCTTTAAACTGTTGGGAGACATACTCTCCACCATTGTCGCTACGCAAGGCTTTTATTTTCTTTCCAGATTCTTTCTATACCAAGGCTTTAAACTCACAAAACCTTAAGAAGGTCTGATCCTTCTTTTGCATAAAGTAGGTCCAACATCTATGAGAAAAATCATCAATAATAACATAGTACCTTTCTTTAGCGGTGGAGGCCGTAGAGAAAGGTCCAAAAACATCTGAGTGAACTCATTCCAGGATAGCTCCAGCTCTACTGTCTCGATCCGTAAAGGAAGATTTCACATACTTACCCAAGGTACAACATTTGCATGTATTCGTCTACTCCAGTTTTCCCTTGGGAAGTCCAGTGGAAATCTATTGCATGATCTTTAGGGCTCCATGGTGTAAGTGACCCAGTCTTCTATGCCATAGCTCACCAACATCTTGGCTCTGCACCATCTCAGCTTTGGAACTCAATGCAACACAGTCATCAACCTCCAGCTTGTAGAGATTCTTTACTTGAATCCCAATTTGCTTTGTCTGTCCCGTACCGATATGCCTCAGGAATACCTTTCCTTTACTAAATATTACATCATAGCCTTTATCTTCTAGCATAGCGATAGACACAAGATTCTTCTTTAGACCTAGTACATACTTTACATCAGTTAGGGTGAGGGGAGCTCCATGCTCCCTCTGAAACACAACCGTACCTTCACCTGAAACACGGTACTTTCCATCATCGCCCATCTCGATCCGCATCTGGAGATCCTTCTCCTCCAAGGTACTAAAAAGGTTCTTGTCACCTGACATGTGGAATGAAGCTCCAATATCCAGGTACGACACACATCCCACCATGGATGAAACCATGCATGCGATAAGAGAGAAATCCAACTCAAACTGTGAGGACAGTGCCTCACCATCAGATCCCTTCGAGGAACCCTTCTTGGATTTCTTCTGTGGACAATTCGTAGCATAATGGCCCACTTTCGATTTGTCAAACTTCTTCCCACCATTGGAAGAAACAGATTTGGGATGGGATGCCTTCCCTTTCCATTTCCTCGCCTTACTCACTAAGGATAGATTTTCCTCATCATCTTGCTTCGATGAGGATCCATCTCTAGTGCTTCTTCTTATCTCCTCCTGCATCATATCTGACCAAAGTCGTTCCCAATCTGACAATTTTTCTCTTCCATTAACCGAGTCTTGGTAGCTATGCCAGCTCTTAGGAAGACCGAGGAGTGCAAGACTCACCATGTCATCATCAACAATCATGATCCCTACACTTCCAAGCTCATCCCTGCAGGTGGTGAGCTTCTTCAGATATGTAGAGATCGTGTTGCCCTATTCACACTTGATTTTATGAAGCTTGTTTTTCAGCGCTAGCTTCCTCTGTTCGCTGCTATTCTGATATAGATCTTTCAATGTTTTCCACATCGAAAATAGTGTCTCCTTCCCATGGAGGCTTGAGACAATGTGGTCTCGAACTCCCTCCAGGAGGATTCTCCTTGCTCTAGCCACACATTTCTTCCATTCCGCCAATTGAGTAGCATCAGTCGGATTGGGGAATTCTTGATCAATGAATTCCTTTAGACTGTTATCCTCTAATACTGCTTCCATGTGATCCTTCCAGTCTATATAATTCAAGTTGCCATCAAGGGCATACTCCAGTCTTAAACTGCTGAACGCCATTGGTGAAATTGAGATGTGATAAGAACTCGATTTCTATATTCAGGAACCTGAAACTTCGAACTTCTCCCTTCTTGTATACAGTTCTCTCCTTTGATCACCTTTGCTCTAATACCATGTAGAAATTCCCACTGTAGATCAATAGATTATGCAATAGACTAAAGCAAAATACAAGATCTACTTCTACAACAAACTTTGCGGAAGCTTAATCGATTATGAGCAAGATTAGTGAGAACACATATATCTGAGAATGAGAAATCAATCACACATAACACAGTAGAAATAACTCGGGGAAAGCCTCAGCCTAAAACCCCAATCTCTATATTATCATACAAATGGCAATATGTTCAAGTTACAAAAATAATCAGCTCTTAAGCTATCCTGCTCTCTCCGTAATCAAACAATACAACTCATAGAATGAATTGACATAGTATATGTACTCCTCAAGCCCTCCAAGCCTCCTATTTCCTTGCACAGTTTTTCTTGGGGTCCAGTGATGCCACATGTGTGAATTGGCCTCATCACACTCACAAAACTTGAAGAAGTAACTGCGCAATCCTCAAGGAAAGAATTCCTTCTGCATGCAAGAGATATTCACAATGGTATATCACTGCAATTGATAGTACACAGTCCCTCCATCTGATCTCAACTGGGTCTCTGTCTGAACTGACATGCATGAGTTATTTATGAGAATATTCAGTGATCTGAAGTGCAACAGTTACATGCATGCATACATTAACTAACTGAACTCACAATTAATTCAACAAACTGTTTGAATTAAGCTAACTGGACTTGACTCAATTAACTGAGCCAACTAATTACAACTCATCCTTATCTCTTTAACTGATGGATAAATTCCTCAATTAATGGAAAACTATTGCATGTCCCCACATAGACTTCATGTTTGATTTTCTACAACTAATTAACTCATGGTGAATTAATTAATTATGTTACAAACAACTGCTAAGATCAAATTCGAATTTTTACTTCTCTATTTTAATTTAGGGACTAACTAAAATAGGAAGGTATCCCGAAATTATATTTATAACAGTACTAAATTTAGCACTTCTATATTTAGAATTTCTTGTTGCTATTTTCAACAGAGTGAGGGGTGAACTTTTAGCCAGACCAACTTAGAGAAGTCAAATACTTGGATGAAAAGAATATATCATAGATGCAATTTAAAGATTACTTCCAAATGAAATACTTGTATTGGTAGTACTATGAGGGAAAATGCAAAAGTTATTATAACTCGAGTTAGGAAACATGAAAATGGAAGTGTATCCTGTAAATTAATTGAATTGTTTAGGTATGTTGATTTTTTAAGGGATTGAAAGATAGCAATACAAATATTTGTGAGTGGGTTTCTACCATTTATGTGACATAATTAAATTCAATGAACTAAGGAATTTGGATGAAGCTATGAGGAAGGAAAATTATCTCTATCAATAGGAAAAAAACAAACCAGCCTTCTAAGAAACTTGGGATGACAAGAAAAGAGCCAAGATGGAGCAAAGGATGGTGTTTAAACCTTCATTTTTTAATAAAAGTTCTTAGGTAAATCATCAAAATCAACTAACCCATAATAAACCAAAGGGGTTTTATTCATTAAGTAATAGACCAAGAGTTTATCCCATTAGGTGTTGAGGTTGTGGAGGAGATCACATGTACAGGAACTACCCTTACAAAGGAGACAAAATCAACATTGCGTATCACCTTATAAGAGTTGATATGGTGGAGGAAATGGGTAGAAGCATGCCCAAGATCTCTGCAACATTGGACAACAAGAAGGCTAACCATCCGACACATATGATTAATGTTGAAGTTTAGATAAATAACTAACCGATTTTCATTTTAATTGCTTATAGAGCCAGTCATATTTATCTTAATCCTAAACTTGTTGAAAGAATTAACTTAAGGAAAACCAAGAATGGAATGACTTGGTTAGTTCAATTAGCTACAAGAGCTAAACGAAGAGTAATTAAAAGTGTAAAAGAATTCAAAATTAATATGAATGGGTTGATAAAAATTGAAAATTTGAACATCATACCATTAGGATCATACGATTTCCTAATTGGTATGGATTGGTTGCAAAAACCCCATGAAGTGATAGACTGCTATAATAATTCATATTCCTGCTTCAATGAAGAAGGGAAGTAAAGACAAATATAGGGAATTCCAAGGCCAATTTATGTCAAAGAGATATTAGCCATGCAACTGAAGAAAAATAAAAAATTGGATGCCAAATTTATGTAGCCCACATGGAAGAGACAATCAACGATTAGGAACCAATCATTGAAGACCACCTAGAACTTAAGGAATTCAAAGATGTATTTGCTTAAATTCCAGGATTACCACCTAAATGGGACATTTACTTCTCTATAGACTTGGTATCTGGAGTGTAATATCCCTCTATTGTTGTAACATTGTTTTTATTTAGACTAAAATTATGGTAGAAAAGCCATGAAGTACATTGAAACAGATATGTAAATAAATATTTTTATTACTAAATAAATGGATTTAAGTACTTGAAAATGATATATTTGAAGATGAGATTCTTGCCTACGATAATTTTTACATCATAAATATTCTAGATAATATTCTAGACAAGATTTAATGGATAGGAGATCCATTAAATAGCTTAGTTGGGGAAATATGCTAAGCTTGGATAAGCATAAAAGTGTCACGGGAGAGAAAGGCAGGATTTTATGGAAAAGCCTAGGCAAGTGGATAAAAAGGTCCACAAAAGCGAGACTCTACTAAGGGAAACATTCATCATGGAAAAAAAGGTATAAAATACGTAGGAAAGGGATCAATAGAGGTTGTTTATTTTCTTGCAAGTGTCCTCAGCTCAGGGTGAACTGGAGGTGCAGTTCATGGTTGGGTGGAAAGTGTTCTCATTAAGTACGAATTTCTATTGCGATTCTGGTTAGGAAATTTGTGTATATTTAACTCTGAGATTAATTCTGCAATTAATTCGATGCATAGGACTTCTATCACTAATTTCAATGCTTGTGAATTATGAGATTATTTCAATGTGTATGAAGCCTGTTATTAATTCTGAAGCATATGGTTATCAAAACTCTTTATTTACTTGAATGCATAAGGGTAGATGTGTATGATTTTCAAAAGCAGTACTGTAGGTGGCTAACTGTTCGCTTCTTCTTCCTTCGATTATAAAGAGTTCAGTATTTGTTATTGAGCAAGGAATAATGTAACATAGACTTTATGGTATTATGAGTAATTAAAGAGAATGAATATTTCTATAACAACTTAATAAGTTATGTAATTCTCTATTCACATGGTCCAAAAATTGAGAAAATTATACTCTAATTAGTATTTTTCTTTCATAATTATTGCAAAGCTTTAAAGAGTTGGCATTATTCCCTTAAGTCTCCAATATCGAGAATTAGTAGTGAATAGGGTCAAAATTTGGTAACATCTATTGTAACCTACACTATAGTTAGATGTAATTAAAAAGAGCAGAGAAAATTATGGTAGAATCAATTAAATCAAGAAGGGAAACTTGCTGGTTAGAGAACCTAAATATTTTTTAGAGTAAGTTTATTTACCCTCTCCTATGAGTTGGTGGAACAACTGGGTCAGGTTTGTAAGGGGGGAATCTTGAGTCGATTTTCACCTGGGCCTTTAATAAAAAAAATAGTTATGTAACAAATTCTCTCAAGATCGACAATTATTCAAAAAAATAAAAATAAAGTAGGAATTATGGACTTAAGATTCATAATAGAATCCCGACTAAAGAAGAAAGAATTCAAGAATAGAAGGGTCAAGTGTGTGACCAACCTACATAGATTAACACGGATGATATTGTTAAAAGTCTAGAAAGATGTACTAGATGAGATGGAAACCAGAATGAAAGGTCACTAAGATGGCATAGGATGTAATTATGTATTTACCCTTATTGATTCCCAAATCAGATAATTTGAATTATCATAGGTAATAAGCGTGCATTGTAGTGAAAAAAATAGCCATGCGCTTGAGGATAATGGGAACCTGAAGCATGATAGGCTTAAATTTTGAAAACCAAAGTAAATTACATTTCGTAGACATTATATTACAGACCGATATGAATAGAAAACAGAAGCAAAAAAGAGAGGTAGCAGATTTTTAATTTAGAATGCTATGAAAATAAAACCATAATCAAATTGGGAATTAACATACAATTATGATTTATGTCGCAAAAGGAATTCATATTCCTCTCATAAAATTATTTAAAGAGGTACTTCATATCGATAATAAAAATAGGGACCTATATAGTCATTCGCAATTGTATTACCATGAGGAAAGCACAAGAACTCATGGCATAAACATAGTAAGAATTAAGAATACTAACTATCAGATGAAATTAAGACATCTCTGATGGAAACGATTACAAACTTAACCCATTCACAAGAGAAATTTTACTGTAACAATCATATATCCAACAGAAATATGTTTTCTATATGCATTAAATAGGGTCCTTATGGTAGTCAAAATGTGACCATAAAGTAAACAAAATTATAGATGTTAGAGGATAGCTATGAATTAGAAACATATAAAGATTTAAAAAAAATAGCAATTCACATTCCATATGTTCCAGGTTCAATTCTTATGCATGGATTCTGAAACCCACGTAAGGTATCAAAGTACATTTGAGAAATAATACCCCAAATTCACAGGAAAGGACGCTTAGACTTAACAAAAATTTGACACAACGAATAATATTAAACCATACTTCAACAAGAAAGCCTACATAAAACAAAGGGAGATATTCCCCAATTTAGCCAACCAACACTACTATCGCCATAGAAAATGATACGAGCCATATGCATGTAAATAACACTAACAACATAAATTATAGTGAAATGGGTTCCATCGACCTCGAAACATGCAAAATGGTTAGGGTTACAGTGCGATCGAGTTGAAGTTGAGCGATAGATTTCATTATCAAATGGTTGGCAGGGAAGTCGTGTACCTACATAAATGTAACATAGTAATAAAATGTATCAGCAAAATAAATGAAGAGTTGACCTGAAACACGACCATAAGATTTAGGCATTCGTATACCTTTTAGAATCGATAACCTAGCATAAACCCTAGATAATAATAATGGGTGGAAGTTAAACTCTGTTAACGTGAAAAAAAGATTAAAACTTAAAAAATATGTGTGGAAAAGTAGGTAACACAAGTCACAGATATAATTAGGGATTCATCTAATAACCTATCCTCGTGGTCAGGCAAATAGGGTTTCTTCGCTGCATGTGAAAAGAACTGAGAAAGTAACTCTTCCATGGCACCAGGGCGTAGTCAAGAATGGCTGCACAAATGGAGAATCCTGTGAAGGGTTCGTCTGGAAAATAATTTAGCTAAACGCAACAAAACCCCATATCAGGAAGAGAAGATAATTTACTTGTGGGAAAAAAATAAATAGTCCAAGAGGTAAGCCTTGAACAGGAGCCTTGTATTATTGTACTTGGCTAGCGAAAGAGAATAAAAGATCCAACGTTCAACAGTCTAAACGAGTTTCTATTGTTATAACATTGAGCTCAAAAAAAAAATGAAACTGAAACCATCTCAATTAAATCACACCAAAATGTGCAGAGAGAATACCTTGTCGAAGTCGCTGAAGCGAGTAAGGGACAAGGTCGCAATGTATCTTGAATCTCTAGTTGAATATAAATCATGAGAAACATTTCATCCATGGCTGTGTTCATGGGTAATGTGGCAAGGAAAAACCCTAGAGTTGGGAAACTATCACCATTCTAGAAATAGGAGAAAAAACAAGGTTGAGGAGTGAGTTTCAAGGCAAAGCCACCAAGCATAGGAGCGACAGAGAGATGAAAAAACCAAAACTTAACAACAACATTAGTGTTCTGTACAGGATGATACCCTCGAGTAGATAGTGTGTGTTTCCAAGCGATTAAATGTTGTGGGGGAGGCCACAGGTGCCCATGTGATGAAGAACTATGTGGAAGAGGGGTATGGGACATGAGGTTTCCAACACAGCCCATTTAGATAATGCCAATTAATAGCATTGGAAACCATAAAATGAACATGAATTTTGATATAGGGGATAATTCTAGTGCCTAAATAACACTTACCATGACCAACCTTAATAATGCACCCATATATATTCATATATATCGAATAACAGTCCAAACGTGGATCAACAAATGTGACAAGGAACCATAAACCCACAACAAGACAACCATGATAAATGAGTCATAATAAATATATTCAGAAATAGTTCGGATTACGTAGGAGATGACTTCTTGGTGAGGTCACTAATGTATATTGGTGTCAATAACTTGATAAGGGAGGTATGGTTAGAATATGATTTATCCTTCCACTTAATAGAAAAGGGTATGGTGGTGCTTTGTATTACTTAAGCATGGTAGTACGTAGAAGGGTTAATTTAAAAAAAAAAATTGACTTGTAGTAAACAATGGAGATGTGACAGATGGTATTAGAGGCCATGTTCACCACTGGGCCAAGGGACCACTACATAAAGTAATGAACAATACTATTAAATTTAAAAAAAAATATAGTTTAAATAAAAAAACTAATAATCGTTTCGATTAAATTTGAAGGTAAGCAAGTGAATAAATTACAATGAAGATGGCAGAGGAGACTCTAGCTATTGCTGGAGGAGAAACCTTGTATGCTGAATTAGGAAATAGAGCTACGCTAGTAACTACTTAATTTATGAATTTCATTAGGGATCTTTAGTAAGAGTTGGCATACCTATGAAGCAGTAATGAGCACCTGCTAAAGGTCAGTGAGGAACAAGAGAAGATGATCAGGGGCTGATGAAAAATTCTAGCCATAAGATGGTGGAACCTGAAATATATCTAGGAAATAAGAAGGGCACATAATTAGAGAAATAAAAAAGTGGGGTGGGAGTCTGATAGGACATACCCTAGAACATAGAAGAGGGAATAAAACATAACTACAAGTGGAATTTAGGAAAATTAAACTCCCTACTTTTGATGGGGAGAAGGAGGAGGATGCAGAAGCATGGTTAGTAAATATGACTAAATATTTCCAAGTCTACCAATATGAGAGAAACTTAAATGCTAGATTGGCCATCTACCAGCTGCTATGTAAAGCTTCCATATAGTGGGAGGAAGCCAAAACTGTGCATTTTCTAAAGGAAAAGAGAGTAACCTAGGAGGAATTCTAGAAGTAGTTCAAGAACCACTATTTAAGTGAACATTATTATGATGATCATGCAAAGGATTTCCATGAGTTAAATTTAGGACAATTAACCATGGATGAATTTGTGGAAAAGTATACAAATTTACTGCAGTACATGCCTTACATTAAAGAAGAAAAAGGCAGGGTACACAAATTTGTGAATTGTTTTCCTATTGTCTACAAGGAGCAGATTGAGTTTGAGAATCCAAAGACAATGGATGAAGAAGTATGGAAGGAAAGAATTTGTTACAAACAAGTAAAGAATAAGGGAAAAGGCTCTAAGGTTTTGTAGAACAAGGATGAAACTAAACCTATAATTGGAACACAACGGCAAAAACTAGGCTATCTAAATTATTTTGGAAGGGATCATCAATGAAAAAAGTTTAGTAAAGGGAACGGAAATCAGCCGACCCAATCTCAAGCTAGATCAAAACCTATGGATCTGAATGGGAAGTATATTAGTGGGGGTAAGGAAAGAGAGCCACTGAAGTGTTGGGGATGTGGTGAACCTCATTTACTGAGGGATTTTCCACATAATCCCATATATGTTCAAAACATCCAAGCCATTCGTGAAGCCACTACGGTGAATGATATTGCCCAAAATATTCTGAGGATAAGCGAAGCCTTGGAACAAAGACAAGTGGATCATCAATCAACGATGATTGAAATTGAAGGTACCATTTCCAAACAACATGTTTCCATTTTAATTGATCCAGGGGCTAGTTTAAGCTACATTTGGACCACAATTGGTAGAAAAATGTGAAGTTAAATCTGAAAAATATAAAATGGCCTAGCTAGTACAGTTAACAACTGGAACCAAGAGAAGGGTAACCAACCAAGTAACGCAATAACATCTGAATCTAAATGGCTATTCCACAACAGTGAACGTAAATGTACTTCCCATAGGATCCTATGATATATTGGTAGGTATGGAATGGCTATAAGGTCATACCAAAACCCATATGAGTTAGACAAATTTTAGAATTACAAATGAAAAAGAGTGCATGGAAGGGATGCCAATTGTTTATGGTTAATTTAGAAGAAGATAACTAGCCAGGTGAAGATATAAACTCAGATACCCTGCTGGTTATTAAGGAATTCCAGGATGTCTTTCCAGAGGAAATTCAAAATTTCCACCTCACATAGATATAGACTTTTCCATTGATTTGGTGCCCCATGCAACCCTAGTGTCTCAAGCCCCTTACCTCACCTGTTATTTGTCAAGAAAAAATATGGTACATTCAGAATGTTTATTGACTACCATCAATTAAATAAGTTAACTACTAAAAGAAAATATGCATTGCCCTACATTGTTGATCTATTTGACCAAGTGAGGGGGGCAACCATTTTTTCCAAAATTGACTTAAGGATTGGATATCATCAATTAATGATCAAAAGTGAAGATATTTATAAGACAAACTTCAGAACTGGATATGGCCACTACGACTTTGTAGTGTTTCCATTCGGTCTTACAAATTCCCCTACAACCTTTATGTGCTTGATGAACAATATACTCAGCAAATATTTAGATAAATTTGTGTTGGTATTTATTGATGACATTCTAGTATATTCCAGAGATGAAGAAGAACATAAGGAACACTTAAAATTGGTGCTGCAAACTTTAAGAGAAAATCAATTGTATGCCAAATTCAACAAATGTGAGTTCTACAAAACCAGAATACAATACTTGGGCCATGTCATTTCTAAGGAAGGACTAGTAGTTGATCCTGAAAAGGTTAAAGCCATGGTTAATTGGCCCATACCAAAGGATGTATCTGTTGTTTGATCATTTATGGGACTTGTAGGATATTACCATAGATTTATAGAGGGATTTTCAATATTAGCATATCCTATCACATCTTTACAAAAAAAGGAGTAAAATTTGAATGGACTTCTGAATGTCAGAGGAGTTTTGATAAGTTGAAACATGTACTCACAATGGCTCCCATCTTAAAACTTGCAGGTCAAATAATAATTTACAGTTTGGACAAATTCTTGTATGGAAGGACTATGGGGAGTTTTACTGCAAGATAATTCAGTAATAGCTTATGAGTCTAGAAGTTGAAAATCCATGAAAGAAACTATGTTGTATATCACTTAGAGCTAGCTTCTGTCATAAATGCCTTAGAGATGTGGAGTCATTACTTGTTGGGGAGGACATTCACTTTGGTAACTGATCATATCAACCTAAAATACCTTTTTAGTCAACCTGATCTTAATGCTAGACAACCTAGGTGGTAGTGTTTCTTAGCAAATTTGAGTTTGACATCAAACACATAAAAGTGATATAAAACAAGATAGCATACGCTTTAAGAAGACATTCTTATAATCTAATGGAAGTGGTTGTTAGCAATACTAATACAGATTTCATAGAGGATATTAGAAACTCCATAATTAGCGACCCAAAATACTTGGAAATCCAAAAAAAATTACAACAGATAAATATTCCTGGTTATGTAGAAAATTTTGAAAACTTGTTGATTTACAGGAAAAGATTATATGTCCCTAATGTATATTCCTTGCAATAGATGATAATTGATTACTATCATAAGCAACCATATGGAGGACATATTGGGTACCAAAATATGATCACATCATTGAGAAAAAAATTCTTTTTGCCAGGTATGAAGAAAGAGGTGGTTGAATATTTATCAAAGTGCTTAGATTGTCAACAGGTAAAGGTTAAACATCAACACCCTGCTGGGTTATTGAATCCACTACCTATTCCTGAATGGAAGTGGGAAATAATCTCTTTAGATTTTATTACCGGATTACCGAGAACCAAAATACAACATGACTCCATCATGGTAGTGGTAGATACAGTGATTAAGGCAGCTCATTTTAGACCAATACAATCCACCTACGGTATGACACAAATTGCTAATATCTTCATGAAGGATATTTTCTGATTATACGGATTGCCTGAGATGATAGTGTCGGACAAAGATTCCCAATTCACCTCAAATTTCTGGAAGGCATTATTTGGGGGCATGGGAACACAACTAAATTTCAACATGACATATCACCCTCAAACAAATGGAAAAATTGAAAGAACCAACCAAATTTTAGAGGACATGTTGAGAATGTATGTCATGGACAGACCCACTAAATGGGAGGATTTTCTGCACTTAGCTGAGTTTTCCTACAACAACAGTTACCAAGTATCCATCAAAATGAGTCCTTTTGAAGCCATGTATGGCAGAAAATGTGATGCACCTCTCAGTTGGAGCCAAACAGAAGATAAACTAATACTGGGACCAAATGCTTTGTAGGAAATGGAACAAACAATAAGGAGGATTCAACACAACATTAAAATGGCACAGGACCAAAAAAAAAAATAAAAAACAAAAATAAATAAAAAAAATCCAAAGTTGGAGATCATGTTTATTTGAGGGTGAAACTAGGGAAAATTACATTAAGAATGGGAAGCTGTCCAAAATTGGGACCACGGTTTTGTGGATTGTTTGAAATTTTGGATCAGACAGGACCTGTAGCATATCAATGAGCATTACATAGTCACATTAAAGTTCATACTGTTTTTCATGTTGTTGGGTGTGTGATATTATTTCTACGACTAGTCACGCGCACGGGGGGGGGAATAGCCCCCCTTGTTTGTTGTGACGAGCGCAGTAGGGGGGTCACAAAGGGAGCGCATCCCTCATTGTAGGGAGGTTTCAGGGGGAAATAGCTCCCTTGCATGAGGTTTGGGGCAGTGCCTTGGGAATTTTTTTTTGGACCCTATATTAGGTGGGCAGGCCTACCTATGGTTTTGTGCATAGGTTTTGCACATGGTTTTCGGCATGATGGTTTTCTACCCATGGTATTTTGTAGATTTGATCAAGGGAACTATAGTTATGTTCTAATCCAGAGTTAATGGATAGGGGTTTATGAATGCTTCGGCATGTATATATATGTATTGTAACATTGAAAGGAACATAATGAAAAATCAATCTAGTAGTCCCAGTTTTGGGATCCAGGGGAAATCTCTGTGTATTTATTTTATATTCTTGTTATTGTTTATTTTCTATTTTTAGAATTCGTTTACAGGTAATTTCTGTAGAGGTTTGAAACCTACATTTGGTATCAAAGTTGTTTTGGCTTCAAGGGGACGCCTTTTCTGTTGAGGGGTTTTTGTCAGGCCTATGGTAGATCTTGTTCAGTGGGAGATCTATGGGATCAATTCTTGCGGTGAAAGAAGACGTGAGCAATGGAAAGATAGAGATCAAGAAATTTAGTGGTCAGAGTTTTGAGTTGTGGAAACTCGAGATCTAGGATCTGCTAGTGGATAAAATCAGTGGATCGTGGTAGATCTAGGTACTAAAACAACAACAATGTCAGATGAAGATTGGGCGAAGTTGGATCAGAAAGCAAGGAGAACAATACGGTTTTTTATCTCAGATTCAATATTGTTGAATGTATCAGGGGAAGCTATGACAAAGGCTTTGTGGGACAAGTTAGGGATTTCGTACCAGTCTATGTCTCTAGTGAACAAAATTTTCCTATGGAAAAAGTTGTATAGCCTGAGGATGAAGGATCCAGACTTGGTGACAGAGAATTTGAATGCATTTAATAATGTGGTAAGCCAATTGTTATATGTTGATATTAAAATTTCAGATGAAGATAAATGCATCAATTTGTTGTGTTCTCTACTAGATTCGTGGGATAGTATGGTTGTTGTAATAGGTACCAATACAACTACCTTGAAGTTTGATGAAATAGTCTCATCCTTGTTGTCGGAGGAGACGAGACGAAAAAATATGGAGGAAAAAAATTGATATGCCCTGTTTATACGAAGACAGTCCTAGAACAGAAACAAAAATAAGTTCTCGAGTGGGAGATCTAAATCTCCAAGAAAACCTATAAAGGTGTGGTGGAAATGCATAAAGGAAGGGCACTTCAAAAAGGATTTCAGATCTAAAGCTCCTGAGAAAGGAAAGGGATCTGATGATGCTCCTTCTATAGAGGCGAAACCCACCTCAGATGAAGGTGGGGATGTGTACTTGGCTTCTTCCTCAAATACACATGTAGATCATGAGGCATGGTTGATTTACTTAGGTGCATCCTTTCACTCCACTCCCCATAGGGAGTGGTTATGTGAGTATGAGAAATATGATGGTGTTGATGTCTTCTTAGGGGATAAAAGGAAGGCTAGAATCATTGGACGTGGAAAATTCAAGATGAAGTTGCAAGGTGGAAGGATTAGAACACTTTCGGGTGCTCTCCATATTCTTGCATTGGCCAGAAATTTGATTTTTGTAAGCAAGTTGGATGATACAGGTGTAAAAATAGTGTTTGAGAAAGATACCTGCAAGATGGTTTGGGGAGCACCATTATTGATGTGGGGAGTTTGAATTGGAACTCTGGACAAGCTTATGGGTAGTACTGTTATTGATGGGTGCAACTGTTATGTGGTTCCTGAAAGTGGAGCTAAAAATCTAGTGGTCTCTGGAGAAAAGACCCTTCTATGGAATCAAAGGCTTGGACCTATTGGAGAGAAAAGCCTTCTAATACTTCATGGTAATGATATGGTAGAAGGCATGTCTAATTTATCTCTGGATTTTAATTTTTGTTAACATTGTCTATATGGGAAGCAAAATCAGGTGAGTTTCCCCTATGGTGCTAAGAGGGCGAAAGGGATATTAGATCTTGTGCACAGTGATGTGTTTGTACCTATGTCGGTTTCATCATTGGGTAAGTCTATGTACTATGTATCATTTATAGATAAATTTCCAAGGAATACATGGATATATTTCGTCAGGAAGAAATATGAAGTATTTGACAGGTTTAAAGAATTTAAGGCTCTGGTGGAAAACGAGACATAAAAGAAGATAAAGGTGCCGAGGACAGATAATGATGGAGAGTTTTGCAAGAAGGAATTTGAAGTGTTCTGTAAGAAGCATGGTATATCACGACAGAAGACTACTCCATACACACATCAGAAAAAAATATTTGTAGAAAGAATGAAGAAGACGTTAATGAAAAAGGAAAGAAGCATGCTAAGTGGTGTCGGATTAGGACAAGAATTCTGGTAAGAGGTGGCAGAGACTACATGTTACCTAGTTAATAGATCACTTTCATCAACGTTGGAGGATAAGACTCCACATGAGGTATGGACTCGTAAGAAACCCTCTCTTTCAAATCTGAGGGTATTTGTTTGTGATGTATATGTACATGTTCCAAAGGATAAAATAACCAAGTTGGATAGTAAATCTGAAAGGTGCATCTTTATTGTGTATAAGGATGGTTTAAAAGGTTATAAGCTTTGGAACCCAGAAACAAGGAAGGTTTTGTACAATTGAGATGTGGTGTTTAGAGAGGTGAAATATGTTATTAAACATGAAGTCCTACCAAAGGAACTTGAGAAGATAGAGTTTGAGCTAAAGGAGGAAGAATCAGACTCTATAGTAGAACAAGAATCAGAATATGAAAAGCCAAAAACTCCAATTGTGAGAAGATCAGTGCGAGAAAGAAGGCAACCAAAAAGGTATAGTCCATCTTATTTTTGTTCAAATTTTTCTTTATCTATTACTGATGATGATCCTAGATCTGTCAGGGAGGCAGTAGATTTAGAGGATGGAAAACTTTGGAAAGAGGCCATGGTTGATGAAATGGTATCTTTGGAAAAAAATGAGGTTTGGGATCTGGTGAAGTTGTCGGTTGGAAGGAAACCCATTGGAAGAAAATGGGTGTTTAAGAAGAAGATGAATGGAGAAGGAAAGGTGGAGAAATACAAAGCTCGGTTGGTAGCGAAATGTTACTCCTAGGTGTTGGGAATTCCTTTTGGTGATACATTTTCTCTTGTTTCCAAGGTAGCTTCTATTAGATTTCTATTGTTGTTGATTTTGATTTTGGGGTAGAACAGATGGATGTGAAGACAACATTTCTCCACAGGGATTTGGAAGAAGAGATCTACATGAAGCAACCAGGAGGCTTTGTGGTGAAAGGAAAGAAAGAACATGTAGGTTAAAAAAGTCTATGTATGGGTTAAAATAGTCACCAGGGATGTGGTATCAGGAATTTGATACATATATATGGGGATTTGCCTTCACCAGAAGCAAACCTAATCACTATGTATTTTAAATTAGTTGGTGACCATGTTATTTATCTGATCTTGTATGTGGATGATATGTCGCTGATTGGAAATGACAAAGAAATTATCCAGGATTTAAAGACTCAATTTTCCTCCAAATTCGACATGAAGGATCTTGGTGTTGCAAACTATATTTTGGGCATGGAAATTAAACGAGATTAGAAAAAAAGGAAGCTCTGGTTAAAGCAGAGGAAGTATGTCAAGACAATATTGTAGAGGTTTAATATGTAGGATAGTAAACCAATGAAGGTTCCTATTCTTGTAGGTGTAAATCTATGTGCTAAACAGTGTCCCAGGACACAAGAAGGGGAAGAAAACATGTCCCGTGTTCCATACACAAGTGCAGTAAATAGTCTGATGTATGCAATGGTCTATACTAGACTAGACATTACACATGCAGTTGGAGTATTGAGGAGGTTTATGTCAAAAACAGGGAAGGAGAATTGGACAGTGGTGAAGCGGGTTTTTAGATATTTGCGTGGCACTAGTGATTATGGTCTGTGCTACCAAGGAAGATCACAATTGGACAAAGTTTTGAAAATTCACGGCTTTATTGTTGCAGACTCTACTGGAGATCTAGATAAGAGAAGATATACAAGTGGGTATGTGTTTAACATATTTGGAGGTGCAATTAGTTGGATGAGCAAGAAACAATTTGTAGTGGCACTTTTAACTACATAGGCAAAATGCATGGCAACCACTCATGCAAGCAAGGAAGCAGTTTGTTTCTAGAGATTGTGTTCATTTATGGGGTTAGTACAATGAGCTATAAGGATAGACTATGATAGCCAAACTGCAATTTTCTTGGCAAAGAACCCTGCTTGTCATTCAAAGACAAAGCACATTGATGTTCAGTATCACTTTTTGAGGGATATGGTTGAGGACAAAAGGGCGTTATTAGTAAAAGTGCACACTTTGAAGAATGCTGTAGATGAATTGATGAAGTCTATGAGCACTGGGAATTTTTATTGGTGTAGAGAAAGAATGGGTGTTGCAGTGCTAGACCAATGACTAAGCTCTCTTGTGACCCCTGTGTGAAAAAGAAAGGAAGAAGTGGGAGAATGTTGGGTGTGTGTTATACTATTTCCATGACTAGTCACATGTGCAGGGCGATGACGGGGGGTGGAGAGGATGGGACTCCTTGTTCATTGCATCAGGTGCAACAGGGGGGTCAGAATGGGGGTGAGATCACCCCTGTCGGGGGGTTTCAGGGGGGAGGTCAAGGGAAACTCCTTGGGAAAATATTTTTGGACCCTATATTAGGTGGACAGACCTACCGATGGTTATGTGCATGGGTTTTGCACTTGGTTTTGGGCATGATGGTTTTCCGCCCATGATATTTCATAGATCCAATCAAGGGAACTACTGTTATGTTTTAATCTAGGTTTAATGGATTGGGGTTTATGAATGCTTCGATATATATATATATATATATATATATATATATATATATATACATATATATATATATATCATATATATATATATATATATATATATATATATATATATATATATATATATATATATATATATATATATATATATATATATATATATACATATATACAGAGTAACATAATGAAAAATCAATCTGGTAGTCACGGTTTTGGTATCTAGGGGAAATCTCTGTGTATTTGTTTTATATTTTGTTCATTGTTTATTTTATATTTTTAGAATTCATCTGCAGGTAATTTTTGTACAGTGTTAAAACCTACACGTTTCATTACATAATAAAAATGTGCATGATAGTTATCACATTATTGATTGGAAAATCCTATAGGTGGAACTCGAAGGATACTTTCTCACAGAAACTCTTTGTATCCTAGATCAGAAAGAGATCTGGCTCTGGAATCGAGCTGCCGTTTGGGTTAAGGTATAGTGGAAGCATTTTACTCCCGAGGAGGCTACATGGGAGTGAGGGGATGAAACGCAGAAAAATTATCCAACATTGCTTCAAAAAGAAGTAATTGGTAAATGAACACCAAGTACGATGTAAATAAAAATGGGGGGAAGAATGTAATATCCCCCTATTGTTGTAACATTGTTTTTATTTAGATTGAAATTATGGAGGAAAACCCATGAATTACATTGAAATATATATGCAAATAAATATTTTTATTACTAAATAAATGGATTTAAGTACTTGAAAATGAGACACTTGAAGATGAGATTCTTGCCTAAGATAAATTTTCCATGATAAATATTCTATTTAAGATTCTAGACAAGATTTAATGGATAGGAGATCCATTAAATTTCTTAGCCGGGGAAAGATGCTAAGATTGGATAAGAATAAAAGTGTCACAGAAGAGAAATGCTATAT
This sequence comes from Pinus tabuliformis, assembly GCA_031772625.1. Lineage (NCBI taxonomy): Eukaryota > Viridiplantae > Streptophyta > Pinopsida > Pinales > Pinaceae > Pinus > Pinus tabuliformis. The sequence continues at coordinate 618,367,932 of CM062810.1, read as the reverse complement.
TTTATCGAAAAGCCTAGGCAAGTGGATAAAAAGGTGCACAAAAGCGAGATGCCGCTAAGGGAAACATCCATCATGGAAAAAAAGGTATAAAATAACTATGAAATGGATCAATAGAGGTTGTTGATTTCCTTGGCAAGTGTCTCGAGCTCGGGGGGAACTCGAGGTACAGTTCATGGTTGGGTGGCAAGTGTGCTCATTAAGTATGAGTTGCTACTACGATTGTGGTTAGGAAATATATGTATATTTACTCATGAGTTAATTCGATGCATAGGATTTATGTCATTAATTTAGATGCCTATGCATTATGAGATTATTTCAATGCATATGAGGTCTGTTATTAATCATGAATAATATGGTTATCAAAACTCTATATTTATTTGAATGCATAAGGATAGATTTGTATGATTTTCGAAAGCAATATTGTAGGTGGCTAACTGTTCGCTTCTTCTTCCTTATATTATAAAGAGTTCAGTATTGGTTATTGAGCAGGGAATAGTGTAACATAATTTATGGTATTACGAGTAATTAAAGAGAATGAATATTTTTGTAAGAAATTAATAATTTCTGTAATTCTCCATTCACATGGTATAGAAATTGAGAAAATTATATTGTAATTAGTATTTTTCTTTCATAATTATTGCAAAGCTTTAAAGAGTTGGAATTGTTCCCTTAAGTCTTCAATATCGATATTTAGTAAAGAATATGGTCTAAATTTGGTAACATCTATTTCAACCTAAACTATAGTTAGAATTTATAATTAAAAAGAGCAGGGAAAATTATGGTAGAATCAATTAAATTGAGAAGGGAAACCTGTTGGTTAGTGTTGTAACAACTACAACCACCCTCCAAATTTTCGCATGCACCAAATTTCGGAGCTTCCATTGAGAGTTTCACTTGATGGCTGCGCACACTTGGGTTCACTCCGTGAGCTCGTGTGAGTCTTCACACCCACATTTCTTAATCATTTCACACAAGTTTTGCATGTTGATGTCAATGTCATGCTTGCGACCATGTTCTGGTTATACTCAGGGTCTTCGCTTCATGTGTACTTGTTGTGTTCGCTATGTAAACATCTGTCACGCTCACACATGGAGTCACATACACTGTCGTGCAAGGGTCGTCACGGTCGACCAACAATCAAACACAAGTGCCGCACTTGTCGCTTACATCATCAGTCAGTCATGTTGAGCATGTGTGTCTGGATGGTTTGAGTCGTCTCATCGTCTAGTCATGTAGGTGTGTGTTTGCAAGATCACGTATGCATCTTTCGCTCGTTCACACACTTAGTCACTTTTCTAAAGTTATGATGACCGAATTCCCCTCTGACAGCCGGACCATCAACCCGCCATCGACTTGATCGACGGTCACCCAGAACAATGCAGAAGCACCAAGCAGGCCATTTCAAGCTACGATGTTCGCAAGAAAATCAATCAAACTTCATGTTGGTTAACGAGAGAGTTTGACTCGGCAGCCACCCTGGGACTAACTCCCCTCAAAAATTGCACAGAGGCTGTAGACCTTGCCTGCTCCACTAACTGATAAAATTATACAAACAGGTTGGACAAACACCCAGTGCTCGTCCTTGTCTCCCTCATAACATTGCACATTTTTTCCAGCCAACCCTCCTGATAGTCGACCGGCTGCTCACCTAGAAAATTGTGCAGTTTTCATGAGAAATTCATATGCTGCTCAACAGTTCTCTCAGCTCAGAAATTGTGCAGGGGTGACCAGCAGGCCAACCTCCCAGTATCAGTGCAGTTTTTTCCGCTAGTAGCTCCTGCCATTCGACTGAAAGTTCCCCTCAGGAATTGCACAGTTTTTGCTGCCAAGATTCAACAACTAACTGCCAGTTCCCTCTAAGAATTGCACAATTTTTGTTGCCAAACTCTCGGTAGCAAACTACCAGTTCCCCTCAGGAATTGCACAGTTTTTGCTGCTAGTGAACCAGTAGCTGACTGCAAGTTCCCCTCAGGAATTGCACAATTTTTGCTGCCAAGATCCTATTACTCACTCGTTCCAACAATTACGCATATTTTGCCTACCCAGTCTTCCTGCAGTTTGGACTATTCCTCCCAAAAACTATGCAATTTTGTCCTCCAGCTGAGCCAAACCCCACGGATAGTCACTGTCGACCCAGATTGTCCATCTTCATCACTTAGTGACTCCTGCACAATTTTCATTAGTAGGGCCCAGAGTCTCCATCCTGCCTTGCAACCTTGTCACCTCTCCCAGTCACCTGCATCCGAAATGATCTTGCATCATAGTAGAATAGGAGGTTTTTGGATTTGATGTTGTCTTGTCATGAGTGACTACAGATACAGGTACACAAACTGGCGCAATGACGGATGGGATGAATGAAGGGAGCACATGTAGAATTACAAGTTCATCGATAGACGAACAGACCATGCATGAAAAGAGATGTGCTCGTGAATTGATGATCATGTAAAGATGTGTCCACAGATGGACAAACAAGCAAGATGCAAGATGTGTTCATGGACGGACGGACGGATGAACATGCACCTTTCACGAATGGATGAACCTATCAAGCTTACTAACATGCAAGCAAGGAGTAATGTGTGAATGCAACATCAAGTGAACCAACGACCATCGAAGACTTGGTGCACTTTTTCATGCGGAGATGAAGCTGTGACACACCATGATGACATCCATCACCTAGCAGCGCTACAGCTTGACATGCACACCAGCAGCAGCATGAATGTACCAGCACTGTTATGTTGAGTCATGTTATGAGTCATGTCGTCCACGTCTCTACTGTTGGCCATACTTTCAATCAATGTAATGTAACGTGGAAGTACAATTAACCCACTTATTGTATGAAGAGTCATGTAAAGTCGAAAAGTCATAGAAGTCAAATAGTCATGAGGGTAGTCGAACAACCACAAGGGTCAATTTTACCCTTGGCTATAAATACCCCCTCATTTGTACATATAAAGGAATTTTCACCTCAACTCCTCCCAAATAGCCTTGAGAGTCTGTAATCTTTTCTTTGAGGAGTAAGTAGTGGCTCCAACGCCCCACACGTGGGGTTAGTGATGTATGGTGTAACGATGTGTCTTGGAACTTTCACTTAATTCAGAATCCTGCTCATAGGCCAACACATTTTCACACATTTATTGTAACTGTTGTAAGACTAATCTTTAAAAATTGTAATGCATGTTGCTTTAACCTGTGTTTAACACTTGAACTACTTCACTTGTTGTAATACATATATGTTAATGAAAATGTTTTGTATATGTTGTTAACGTTGTCTCTCCTATGTAGACTACTCTCCCAAACATCAGACAAGCCTTTCACATAAAAATTGTTATAGCAACCATTGTACTCACATGGAATAATCCGCTGAGTGTTATACGTGTTATCTTCCCGTGTGTGTTGTGACTGCTGAATTCATGTGGACTATTCCACCAGAAGCTTTGCACGTCTTGTTGTGTTGTGTGTTCCTAGCAGAGTTGGGATTTTTCCCAATCGACTTGGGACTCACTCCCACCCTCTCCCTCTATAGTCAAAGAACCATTGACAAAAGAGACACTTACAATCACCAAGCATGTGAACCTCACTTCTCGAAAGACAAAGCCGACCACTCTCTTATGCTGACAAGCAAGAGTTGAGGCAAATCTTTAAGATAATGGAAACCAGGCCATCATACCAGATCAGAATCCCACACCAAACAGTCTGAGGTCTAGTTGGGACTTCATACTGGGGTGATCCCCTGAATGTTGGTGGGTCTAGCACCATCAACATTCCTAGCACGAGAAGGAGGGAAACCAGTTGTATATGGTTGAACGTCCTCTCACACTGACTCATCAACCATCTGGTCAAGGTAGTAACTCGCACTCCCTCTCACCTATGTGTGACTTTGCAATTGGTTATTTCTGACCTACCAAGACTTAACACGATATTCCATATCATCACCTTCGCTCCGTCCATCCCATCACTCGCCACTTCGCGAAAGAAGTCAGACTGATCCTAGGCATACAACATCTCCGATATGCATCAAGGAAGCCAAAAGCCACCCCCACAAGGGTTCTTGTATCATCCATAGAATATGCAGTTCTTGCCACCCTTGAAGGTCTGGTAGAAGCTATTGAAGATGGAGAGGAACCTCCTGTATTCTGATAGGGGAAATGAGACACCCTTGTGATCTTGGGATCAGACTTTGGTACAGGAGTGGAGGGAAAGGTAGCAGAGGAGGCGGAGGTGGAAATGAACTGACGGACTCAGAGCTGGAATCGTCATATTCTAAAAGAGAGGAGGATGAAGAAGAAGAAGAGATGGATGACCCAAATATGGAATGGATGACTCAGGGCCCTATTGTAGTGGCTACAACCGTGCTCCAAAACTTTTCCTTAGCTTTGTTTTGGAGCCTTCCTACTAGCCATCTTGGGCAACATGTCTTGCCTTGTCATGTACATAAGCTTCAATGGTTTTCTAGCAGATTGCCAACCTCTGCATGATAGCTTTTTGCATTCCCCTCATAGGTTGTTTCTTCAGACATGGTCGAGCTGTAGGCTAAGAAGCTCCCTCAACAAATTACGCAATTCTCGAGGGGAACCAGCCTTCCCTCCAGAAATTGCGCAATCTTGGCTGGCAGTCTGTTGGGCTCCATAATTGCACAGTCCTTATTGTCAACCTTCACTGGAAAAATTTCACAATCTGTCCCATCTGGCCTGCTCAACCAATAAATGGAGAATTTTTGGGCAACAGTGAGCTTCTCAGCCCAGAAATTGCGCAATCCTTCTTGGCAACCAACCTAGCTCCCTCCTAGAAATGCACAAATTTTCCCCTCAGCTAAGTAGGCTGTTGCATGTGCCATTGGGTTAATTGGTTCCATCTGGGACTGAGAAAACTTGACTTGCATGCATGGGTTGGTTTTTCTTGAAATAGCAAAAAGAAACATGCAAAAAACATCCCTAGATTTTAGGGATCTATTTTTAACAGCTGGAGGTTACATGCAAAGATCGTTTTAGAATATTTCCTCTAAGTATCACTTTTTCCTAGATTTGTGGCATGCGCATCATGAGCCTCAAACTTATTTATTCGATGCTTTAGAGCTCACTTATTCACATCGATCTTGAGCTCTGACATCCCACAACACATCCAAGATTCTTCGACACATCCACCTTATCTATTTTCGGGTAAGTCTTCTTAGCTTGTCTTTTGCAGAATTTCTGTCATTTTTGGTGTTTTGGCTTGTGTGAGTGTTGTTTTCTTGATTTCTGTGAATGCTTGTTGTCATTTACATGCATACTAGCTTGTACTAGCACCATTTCATTTTTCATTAGCATCTAACTGTTGTCACATGCATGAAACTATTTTGCACGAATAGTTGCCGACTCAGCGACTCGCTTCACCCACATGCATGTTGTTACATTATATGAATATTTCATTCACTGTTTGCATGCAAAATCATTCACTCCTGCTTACACTTAGTATCACCATGCATTCACATTCACATTTGCTTTCAGTTTCCTGTCGGTGGGTCTAGGCAGCCTTGGCCCGCTATCTGCCTCACCGAGACAACATTACGCAATCCTGAGAGGGAAGGCTCTATCTTCCTCTCAGAAATGTGCATTTCTGCCTAGTGACTATCCTCTAGTGTTGCATTGTGCAATTCTGAGGGGAAGTGACTACTGGCCCAGAAAATTGCACAATGCAGTCATTGGGCCTGCAACCATTGCTAACTAGAATTGCACATTGCGTAATCCCATTAGCTAGCAGGCCAGTCTGGATTTTGCATTGCGCAATTACAACATCCAACCAACCTCCCAGCAGCCCAGACTACCTTTCACGCAGTTCTAGCAGCTAGTCTCCCAACCTCACAGAAAAAATTACGCAATCCTTGCCGGTCAATCCCCAGGTGTGTTGTATGTTGTTCCTCAAATCTTCCTTGGTTTTAGCTGATAAATTTCTTGCCATGCATGTTACTATGTCTCCAGATCTAGAAGGTATTTTTCCACCTCTCAGTAGTTTAGGATCAATGGCCTCCAGGAGAGCAGGATCAAAGGACACTGACGAAAGTGCAACTGGAGCAGAAGTTGAGTGAGTGTCTACAATTCTGTTGATCTATGAATCATAGAAATTTTAGGGGTGAATGTTCGCCCTTTGGCGAAATTAAGGGGTTTTAAATTTTTAGTGGGCGAATATTTTGTATCATAGTACATTTTTACAAATCACCTCAAATAGCCCACCTTATTTTAAGGGAGAGGGTAAAAAAGGTAAATTTAGCCCTTGAAATTAGGAGTTACAACCTTCCATTCACCCATTTTCAAGAATAGGTTTTATTTAAGTGAATTCATTCGCCCATTTTCAAGAATAGGTTTTATTTAAGTGAATCCTATGGGCCAAAGGCCCAAATACCATATTTATAAAAGAGGTATGGTAAATTAATAAAAATATAAATAAATGAGAGATATGGTAAATAAATAAAACATTTTTTATATTTACTCCATAAGTCACTTTATATACATGCAAGGGTGTAAACAAATAAAAATATAAGTAAAGTGGAGGTATGGTAAATAAATAAAAGTCTTTTTATACTTACTCAAAAGGTATGGTAAATAAATAAAAATATAAATAAACTAGGCCCATGGTAAATAAATAAAACTTCTTTTTATATTTAGTCCATAACCCTCGTTCTATTTATGAAGGCTCAAGAAAGAGGTTTTATTTAAGTGAATCCTATGTGCCAAATACCATATTTGTAAAAGAGATATGGTAAATTAATAAAAATATAAATAAACGAGAGGTATGGTAAACAAATAAAATATTTTTTTTATATTTACTCCATAATTCACCTTATATTTACAAACACTCAAAAAATGTGTTATATTTAGGTGAAACCTATGGGCAAAATATTATGGGGCAAATACCATGGACTAGATTGTTATTAATACCATGCAAAAAGACATTATTAACCCTAATATTAGTATTAATCAAAATAAAAATGGCACATGGTATTGACCCATGGTATTCACCTGAAATGTAGCCTATTTAAATGGGGGAATTAAACCAGCATAGACCCATCTTTACTCTGGATCTACTAACCCCCGAGAGGTATCAAATATCGTGATATGCAAACTAGCATAGAGTGAAAAATATTTGATCCGATCAAGAGTAAAGGGAAATTCTATCATTTTAGTTCCATCTTAATTCTGGGTCTACCAAGTGCTCAGAGGGATAAATAGATTTCATCCCCCTAAGAGTGGTAGATGTGTAGTTAAGATGGATATAGGTTGGTTTTTATGATAATGAAGATATTAAATAGACTTAGCAAATTATATTGTAAAAACATCTTAAGGTGAATGGTTTAAGCATAGACATTGGACAAGTATATTTGTATACTTTTGTTTTAAACTGAAACAAATCCAGGGCTAAAAGGAATGGATTGATTGCACTAGTCATCCTTCTATAACTTTCCAACATATGCTCGAGTAAACAGATTGTAATTTGGGTAGTTTTTCTAATTGCAAACAGGAACATACTTGTGTATTGGTAGGGTGGTTACGAGGTCCCTAGAAGTGATGAATTTGAATTTTTCTTGGTTTTATATATAGTATTAGGTTTTTTCTCATGCTTTCTGTGAATGGCACAGGTGAATTTTATCCCACACCCACTAGGTTATCGATAGGTAATTTCGGTAATTTTGATTTCAAAAGATATTTTAAAGAAATGCAATGATTTCAGTTGTGTATTCAATAAACACAAGATTTTATAATTGAGTAAAATATTCGCCGTGCCTGGTGAAAGATTTGCCAAAAAATTATATATACATATCATATTATTGATAAAATCGCCTTCCATTTTTCCTATATACCATGGAGATTCGCCCATTTATTATATATGTAAATTTAGGGGGGGTTCTTAAAATTTTCCCTGCTATGAAGACACCAAGTTGATTGTAGACAAGGACATCAAGCTAAAATGACAAGAGGTCAATGATGCATTTTCAGGCACATTTGTGGAAGACCTCGAATACTGCCAAGTCTATGTGAACATTCACAAGTCCGACTTGTACTGGATTGCATGCAGATATACCGTGCTCCCAAGCACGAACATGATACATTAGATCGTGTCGCACACTGATCCAGAGACGATGACATTGAGCAGTGTCAGTGGGACGCTGATTTCTATCTTCAGGGCACGGGATTATGAACATATGTATCATATGTTGAAGTCATGATCACCATGGAGACTCCCTTCAACATACCTAGCAGCAATGCCAACTCCATAGATATCTTGAAGAACTAGGTGAAGGAGCCGGTCAATTTCAGGATGACACCCAACTAGGTCTACAAGACGAAGATACTACAGAAGGTGTATCAATACTTAGTCATCATTGCATGTCGTGTGTATGGCCAAGAAATTACAGAAACCTTCCCACAGAGTTGGTGATCGCATTGGACCAAATGGCTAGAGAAGGCAAAGCATGCAACTGGTTTGACATGTTGGCTCACTGGCTGAAGGAATAGGTAAGAAGAGCTCGACAACTGTCAAAAGGTTAGTAAGAAGAAATCTACATGTCCGCCTACATCTTGGATGCAATCTGTGCCTGTCAAGAGTTCCCGGGCTTGAAGTGGGCATGGACATCAATGGAGACCTTTGTGAACACTTATTGTAATATGTTGTCTGAGTGAAGCTTTAGAGGATTCATCACACAACTGTCTGATCATTTTGTCACCCCGATGTACAAGATGATATTTGAACAGGATCCACCCTGCATGTCGAAGGAAGAAATGGAGGCACTGATTGATATAGCATATTGGTATGCCTCACCATCTGACACCTTCATACAGATGTACAGCGCGGATAACCCTCTGCATGTTCTACCGAAGTTTACCTTGGAAAAACTCGTCATGAAGGAAGTATCATATCACATGTCGGCAGGGTTGTTAGCTAGGTTACACCGGAAGAAGAAGGCACCTTGGCCTGCTCTTCCTTTGCGGATAAGGTTATACGAGATATGGAATTTCAAGCATGCGGATGTCGAAGCAGAAGAGGTGAAGAAATATCCATTCGATGCCTGAAGTTACAACCCGTATGACCCGCATTGTCTTGTGAAAGACCACTGCGCGAGAGTACAGTTTAATTCGAACCATGGGGCATGTCATTGGGTAGAGGAAGATCAATGGAGATAATGTCACAACTTCTCTAGACCCAATGAATCGGTTGGCCTTGCTGTGGAATGGTTAGCGAAGTAGCGTGAAGAAGCATCCCAGAGAGAACCAGCTAAAGCAGCAACAGAGGTAGACATACCAAAACGCGACAAGGGTAAGAGGAAGATTATCGATAGCATCGAGGAGGAACAAAGCTCAAGTTCTGAGCAGACCTACTTGTGCAGAAAGAATATTTGGCAATAGAGGCAAAGAGGAAAGAACCTAATAAGAGGAACGCACAAAGGCAGAGAGAAAAATGGAGAATGGATGAAACACAAAAGGAGTTGCATGAGTTGAAGGAACAACTCATCAAAACAGCTGGCATCAGGCAAATAGGGTGAACAATCGCAGGAGCAGGACTTTGCTCAAGAGATAGAGCAAGAAATTGAACAGATGGATATAGATATGGAGCAAAAGGATTTAGAGAAAGATATCAATCTCATGCCTCATCCCCAAGAGGTTGACCCACCAGCTTTACCGCATCCATATGAGGAGCAAGTCCCAAGCGACCAAGGAGACACTGAAATCCTTGGAGACAATTCGAAGGGAGAGATGCAAAACATCTCATTCGATGAGTCCCAACATAGAGTTGTGCAATCTTGCAGAGTGTCAACTCTAGATGATCACTCATCTCCTACGTATTTTGAGGAACAAGTGATCATGTTTGACACGTGCAAGAATCCAGCAGCATTGGCCGATGCTACTAGAGCATACGCTGAAGCCACTAGCTTGAGTGTTCACTTCTTGTTAGTCGAGAACTAGAAAATGGCTAACGAGTTACAGAAGACCAAGCAAGGAGGAGAATTTCTTGCAGCATATTCCCGAAAAGAGTTGAAGAAGGCAATACTGGATGAATTATTGTCCCTTGACACACTCATGCGAGCATTGTATTCCAAGTTTGGTACCGTGCATAAGGCAGTTGTTCATCTCAACGGTTGGTAGCAATGTTGTGCTAGAAGAGCACGTATCTTGTCGAACATGCATGCTACTGTTGATTACATGAAAACATGGACAATGAGATACAATGAAGCCCCGCTACACTTTCCTAATATGATGAAGCCCAGAGCGGTCAAGCTGAAGGCACACATCTGAAGTCAGATCCAAAAATATGAAGATCTCCAGTAGCTCATCACTAGTCTACAAGCTTCCCATGCATGGTTATTCAAGAGTATGGATGTTGTTGTGCACGCAAATGTGATCCCATCTATTGGGAAACTCACCCAGGAAAAGACAAAGGCACAGGTCCAACTGGAGCTTGACTCATACTTTGACGAGTTGATGCGCATAGCCACCAACCCAGATTTGGTGATCAGTGCAGACAACATGCATAAGTATGTTGCTGGTCCATCCGCACTCAAGACAATGATGCATATGTTATCAGACGAATTGGATAGAGGATCTTGATAATTGTACCCAGATGTTATGGAGGCAAGAGTTCGTTTCCATGACCTTAGAGTACACGTACACCATCGCGGACTATCGGGCTTGGCATCAGTTCTCTACTGTAAACCACCATGAGGATATCATAGAGCTGGTCTTCTAGTAGTTGTCCGAGTCATAATGATGTCTTGCATGGCTTTCTCAAGCCTATTTTGTCTCAAATGGGTACATGTGAAGATTGTATGTAATGTCTTGTCAAGTGTAAGTTCAAGTGTTGATAGTTGGATGTAACAGTCATAGAGTGGATGAAGAGTCATGAGGGTAGATGAACTGTCGCAAAGGAGAAAGTCACGGAACACCCCACCCTTTGCTATATATAGTCCATCATAAATTATTGTAGAGGCTTTTGGTCAGCCAAGCTTCCAATAAGAGTATCTTAGAGAAAGCTTGGATAGTACTGTAACGAGCCTTAACTTCTCCACTGCACATAGCTAGTATATCTCTTTGGAGGAGCAGGCGGTTGTGGTTGTAATGTTCTGCTATCGAGGCTAGCGGGTGTACATGGATGTATTGTATGACTGGAACTTCCACTTCTTAATATAACAGAGCCAACACGTTTCATGCATATGTCGTATTGTATTCCAGCTATCTTGTTTACTCTAAATAATATATGTATTTGTTTGCTTACGCATGCATGTATGGAATATTCTGTATAAGTATGTACGAATCTTACTGAAATGTGCTAATTTTTTAAACATTACTTTGGTTTTCTCGCTAACTTTTTTCTAGCTGGTGATGCATCTTTGCTTGTGTGTTCCCTTCCAAGCCGAGTACTATTATAGGTTTCGAAGGGGCGCACTCACTCCACTTTCCATGTGTTAGAACCGTTCATGCACCTTCCTTGACTTGCCACAGCTACCACACCCTTGCTACCGACAGGGACATCCTACTTGCCTCTGTGTGAAACCGTGGTCAATACAATACCGTACGACCCACTGCTGGGACTCCTACACCAAATGGTCTGAGGTCTAATTGGGAATTCTTACCAGGGAGATCCCCTAACATGTTGGTGGGTCTAGCACCATCAACAAGACCATTGGCTCTCCCGGTTGTCTTGCACAAGATGCCGAAGCGAGCGGAGAGAATGGACATCAAGTTCAACCCTGACAATGCAGTGAAGTCAGAAGAACATTTGGTAACTTCTACCTACAGTTGTAGACCTTTGAGGTACATAATGACAACGTATCTTGTAGATTGTTTCCATGTACCTTGGATAATCGCGCAGCTGCATGGTATCAGAACCTTCCACCAAACTCCATACAGAACTGGGGTGCATTCAAACGCATGTTCCTTGAAAATTTAGCTGATGAAAAGACCCCAGCTATGTTACTTAAAGGATTGGGAAGCTTGAAGATGGAGGGGAAAGAAAAGGTAAAAGACTTCAACCAGAGGTTTACAAGCATATTGAGAAAAATTTCAGCAAACACCAAACCTCATGACTCCATTGTTGATTACTACATGTCTGCACTGTCGACCAGCATTGCATAGTTCGTCAAGAGAGTTGCGAAACCAACACTCTTGGAAAACTGTGAAGAGGTTATTGCTGTACAGAAAGAACTGCACGCGATTGGAGTCATCAAGGATGATGAATCAGAAAAGGACTCCAAGGATGCAAGCAGGAAGTCCCAAGCAATGGTGAGAAAGGGTAGAGAAAAAGAAGAAAATGATATTGAAACCCTCACTCGCCTTGTCAATAACTTGACAAAAAAAGTCTCCGAGCTTAACCAACGAAACTGTCACATCCATGAGAAGCTATATGCCTAGACAAAGACATGGAAGTGTCTCATCAGGCAGCAACCGGTTCACTCAAAAAACTGCACAGAGCTCTGTGTTCAATTTCAAATGGTGTGCAGATCCCAAGTTCTGTTCGTTCCACGAAGAACATCACCCCGAGAACTTCTATTCAGATTGGAAGTGAGTCGCAAATTCGGTATGCAACCATACATTCGATCTGGAAAACAACATGCATGAGCAACTGAATGACAAAGATAATGACGAAGGTATTGCACCTGATGAAGCATCAAGTTATGGGCATGTGGTGAACACATATCAGTGCTCTCAAGCAATGCCGAAGACGACTACCAAGAAGTAGCTCCCAAAGCAAAATGACCGTTACAATCTTAGGAGAAAAGGGGCTCCCCTTACACTTGGGGAAGCACAAGAAAAGATGATACTGTTATTGAGGAAGGATGATCCATTGGCTGCCCCAAAGCAAAAATCACGAAACAAATATAGGAAGACAATGACAGACAAGAGTATGTCAATGAGTAGCAAACTGCAGAACACTCCACCAGACAACATGATCATTAGTGCTACCTCTGATACCACGGTTAGTCTTCCACCTCTGGACTACAACATTGTAGGTGACATGAAGAAAAATCGAGCAAACATCAATTTGTTCGAGTTATCTAAGATCTAGAGTCATCGAGACATCTTGCTATGCGCATTGGGACAGACAAAAATGGACAAGGCAACCCCTATCAGCAAGGGAGTGAGCATGCATCCCAGATCACTTTCCACTGTGCTTAACACACTCCGGTTGGAAGAAGAAAACTCAAGTTTCCGTCCATTCCTGTTATCATTTGAAATTTTTAACTACAATGTCCACAATTTCTTGGTTGATTTTGGTGCGACAACCAACATCATGCAACTCTCCATTGCTAAAAAGATCAATGCACAATGGAGTGAGACATTTGTGCAAATCATCCAAATTGATTGAACATTGGTACCAGCCATTGTGAACTCCGAGGTATGATCATCCGACTGTCTCATGACAGTCGTGTCCACCAATGCATTGACATAGTTGTTGTGGACATACTAGAAGCATATGGTCTACTACTCAGAAGAGACTAGTTCAACAAGCTGGACGAATATTTTTCTACAGACTGGTCACACATGTGGCTTCCATACAAGGGAAAATGCAACCAAATCTAGGTGTTATCCGAGAGGTATATGAAGCACAATTTCACTCCCCTTAATGGCAAGAATGAATCGTTGGCCTTTGTGGAACTCATGTTTGGCAACTACCTCCTGGAAACAACGTTGGGATGTTATCCCAAATGGCTAGCTATAACCCCACTAGACACATCGTTGGGCCTCCTTCCTTGCCCAACTGATGGAAATGAAACATGTATAGCACATTGTAACATTATTAGTAGTAGCAGTACAAGTGTGTCAAATGGTCCATGTATAGACTAGTTGTGGACCATGTATTTTGACGGGTGAAAGACACATGATGGCTCAGGGGTCAAGTGCATCCTGGTCGATCCAAACAACAGAAAACACATGATTTCAAGCCTCTTGGAGTTCGAGTGCACAAGAAATGTTGTTGAGTATGAAGCACTCGTGTTGGGCTTACAAAAATCCATTAGCCTCAACGTGGTCGTACTTAAAGTGGTAGGTGATTCAGAAATAGTAGTACGACAGGTACGTAACACCATTCATTGTTTTTCACCTCATCTCAAAAGTTACCAGCTAGAGGTATGGCGACTAATCTCTAACTTCCAAGCATTTAATATCATTGTTGTGCCAAGAATGTGTATTGTAGCTGCCAATGCCTTGGAAAATGCAGCTGCTAGTATGTCACTAATTAGGGATAGATGTATTGTTGGAGTATTATATAAGCCTTCTATCTTTGATAACGTAACTGAGCTATGCATTTTTGGTGATGGTCAACAGATACTGCACTCCATGAACAAAATTGATGTTTTCAAGTACATAACAACTGATGAAAATGAGCACGAGTAGCCCCTGAAAACTGCAGCTAATGGCAAGAAAGGCAACCCCATCCCCAAGGGTGAGGTTTCTCTCAAAAATAACAATGACCTATAGAACCACTTTCAAGGGCCCAAAAATAGTAGAACCCATAGGTCCACCACTACGAATGAATAGAGCAACCTGGGAACCAATCACAATTCGAAGATAGTCAGTCTCGGTGGAAACTGCACACCGCAGCAGTGACAAGCCTTTTTCCGCTTGATCAAACAGTACCAGGATGTATCTGCGTGGGTATATGATGACCTTAGTACACATGACACACGAATGATCCAACACGATATTCCAAGCAAAGGAGGAGCCAAGCCATTGCATAAAAAGCTAGGTAAAACACATATGTCACTTGAACCTCTTATACAAAAAGAATCAAGTAAGTTGTTGGATGTTTGGATTACTTAGAAAGTTCATCACCATACATGGGTTTCTAATTTAAGTTCTGTGCATAAGAAATCTAGGGAAATCGACTTGTGCATTGATTTCAGAAACTTGAACTGTTCCTAGAATAAAAACAACTACCCCGTGCCATCATTAGAGCTTATGTTGCACACAGTATCTGAAGCAGTATTGCCGTTTTCACCTAAAGGTCTTTCGGGATACCACCAGGTTCGGACAATGGAACTTGATAGTCTTATACTGGTCCATGCGAAGCTTAGCCCACACAAATACCATCTGCAATCACTTGATGGGAGGGTCGACAACCTTCTTATCAATGGCCAAAATCTCAAGCATCACTTCCAGTAGGCCGGGCTACGCCTTGTGTTGTGTACATAGTCTTTTTCCTTCTTGTTGTTTTCATTTTGTTTTCCTTGCTTACTATCTTCATTTTTATTTTGTTTTTTCTGCTTACTGTTTTTGTTTACGTTTGTTTTGTTTTCTTGTTACCTTACTATTTTTGTTTCCGGAAATAAGTGCTTCCAACTACTACGTTCTGGCTTTTGAATAGAGTATGTGGCTGAGATTTGAATAAACTTGTGACACTACAACACTTGGCCAGTTTTGTATCCATCTTCTCTGTGCTTGGTTATAACCTTCGACTGATGAAGTCTTGACAGAAAATACGAGCCGTCTGCAAGGGAAGTTTTGGTCCAACCATGAACTTGTGTCCACACTAGGAAGCCCCATGCTTGTACTCAGCCTTCTTCTCTATGTGTTCAAGCTCATCCAACTATTAGAAACAGAGAAGGGGAAAATCTAAATGAGAAAAATTATGTTAGACGTCTTACATGCTTCTCTAAGGGAACAACCTCTTCTGCTCTCAATAAGTTGGGATCCCTCTTCCTCCCCAAAAATAAATAAGTGCCTATGCATAGTCCTCTTGAAAAAATACAAAGGTGAAAGAAGAGAAAGGCTTCCTACACAGAGATGTAAAGTGTGCAACTCCACCGGGGTACTGATCAGGCTCACTGGCAGTGGAGCAATGTGTGTGTTCCTACATGACTCTACCAGGCTACTATCCAGGCTTGTTAGTAGTGGAGAAACACCAAAGATGAAAACTTATACTCTAAAAATCTTCAACTCACAAGCTAAAATACCATTCTCGAATTTGAAACACTGTGATCAAGTTGAACTTTTGATTTTGTTTGTTGAGTTGGCAAGGTGAACCATGTATGTCCATGGGGTAAGTGGGGAAGCCAGAGTAACCCGCACAATGATTCAATACTCCCCGAAAGACCAAGGCCCTATGTTATCAATGAACCAAAACAAAGAAGCTTGAGTTCTACTAGTGCGTCGCCAAGTGTTTTAGCGGCTACAACCACCCTCCAAATTTTAGCCTACACCCAATTTTAGAGCCTCCCTTGAGAGTTTCACTTGATGGCTATGCACACTCGAGTTCACTCAGTGAGCTCGTGTGAGTCTTCACACCCACCTTGCTTGATCATTTCACCCAAGTTTTGCATGTTGATGTCAATGTCATGCTTGCGACCATGTTCTGGTTATACTCAGGGTCTTCGCTTCGTGTGTACTTGTTGTGTTTGCTATGTAAACATTTGTCGCACTCACACACGAAGTCACATACATTGTCGCAAAAGCGTCATCACAGTTGACCAACGATCAATCATAAGTGTTGTGCTTGTCGCTTACACCGTCGGTCAATGATGTTGAGAATATATGTCTGGATGGTTTGAGTCGTCTCGTCGTTTAGTCATGTAGGTGTGTGTTTGGAAGATCACGTTTGAATCTTTCGCTCATTCACACACTTAGTCACTTTGCTGAAGTTTTGGCGACCAGATTCCCCTCTGACAACTGAACCATCACCTCGCCATCGACGGTCACCCAGAACAACGCAGAAGCACCAAGTAGGCCATTTCAAGTTGCGCTATCCGCAAGCAAATCAATCAACCTTCATGCTGGTCAACCAGAGAGTTTGACCTGATAGCCACCTTGGGACTAACTCCCCTTAAAAATTGCACTGAGGCTGCAAACCTTGCCCGCTTCGCTGATTGAGAAAATTGCGTAGATAGGCTGGATAGACACCCAGTGCCTGTCCCTGTTTCCCTCAGAAAATTGTGTAGTTTTTCTAGCCAGCCCTCTCGAGAGTCGAAGAAAATTGCGCAGTTTTCATCAGTAAGTCCTCTACTTCCCAGTAGTCCGATCAGCTCAGAACCTACGCAGGGGTGACCAACAGGCCAGCCCCCCAGCATCAGCGCAATTTCGCGTGCTAGTAGCTCCTGGAAACCAACTGATAGTTCCCCTTATGAATTGCGTAGTTTTTGCTGCCAAGCTCCAACAACTGACTACCAGCTCCCTCCAAGAATTGTGCACTTTTTGCTGCTAATCTCCCGGCAACCGACTGTCAGTTCCCCTTAGGAATTTTGCAGTTTTTGCTGCCAGTGACCCAAAAGCTAACTACCAGTTCCCCTTTGGAATTGCATCGTTTTTGCTGCCAAGCTCCCGCTGCCCGCTTGTTCCAGAAATTGCGCAGATTTTTCCTACCCAGCCTTCCTGTAGTCCAGATTGTTCCTCCCAAAAAATGTGCAGTTTTTTCCTCCAACTGAGCCAGACCCTACGAACAGTAACTGTCGACCTGGATTGTCCATATTCATCACTCATTGACTCCTGCGTAGTTTTCATCAGCAGTGCCCAGAGCCTCCATCCCACCTCGCAACCTTTTCACCTCTCTCAGTCACCTATGTCCGAAACGATTGTTGGGTACCAAATCTGCATGCTTTTTCCCTCCATTTTTACTCTCTCTCTCACTCCTTTGTATCCTTTATATTCTCTAATCGTTCTAAACGCACAAGGTAAACCCTCTTCGATTGTCTTCCTAAAATGTTTAATTAATGAAGTAATAGTCATGGATATTTTACCTATGCGAGTTACTAATTCTTTCATTTACACAGATTCAGTGGTGAAAGGTCACATATGAAAATAATAGAAGTAACTCCGAGCTTACAACACCATTTTGGCAATGCTATAATAGCATAACAAATTCCAAGCCTTCCAAACCTTTCTTTCTCTCTCTCTCTCGGCAACTCGTTGACCATTTCAACAAATATATATTTGTAGACATTAGCATCCAGATTCAGAGAACAATTTTCTTTGAATATTTGTATAAGAAGGGTTTCAATGTCGTGAATCGGGTTAGCCATGCAAGGGACTGAGATTGTAATAGAAGACTGTTTAATTAATTGAATGCAAGTTATTTTGTTGTTCTCTCTATAAGTTGTGAATCCGTCGCAACCTTGATCAGAGAGTTGGGCCCACTCTTCTAATCAGGTGTTGCATTATTTCTGTGTGTTGTTATTTTATTTATGTTGGTTTATTTTGATTATTGTTATAGTACCTTACTTAATTGCTTTGAATGCTTTTATAATTTTGCAATTGATTCTTATTTACTATCACAATATTTCCTTAATTAATTTAGTTATTGAATCTGGGATTGGTGATTGGATTGTGTCATTGCTACCTGCATATACTTTGCATGTTACCTTGAAATAATATACACACCTAGATTGATAAATTAAATGTGGAAAAGGGTTGAATAGTTATTCACACTTGGACACCAACATTTTGGCACCATTGTTGGGGAGGTTAACAAGGTGCAAGAACATGATCCACATTGATCTACAGATCAATATCTCATCTTAGGGAGGGAATTTGTTACCCTGCTCTAAGTCCTGAGCGTAGTGTTTTCTTTTCTTTTCTTTTCGATTTCTTTCTATTTTGTTGATTTCCTAGAAACCAATCTATCGTTCTGGGGAGGGAATTGTTACCCTGCTCCAGATCCTGAGACCTAGCTATTTTTCTTTGGTTTTTCTTTTCGATTTCTATATAGGCGCCACTCTCTCATGCTGGGGAGGGAAAGAGTTTTATCACCCTGCTCCAGGTCCTGAGATTTAGTTTTCTTTCTGCTAGTTTATTGTTTTTGAATCATCCTCCTCTCCTGGGGAGGGAAAAGAGATTTTCGCCCTGCTCTAGGTCTTGAGCTATGAAATTTTTAACGTTTTCTTTCCAATAAATGTATGAACAAGGGTTCGAATAAAAGGGGCATAGGAGGACCCCAAAGGAAAGGAAGGAAGGATTTGGGGAGGAATACCTATATCCAGGAGATTATCACAAAAGATGCATTAGAAGCCTCTTCGTGAGCTGCTGCTAGGGTGAATGTTCACACAAAATCCGAAGGGCATTCTGTGGAACAACCTATACAGCCTCCAGGGGCAGAAGTATCCCTTTCAACAACTACAAGAGAAGTAAGAAGTAGGGCATCAGAGGAATCATAAACACCTCCTTTGGTATCAGATAGGGAGGAAGTGGCCAATAGAGGGTTGGAAGAAGGAATCCACTAAAGGACTGAAGAAGGAAACCTCAGAGGATTTTCTTCACTTCGCGATCAAGGGAGTGTTGATAAACTTCCACAACCATCAGTTGTTACACAACAAGAACCCGTTGAAGTTCCAAGCTAGAATTGGAAGATATTTATGGCACTCGCAACATCTTAAATTGAATTCTCGATTGGGGAAATCACGGGTGATGCACCAATGAAGCATATTCCACTGACCACACTGCCAAACTTCTATGGGCTCTCCATGGAAGATCCAAACACTTTCCTATTCGAGTTTGATATTGTTTGCAGAGGGTATGACTATGTCAATGATGCTCAAAAGCTGGAAATTTTTCCTGCTACATTAAAAGGGACAACGTTGTGATGGTTTATGGGTCTAGGAGGAAAATCCATCTCTACCTAGGATGACATGAAGAAGGCTTTCCTGGAAAATATCAAGATCACTGTAAATCCTGGAACATTAAGGAAGAAATTCTTAAATTCGTGCAGAAGGAGGACGAAATATGGAGGACTGTGTTGAGCGTTTTAAGTACACTCTTGAGAGGTCTGGCCATAGTGACCTGGATAGGGATATCCTAAAAATTATTTTTCTCTGGGCCCTGAGGGAAGAATCTTTGGAGCTGTTAAACATATTCAATGTTCAAGGGGAGCTACAAGGAAAAAACAAGGAATCCGAACTTTCAAAGCATCAAGCGGGGGAATCACAAAAGAAGAAATTGGGAACCTGCTGGATAATTTAAAAACCGATATCCTAAGTACATTATCCTCCCAAATGGACACATTACAGGCAAAGTAGAAGCAGATGGAGTTGGAAAGAACTATGGCTATTTTTTGCCCCCAGTGTAGAAAGAAACATCCACTAAAGGAGTGTCCGTTAGACACTATAGAGACATGCTATTTATGAACATAGTCACTCCACAGGTGCATGTCCATCTCTTCCAACACTAAAGGCAATATTTCAAGGGACGAATGAAGAACCAGATCAGCTATGCTTTATGGGGTCTAAGAAACCATGGCAACCACAATCATCAGGCTTAAATCCAGGTACGTCTCAGGATTCTTTTCAATATTATAATATGAATACTTAGTCAGTTCCTTTTTGGCCTCGATATTATCAATACCCACCATGGCAACCATGGTGTCCTCAACCTAGCTCAAGTTCTTCATGGTATCAAAGTTGGTGTAGCCCTGTTCCCCCTGCTGCTCAATTCCCTCAGCCTACATAGCACCAACAATTACAACTACCATCTAACATTTCCTCCAATAATCCTCCTCTCCGACCTCAACTTCCCATACAGCCAAAACCAAATCCAAACAATAAGGGCGCTCAACAAGTAGAAACCCTCAACCTTCTGTCGTATGGCATTTCTACTGCAAGTTTAATTAGATAAATCTACGATCTGGTAGATAGTAAATGCTCCTACACCGCCTATTATTTTCGAACATCTTGACGATGAGAATCCAGAATCTCAAGCAGTCAAGGATGAGACAACCCAACCATCTGTGGAACATTCTCCTTTGCATTTGATTGTTACTAAGGCCTGTCAAACCAATCCTCCTTATCTAAAATTATTAGCCTTGAGTAAACGGGTTCCTCAACCAGAATTTGATCTTTTAGGAGAATTGCAGAATTTGTTTGTGAAAATCCCCCTGCTTCGGGCCATGAAAGATGTACCTATTTACGCTAAAACTATCGGAGAATATTTTTCTAAGAGACTTTGGAAGAAAAAAAAAATATGCACTCACGATTCATGTTATGGGGAGATTATCTGACATTATGCTGGGAAAGGCTATGCCTGTAAAATATGGGGACCCTGGGAACCCAATTCTAGCAGTTTATATTAATGGAGTAGATATCCCGAATGTACTGGTAGACTTGGGCACTACAATTAATGTAATTAAGTTTGAAACCATTATTACACTGGGATTGCGTGATCTTAACCTGACCCCTACAGTCTTAGAACTAGCCGACAGATCTACAATTAGACCAATAGGGAAATTGGAAGACATAACGATTTCGGTGGATTCTTGGCGCTATCCCATTGATCTCCTAGTCTTGCATACATAGTCCCCAGTTGGTGGTCATGCCCTTATTTTAGGACAACCTTGGCTTGCAACCGTTGATGCCTATATTGGACTACGGTAAGGAAACATGATATTTTATAATGGGGAAAATACAAAAAATCTTATTATGTATCCCCCTGTAGAACCAAGCTCGCAGAAAAATTCAAAACATAACTCTTTGTCTTTGGATGGGACCAAAACTGAATAGCAGGAGCTCAAGCCAGTGCTTACCATGAGGCAAGCCCTATGATTTAAGAATGAGATAGAGGATGATACTATCAATACTTTTATTAGCAACCCTCATGCTGTTCCAGATCCAACTCGACAATTTTTGGAATCTATTATGAGCTGTGAAACACAGGAAACTATTGGATCAGAAACCGGAAATGAAGACATTCCTGTAACAACATTTTTTGACAGCATACTGGTGGAGATCGAGCCAGTGAAGGCACTGAATATCAACCTGAATCTTTCACTATCCCAGACTAAATACCTCTTGAAGATCCTTCGGGAACAAAAGGAAGATTTTTCCTGGGATTATAATGATATGAAAGGTATCCCTGCTGATTTGTGTACTCATCATATTTACATCAAAGAATATTGTCGACCCGTGAGACAACCTCAAAGAAGGATGAACCCTGCCTTGAAAAACATTGTCAAAGAGGAGCTCTAGAATTTATTGGATGCAGGATTTATTTACCTAATCTCGAATAGCGAGTGGGTATCCCTGCTGGTCATCGTTCCTAAAAGGAATGGTAAATGGTAGATTTGTGTAGACTATAGGGAGATGAATAAAGCAACCATGAAAGATCATTTTCCTCTGCCATTTATTGACCAAGTCCTTGATACCCTAGCTGGGAAAAAGTTTTTCTCTTTCTTGGACGAGTTTAGTGGGTATAACAAAATCCAATTAGCTCCTGAGGATCAAGACAAAACTACCTTTACATGACCTTGGGGAACATTCACTTATCGAGTCCTTATGTTTGGTCTTTGTAACGTCCCTGCTACCTTTCAGAGGGCAATACTAGGGATTTTTTCTGATTTACTCGATGACAGTGTTGAAATATATATGGATGATTTCATGCCATATGGAGGGTCATTTGAAGAAGGGTTGGAAAACTTGGAGAAAGTCCTTAAAAGGTGTAAATAGATGCATGTTTCTTTGAGTACAACAAAATGTCATATGATGGGAGAAGAGGGAGTAGTGATGGGACATTTGCTTTCGACCGCTGGAATAAATGTTGATCCCGCCAAGGTAAAGGTAATTATGCATTTTCCTATACCCAAGACACCGACTCAGGTACGTAGTTTCATTGGTTGCGTTGGTTACTATAGGCGTTTTATAGAAATTTTTTCCAAGATAGCATTCCCACTTTTTCAACTGTTAACTAAAGATGCAACATTTTTATGGATAGATGATTGTGAAGTAACTTTTGAGAAAATCAAGGAACTGATCTGCCAAGCTCCAATATTACGTGGTCCCAACTGGGAACTTCTATTCCATATCCACACAGATGCCTCTCAAACTATTGTAGGAGCGGTGTTGGGACAACAAGAAGATAAGAAGTCGTATGCGGTCTATTATGTTAGCAAGAATTTAACATTTGTTGAGCTAAAATATACGGTAACTGAGAATGAGTTCTTGGCTGTTATCTATGTTGTTAATAAATTGTGGCATTATATTGCTGGGTATCCTACTTTTGTACACACTGACCACACAGCAATAAGGTATTTTATGAATAAATCTATAACTCTTAGGCGTATAACAAGGTGGTTGTTATTACTTCAAGAATTCAATATCACCATTATAGATAAACCAAGTAAGGATAATGTAGTTCTTGATTTTCTGTCTAGATTAAATGCTGATAATGAAGGAGAACCTGTAGAAGATAATTTTTTGGATGAACATTTGTTTGCAATTTCTAATAATACCTCGTGGTATGCAGACATTGCGAACTATTTGGCTATAGTAAAAGTACTGCAACATTTTTCATACAGGGAACAATGGAGGATCATTCATCATAGTTCCTCTTACTCATGGATATCAGGATATCTGTTTTATACAGGGTGTGATCAGCAGATTCATTGTTGTGTAGCAGAAAGTGACATCTATGAGATTTTGGGAGTTGCTCATGATGGCCCTTGTGGGGGGAATTTCGCAGATAAACGGACTAGCCACAAGGTGTTACATATGGGATATTATTTGCCCTCTATCTTTAGTGATGCACGAAACTATGTTCGAAGATGCGATAGCTTCCAATGGATGGGCCAACGTGGTTGCTCAGATGAAATGGCATTACATCCACAAGTAGTTCTTGAGTCTTTCAAGAGATGGGCTATTGATTTTGTAGGTCCATTTAACCCACCTTCACATCAGAAAGTCCACATTTTAGTCTGCAAAAATTATGTAACGAAGTGGGTCAAAGCCAAGGATGTAGTGAAAGCAGCAGAGCAAGTTGTCTCAAAATTTTTATTTGGAGAAATTTTTTCTAGATATGGTACTCCTAGAGAGAGTTTCAGATGGAGGAGCGCAGTTCATGTCACACATGATAGAAAATATTATGGAAAAATATGGGATCAAGAATTAGGATAACAACCCCATATCATCCTTAGGTGAATGGTCAAGTGGAGAGCACAAACAAAGTATTAGAAAACATCCTCAGTAAGACTGTGGCAAATCATCGTCGGGATTGGCTTGGAAAACTTCCTGAAGCTCTTTGGGTGTATAGAACAACATGGCGTAACACAATAGGATTCTCGCCATTTGAACTTGTCTATGGAAAATCCCCATTGTTCCCAGTGGAATTTGAAATCAATATGCTTAGAACAGCTCTAGAAGAAGGATTGGACCTGTCAAAAGCCCATAAACACCAGCTGGAATAACTAAATGAGCTGGATGAAATTCGTTTAATGGATATCCAGAGAACTACTACCATAAAACGACAGAGAGCAAAATGGCACGATAAATTTATTAAAAATAAGGTGTTTCATAGAGGGGATTGGGCATTACTGTACGATTCCCATTTTAAGTATTTTAAAGGAAAGCTTTGCTCACAATGGTTGGGACCATATGAGGTTGATGCGGTATTCGACAATGGGACTGTCAAATTGGTCACAATTGATGATTCCCATGTTTCTTTAATTGTAAATGGACATCGACTTAGACTCTACCATTGCTCAACCTCTAGAAAAGCCTTCATCAAACATCTCTTTGAAAAATTTGGATTGAAGGTTGTTGGTGTAGAAGATACCTCCTTTGCACCCTTGAATTAAAAAAAAAACAATAAATAAATAAATACACACACACACACATATATAAATATATAAATAAAATGTTGTTACTACTCACTTGTTTGTATTTTTGCAAGAGCTACTATTGAGGTGCAATAATTGAGGAGCTGAAAAATTTCTTGAGTAATTGGGACAGTCACTCCACTAATACTAATCCTCTTGAAAAAATTTCTAAGTAATGCTTGTTGTTACTCCCAAAAATTTTCTAAGTATCGGATGTTGTTACTCCCGGGGTGCTATTACTCCATTGCTGTTGTTACTCTCAAAAATATTTCTAAGTATCAAATGCTATTACTCCTAGGGTGTTGTTACTTCGCTGCTGCTGTTACTCTCAAAACAATTTCTAAGTATCGGATGTTGTTACTCCTTGGATGCTGCTACTCCTCGGATGTTGTTACTCCTGAGATGTTGTTACCCCTTGGGTGTTGTTACTCCTTGGACGATGTTACTCCTTGGGTGTTGTTACTCCTTGGATGGTGTTACTTCACCGATGTTGTTACTCCTCGGATGTTGTTACTCTGTCGTTACTCTGCCAACTGTCACTTCCCTCAAGTAGGTCGCCAGGTATGTCTCCATTGACTTTTACGGATTTAATTAAATATTCCGTGGACAATACATTGACATGCCGTGGACATATATTTATAAGTTGGGGGGGGTGTCGTCATAATTAAATGACTGCGTAATTAAACTACACTAATGATTAATCCATCACCATCATTAAACCTCATGCCGACACTATGCTCCACGATCTTCATCATTATTTCACATAATCATTGGCATGTGTTAGGATTTGAAACGCGTACCAATTAGTCCCTTCTAATTTAATGTGGAATAATTACCACACCATTCACTGTACTCACCATAATTCGCCATGATTTTTTTCGTTTCTCGAGAAATCACCTATCATTTTACCGTTGTTCCATCTCATTCATTTTTTTTTACCATGTTGTTATTGCAAAGAAGTTGGTTGCTGTAATCTTCCCAATGGCGTGCTGTGTCTGAAGTGTTGTTACAGTCTCTACAGGATGGGCAGACTGGCTGTGCATCATGAACCCAAGGATACAACCCTGGTCCGCAGTAATGCAGATGTATGGCGGGTCTTCGTAGAAGCAGGATGGGACATTTATTTCAACAGATTATAGGGGTTCAATGAGGGGATCACGATAGAATTCACAATGAATCAGGATGATAATTGCTCGTGAGTTAGAGGATTAGAAATTCTTGTCATAGAAGAGACCATTGCAGAAGTCAGTGGGTTAACACAATAGGGATAGAAGTGGTTCTCATGGAAGGCTCCGCTACTAGAGTTTCCAGAATTATTTTTGTAGGCTGGAGAAAGAGTTGTCCTGAAGGGAAGGGGTATGACTGTAAGTCCTTTCTGTATCCATGGAATGAGGTAGCAATATTTGTCATGAAATATATAACCTGTGAAGGGAGGTTTACCACCTTGTTCAAATATCATTTCAAAATTCTAGCCCATCTTTGATTCTCACAGGCACAAGTTCATTCTTTGAACATGCCTTTCTTCTTGATGAAAAGTCTTCAACTTATGGTGCATTCCGCTTGGTGCTCATGCCAAGTGCTGGAAGTCCTCACAAATCATAGACTGGTTCGACTGTTGGTCATGCATGCATTGACCCAATTACAAGTTCCTTGGGCACAATTCCTTGAGATGACAAAAGAGGAAGTAGCAGCTGTTATAACTGCTAGAGAAGAAGAGCCCGAGGAATTGGAAGAAGAAGAAGCAGCAACAGGAGAAGAAGAAGAACTAGCATCTCCTGCTAGTACACTAGAAGGAGAAGAAGAATTAGAAGAATCAAAGGAAGGACCAGCATCCCTTGTTGGTACAATGGGAGAAGAAGAAGCGCCTGAGGAAATGGAGAAAGAAGAAGAGGAGCTGAAAGAAATGGAAGTGGAAGTGGAGGAAATGGTTGGTGATACAGTCGAGGCTGTCACACAAGAACCAACCCCGCTTGTGGAACCTATTAATGCAGAAATGGAAGTGGAGGAAACAATTGGCAACACAGTCGAGGCTGCCACACAAGAACCAGCCCCACCTGTGGAGCCTATTAATGAAGAAATGGAAGTGGAGGAAACGATTGGCGATAGAGTCAGGGCTTTCACACAAGAACTAGCCTTGCCTATGGAACCTATCGATGAAGAAATGAAGACAATGGATGGAGTTGATACTGTTCTACAGGAATCAATTTACATTAATAAAGCACAAGGAGAAGAAATTTCGGTCAAGGAGCTGGCGAGTGATGCTGTTACACAAGAACCATCATCACTTTCCAAAATAGATATGGATGTTGAAACGAGTAGTGGTGTCACACTAGAACCACCACCAACTCAGTTAGGGTAGGAAAATGTGGAATAGACAAACCCTGAGGTTGACGCTGCCCCACAAGATCCAACGTCCACCGCAGGATAAGAGGTAATGCATGAAGAAGGCTCGGCCGAATTGAGAAATGAAGGCGATGGAGAAAAAGAACTAGAGGTAGCAGATGAGACCGGTATAGACCAGGTGGAGAACATTCCCCACTCTCCTTTTAAGGCTACAATGCTAAGAGGAGTGAGAAGGATCAATTCCCCCCGTTGTTTAATAGAATAAATTGTTGTTCCTCCCATATTGAAGTTTGTCGGCTCGAAGGAGGGCACAACCATTGTTGGCTCATCACTTGCATATTCCCAGCAAGGGCTTCCTGAAGGTCAGGCTGAAAAATAAATTTTTGCAAAAGGATTGGCGCAGAGGGCAGTTGACAAAGGCACTGTCCAGCCGACATATGTTCCTGAATTGAGAAGAGTTGAGGAAGAAAGTGCTCCCAAGGACAGAAAACCAAGTAAGGAAACCCTAGTAAAGGAGCCATTTGATGCCTTTAATGGAAATCCACCGCTTTCTGAACTAGTTGTGGGGCTAGGAAATGAATTTATTGTTAAACAAGAGTGGATAGAACAGTGTGAGAAGAGGAGACCACCTCTCAAAGAAAGGTACCAACTTCAGTTCGGAGAAACCATGCGGCTAAAGATGGAGGTTCAGAAGCTGAGAAAGCAGGTATCTCGGCTAAAGAAGAAGACAAGGAAGTATAAACGGGAGGCTGTAAAGCCCAAGGTTGAGGTCTCCTCAGTAGCTATCCAGACAAGAGATCTTTCCACAACTTTTGCTGCTACACAAACTGGTCCTGTGGAACCATTTTTTGAGGCCTGAGAATTCTTCCTAGCCATTGAAATTCAAAAATGGCAATCTGTTGTGAATGAACAAAAGAAGGAGACAAAGAGGGTTCGAGAACAGGCTGCTGAGATTATTACTGGGTATGTAGACTAGCTAGATAAAGCAAGGCAGAGGCAAGAGAAGCAACAGAAAAAGATAAAGGACTTAGAAGGGCAGGTGCAGGTGTTAAAGGCAGATAAGGAACATATGTTTACCTTGGCATACTAGGTAATGGCCTGTCGACCTCCTGCCCATAGTTATGCTTTGTTTCTTCATGACCAGTTCTTTTTCTTCTGCCTGGAAAAAATTTACAAAGAGATCATCCATGAGATTGAGGATCCGATACAGTTCCTTTATATCATAAGAATCCATGATATCATGAGCCAGCACTTGATGTGCAAACTCTACATGCATGGTTATTTCTTGAGGGATGACGAGACCTTCAATATGGTTCCATTCGTGGGAGACATTCACCTGAGAGCCTTCACCTCCTACACTATTAATTAGGTTAAATGGAGGAAGGCTTGTGATACTTTTGAAGGATATCAAGCTACAAAGCCAGTAATGATAGGAGGGATAATGGTCAGTCAATGACTACTTATAAAAAACACTCCACCTTTCTACAGATTGAGGGATCTAAGGAACGAATGCTGGGAACACAGAAATGGTGTACTGACCTCTGTGTCAGATAGATAGTCACTTTTCAGGATGAAGCCCTTGATAGTTGCCAAAGGAGATGGATGATGTCGTCATCAGCTGTCAGAAATTGGGATCCTTTTGGGGCACCCAATTTTGCTTGAGCATTAGAAATAGTGCCACGTTTTGTTGCATGAATTCATACCTGTGGGGTTCAGTGGATGGGGTTGAGGTTTTAGTTTCCCCTCATTTGGCTATTAGCAGAGCATTACACTCCAGCATATAATGTGAGCAATGATTGGTGGAATGATTTCCTTATGACAAAAGGATATAAACCTCTGGGGACAGAGATGGCCGAAGAATACGACCTTTCTCAGCTTCATGCTGACCATAGCCAGTCCAACCCAGATCTAAAGAGACGGAGAGCTGCATGAGGACATGTAGAAAGACCAATTGGGGGGACATGTTGGGTACCAAATCTGCATTCATTTTCGCTCCATTTTTACTCTCTCTCTCACCCCTTTGTATCCTTTATATTCACTAATCATTCTAAATGTAGAAGGTAAACCCTCCTCAATTGTCTTCTTGGAATGTTTCATTAATGAAGTAATAGTCATGGAGAATTTACCTATGCGAGTTAGTAATTCTATCATTTCCTCAAATTCGGTGGCCAAAGTTCACTTATGCAAATCTCAGAAGTAACTCCGAGCTTATAGCACCATTTTGGCAATGTTGTAATAGCATAACAGATTCCAGGCCATGCCATACCTTTCTTGTTCTCTCTCTCTCGGCAACTAGTTGGCCATTTCAACAAATGTGTATTTGTAGACATTAGATGTGAGATTCAGAGAATGGTTTTCTCTGAATATGTGTATAAGAAGGGTTTCAATGCTATGAATCAGGTTAGCCATGCAAGGGACTAAGATTGTAACAAAAGACTATTTAATTAATTGAATGCAAGTTATTTTGTTGTTCTATCTATAAGTTGTGAATCCATCTTAACCCTAATCAGAGAGTTGGGCCAACTCTTCCAATTAGGTGTTGCGTTGTTTCTGTGTGTTGTTATTTTATTTATGGTGGTTTATTTCGATTGTTGTTACAATACCTTACTTAATTGATTTGAATGCTTTTATAATTCTACAATTTATTCTTATTTACTGTCACATTATTTCTTTAATTAATTCAGTTATTGAATCTGGGATTGGTGATTGGATTGTGTCATTGCTACTTGCATATACTTTGTGCGTTAACTTGAAATAATATACGCACCTGGATTGATAAATTAAATGTGGAAAAGGGTTGAATAGTTATTCACACTTGGACACCAACAACGATCATGCATCATTGTAGAATAGGAGGTTTTTGGATTTAATGTCATCTCGTCATGAGTGATTGCAGATATAGGTACACAAACAAACATGGCATGGCGACGGATGAGATGAACGAAGGGAGCACATGAAGAAGGACAGGTTCACCAACAAACGATCAGATGATACATGAAAAGAGATGTGCTCATGAATGGATGATCATGTAAATATGTGTCCTCGGATGGACGGACAAGCAAACATGCAAGATGTGTTCACGGATAGATGAATGGATGAACATGCACCTTTCACGAATGGACGAACCTATCAAGCTTAGTAACATGTAAGAAATGAGAAATGTGTGAATGAAACATCAAGCAAACCAACGACCTTTGAAGACTCCGCGCACTTTGCCATGTGGAGGTGAAGCTGTGACACACCATGAGGATATCCATCACCCAACACCACTGCAACTCGACATGCACACCAACAATAGCACGAATGTACCAGCACTGTTATGTCGAGTCATGTTATCTAGATATCTACTATGGTCCATACTGGTAATCAATGTAATGTAATGTGGAAGTCCAAGAGACCCACTTGTTGTATGAAGAGTCATGTAAAGTCAAAAAGTCATAGAAGTCAAACAGTCATGAGGGTAGTCGAATGACCACAAGGGTCAACTTCACCCTTGGATATAAATACCCTCTCATTTGTACATAGAGAGGAGTTTTCACTTCATCTCCTCCCACATAGCCTTGATAGTCTGTAATGTTTTCTTTGAGGAGTAAGTAGTGGCTCCAATGCCCCGCATGCGAGGTTAGTGATGTATGGTGTAACGATGTGTCTTGGAACTTTCACTTAATTCATAAGCCTACTCACAGACCAACACGTTTTAAGACATGTATTGTAACTATTGTAAGACTAATATTTAACACTTGTAATGCATGTTGCTTTAACCTGTGTTTAACACTCAAACTAATTTCACTTGTTGTAATACATATATGTTAATGAAAATGTGTTATATATGCTGTTAATGATGTCTCACCCATGTAGACTACTATCATGGACTTCAGATGATTCTTTCACATAAAAATTGCTATAACAACCATTGTACTCGCGCGGACTAATCCGTTGAGTGTCGTATGCGTTATCTTCCCTTGTGTGTTGTGGTTGCCGCATCTGTGTGGACTATTCTACCAGAAGTTGTGCACGTCGTGTTGTGTTGTGTGTTCCTAGAAGAGTTAGGACTTCTCCCAACTGACTTTGGACTCACTCCCACCCTCTCCCTCTATAGTGAAAGAACCACTGACATAAGAGACACTTACAATCACCAAGCACGCGAACCTCACTTCTCGAAAGACAAAGCATACCACTCTCCTATGTTGACAAGCAAGAGTTGAGGCAAATGTTTAAGATAATGGCAACCAAGCCATCATACTGGATGGGACTTACACACCAAGCAGTGTGAGGTCTAGTAGGGACTTCATACCAGGGCGATCCCATGAATGTTGGTAGGTCCAACATTGTCAACAGTTAGATAAGGTAAATATTAGTTAGAGGAAGTTGATTTACCGTCTCCTAGGGGTTGGTGAAACAACTAGGTCGGGTTTGTATGGGGGAAATCTTGAGTCGATTTTCACATGGGCCTTTAATAAAAAATAATTATGTGACTAATTCTCTTAGGATCTGTAGTTATTGAAAGAAAAGGTAGGAATTATGGACTTCAAATTTGGGATAGAATCCCGACTAAAGAAGAAAGAATTCAAGAATAGAAGGGTCGAGTAAATGACCAACCTATATAGATTAACATGGGGATGATATTGTTAAAAGTCTAGAAAGTTGTACTAGATGAGAGGGAAACAGAAATGAAAGGTCATTGCGATGTCGTAGGATGTAATTATGTATTTACGCTTATTGATTCCCAACCTAGATAATTTTAATTATCACAGTTAGTAAGAATGCACTGTAGTGAAAATAATAGCCATTAGGTTAAGGGTAATGGGAAACCAAAGCGTGATGGGTTTAAATTATGGAAACCAAAAGTAAATTGAATTTCGTAGACATTATATTACAAAACGATATGAATAGAAAAACCGAAGACAAAACGAGAGGTAACATATTTGTAATTTAGAATGCTATGAATAGAAAACCAGAATCAAATTGGGAATTAACATACAATAATGATTTATGTCGCAAAACACATTTATATTCCTCTCGTAAAAGCATTTAAGTAGTCACTTCATAGGGATACTCGAAAAAGGGACCTATATAGTCCTTCACAATTGTATTACCACGAGTCAAGCACAAGAACACATGTAATAAACATAGTAAGAGTTAAGAATACTAAATATCAGATGCAATTAATACATCTTTGGTGGAAATGATTACAAACTTAACCCATTCACAAGAGAGAAATTTTACTGTAACAATCATTTATCCAACAAAAATATGTTTTCCATACACATTAAACAGAGTCCTTACGGTAGTTAAAAATGTGACCATAAAGTAAACGAAATTATATGGGCTAGAGCACAGCTATGAATTAGAAACATATAATGATTAAAAAAATAGAGCAATACACATTCCATATGTTTCAGGTTCAATTCTTATGTTTTGATTCTGAAATACCACATAAGGTATTAGAGTACATTTAAGAAATAATACCCCAAATTCACAGGGAAGGACGCTTGGAGTTAATGAAAATTTGACAGAGTGAATAATATTAAACCATCCTTCAAGAAGAAGGCCTACATAAAACAAAGGGAGATATTCCCCAATTTAGCTAGCCAACACTACTATTGCCTTAGAATATGATACAAACCACATGCATTCCATTAAAACTAACAACATAAATTCCAGTGAAATGGGTTCCACTGACCTGGAAACATGTAAAAAGGTTAGGGTTACAATGTGACCCAGTTGAGGTTGAGAGAGAGCTTTTGTTTATCAAATTATTGGTAGGGAAGTCATTTACTTTCATACACGTAACACAATAATAAACTGTATCCTCGAAATAAATTAAGAGTTGACCTGAAGCCTGACTATAACAGTATTTAGAAATTAAAAAAAAAGGAAAGATGGTGATTTAGGCATTTGTATACCTACTACAATCCATAACCCAGTGCAAAACCTAGAGAACAATAATGGGTGGATGTTAAACTATGTTAAGGTGAAAAAAAGAAGAAGAAATAACTTTAAAAAAATAAGTGTGGAAAAGTAGGTAATGCAAGTCATAGACATAATTAGGGATTCATCCAAGAACATACCCTTGTGGTCAGCCATTCAAGGTTTCTTCGTTGCATGTGGAAAGAACTAGAGAAAAGAACTCTTTAGTGGCACCAGGGCACAATCACTAATGTCTGCACAAATGGAGAATACTTTGAAGAGTTACTCTGGAAACTAATTTAACTAAATGTAAGAAAACCCCTTCTAAGAGAAGATGTTTTACTTGTGGAAAAAAAATAAACGATCCAGGGGTAAGCCTTGAAGAGGAGCCTTGTATTCCTGTACCCAGCTCGCAAAAGAAAATAAAAGATCCAAAGTTTAACAGACTGAACGGTTTTCTATAGTTGTAACACCGAGCTCAAAAAGAAAAGGAAACTAAAACCATCCCAGTGAAATCATACCAAAATATGCAGAGGTAATACCTTGTCGAAGCCGCTAAAGCAAGTAAGGGACAAGGTTGTAGTGTATCTCGAATCTCTAGTTAAGTATGAATCCTGAGAAACGTTTCAGCCATGGATTTGTTCGTGGCTGATGTGGAAAGGAAAAACCCGAGAGTTGGTCAACTGTCACCATTTTAGAAACAAGAGACGAAACAAGGTTGAGGAGAGAGCGCTAGGGAAGATCCATTAGGCATAGGAGTGGCAGAGAGATGAAAAAACCAAAACTAAATAACCACATTAAGGTTCTATACATGATGATACCCTGGAGTAGTTAGCGTGTGTTTCCATGTGAGTAAATGTTGTGTGGGAGGCCACAGTTTTCCATGTGATTAAGCACTACGTGGTAGAGGGCCATGGGACATGAGGTTCCCAACAGAGTCTGGTTAGACGGTGCCAATTAATAGCATTGGAAACCATAAAATTAACATGATTTTTGATATAGGGAATTTCGATTTAGGGGATAATTCTAGCACCTAGGTAAGACTTACTATGACCAACCTTAATAATGCACCCATACATATATATATATATATATATATATATATCAAACATCATTACAAACGTGGATCAGTAAATGTGACAAGGAACCATAAACGCACAACGACACAACCATTATAAATGAGTCATTATATATATATATATATATATATATATATATATATATATATCAGAAATAGTTCGAATTATGTAGGAGATGACTTCTTGGCGAAGTCACTAATATATACTGGTGTCAATAACTTTATAATGGAGGTATGGTTATGATTTATCCTTCCACTTAATAGAAAAGGGTATGGCATTTCTTTGTATTACTTAAGCATGGTAGTAGGTTGAAGGGTTAATTTTAAAAAAATAAAAAAAATTGACCTTTAGCAAACTATGGAGATGTCACATGCAGCTTCCCCAAAGTCCAAAACACTATATAGGATGAGCACGCAAAAAAATTAAAGAATTGAAAATGTAGTTAGAAGAACTATCAAAGAAAGGGTACATATGCCCAAGTGTGTTACCTTGGGATTCCTTTGTGCTCTTTGTTAAAAATAAGGATGGTACACTAAGGTAATGTAATAATTTTAGGTAGCTGAATATATAGCAACAATGAATAACAAATACCATTTGAAAATAATATATGACTTACTTAATCAACTTAGGGAATCAAAACTGTTCTACAAAATTGATTTGAGGTTAGGGCATCATCAAGTAAAGATTAAGGAAGCAGAAATAAATAAGAATTTTGAACTCCATATGGGCATTACTAGTTTTTGGTGTTACCATTTGGGTTACCTAATGCACCGGGTGTATTCATGTGACTTATGAATCAAATTTTTTGGAACTAGATAGATAAGTTTGTTATTATAGTTTTGGATGACATACTAGTGTGTGTATTTTGAGTCTAAGGAAGAGAATGAAAAACATTTGATGATGGTATTACAGGGACTTAGAGAGCATCAATTGTATGCCAAGATGAGTAAATGTTCATTTTATCAATGTCAAATTTTTTATTTGGGTGATATCATTTTAGAGGAAGGTTTAACAGTAGACCCATAAAATATCAAATAAATGAAAGAGTGGTCAGAACCTAAAATTTGACAAAGTTGATATCCTTCATGGGCTTAGAAAGCTATTACAAATGATTTATTAAGAGATTCTCAAAACTAGTTCATCCTATCACTTCCTTGCAAAAGAAAGGTGTGAAATTTGAATAATCTCATAAATGTGAATAGGCCTTTAAGAATTTAAAAATGTTATAACAAGTGCACCTATATTGAAGATAACTTATATAAATTAATATTTCATTATGTGCACCGATGCATGCAAGGATGGGCTTAGAGGATTTCTCATGCAAAATGGGCATGTAATATGTTATGAATCAAGCAAGTTGAAAGGGCGTGAAAAAATTTATGTCACTCACAATTTAGAGTTGGCATCCACTATACATGCCTTCAAAATTTGGAGGAATTATATCACGGGGAATGGGTTTGAATTGAGAATTGACCATAATGGTTTGAAACACTTGTTTAGACAGGCACATTTAAATGCTAGACAAATTAGATGGCCAAAATTTTTGGTTGATTATGACTTTGAAATTAAGCACATAAAAGGTAAGGAGAATATGGTGGATGATGCACTCAATAGAAGGGTGCACATAATGCATGTTATAGCCGTAATTTTATGCAAATCTAATTTTAAAATCAGGGTTTTAGAGGCTAAATATTCAAATCAACAATACATGGAAATAAAAGAAAACCTACAATAAAGTACTTTATAGCCAAATCATATGAATTATGAATTAGGAGAAAACAAACTTCTTTTGTAGAAAGGAAGGATTTATGTGCCCAATTTTCAAGGGTTGAAAAATTTAGTGTTGAATGAGATGCACATGGTACCTTTTGCTAGACTAGGATACTAAAAGACAATCTCAACAGTTACAAAACAATACTTTTGTACAGGTATAAAAAATAGGTGGCTAATTATATAACTAGATGCTTAGAATGAAAAAATGTGAAAGTTGAACATAGATATCCAATTGGATTAGCACATGAGTTATCCATTTGTTTGTGGTGATCTGAAAATGAGAGAAAACTTTGACCTTCCTCTCACACTTTGCAAGTTACAACAAAATGTGTCTTTAAAGGTAAAATTAGTTTTCCAACCTCTTCATAGATGAGGAGTTAAGTTTTCACATGAAATTAAAAGAGAAACAAATTCATATGCAACTCAATATGATAAACATGAAGAGAATACACCAAAAAGTGATAATGAAGTTCACCCCTCCTCGGCTAAGTCTTTGGGCCCTTGTCCAATGGCTAGGCATCTCTATTGATTTCAAGAGAAAATCAGCACATTACAATTTTTTGACTATGGAGTGGCATATTTCTCTTAGAAAGAAATGTTCTCCTACAAAGAAATCTCACTAAAAAATATGAATCCCTACAACAAGTCATGATCATGTCAATAGAAAAAGGACTCTCTCACAATAGGTATTTGTACTCCACCTAAAATCAAGAATCATAAACATACAACTACTTCACAATGAAGTTTTGAAAATGGATTCTCTCATAAGCACATTGAGAAAAGACTGGAAATAACTACTCTACTGAAGTAACAACTTCTACAAATGAAATTGGAAGGCCGGAAATCCTATAATTAGGCTCTTTCCATGCTCAAATATGCCTCCATTTGGCTTCATAACTCTCTTTGTTTCTAGCACTAAAGGACTTGAATATGCAAAAGTCCATCATATAGTTCTCAAACTTCCATTGAGTCTAGGACACTCAAAAACCCCTATCTAGGCTCTTATGGAGCTCAAAAAGATTAAAAATGGAGGATATGCCTCTTGTAACGAAGCTCTACTATATGTCCTCCGAATTGGCAAAACATGCTAACTGTGCGACGAATTCACCATTACATAGTCTGTCAAGTGGAAATTTCATATGGCTCTTCCGGGATTATTGTCGCAAAAGGGGCAAATTGTCACCTCATTAAAATGTGTCATAAACCCTCAAGCGCCAAAATAGGGTCACATTGAGCACAATGTGGTCGGGGGCCGGGCTAACTTCCTAGCCCTACTAATTCAGCCCTTCACACTGGTCGGAATGGTCATATGGTATCTGATAAGATTAGGGGTTGGGTCAACTACCCACCCCCTCCATTGAAGTCTCTGCCATGGTCACAACAGTTGTCAAGTATTGGGGGCCAAGGCCTATCCGCCCAGCCTCTCCACCTACGCCTCCACTCCGGTCATGTGGGTGATGCAATAAGACCCAGAATGGGGCCCTATCCCTGCCCTCTCCACCAAATATCTCTACCAGTGGTCCCGTGGTAGGTTATGTGACCTGGGGCCGGGGTTAAGCACCTTACCCCTCCCCCTAAACCACCATTAGCTTCAAATCAAATAAAATCAACCTCCATAGTATATTAAGACTCAATGTTGTGGCTTGGCAGCGCAATGTTGCATTGTGTTGCGTCTTTTCTAGGGGTCGAATCCTGTTAAGGCCCTTTGGCCCTTATACAAAAAATTTACACAATAAAGGAGGGCCATGTGGCACCCTCTCATTGGGCCATGCGATGCCTCATGATTAGTCCAACCAATCAACAACAACCAATAAAACCATGCCACCTGCCTTAGTACGAACCTGCCACTTGTTGAGACAAGATTGGTCCTTCATCATCTATACCTTGCACAGTTAGCTGATGACATCATCTGTACATAATTCCCAGTTAGCAGCCTAGTCAACCCTGCTGCTTGACTTTATAGTTGTTGGTCAAAAACTTCAAAACGTCATAAATTCTTCATACGATGTCATATTGAGGAGATTCAAGTGGTGCTGGAATTAGGATGACGAACACTACAATTTGACGTCAATTTCAAAAGATTTTTAGCAATTTAAATTTTTAGCCTAATTTTGATCTTCGGATCATAGCTCCCCACTAGGAACTTTTGGACCTCCAAAAGTGTATCTTCACTCAGTAAATAAGTGAGGAAAAATGTTATTTACTTTCCCAATCTCAATTTTTCTTGCTATGTTTGAATTTGTGTCTTTGAGCCTCATTCAAGGTACTCCACATCACCTTTGTGTGAAGTCCTTATCCCCTGACAAGAATTTTTTCTTACTACAATTCTTCTAAATATTTAGTAGAAAAATATGCCATGGATGGAATCTAAACATTCTCTTCAAGACCATATTTCTTAGGCTCAAACAATATTCACCTTGAAGTCTCTGTTTGTTGAAAACAAACTAGATCTTCCACCTGGAAATCATAAGAAACTCAAAGCATGCCATGCATTGATTTGTACTTTACTTTGTTGTTCAGAAGATGCTCTTGTACTTTTTGATGCAGTGGCTGCATTTTTCAATGACATGCTTAGATTTTTCCACATTTCTATGGTCATCTTTTACACAATCTTTACCAAAGATCAAATTCACAAACAAGCTTCACATAGAATTACTTGCATAGGTGAGTTCTTCACACAATTGTACACATGCCAAATAAAATGTAAATTCTCATCCCATATGTCCCATACAAATGACTTATCATTAAGCCAAAATAGCATAACAATGCCAAAGAAAACATTGTTGCATATAAGTTATGTATTCACAAACATCACTTTTGAGAAAATTCCCAAATGTGGGGACATGCAACATGTGAAATACAAATTAAATGCAGTATTTAATTAGGAAAATAGTCCAACCATTTCTTACCCAAACATTCTAGGAAGTTTTCTTTCTGAACTTCACTTCCTTCTGGAACTTCTTCTAGAATGGTTATGGTGTGCCTTGCACATTCCTCTACCTTCTTATTCTCAGGTGTTTCCATTACCTATGTGTCCTTGTTTGGATAAATATGTGGATGCAACTTCCAACACTTTTCATTCCAATGCCCACTTATGTTGAAATGAGTTCAATTTTTTTTGTGAGAAATCCTCGGTACAAATGGCTTTAAACTTAGATGATAATTTCCCTCCTCGGTCCCACTTTTGATTGACATATTCATCTTCTTGATTAATGCTTTCCTTTTGTGACACTTAACTACACAAAGGTTATGTGCTTGAAAAAATGTGAAAGGAAAAAAATTCCACAACATGTTATTTAAATCATTATGTAGTTTGTAATCATAGAAATAATTTGAATAATTAAGATGATTATACCTCTCATGGTTTTCCTTTGGTTTATGATTCTGATAAGGAGAACTTGACTTAATTATTCCTTTGAAGTTCTCATGTCTCTTTGAAGATGTATTATCTTCAACATCATCATCATGACATGATTCACCTTCAACTTGCATGGGTTCTTTCTTCACAAATTTCACACTTGGAGAATTCTTTGACCTTGCATCTTTGGAGCATTTTCCAAATTCATCTTCGATATAGCCTAATCCTTCATGTCGAGGTTGTGGTATCACCTCACTAGGATTAACAATTCCATGAGTATAAAGTCTAAGACCCTTACCTTTGTACCCCATTTCGGCAAATAATTTCATACCAATCCCCTTGGTATGCTTCTCAAAGGTTGCAAAAGAAGCATGATCATTGTCAAGAGAATAAATTAAACAAGAATTATCTGTTACCTCCTTTTCTTCTTGTGACACTTGGTCATCTTCTTAAACTTTAGCCATCTCCTCCTTCTCTTCTGTTGACGAAGTGGTAGATGTGGACTCAAGAAAACCACTCTTGTGATTTAACATGTAAGCAGTTTTCTTCATATGGAAAAGTTTTCAATACTTGGTCACTCCATGAGCACAAACTTGTTGATTCTTGTGGTAATCTTCTGTAGCTAAATATTCTCTAGTCTTCTCTTCCAGGACATTTTGTAACCTAAGGTGCAATTCCTTCTTTTCATCCTCTGTTGTTTCAAGCAATATTCTCAATTCCATGTTCTTCACTTGGAGAGAAAAATACATTTCCTCCAATTCGAGGAGCCTTGTATATTGCAAACTTTCACCCATACTTGCAATCTGGTTAGGACCTACTCTGATACCACATGATCTAAAAATGAGAGAAAAATTTGACCGTCCTCTAACAATTTGAAATTTATAAAAAATGGGTCTTTAAAGGTAAAATTTCTTTTGCAACCTCTTTAAAGATGATGAGTTAAGTTTTCACATGAAATTAAAAGAGAGACAAATTCAAATGCAACTCAATATGATAAACATGAAGAGAAGACAATAGCAAGTGATAACATAGCTCACCCCTCCTGGGCTACGTCTCCAGGCCCTGCTGAAATGGTTGGGCCTCTCTATTGATTTTAGCAGCAAATAAGCACATTAAAAATTGTTGACTTTGGAGTGTCATATTTCTCCTCTAAAGAAATGTTCTCCTACAAAGAAATCTCACTCAAAAATATGATTCATGTTAATAGAAAAAGGACTCAATCATAATAGGTCCTTGTACTCCACCTGGAATCAAGAAGCATAAACATACAACTACTTCACAATGAAGTGTTGAAAAGAATTCTCTCGTAAGAACATTGAAAAAATATTGAAAATAGTTGCTCTACTGAATTAACAGCTGCTGCAAATGAAACTAGAACACTGGAAAACCTCTAATTATGATCTTTCCATGCTCAAATATGCCTCCATATTACTTCAAAACTCTCTTTGACTCTAGCACTAAAGGAATTGACTCTGAAAAAAGTTCATACAATTCTTAAATTAGAAATATAAGGCTATCATTGAGTCCAGAACACTCAAAAACCCCTATCTAGGCTATTCTTGACCTCAAAAAGGTTAAAAAATGAGAAAGATATGCCTCTTGGAACCAACCTCTGCTATTTTTCTTGCAAAGTGGAAAAACCTACTAACTGTACGGAAAATTAACCCTTTACATAGTCCATTGAGCAATAGTTTCACCTCGCGTTGGCAAGATTCCTGCCAAAAAGGGGAAAATTTTCATCTCATTAA
This sequence comes from Pinus tabuliformis, assembly GCA_031772625.1. Lineage (NCBI taxonomy): Eukaryota > Viridiplantae > Streptophyta > Pinopsida > Pinales > Pinaceae > Pinus > Pinus tabuliformis. The sequence continues at coordinate 618,327,193 of CM062810.1, read as the reverse complement.
AATGCACCATAACCCATTAAGCGCCAAAATAGGGGCACATTGAGCAACATGTGGCCAAGGGTTGGGGCTAATCCTTGCCGCCACCGACTTAGACCTCCACTCTGGTTGGCATGGTCATATCGTATCTAATAGAAACAGGGGCTAGGCCAACTTCCCGCCACCTTTGTCAAAGCCTTTACCATGGTCACAATGGTTTCCAAGAACTTCCGGCCAGGGCCCCTCCACCTGGCTGCTCCATATACGCCTCCTCTCTGGTCACGTGGGTGATGCAATAAGACCAGAGATGAGGTCATGTCCCCACCCACTCTAACAAAGCTCTTTTTTGGTGGCCCTGTGGTACATTATGTGTGACCTGAGGTCAAGGCTAACCACTCGACTCCACCCCCCAAAACAACTGGCAACTCAAATTCAAATAAAATCGACCTCCATAGTCTATTAAGTCTCATTGTTGTGGCTTGATCATAGGGAATTGCATTGTGTTGTGGTAGGTTTAGGGGTCAAACCCCACCGAGGCCCTTTCTCCCATATACAAAAAATTTAGCCAATAAAGGATAACCATGTGGTGCCCCAATCAACAACGACAAATAAAATTATGCCACCTACCTCAATACGGACCTGCCGCCACCAACTTAGCCCTCCACTCTGGTTGGCATGGTCATATCGTATCTAATAGAAACAGGGGCTGGGCCAACTCCCCGCCACCTTTGTCAAAGCCTTTACCATGGTCACAATGGTTTCCAAGAACTTGGGGCCAAGGCCCCTCCACCTGGCCGCTCCATATACGCCTCCTCTCTGGTCACATGGGTGATGCAATAAGACCATAGATGGGGTCATGTCCCCACCCACTCTAACAAATCTCTTTGTTGGTGGCCCTGTGGTACATTATGTGTGACCCGAGGTCAAGGCTAACCACTCGACTCTGCCCCCCAAAACAACTGGCAACTCAAATTCAAATAAAATCGACCTCCATAGTCTATTAAGTCTCATTGTTGTGGCTTGATCATAGGGAATTGCATTGTGTTGTGGTAGGTTTAGGGGTCAAACCCCACCGAGGCCCTTTCTCCCATATACAAAAATTTTAGCCAATAAAGGATGACCATGTGGTGCCCTCTCATTGGGCCACATGGTGCATCATGATTGGTCCACCCAATCAACAACGACAAATAAAATTATGCCACCTACCTCAATACGGACCTGCCACTTGTCAAGATGAGATTGGTCCTCTATCAACTGTACCCTATAGAGTTAGATGATGATGTCAGTTTTACGGACTGCCCAGACAACCTTGTTGCTTGACTTTTTATTTGTTGGTCAAAAACTTTAAAACATCATAACTTCTTCATACGATGTCGAATTGGGGTGATTCAAGTAGCGTTGGAATTAGGATTACAAACACTATGATCTAATACTAGTTTTAGGAGATTACAAGCACTTTAATTTTTGAGCCTCATTTTTATATTGTGATCAAGTGGAAGTTTAAATTCTGTCAATTTATTTTATTACAAATATGCCCAAGACTGTTACATTGACTTTTGTAGAGTTGAACTTATGCCATATAGGCCATTTTTTTATATTTCCTTGGATATAGAAAATTTAGCTAAATATTTCACTGAAAAATGACAACACTCTCGCCCTTCTTACATAACTTGGAATCTTCACCACTCACAAGCTCATCTTCCTCCTAGTGTAAGTACAAACACACCTACTCCTAAAGCCCAACCTCCACAATCCATGGACCTTAATTAATGTGAATTACTCTCCTAGTTGTACCCTACAAATGAGATCTACCTAAATCACCTTGATATAATGCTTGGCCTTTATGACTTTGGCATCAAACATGATTGGAATCATACAAATCTCCCATTGAACCTACAAGAAATAGGCATACAATTCATTGAAAATAATTGCTCCATTCACCATATTCGTCAAACATGCAACCACATTCTAACCAAACCTAACTCATTATCCATAATTCAAAACAAAGCTCTCAACATTATTTCCAATATTTTTGCAAAAAATGGATATTTTTCCTCCTTTAAGAATGATTAGACAAGGTACTATTCGAACCAAAAAATCCCTCCTATGAAATTTTATTAAAGAAGGAATTGCATCCTGTACTAGCTCAGGGTCTTCACCATTCATCTTTCTTTCCCCTATTGTCGTTGCAACCTTCAACATATGAACATCAACAATCCATGTTACCCTCCACATTTCCATAGAAGATCTCATGCCCTTCGAAGGAAATTCTCTCGCAACATTCCAAGAAGAACTTAAGCATGTTCGATACATCTTAACTGATGAAATGATCTTCATTGAGAAAAGCAAACTCAGCCACATCAACAAACACCTCCGAGATGCATTTCCACAACAAATAAACATTCCTTTAGGTGGTTTCTTAATTATATTAGTTGGCAACCTCAACCAGCGCCCACTCATTAGAGTCATTCCACTATATATAGACACCTCCCATGGAAATGCATTATGGCACACCTTCAAAACAACAATCACATTGGAAACTATATTCCATCAATAAGGCGAAAACACCACCCAAATTACTTTTATAAACATCCTCCAAAACATTAGAAATGTGAAGCCAATGATTAAAGACTAGACACTTCTCATGTCATGAACATATTCCTTCTTTTTATAAATATGAGATACATTCATTCCATGGCCCTATGAATATATTTCGAACCAACAATAAAACATTGCTACATGTGAAACAAAAGTTGAAATATTTAAACACTCTAGTCGCATGATGCATTGTTGAACATAACAGAGCAAATCCCCCCTATTCCTTTGAAGTTTACCAGTTAGATCCAATTGCATTGCTATGATCATGTGAAAAAGTGAAGTTGACCTCAAACCTATGTGTTTCAATTGGACTTGTCAATGGTCCACTAAGGAAAATATATTTATCTTTTAGAAAGAATCAACTGCTCCTCCACACCTCTCGGCCTTTATCATTGTAGACTTTGTTAAATACATTGGACCTCCTTGGGATAAAAATGACCCTACTCATTTGTCTATTCCATTATTAGAAAGAAATAAATGTACACAAATTCCCATCAAAATGTATTGGAAATTAGCTATACATAAATCCCAAAGCATGACATTATCAAAGGCTACAATTGACATGGGTAAAATTAATGTCAAGACCTTACATTCATAGTAATATCAAGAGTTCCTTCCTTACAAGATATCCACATTTTCCTCACAATTACTTTCAATCATTACATAAAAATGGAAGACAACAATCATGTCACACAGAGGAAACTTGCAGAAGAACTCCTTTGTTCAATGCTTCCACCAAATGAGATACTTTAATGCCTACTTTAACATCTCCAACATGTTTAATATAATGAATAATCTCTCTCTATTTTTATACCATATTTTATATGGTTATTAATTGTCCTTTCCTTGTCTTACTATTTATAAATAATTTCAAATCTTCCATTATTATTATATTTTCATTTACTTATGATGTTCTCTCTCTTGGAGTATGACCTATGAAATCCTCATACATGTCGACACTATATAGACACTATGCTAAAATAGAATCAAAATAAATTGTAGAAATTCCCACTGTAGATCACCTGATAATGCAATATACTAAAGCAAAATACTAGATCTACTTCTACAATCAAACTTTGCAGAAGCTTAATCAATTTGAGCTAGATCAATCAGAACACATATAACAGAGAATGAGAAATCATATGACACATCAACATAGAAGAATAACTTGGGAAAAGCCTCAGCCTAAAACCCCTATCTTTATATTATCATACAAGTGGGAATATATTCAAATTACAAAAAGAATCAGCTCTCAAGCTATCCTGCTCTCTCTGCAATCCAAATGCTTCTCATAGATAGTCAAAGGCTTCTCATAGACCTTCTCCTCTGCCCTCCAAGCCTCCTATTTCCTTGCGCAGTTTTCCTTGGGGTCTAGTGCTACCACCTGTGTGAATTGGCCTCTTCACAAACTCACTAACCTTTGATCTAACTACGCAATCATAAAGTAGATAATTCCTTCTGCATGGATGAGTTTCCTATATAGGAAAAATCCTCCAACTGATAGTAAATTGTCCCTTCCTTTGATCTCAACTGGGTCTCTCACTGAACTGACATGCATGAGTTATTTATAAGAGAATATTTAGTTATTTGGAGAGCAATAGTTACATGCATGCAAGCATTAACTAACTGAACTCACATTCCACAAAATGTTGGAACTAGTTTAACTGGACTTAACTCAGTTAATTGAGCTAACTAATTACAACTCAATATTACAACTCATCCGTATCTCTTTAACTGATGGATAAATTCCTCAATTAATGGGATAACTGTTGCATGTCCCCACATAGACTTCATGTTTGATTTTCTACAACTAATTGACTCAAGATGAATTAATTAATTATTTTACAAACAGCTACTAAGATCAAATTCGAATTTTACTTCTTAATTTTAGTTCAGGGACTAACTAAAATTGGAATCTATACCGAAATGCTATTTATAGCAAGGCTATTTTTAGCATTTCCATTTTTCATTCCTTGTTGCTATGTTCAACACTGGTACCTGAACTTCTATTTATAACAATGCTATTTTAAGCATTTCTTATTGAAATTTTCAACACTCCCTCTCAACAAGAAAGGCATTCAACTTGAACCTGATCCTGAACCTTTGGAATGTTCTGCATGCAACACTTCTCCCAAGTGTTGTTGCTCCAACAACTCTAGAAACAAAAAATCTCCTGACTGACCTCCCTATTGGGCTAGAAACATCCTCTGATGCTGAAGCTTCCTCTACCGCTGACAAGTGCTCCCTCTGTGACCCTTGAGCTGCTGCAACACTCCATGCATATCGCATTGTTGCACACCTCTCTGTGCCATCCTGCACTGGTGCAACACTCCTGTGCCTCTCACGTTGCTGCAGCTTGCTAGCTCTGCACAATTTGGGACTCTTTCACTATAGCTCTCTCTGCCGCTCCATCCACATCTCTCTCTACCCACTCAGCTAGTCCTACTACTCCTCGTCGGGGCTCCCGTAGCAAGCTCTAATCAAAGAGGTTGGGTACCTCAATGATCCTACCCCCATTCCAGCCTTATTGGGACTATCACTCCACATCGCCCCACCTCCTACCTAGAGGTATGGATGCATGTGATCCCTCTGCCCACTTGGATTGAAGTTTCCCCCTAATGGAGGTCTCTACATGAGTATATGTCTCTACTCGATCTCCTCTCGGCTTCTCTAGTTGTGGCTGCTCCACAACCTCCTGAAGCTGCCTCACTAATTGTGGCTCCTCCATAATTGTCTGAGACTTTTTCTGGCATTGCATGTTGAGAGGTAATATACTCTCCCTCTCAACCACCAAGTCTCCAACAGTTGCCTTGCTACTCAAGGCTTTGCATGCATTGTGAACCTCAATAGCATACAGGTTCTTGACTCGTGAACCAATCTGCTTCACCTGTCTCGTGGTGACGTGTCTAAGGAAAAACTTTCCCTTATTGAAGACTACATCATAGCCTTTGTCTTCCAACATTGCCATCAACACTAAATTTTTCCTCAGTCCTGGTACATACTTGACATCGGTCAAGGTAATGCGAGCTCCATGCTCCCTCTGGAAAACAACCGTGCCTACACCTGAGACACTCTACTTTTCATCATTACCCATCTCTATGAGTATCTGGAGATATTTCTCCTCCAAGGTACTGAACAAACTCTTGTCGCTAGTCATGTGGAAAGAAGCTCCACTGTCAAGAAGCCAACCACATCCCACCATGGATGAAACCATGCATGCGAAGAGGGTGAAATCCAACTCGAACTGTGAAGCCAATGCCTCACCTTCAAATCCTTCCTTGGATCCCATCTTGGATTTCTTCAGTGGAAAATTTGTAGAAAAATGGGCCACCTCATGACAACAAAAGCATCACACTTTCGATCTGTCAAACTTCTTCCCACCATGGGAAGAATTGGATTTGGGATGAGAATCCTTCTCCTTCCCTTTCTTTTCTTTACTTGCTAAGGCGCAGTTTTCTTCATCCTCCATGGATGAAGAACCATCTCTGGTGCTACTTCTTATCTCCTCTTACATCAGATCCGACCAAAGTCATTCCCAATCTGGTAGTTTCTATCTTCCATTTACTGAGTCTTGGTAGCTATGCCAGCTCTAAGGAAGACCAAGGAGTGCAAGACTCACCATGTCATCATCGGATGTTGTGATCCCTACACTTCCAAGCTCATCCCTGCAGGTGGTGAGCTTGTTCAGATATGTAGAGATCGTGTCGCCCTTTTCACACTTGATTTTCCGAAGCTTGTCTTTTAGCGCCAGCTTCCTCTGATTGTTGTTGTTCTGATATAGATCTTTCAATGTTTTCCACATCAAAAACGATGTCTCCTTCCCATGGAGACTCGAGACTATGTGGTCTCGAACTCCCTCCAGAAGGATTCTCCTTGCTCTAGCCACACATTTCTTCCATTCCGCCAATTCTGTAGCATCAGTCAGCTTGGGGACTTGTTGATCAATGAAGTCTTTAGATTGTTATCCTCTAATACTGCTTCCATGCGATTCTTCCAGGCTATATAATTTGAGCTGCCATCAAGGCCATACTCGAGTCTTAAACCGTTGAACGCCATTGGTGAAATTGAGATGTGATAAGAACTCGATTTCTATAATCAGGAACCTCAAACTTCAAACTTCTCCCTTCTTGTATACTGTTCTCTCCTTTGATCACCTTTGCTCTGATACCATGTAGAAATTCCAACTGTAGATCACCTGATAATGCAATATACTAAAGCAAAATACTAGATCTACTTCTACAATCAAACTTAGTGGAAGCTTAATCAATTTGAGCTAGAGCAATCAGAACACATATAAAATAGAATGAGAAATCATATCACACATGAACAAAAAAGAATAACCCGGGGAAAGCCTCAGCCTAAAACCCCAATCTCTGTATTATCGTACAAGTGGAAATATATTTAGATTACAAAAAGAATCAGCTCTCAAGCTATCCTGCTCTCTCTGCAATCCAACTTCTGCTCATAGACAGTCAAAGGCTTCTTACAAACCTTCTCCTCTGCCCTCCAAGCCTCCTATTTCCTTGCGCAGTTTTCCTTGGGGTCCGGTGCTGCCACATGTGTGAATTGGCCTATTCACACACTCACTAACCTCTGATCTAACTGCACAATCCTGAAGGAGATAATTCCTTCTGCATGGATGAGTTTCCTATATAGGAAAAATCCTCCAACTAGTAGTACACTGTTTCTTCCTCTGATCTCAACCGGGTCTCTAAATGAACTGACATGCATGAGTTATTTATTAGAGAATATTCAGTTATAGAGAGCAGCAATTACATGCATGCAAGCATTAACTAACTGAACTCACAATTAATTCCACAAACTGTTGGAACTAATCTAATTGGACTTAACTTAGTTAACTGAGCTAACTAATTACAACTTAATATTACAACTCATCCTTATCTCTTTAACTCATGGATAAATTCCTCAATTAATGGGATAACTGTTGCATGTCCCCACATAGAATTCATGTTTGATTTTCTACAACTAATTAACTCAAGATGAATTAATTAATTATTTTACAAATAGATGCTAAGATCAAATTCGAATTTTAATTCTCAAATTTAGTTCAGGGACTTACTAAAATTGGAATCTATCCTGAAATACTATTTATAGCAATGCTATTTTTAGCATTTCCATTTCTCATTCTTTGTTTCTATGTACAAGACTGGTACCTGAACTGCTATTTATAGCAATGCTATTTTTAGCATTTCTTTTTATCATTTTCAACACACCCTCTCAACAAGAAAGGCATTCAACTCGAACCCAATCCTGAACCTTTGGAATGTTTTGCATGCAACACTTCTCCCAAGTGTTGTTGCTCCAACAACTCTTGAAACAAAAAATCTCCCAACTGGCCTCCCTGTTGGGCTAGAAACATCCTCTGATGCTGAAGCTTCCTCTACCACTGACAAGTACTCCCTCTGTGACCTCTGAGCTACTGCAACACTCCAGGAATCTCACATTATTGCACACCTCTCTATGCCATCCTGCACTGGTGCAACACTCCTGTGCCTCTTGCATTGCTGCAGCTAGCTAGCTCTGCACAGTCTTGGGACTCCTGCACTATAGCTCTCTCTGTCGCTCCATCCACATCTGTCTCTACCCACTCAGCCAATCCTGCTACTCCTTGTCGGGGCTCCTGTAGCAAGGTGTAATCAAAGAGGTTGGGTACCTCAATGATCCTGCCCCCACTCCAACCTTCTTGGGACTGTCACTCCACATCGCCCCACCTCCTACCTGGAGTTATGGATGCATGTGATCCCTCTGCCCACTTGGCTCAAAATTTCCCCCTACTGGAGGTCTCTGCATCATTAGATGTCTCTACTCGATCTCCTCTCAGCTTCTCTAGTTGTGGCTGCTCAACAGCCTCCTGAAGCTGCTTCACCAATTGTGGCTCCTTCACAATTGTCTAAGACTTCTTCTGGCGCTGCATGTTGTGAGGTAATGTACTCTCCCTCTCAACCACCAAGTCTCCAACAGTTTCCTTGCTCCTCAAGGCTTTGCATGCATCTTGAACCTCGAGAGCATATAGGTTCTTGACTCGTGAACCGATCTGCTTCACTTGTCTCATGGTGACATGTCTAAGGAAAACCTTTCCCTTACTGAAGACTACATCATAGCCTTTGTTGTCCAGCATTGCGATCGACACCAAATTTTTCCTCAGTCCTGGTACATACATGATAGCGGTCAAGGTAATGCGAGCTCCATGCTCCCTCTAGAAAACAACCATGCCTACACCTGAGACACTATACTTTTCATCATTACCCATCACTATGAGTATCTAGAGATCTTTCTTCTCCAAGGTACTGAACAAAATCTTGTCACCGGTCATGTGGAAGGAAGCTCCACTATCAAGAAACCAACCACATCCCACCATGGATGAAACCATGGATGCGAAGAGGTTGAAATCCAACTCGAACTGTGAGGCCAATGCATCACCTTCAAATCCTTCCTTGGATCCCATCTTGGATTTCTTCAATGGACAATTTGTAGCAAAATGGCCCACCTCATGACAACGAAAGCATCACACTTTCGATTTGTCAAACTTCTTCCCACCATGGGAAGAAGTAGATTTGGGATGAAAATCCTTCTCCTTCCCTTTCTTTGCCTTACTTGTTAAGGTGTAGTGTTGGGTTGTGTTATTCTTTCCACAACTTGCCCACGTAGTTAACCGGGGGGTTAGGAGGGTGGCAGATCCCCCCCTTCATTGCGTTGATTGCATAGCCGGGGGAGTCACAGGGGGTTTGAGGGGTGAACATAACCCCACTCTATGGGGTCCGGGGCAGCACCCCAGAAAATTTTGGTTTTGGAACCTATGTTAGGTTGGCGGACCTACCTATGGTTTTGTGCATGATTTTCGCACATGGTTTTGGACGCGATGGTTTTCGGTCCATGGTATTGGATGCTTCAGAATATATAAATATGTATTGTAACATTGAAAGGAACATAATGAAAAAATCAAGCTGGTAGTCTCGGTTTTGGGATCTAGGGGAAAATCTCTGTGTATATGTGTTTTGTGTGTTATGCTCTCGCATTGTTTATTTTCTGTGTTTTAGAATTCATATGCAGGTAATTTCTGTACGGGGTTAAAACCTACATTTGGTATTAGAGCTATTTTGGCTTTAAGGGAATGCCTTTATTGCTGAGGAGTTTTGCTTGGGCTTGTGGTAGACCTTGTTTAGTGGGAGATCTGTGAGATTGATTCTAGTGGTGAAAGAAGATGGCAAGCAGTGGAAAGATAGAGTTCAAGAAATTTAATGGTCAGAGTTTCGAGTTATGGAAATTCAAGATGGAGGATTTTTTGGTGGATAAATATTAGTGGATCGTGGTAGATCCAGGTACTAAACCAACGGGAGCGTCTGATGAAGAATGGAAGAAGTTGGATCGGAAGGCAAAGAGCAGAATACGTTGTGTGTCTCAGATTCAGTATTGTTGAATGTATCGGGGGAAGCTACGATAAAGGCTTTTTGGGACAAGTTAAGGAGTTTGTACCAATCTAAGTCTCTGGTGAATAAACTATTCCTATAGAAAAAGCTGTATAACCTGAGGATGAAAGATGGAGACACGGTGACAGAGCATCTGAACGCATTTAATACAGTGGTAAGTCAATTATTATCTATTGATATAAAATTTCAGATGAAGATAAGTGCATTATTTTGTTGTGTTCTCTACCAGATTCGTGGGCTAGTCTGGTTATTGCAATAGGTAGCAATGCAACTGCCTTGCAATTTGGTGAAATAGTCTCATCCTTGTTGATGGAGGAAATGAGACGAAAAAATATGGAGAGCCAGAATGGTGATGCCTTGTCTATACGAGGACGGTCCCAGAACAGAAACAAAAATAAGTCATTAAGTGGGAGGTTTAAATCTAGAGGGAGATCTAAATCTCCAGGAAAACTTGTAAAGATGGTGTGCTGGAAATGCAGAAATGAAGGGCACTACTAAAGGGACTGTAAATCTAAAGCTCCTAATAAAGGAAAGGGATCTGATGATACTCCTTCTACAGAGGCGAAAACCACCTCAGATGAAGGTGAGGATATGTACTTGGTTTCTTCAAGTACACATGTAGATCATGAGGCATGGTTGATTGACTCAGGTGCATCCTTTCACTTCACTCCCCATAGAGAGTGGTTATGGGAGTATGAGAAATACGATGGTGGTGATGTATTCTTAGGGGATGATAGGAAGGCTAGAATCGTTGGTCGCCAAAAAGAAAAGTTGAAGTTGAAAGGTGGAAGGGTTAGAACATTTCCGGGTGTTCTACATATTCTTTCATTGGCCAAAAATATGATTTCTGTAAGCAGGCTGGATGATGCAGGAGTAAAAACAGTGTTTGATAAGGATACCTTCAAGATGGTTCTGGGAGCACTGGTATTGATGTGGGGAGTTCAGATTGGAACTCTGTACAAGCTGCAAGGTAGCACTGTTGTTGATGGGTGCAACAGTTCTGTGGTTCCTGAAAGTGGAGCAGAAAATCTAGTGATCTCTGGAGAGAAGACCATGCTATGGCATCAAAGGCTTGGACATATTGGAGAGAAGGGCCTTCGAATACTTCATGGTAAAGGTATGGTAGAAGGTATGAGTAATAGCTTTCTGGATTTTGAATTCTGTGAAAATTGTGTATATGGGAAGAAGAATCAGGTGAGTTTCCCCTCTGGTTGTAAGAGGGCGAAACAAATATTAGAGCTTGTGCACAGTGATGTGTTTGGACCTATGAAGGTTCCATCACTGGGTAAGTCTATGTATTATCTATCATTTATAGATGAATTATCAAGGAATACATGGATATATTTCCTTAAGAAGAAATTTGAAGTCTTTGACAGGTTTAAAGAATTTAAGGCTCTAGTGGAAAACCAGAAAGAGAAGAAGATAAAGGTGTTGAGGACAGATAACGGTGGAGAGTTTTGCAGTAAGGAATTTGAAGAATTGTGTAAGAAGTGTGGTATAACATGGTAGAAGACTACTCCATATACACCTCAACAAAATGGAGTTGTAGAAAGAATGAACAAGACGTTGTTGGAAAGGGAAAGAAGCATGCTCAGTGATGTTGGGTTAGGACAGGAATTCTGGGCAGAGGCAGTGGAGATAGCATGTTACCTGGTCAACAAATCACCTTCATCAGTGTTGGAGGAGAAGACTCCATAAGAAGTATGGACTGATAAGAAACCCTCTCTTTCACATCTGAGGGTATTTGGATGTCATGCATATGTACATGTTCCAAAGGAGAAACAAACCAAGTTGGATAGTAAATCTGAAAAGTTCATCTTTATTGGGTATAAGGATGGTTTAAAGGGTTATAAGCTTTGGAACCCAGTAACAAGGAAGGTTGTGTACAGTCGAGCTGTGGTGTTCAGAGAGGTGAAAGATGTTATTAAACATGAAGACCAACCAAAGGAACCTAAGAAGATATAGTTTGAGCTAAAGGAGGAAGAATCAGACTCCACAGCAAAGGAGGAATCAGAAGATGAAGAGCCACAAACTCCGGGTGTGAGAAGATTAGTTCGAGAAAGAAGGCAGCTAGAAAGGTATAGTCCATCTAATTTCTGTTCAAATTTTGCTTTATCTATTACTGATGATGATCCCAAAACTGTGAAGGAAGCAGTAGATTCAGAGGATGGAAAACTCTTGAAAGAGGCCATGGTTGACGAAATGACATCTTTGCACAAAAATGAGGCTTGGGATCTGGTGGAGTTGTCGACTGGAAGGAAACCCATTGGCAGCAAATGGGTGTTCAAGAAGAAGACAAATGCATAAGGAAAGGTGGAGAAATACAAAGCTCGGTTGGTAGCAAAAGGTTATTGCCAGGTGCCAGGAATTGATTTTGGTGATATTTTTTCTCCTGTTGCCAAGGTAGCTTCTATTAGATTACTTTTATCTGTTGTTGCTGCTTTTGATTTTGAGGTAGAACATATGGATGTGAAGACAACATTTCTTCATGGGGATTTGGAAGAGGAGATCTACATGAAGCAACTTGAAGGCTTTGCAGTGAAGGGTAAGAAAGAACTGCTATGCAAGTTAAAGAAGTCTCTGTATGGGTTAAAATAGTCACCAAGGATGTGGTATCAGAAATTTGATACATTTATACGGGGACTTGGCTTCACCAAAAGCAAAGCAGATCACTATTTGTATTTTAAATTAATTGGTGACAGTGTTATTTATCTGGTCTTGTATGTGGATGATATATTACTGGTTGGAAATGACAAAGAAATTATCCAAGATTTGAAGACCCAATTGTCCTCCAAATTTGAAATGAAAGATCTTGGTGCCGCAAACTATATTTTCGGCATGGAAATTAAAAAAGATCGGGAAAAGAGGAAGCTTTGTTTAAACCAGAAGAAGTATGTCGAGACAATACTGCAGAGGTTTAATATGCATGATAGTAAACCAGTGAAGGTTCCTATTTCTGTAGGTGTAAAGTTTTCTGCTGAACGGTGTCCCAAGACACAAGAAGAGGAAGAGGATATGTCCCGTGTTCCATATGCAAGTGCAGTCGGTAGCTTGATGTATGCGATGGTATGTACTAAACCAGACATTGCACATGCAGTGGGAGTATTGAGCAGGTTTATGTCAAAACCAAGGAAGGAGCACAGGACAACAACATGTTTTCAGGTATTTGCATGGCACTAGTGATTATGGTTTGTGCTACCAAGGAAGACCAGGCTTGGACAAAGTTTTGGATATCCATGGATTTGTTGATGGAGACTGGGCTGGAGATCTGGATCAGAGAAGATCTACAAGTGGGTATGTGTTTAACCTATTTGTAGGTGCAGTTAGTTGGATGAGTAAGAAACAATTTGTAGTGGCACTATCAACTACAGAGGCAGAATACATGACAACCACTCATGCAAGTAAGGAAGCAGTTTGGTTGCAGAGATTGTGTTCAAGTATGGGGTTAGTACAGGGAGCTATAAGGATAGTCTGTGACAACCAAAGTGCAATTTTCTTGGCAAAGAACCCTGCTTACCATTCCAAGACAAAGCACATTGATGTTTAGTATCACTTTCTGAGGGATATGATAGAAGACAAAAAGGTGTTGCTGGTAAAGGTGGACACTTTGAAGAATACTGCAGATCCATTGACAAAATCTGTGAGCTCTGAGAAGTTCTCTTGGTGTAGAAAAACAATGGGCATTGCAGGGCTGTATAAATGACTAAGCTCTCTTGTGCCCCCTGTGGAAAGAAAAAAGAAAGTGGGAGAATGTTGGGTTGTGTTATATTCTTTCCACAACTAGCCCACCTAGTTAACTGGGGGGTTAGGAGGGGGCCAGAGCGCCCCCTTCGTTGCGCCGATTGCATAGTGGGGGGAGTCACAGGGGGTTTGAGGGTGCAGGTAACCCCACTCTATGGGGTCTGGGGTAGCGCCCTGAGAAATTTTGGTTTTGGACCCTATGTTAGGTTGGGTGGACCTACCTATGGTTTTGTGCATGATTTTCGCACATGGTTTTAGACGCGATGGTTTTCGGTCCATGGTTTTGGATGCGATGGTTTTTGGTCCATGGTATTGGATGCTTCAGCATGTATAAATATGTATTGTAACATTGAAAGGAACATAATGGAAAAATCAAGCTGGTAGTCCCGATTTTGGGATCTAGGGAAAAATCTCTATGTATATGTGTTTTGTGTGTTATGCTCTCGCATTGTTTATTTTTTGTGTTTTAGAATCATATGCAGGTAATTTCTGTACAGGGTTAAAACCTACACACAGTTTTCTTCATCCTATATGGATAAAGAACCAACTCTGGTGCTTCTTCTTTTCTCCTCCTGCATCAGATCCAACCAAAGTCGTTCCCAATCTGGAAGTTTCTCTCTTCCATTTACTGAGTCTTGGTAGCTATGCCAGCTCTTAGGAAGACCGAGAAGTGTAAGACTCACCATGTCATCATCGGTTGTCGTGATCCCTACACTTCCAAGCTCATCCCTATAGGTGGTGAGCTTGTTCAGATATGTAGAAATCATGTTGCCCTTTTCACACTTGATTTTCCAAAGCTTGTCTTTCAGCGCCAGCTTCCTCTAATCATTGCTATTCTGATATAGATCTTTCAATGTTTTCCACATCGAAAACGGTGTCTCCTTCCCATGGAGACTTGAGACTATGTGGTCTCGAATTCCCTCCAGAAGGATTCTCCTTGCTCTAGCCACACATTTCTTCCATTCCACGAATTCTGTAGCATCAGTCGGCTTGGGGACTTCTTGATCAATGAAGTCCTTTAGACCGTCATCCTCTAATACTGCTTCCATGCGATCCTTCAAGGCTATATAATTTGAGCTGCCATCAAGGGTATACTCGAGTCTTAAACCATTAAACGCCATTAGTGAAATTGAGATGTGATAAGAACTCGATTTCTATAATCAAGAACCTCAAACTTCGAATATCCCGGGGAAAGCCTCAGCCTAAAACCCTAATCTCTATATTATCATACAAGTGGAAATATATTCAGATTACAAAAAAAATAAGCTCTCAAGCTATCCTGCTCTCTCTGCAATCCAACTGCTGCTCATAGACAATGAAAGGCTTCTCAAAAACCTTCTCCTCTGCCCTCCAAGCCTCCTATTTCCTTGCACAGTTTTCCTTGGGGTCCAGTGCTGCCACCTGTGTGAATTGGCCTCTTCACACACTCACTAACCTCTGATCTAACTGCACAATCCTGAAGGAGATAATTCCTTCTGCATGGATGAGTTTCCTATATAGGAAAAATCCTCCAAATGATAGTGCACTGTCCCTTCCTTTGATCTCAATTGGGCCTCTGACTGAACTGACATGCATGAGTTATTTATGAGAGAATATTCAGTTATCTGGAGAGCAACAGTTACATGCATGGAAGCATTAACTAACTAAACTCACAATTAATTCCACAAACTGTTGGAATTAATCTAACTGGACTTAACTCAGTTAATTGAGCTAACTAATTGCAACTCATCCTTATCTATTTAACTGATGGATAAATTCCTCAATTAATGGGATAACTGTTGCATGTCCCCACATAGACTTCATGTTTGATTTTCTACAACTAATTAACTCAAGATGAATTAATTAATTATTTTACAAACAACTGTTAAGATCAAATTCGAATTTTACTTTTCAATTTTAGTTTAGGGACTAACTAAAATTGAATCTATCCCAAAATACTATATATAGCAATGTTATTTTTAGCATTTCCATTTTTCATTTTTTGTTGCTATGTTGAATTTCTATTTATAGTAATGCTATTTTTATCATTTCTTGTTGCCATTTTCAACATAAATCACACTACACAACCTACAAAGGAGGGTTTTACCTGCACCAAATCCAGGAATTCCACTATACCATCTTCAAACAACTACATAACTCTTATTTAAAATCAAATATCTTCTCAAATGTATAATCCCTATGCATGAATGTGACACCATGCAATCAATTCATGTTGTTTGACAATGTAGAGATATGCATCATCCCCATGGTTCTCCCTGTATTTATGCCTAATAAAATTATATATATATATATATATTCCCTTGATGATTTGTCTTGAAATTTGTGAGATTAGAATTGTGTTTGTAGATTAAAATAAAAACTTTTATGAATTCATGTTAGTATATTAATTAAGAATAAGAGAAATTTACATTTACACTTTTAATTTCCCATCATTCATATATCTACATTGTTTATTTTTTTATTTAAATTTTCACATTAAAAGAAAAACAAAGTTCCCAATTATAAAAGATTATGTAGCAACAACAATATCAAAATTTATCTTTCACTCAAATTAGCTTGCATTACATCACATAACCTATCACATCTATATTCATCTATAATCTTCTTCCATATATTACCCACTCACAGCGTTTCATTTAGAAAATTGGTTCCACCCCCCTCTCTATTTGTTTTTCATGATTAACGGACATGCCATTAAGAACCTTAAAATGTGTTTGGAGTATTGAAAGTTGGAGCGTTATCAACTACATGGGTTGCATGTATCATTAAGGCTCATTAATGGATTTTGTTCATTTTCCAACGTGGAAAAATGATAAGCGAATCACTTAAATAAAAATATAAAGTTGAAAGTTCGATATAAGTGGTTGGAGGTCCAGCGTGGCAAAATGATAAGCGAATCTCTTGAATAAAAAAAATAAATAAAAAGTTGAAAGTTCGATATAAGTAGCTGGAACCATCAGTAAGAACGAAAGATTAAAATATTTCAAGTCGAGAAGACGTGAACAATCAAGATTTACTCGTTGGATTCTTATCTCTCGGGCGGCCATGCCTCTCGAAATTTCGGTGTAAATTTTTTTTTCATAGAAAAACAACGTCAACATGGTTAGTGGCAACGAAGTTACATGGATTAGGACATTTTAGTGTTTATAATAAAGTTTTTATATTTCCATATATGTTTAATAATTTTTTATTATTTTGTTAAATTATATATATATATAGTATTGAATTGACATGTAGTGTTATTTATCACATGTTGTTTGTTATGTCACTGCTTGTGCAGTGACATATATAATCGATGGAGTTTGATTACTATGCATGTGCTATATAAAATTTTGACATTTGGTATAGTTAACATTGAGTTTTTAATGTAATTTTATCTCTGACTACTGATTTCGAGGGTGAATATCAACGAACAAATAAATCATATGCCAAAAATATTTGATGGGGACTGAAAATTTATGAATGGATGAGACTTAAATCCTCCGGCTGCATACTATTCGTTTTGTCGGTTAATAAGGCTATCGTCAGTTGTTCTGTGTACAAGATCTGCATGTACGAGAGATCTGACATTTCGATGACTTTCTTTCGTTGGATCCACGTAGGTGTTTCAAATCCATTTGTCATTATCTTATGCATACATAACCACTAAACTGAACACAAGGCCATGCTTACTTGCTCTGTAAGTCTCGGACTGAAGCCAACCCTTGGCACCTTCCCTCTCATGCGTCTGGTCACATTCTATGGGATCAAAGGGTTTAAGCACTTTAAATTCTTCACCACTTTCAACAACACAATTTCAATTCCTTTTCACAACAAATAGCTCCATAGATGTTATTTCTTGTACTGGGGAAATTACAGTGCATGTCGTGAAAAGTTGCGGGCCGACTGTGTCATATTTTCACCTTTGTTCTTGGCCATAGACGAGGTCGACTGGACCGACTCCGCAGGAGAGAAAAAATTATTGTTATTAGTGCAATTAAGTATGCCAACCTTCACAACACGATGTAAAGGTTAACATTTCACATAATATTGACATCAACATAATGTTGAACAATCATTGTTAAAATCAAAGTGCGGAAATATTGTGATTGTTGTGTGATATAATATTAGAAAAGTCTTGCGTGTTTATAAAAATTTGAAGTACAACTCTGATAAGAATTAATAACCGTTTTATGAATGCACGTTTGGCTATAACATTTTGTCCGTTCCTCGTAGACATGACACATACTTTTGAGCAGAGCATTTCATGAGGGGTTCATAGTATGATGGACTTTGATTTGGAGCATGGAAAAGTTTGAGGTCAAGCAACCTACCAGGCTACAAATGTCCTCCATATAAGTTTTGCAAAAGTATGCTTCTCCCTGTTCCTAAGGGTATACGTTACAAAATAGTTTTGTTCTTGTTCATAAAAATAATTGTTTTCATACCTACTATAAAAATTAATGTTCTCCCTGTTCCTAAGGGTATGTGTAACAAAATATTTTGGTCCTTGTTAACAAAAGTAATGTTTAATTACTTGATATGAACAACAAAACGAAAATATGTTTGATGGTTCAAAACTAACCCCACCCAAAATATACCTCAAACATTCATTTTATTTCGACCAAAATGTCCAAATAATAAAAGACACGCAAGGATATTGGAATCCTTTACTTAAATGAAAACAGGTAAAAGGATTTTGCAAATGTACAATCATCATTTAGTGTAATTTCATTGCAGTCGATGGACTATTTTAGAAATTGGGCTGGCAAAATGTATACATCAAACTTGCTCAAACTTGATTCTTGAGTGTAGCTAGATTACAAATTCAAAATATTACAAAATTCTCACCAAGGAAAACACAATCCATCATATTTCTTCAAATGACAAATCTTCAAATATATGAATCATGAATTAAACATGAGCCTTGAAGGTAACTCAATTGTAGATTCAGAATATTCCTAAAATATGGCTGATATGGCTATAAGATGAACTACGTGAGCGCAAGCCGAATTTGTGGGAAATTAAATTCTTATCCTAAGGCTGAATGTGTTGAATGAGGGTCCAACTTAAATTAGTTAGGGATAGGTCTAGTTTGCATGGAAAATGTCCAAGTGGAGGGTTGGAATCATAAATTCATTAAAAATTGTTTAAGAAGTAAGTTTGACCTCCAACTTGTAGTCGCCCTCTAGAGGAGTCAAGTGCGAGTAGATAAGGAAAGGAGGACCAAGGCATGGTCCGGGCTACCTTATTGGGTTGTATTTTTATTGTACTTAAAACTTCCCTAAATGTAACATGATTTCAATTATATCTACACAGGTTTTTTGTTTTTTGTTGTTGTTGTTTTTTTTTTTTTTTTTTAATTTTAATTTATGAAAATTAAAAAGAAAAAAATTATTACAATGTAGGTCTGTATTTTAAAAAATTTGCTATAATCATGAGTTCTATATACTAATCCCAATGAGTTTTATTGCACATGTTAAATTGAAACATAATATATGCTCAGTCCCATTAAATGATGGGCTTCTCTGGTCTTTAAGCGTCCAATCCCATTTTAACATTCAAATCACATACATCTTTTGATTTTTTCTAAAATGAAAAAAAATGGCAATAATTATAAATTGAAAAGTGAAGGCATAAACGAGCAAAAATTCCATGATCACAAGATGAAATGTGGCGTAATTGATAAGGTTTCAAAACCCAAGAAGAGATGGATAAAGAGAATTTGTGATTAATGAACTTAATTGTGTAGGTGAAGTTTTTAAATTCCTGGTAAGCATAATAAAAATGAAATAGAAATGGATAGTGAGTAAAAATAAAATTGTTTAGATCAATGCACATGGATATGCTAATAGGCAAGACATTCAACAAATTAGAAAATACACCTAGATATGCCAGTAAGAAAGGCATCTAACAAATATAAATGTATGAATTTCATTGCAATGGATGTAAGGCTTATTATATGGTTAAATAATGAAACAAACATGTCATTTGGCTGACATCTAAATCCATCATATTCCTTCAAATGATGCATCTTCAAATGTATGCATCATGGATTAAAAATAAACCTTGAAGGTAACTCAATTGCAGATTCAGAATATTCTTGAAATCTCACTGACATGGCTAAGATGAACTACATGAGCGCGAACCGTCTTTGTGGGAAGTTAAATCCTTAACATAACGTTGAATGTATTGAATGAGGGTCCATCTTGAATCAGTCAGGGCTTGGTCTAGTTGGCATGGAAAGTTTTCAGGTGGATTCAGCGTAGTCGGAAGTGTTGAAGTCATAAATTCATTAAGAAATTCTTCAAGAAGCAAGTCCGACCTCCAACTTCTAATCGACCTTTGGAGGTGTCGGGTGCGAGCATATAGGCAAAGGAGGACCAAGGCCCCACCTTGAACTTATGTCGGGCCCGACCTCCTGACTACTCCATTGGGCTATATCTTTATTATATTTAAATTTCCCTAAATGTAACGTAATTTCAATTTTATTTACAGGAAGGAAAAATAATTCCTCTTCATTTATGAAAAATTAAAGAAAAAATTTATTAAAATTTTAGGTATGCATTTAAAATTTATAAGCTATAATATGTTTTTTGTTTCCCATGGAAAAATCGTAATTTAATTCATATTGAGTAAAATTACATGTTGTAGACGCTGAAAAAAACATATGCTTTATGAAAACTTGTCCTAATGGAAACGTGATCTAAAATAATTTACTGTCTATCTATGCTTTCCTACCTTTCCTTTTTTCCACTTTCCGACAGGCTTGATTGTTGGGTGTGTCTATTACAATAGACATTTGTGCTTCATTTGTGGCAACCGGGATTTCTTTTTCAGAATCTGAGCTTTTTGTAGAGTGTGCTCGCTTGCTGCCTCAATTTCTTGCACTGGGGTGTGTTTCTCACTTTGTTGTTGTGGATTGGTTGTCTTTAGAACTACTGCAGATTCAATCTGATTTTCATCATTTTGTGGGTTGTGTGGAATGCTTTTTTCGCGGAGTTCTGAATTATTTCCTGGATATTCTACTTCTTGAAATATGTTGGTGGTTTCTGTGTTTTCTTCCTCTTCTATGTCATCTGTCCATGTGGCTAAAAATTGCCATCCTTTTAGCTTTGGTGGCTGTCTTCTTTTCCTTTCTTTTTTGTTTTGTGGGCACGCACTTTGTAGATGACCACTTTGACGACATATGCGGCATCTGAAGGCAGCGTTTTCATAATCAAGTGGCTGGGCCCATTGCTTTTCGTTGTGGAGTTAGAGGATGTGATATGGTAATCCTTGATTGAGATCAACCTCCACACAGATCCTGGCAAATGTATAGATATCCTTGGAAAGGCGCTCACTGTCTACTTTTAAGAATTTCCCCAAAGCATTGCCAATGCATTCTAATACTTTGAAGTGCCAAAAGTGCAGAGGTAGGTTATATAACTTTACTCACACGGGCATTTTGGAAACCACAATGGTGTTTGGGTAAAATTATGGAACCACGATGCCATAAAAAGGCTAGCATTACCCCAGAACCATGGTCCCTCGTTCAATGCATATTCCTTGTCATTTACTGTGTCGAATTTGTCAATAAAAAATCCTTTTGAACAGAGGTGGATATCGCAGCTTTCTATCCATATGGAGTAAATCCATTGACGAAGGGCTTCCATTTTGGGCCAAAAACCATTAAACCTGGATATCATTGCTTTAGATAAATAATCAACCTGTATTTCATTTACCTCGGGTACAACAATTGTTAATGCAGGATTCTGAGTTGTCTGCTCGACGATGTAGGCAGCAGGGCTTGTAGTTTGATGTTTTGTTTGCACTTGAGGTTCCATCTTCCTTTTTACTACATCTTTGAAGGAAACAAGTCCTTTTGAGCTTGTGCCTGGGCAGCCGCCGCGAAGTCTTTTTCTAAGGAAGATGGTTGAGTCGTTGCCTATGTCGTATTCTTTTATTTTGCGCTCCTCCCACAATACTTTTCCTGTGTAGATCAGGAGTTGTTTGCAAGGTGGGATACCTATCTTGTCTTGTATCCTTTTGTTTGAGTGTTTTTATCTCCTCCCATCTCCCTATCTTGATGCATACTGTGTTCCCTTCCATAGATCTGATAAAGAGGGTACTCTGTTTACCTTCGAGCATTTCGAGAGCAGATGTTTCAGGATCCAATGTTGGGGTGTTTACCTGTTCCTGCACAATTTTCGCAACTCTCTGTTGATCTGGGTTGTTTCATTTATGGGCCAGCATTAGTCGCCAATGATCGCCACGTATTGATCCAAGGTAATCCTTACCTTTCGGGCCTTCCACTGCGCTTTGGTCCTGAGATTCAGGGCAGAGAGGTATCTTGACAGATGTGTGTCCCCAGATCTGATCTACGATTTGGGTCTGTGATCCTGGGTGGAGAAGAGACTTTATGTGAGCAGGCCTCCAGATCTAGGCTTGGTGTGGGCTGTTTTGTTTGTTGAGTGCCAGATCTGTTAGATCAGTGGCAGATCTGAGGTTAATACACCCTTTCATGGTGAGGGAGATCGACCCGGATCCATGCATGGTAGAAATTCCTTGTTGAGAGGAGTGAAACCATTTCGGAACCCATGCAGTTTCAGGAAGCACCTGATCTAGGGTATGGTATTGGATCTCCTAGAAATTGTTTAGCTCCAGCGCCCTAATGTCGCTCACATAATAGTCTCTGCCCTTAAGGGCTACATCAGTTTTCTCTGCGCCATCGGTTGCGTGGTCATCCTTAGATGTGATCTGGTTGTGTGCAGTGCCCGATCCAGATTCGGGCGTGTCCTCCAACATGGGTGGGGTAGCTTGGGACCGAAACTAGCAGGGTGGGGAGACTAAATCCTCTCTGAATCTGATGGCAAGATAGGCTGCAGAATAGAAGATGGGCTCTAGTGGCTCTTTTAGCAGATTTTGGTGTGGGGGCGTTTCGACCCAGTGCTGCAGTGGCTGCATTTGCCAATGCCATTGTTCCCTCTTCAACGATCTCAGAAATACTTCTCCGCCTCCTAGATACGAAATGCCATACCAGTACAACGTATCCTGAGACAGGATTATGAATAAAGTGCATGGAAGGCAAGACTGCCAGATCTAGCACTATGGATGCTAGATCCAACATTCTGAGAGCCGAAAATCCCTTGATCTTGGGGCTGATACGATGCAAAAACAATGGCTACAGAAACCCTTACCATCTCTTTCGTGTGCGCACCATTTTTCGCATGCCTTTTGCTTGTCAAGCTGCTCAGGTGGCCATCTCTGCATCCCATCGCCACCTCTCGAGATGTTGTTCCGCAGTCTGCCTGCCTCATAGGGTCCTTTATGCTCATGGGTATGGATAGATCTATAGATCGCCAGAGGATTCGGGCCATGGGCCGCTCTGCAAGGGGCTCAAGCGTCATGCGGCCATTGAATCTGCTTTTGCTTAATGGTTCCCTTCCCTTGTGACCTGTGAGCAGGCCTGTTTACACACAGGTGATCCTCGGTGCTACCATCGCAATCCTTCAGGGATCAAAACTCTTCAGAAGGCTCCTAGTTCTTATTTCAGGTTTTAAAAAATTATTTTAAATAATAATTAAGCTATAATATGTTATTATAACGTAGTTGTGTATTTTATTTTACTTCTAAATTTTACAATAAAAATATTATAACTTTGTGTTTTACAAAATTTGATATAATCTTCCAGTTCTGTGTACTAATCCCAATCAGTTTTACTATACATGCTAAATTGAAACATAATATATGCTCAGGGCCATTAAATGATGGCTTCTCCAACATTTAAGCATCTAATCCCATTTTAACATTCAAATCGCTTGCATAATTAACGAATCTGAATAAGTTTTTTAATGATGGCTTCTTGAGTATTTAAGCTTCCAATCCCATTTTAACATTCAAATTGCGTGCATAATTAATGAATCTGAATAAGTTTCATAAATGTGCAAGGAAAAGAATTTGAAGACGGGCATTAATTTATGATAATATTATATTTTTAAAATTTTCAAAAATGGAAAAACTGGAAATAATTAGAAAATGAAAAGTGCAGGCATAAACGAGCACAAATGGCATGATCACAAGATAAAATCTGGATCAATTGATAAGGTTTCAAAACCCAAGAAGAGACGGATAAAGAGAATTTGTGATTATTGAAAATAATTGTGTAAGTGAAGTTTTTAAATTCCTGGTAAGCACAATACAAAAGAAACGAAAATGGATGGTGAATAAAAAAAAAATTGTGTAGATCAATACACATTGATATGCCAATAGGAAAGGAATTCAACAAATTATAAAATACACTTGGATATGCCAGTAGCAAGGCATTCAACAAATTTAGATATATGAATTTTATTATAATGTGCGCAAGGCTTATTATATGGTGAAATAATGAAACAAACATGTCATTTAACTGACATCAGGATCCATCATATTTCTTCAAATGATGCATCTTCAAATGTATGCATCATGCATTAAACACAAGCCTTGAAGGTAACTTAATTGCAGATTCAGAATATTCCTGAAATCTTAGTGACATGGCCAAGATGAAATACATGAGCGCTTGATGACTTTGTAGGAAATTAAATCCTTAGCATAACACTGAATGTATTGAATGAGTGTCCAACTTAAATCAAGTAGGACTAGGTCCCATTTGCCTGGAAAGTGTCTAGGTGGATTCAGTGTAGTCATTAGTGTTGGAGTGAGAAATTCATTAACAAATCATTCAAGAGGCAAGTTTGACCTCCAATTTCTAATATCCCTTGAAAGGAGTTCAGTGTGACCAGATAAGAAAAGAAGGATCAAGGCCCGACCTCGACCTCAATTTGGGCCCAACCTCCCGACTACTCCATTAGGCTATATATTTATTATATTGAAATTTCTCTAAATGTAATATGATTTCAATCATATTTATATGAAAGCAAATTTCTTCCTCTTTATTTATGAAAATTTTAAAAAAAAAATTATTAAAATTTTACGTCTGTATTTAAAAGTTATAAGCTATAACAATTTATTATAGCGTAATTTTGTGTTTTATTTTAGTTCTAAATTTCTCAAAATTTTATTATAACTTTAGTTCTTTGTTTTACAAAATTTGCCATAATCACGAGTTTTGTACTAATCCCAATCAATTTTACTATACATATTAAATTGAAACATAATATATGCTCATTCCCATTAAATGATGAGCTTCTCCAGTCTTTGAGCATCCAATCCCATTTTAACATTCAATCACGTGCATAATTAACAAGTCTTTGAGCATCCAATCCCATTTTAACATTCCAATCCCGTGCATAATTAACGAATGTAAATATGTTACATAAATGTGTGAGGAAAAGAATATGAAGATGTGCATTTTTTTTTTCTAAATTAAGCTAAATTCTATTATTGAAAAAATATATTACACTGAGGCTTTAGCCTGTGCATGTCCATGCCTGAGTCTGGGGAAAAAACATCAAAACAGAGTTTGGACTGCCCATGATGGGAAACTAGTCCGAATCAAAAATAAGATTGCCAGTATTATCTTGCTAGCCACGCAGGGAAACCAACAATTACATATAGTTTTTAATCAGTTTTTCAGAGAAAAACAAAAAATCTACCAAATAACCAAATAACAGCAAGTTTTCCTGAAAGCCCCGTAATAGAAACCAGAAAGCATAATTCCCATAACCTGAGAATAGTAGACTCGTGGCAGGTTGTGTGGCCGACAGGTGCGTTGCGGAGACGACGGGTGTTCCTCAACAACGAAGCACCTGTAATCCTCCATATTGTCATCTACCTTCTTCGAATCCTTCGTGTCGTATGCCTACTTCGCCAGTTGTTCCTCCACGATAAAACAATGGTAAGGATCCATGTCTTCATCGTCATGCTGATCCTGGTCCGTCTCCTTCCCAGTTTGCTTCATCTCTTCACAGTGAGTGCTCTTCTTGACCATGGCTGGCTTCGCTCTGGTGTGGCAACCACCGTCTGTGGCTTGCTCCTCCTCGTGGAATGTGATGGAGTGTGAGATCCCTGCAACTCTGGCAAGCGTCGTTCTGGAGTGGCGTCCACCATTTGTAGCTTGCTCCTCCTCATGAAAGGTAATGGAGATGGTGGCGGTAATAATGGGCTTGTTCAGGGAGCAGTGGTAGAGGAATTGGGCTGAGAGGAGGGGCAGCTATGGATTGGAGGGAATTCCGCTGGGTGGCAAAGCAGGGGGCATCAGATGGAGGCGGAGAGGTCATGAGTGGCCTCTGCCACTACGAGTGTTTGGGTAGTGACCTGTAGTCAGATGAGCCGAAGAGGAGGTGGTTTCAGAGGCCGAAGAAGGAGGGGGATGAGTCAATCTTCCTCTGCTGCCACCTCTGTGACTACGCATTCTATGGCATGTTCTCGGCATGTTGAGTCTTGACACCATGAGTATGAGAATTTCTGCCAGGATAAGGCTCAAAGTGATGAGAAGGCTCAACAAGTTCAGCGGTCAGTTTAGAGGAGGGATTCGCTGCAGAGGCCGAGTGGAAGATGAAATTGTAGACCAGGCTTTGAGTAAAGTGGATTCCCAGGCCTAGATCAGTGCAACAAAGGATGTTGCAGCGCCTCCCTGTAGCAGTGTGAGAGCTAGGTGCTGCAGCTGCCTGAGGGCATAAACATTGTAGAGGCAGGGGATAAGAGATAGGGGTGGTGGAGTTAATATCCCCAGAGGTCATCATTGCGTGGAGCCGAGGCGGGTAGTTGCAGGCTGGTTGAGGATGGCGCCAGCTTAAATGCCATTTAAGGCCAGCGTTAATATAGTTTATAGACTGATGTGCAGGATTACGGAGGGCCATGTGGCATGGCCACTTGCCATCCCGTTCTGCCGCCACCTTAATATCTTTGATGTGCACCCGCATCCGGGAGTTGAGCTTCCTTGTGCACCAGGTCAGTGCATGCTTGTAATTGAGTTTGGTCATTTAAGATATTGATGGTTCCTGATTGGAGTACCTGATCATGTTCAACTCCTATGTTTGCCAAAAGATCGGCCACCTTGTTGTTCTCTCTCTTGACGTGAATGAAGGTGGTGGCTCTTCTATTTTTCATCCATTGCTCTATTAGTTCGAGCCGAGCCGCTAGTCTCCAACTGGTAGCGACTCTCAAAGCCGGGGTTCCCATTTGTATTTGGGTAACCATGTGTATAAGGATTTGGGAGTCCCCTTCTATTATAATAGGATGAAAGTTATGTTGATACGCTAGATTCATACCTTGCCATAATCCTTCCAGTTCTGCTGAATTATTCGTGTCCCATCCAATTGAACCAAAATATACTAGTAGATGTTGGCCTTCTTGATCTCTGAATATTCCGCCATGTCCTGCTTTTCCTAGGTTTCCTTTTGAGGCCCCATCAAAGTTTAGTTTGATCACATTTGTTGGAGGGTGATTCCAATGTGAGGGCTGCTTGTTGATAATGGTTGCTTTGTTGTGATCATTTTGAACCTGTTGGATTCTTAATTGCCAGTTGTCCCATGTACTCTGTTCCTATGCCTGAGTGGGGAAGTCCTCTGCATTCCACTGTTGGAGTGCCAGGATTTCTTGAATGTTCTGACATAAATTGTTCCAAATGATCTCCAATGGAGTGGTTTGATTTTTGAAAATTCTTTTGTTTCTTTCCTTCCAAATTGTCCAGAAAAGGAAGCCCGAGAGGATTGTCCATAGAGCGTTTAAAAGCTTGCTATTATAGGGAGCAGGGGCCCAATTGTGAATGGTGCTTTTGATATCCCCTGAGATTTTGCAAGGTCGCTGACACCTAAAGATGAGTTTTTCCCATAATTGGTTGGCCATGTGGTAAGAATCCATGAGATGCTAAATAGTTTCTCCTTGTTTCTTGCAGTTAGGACAATATGAGGGTCCCTGGAATCCTCTTTTAATTAGATTGTCCCAAGTGAGAATTCTCTGATGATAAAGTAGCCAAGTGAAGGTAGAGACTTTGGGCCATATTCCAGTAGTCCAGAGACAAGTCCAAGCAGGATCTACTGGTTCCTGTGTTTGGAGCATCAGCTTATATGCTTCTTTTGTTGTATAAATTCCCCTTGGAGTGTAACCCCATCTCAAAACATCTTTTTCATTTGTACATCTGATTTTCCTGCTGGTGAGTTCCTTGTGTAAATCTTTATAGTAGTCTTCAGTTTCATGATGTATTATCTGTTCAGTTGGTTTCCATTGCCTGAAGCCTTGATTGAAATCTTGAGTCCAGTGCTGTGAGACATGGTCAGTTTGGTTGATGTTATTGCCATCAAGATTTGGAAGAGGAAGGACTTCTAAAATTTTTGGTTGCTGTTGCCAAGAATCCACCCAAAAATGCGCAGTTCGGCCATCGCGTATCTCCCAGAAGCTATGCTATTGTATTAACTCTTTATGATGTTTTGTTGCATTCCATATTAGAGATCCTGTGTCTGTAGTGGTGATTCTGATTAGTTCTTCCTGCGGACAATTATTCGCATATTTTGCTATCCATAGTTGGGCCCATGGCTTATGTGGGCTTGATACCCACTGCCACCATATTCGTGCTCCCATCAAAGTATTACTGTGTTGAGGGTCTCGCAGTCCTAGACCCCCTTGCTTTTTTGGTGTGCATACTGTTGCCCACTTTACTAGTGCCCATTTGCGGTTTTCCCTGTGGAGTCCCATAAAAAATTGCGTTGCAAATCTTTGATCTTTTTGAGTGCCCATTTTGGCGCTGCAAGAACTGAGAAGAGATAGAGAGGCATAGATTGTAAAACCGCCTTTATCAGAATAAGCCCGCTTGCCATGTTGAGAGTTCTGTAGGTCCAAGATGATAAGCGACTTTCAATTTTCTCATTGAGTTGGTTCTAGGAGGCATGCCTTAAGGCCAAATATATCAGTGGAGCACCCAAGTATTTAGATGGAAGTTAGCTTGCAAGAAGCCTATGATTCTAGCAATTATTCTTTGGGTGGCAGGAGGAGTATGGAAAAAAAATATTTGAGATTTAGCAGTATTAATGGTGGTTCCTAAGGCCATGGAGAAGGTGTCTAGCAGAGCTTCGAAAGCATGGGCTTCACGAACAGAGGGATGTCTGAACAACATATTGACATCCACAAATTGTTGATGAGTGATGGCAGAGGTTCCATGCGCAGAGATGCCTCTAAGGTCGTGGGAGTGAACAACATTCTTTATAAGGTGACCCAAACCTTCTACCATAAGAATAAAAAGCAAGGGGGATAAAGGGTCACCTTGACGAATTCCTCGGGATGGGAAGTAGGGTTTGGAGGGGACTCCATGAACTAAGATAAAGTAGAAAGGGGATGATATGAGATTCATAACCCATCTGACCCAGGTCAGGCTAAAGCCGAAGGCAGTAAGCAATTATTTTATATAAGTCCAACTTAATTTGTCGAAAGCTTTAGAAAGATCGATTTTAAGAAGCACACCTACTTGTTTGTTGCTCTTTAAGGAATGAATAATTTCATGAGTCAAGATGATGCCATCCAAGATTTGACGACCTTCAACATAGCCTGATTGTTCTGGCGAAATGAGGAGAGGGAGTAGCAGTTTGAGGCAGTTGGCAATGACTTTTGAAATGATTTTGTATATGACATTGCACAGAGCGATGGGCGTGAACTTCTCTGGAGTACTCAGATGATCTTCTTTGGGGATGAGAGCTATGAATGTTGCATTGAGAGAAGGAAGTAGCCAATGCATAGATCTTGATTCTTCTACCACCTTCCATACTTCCTCTTTGATTAGATCCCAAAAGTGATGGTAGAAGTTAGAGGTGAAGCCATCAGGTCCAGGAGCCTTCCCATCTTTCAGTTGAGCTGAAGCTGATTCTACTTCCATCATAGTTACCGGTCGCAGTAAGAGCTGATTGTGCTCTTCTGTTATAATTCTTGGAATATGCTGGAGTATTTCGTTTATAGTAGGCTGTCTACCTGTAGGCGGCTCTTGATGTACCGTTTTGAAGTGATTAGTGAGCTCTCTCTCAATGTCTTCATGTTTCTCCATTCGTTCTCCCTGTGGATTTTGAAGATGCGCAATGGTATTATTCATTCTTCTTTGGATAGTTGTGCGGTGAAAGAATTTGGTGTTTCTTTCCCCTTCTTTTAGCCATCTGATTCTTGATTTTTGTTTCCAGAGCATTTCCTCTTGTTTCCTTCTTTCTTCTAGTTGCGTGAGAAGAGCTTGTTCTTGACTTACTAATGCCTCGGTTCTGCCGCCTGTAATGATCTTCTGCTGTAGCTCTGTCATACTTTGCTCGAGCATTTTTTGACCTTGAAATATATTGCCGAAGGTGGTATGATTCCAGTGCTTGATTTTCTTTTTGATATGCTTCAGCCTCTGTTGGAATTTATACATAGTTGAACCTCCAGAGGGAGTAAAGTTATCCCAAGCAGATTTGACTGTATTTTTGAAATCAGGGTGGGTGAGCCAAAAAGTTTCAAATCTGAATGGTTTCCTGTTTGAGTTTCCAGGTCTCGTCCATTGAAGGGAAATGGGCCAGTGATCTGAGCCTGCGATGGGTAGTATTGAGGCAGTGATGTCACCTCCCAAATGTACTGAGTTATCTGAGATGAGGAATCTGTCCAGCTTAGAGGTGATTTGTTGAGAGCCTAACCTTTTATTGTTCCATGTGAAAAGACCATTATCAAATGGTAAATCAATTAGCCAGTTATTTTGTATGTATTCTTTGAAGTCGCTGCTTTCAGTATCTAATTTCCTTCTGCCTCCTTTTTTTTCCTCTGTCTGAGTGATCATATTGAAGTCACCTCATGTGATCTAGAGTGGATGGTTTCTTGTGGAGTTGCGAGTTTCCAACGATTTTAGCAACGCATTCTTTTGCATAGAATCTTGATGGAAGTATAAATTTGTAAAATGACCATGCGTATTGGTTCCTATGACGTGAAAAGTGGCCTGGATGAGATGATGAGAGGCATGAAAGTCTGTGAGGGAGATGTTTTGCGTATTCCAGGCTATAGAAATCCCTCCCGAAGCTCTAGTTGCATCTACCGTGACAGTTTGGCATCCCGACTAGGCTCTGGATAAAATAGAATCTAATGTACTAGTGTTACATTTTGTTTCTTGCATGAAGAGAATATGAGGTTTTTCATGCTGTATCATGTTTTTTATCATCTTGTATTTCCTGGGACTGTTGAGTCCTCGTACATTCCATGAGATGAGCTTCATGGTTGACCAGTTGGTAAGGATCTATAGTATTTAGTCAGCTTGGAGCACCTACCGGACTCCACTAGCATTTCCCTAATGAGGATGGTGCGTTGTAAGTCTGTCTTTCTTCCCCTTTTCTTTCCATATTTGGTGATGTGTTTCCCATCCCAACTGCTTCCTTGTTGTATGCCTAGGGTTCTGTGCTGGTGCACCCTTGAGAGTACCACTTCCAGATTTTCGAGCTGCCTGTCCGGTATTTTGTCGAACTCTTTCTTTTTGCAAGCTTGTTCTAGACTGAAGATGTCTAGGTCTCCTAGATCAAAGCTCTCAGGTTCTTCTTCCATGTGACTGTGTTGACTACTCTCAGCCATTTGGTGGTTTGTTTTGAGAGGGTCTGTCAAAACGTTGTCAATGTCCATTCCTTTTGCGGACCATAGGGCTTTGTTGTCATCTTGAAGGGGGATAGGTTGAGAAGCTGTTGGTTGCTGATCTGAGTTAGTCTCCGAGGATGGTTGACTAATATCATTGGGAGTAGGTATAGCAAATGGTTTGGTGGATGGCGCAGAAGTTGTCTTAACTATTTTGGAAGGGTGTGATTCTAGCATATCTGGGTTTGATAGAAGGTCAAAACTATTGCTGGTGGATGGAGTAGCAGAGGATGGCATTGCATTTTTTGGTTTGTTAGGGGGTTTTTTGTTATGCTTCTTTCTATTGGCAACTTTGGCGAACCCTTCAGAGTCATATTTTTCCATATGGTCTGTAGGTTTAGGAGAGGCATTTAGTGGACAGTCACGGAATAAATTTCCATGGGAATGGCATTTCTTGCATCTAAAGGGCACATGTTTATAATCTATGGATTGAATCCATTCAAAGTCATCATGAAGGAGACTTACCGAATCCGTAAGTGCTTTGCCTAGTTGCATGTAAATGCAGATTGCGAGCATATGATGTGTACTGGTGGAGCTTTGTTTCCTCTGCAATCTTTATAAAATCTCCTAGCCCTTTGCCTATAGCTTTGAGTGATTCTTCATCCCAGTATTCCAGAGGTAAGGAGTACATATGAATCTAGACTGGTGCCCAACTGAAGTCTTCCTAGTCTGGATTGAATCTTCCTATCCAGTCTCGTAGATATAGACACACTGCATTGAAGAAATAGGGTCCTCCATCTAGGATGCGATTTCTATCTTCAATACAGTTGAAGATGGCCATGAAAAATCATTTAGGGCCTAGCTGTAGGTTAACATGCCCCTTGGGCTTCCATTTTGAGGCTATCCATCCTTGCAAGGCCTTCTCAGTTGGCCAGTAGCCTATGAATTTACCGATAAGCACATGGTCTTTCATATATTGGATTTGCGCATTGATTCTATGGCTGGGTAGATCAATCTTGGGGCGTTCCGCTGCAATGGGCTTGCAAGTGGAAGAGGTTGCCTTCTTTGGTTCTTCAGGTACCGCAAAGGTGTTCTCTTTTCCATTGTTCAGATCTACTGTTTTGTTCTCTTCCTGCTGCTGCACAGGCTGAACCGGTGGCTGTTCTGTACTCCCAGTTGAGGGCTGTTCAGTTTCGTCCCCATGAGGCTGGTTTCCAGTGTTACGCAAGTCAGCTAGACCCACGCTGGCAGTAATACTGCTTGATTCAAAGAGTCTGCTATCTATGTCGCTGTGTCGTGGACGGGTTTGTCAAAAACCCTCATCCACCATTTTCCTCTCCGGGACAAGAAATTTAATATGAAGATGTACATTAATTTCTCATAAGATTATCTTTAGCAAATGTTCTAAAACAGAAAAACTCGAAATAATTAGAAAATGAAAAGTGAAGGCATAAACGAGCACAAATTCCATGATCACAAGATGAGGTGTGGAACAATTGATAAGGTTTCAAAACCCAAAAATAGATGGATAAAGAAAATTTGTGATTAATGAATTTAGGTGTGTAGGTGAAGTTTTTCAATTTTTGGTAAGCACAATAAAAATGAAACGAAAGTGGATGATGAGTAAAAACAAAATTGTGATGAGTAAAAACAAAATTGTGAATATCAATACACATGGATATGCCAATAGGCAAGGCATTCAAAAAATTAGAAAATACACATGGGTATGCCAGTATACAAGGCATTCAACAAATTTAAATGTATGAATTTCACGACAATAAGTGCAAGGCTTATTATATGGTGAAATATTGAAACAAATATGTCGTTTTACTTACATCCAAATACATAGTAATAATATTAAAAATAACAAGAATGATAATGATATCAAATAATAAAAATAACAATAATGATAATGATATCAAATCAAGATAATACACTAATATCCCTACTTCATCTTGAAGTGAGAGTAAGGAAGGGACATCATTATTACCCCCAATTAATCACAACTTTCCTGATCTTAGAAGAATACCTAATTTGAAAACATTTTTCTTTATCAATAATATTGTTATCATTGTTAGTAATAGTGGTATAACATTCTTTTTTCCTTTATTGTTGATATCAATAATCATTCTCCATTGGACAAACACAGAAGGATAGTGAGAGCCAATTAAACCGATTTATTTGTTATATTGGTTAAAATAAAAATATAATTGAAATATTATATATATAAATTTTCACTGAAGTTTTTTATTACAAATAATTTTATTTTTAGACATATTATTTCAACCAAATAAACTAAAAAATATAAGCACACAATTCATATATACAAATGTAACATACTACCACATGATTCTTGTTATTTTATGAATTAATTGTTTCAATTTTTTAAGTTTGATTTAAATATTATTTTATTGTAATGTTTTGATTAGGAGTTGTTTTTGGTGTGTTTTTTTGGATTTCAATCCCGTGGAAAAATTCCATGATCACAAGATGAAATGTGGCGTAATTGATAAGGTTTCAAAACCCAAGAAGAGATGGATAAAGAGAATTTGTGATTAATTAATTTAATTGTGTAGGTGAAGTTTTTAAATTCCTGGTAAGCACAATAAAAATGAAATAGAAATGGATAGTGGGTAAAAATAAAATTGTTTAGGTCAATGCACATGGATATGCTAATAGGCAAGACATTCAACAAATTAGAAAATACACCTAGATATGCCTAAGAAAGGCATCTAACAAATATAAATGTATGAATTTCATTGCAATGGATGTAAGGCTTATTATATGGTTAAATAATGAAACAAACATGTCATTTGGCTGACATCTAAATCCATCATATTCCTTCAAATGATGCATCTTCAAATGTATGCATCATGGATTAAAAATAAACCTTGAAGGTAACTCAATTGCAGATTCAGAATATTCTTGAAATCTCACTGACATGGCTAAGATGAACTACATGAGCGCGAACCGTCTTTGTGGGAAGTTAAATCCTTAACATAACGTTGAATGTATTGAATGAGGGTCCATCTTGAATCAGTCAGGGCTTGGTCTAGTTGGCATGGAAAGTTTTCAGGTGGATTCAGCGTAGTCGGAAGTGTTGAAGTCATAAATTCATTAAGAAATTCTTCAAGAAGCAAGTCCGACCTCCAACTTCTAATCGACCTTTGGAGGTGTCGGGTGCGAGCATATAG
Organism: Pinus tabuliformis; assembly: GCA_031772625.1. Lineage (NCBI taxonomy): Eukaryota > Viridiplantae > Streptophyta > Pinopsida > Pinales > Pinaceae > Pinus > Pinus tabuliformis. The sequence goes on along the minus strand of CM062810.1, from coordinate 618,292,779 downwards.
GCAAAGGAGGACCAAGGCCCCACCTTGAACTTATGTCGGGCCCGACCTCCTGACTACTCCATTGGGCTATATCTTTATTATATTTAAATTTCCCTAAATGTAACGTAATTTCAATTATATTTACGGGAAGGAAAAATAATTCCTCTTCATTTATGAAAAATTAAAGAAAAAATTTATTAAAATTTTAGGTATGCATTTAAAATTTATAAGCTATAATATGTTTTTTGTTTCCCATGGAAAAATCGTAATTTAATTCATATTGAGTAAAATTACATGTTGTAGACGCTGAAAAAAACATATGCTTTATGAAAACTTGTCCTAATGGAAACGTGATCTAAAATAATTTACTGTCTATCTATGCTTTCCTACCTTTCCTTTTTTCCACTTTCCGACAGGCTTGATTGTTGGGTGTGTCTATTACAATAGACATTTGTGCTTCATTTGTGGCAACCGGGATTTCTTTTTCAGAATCTGAGCTTTCTGTAGAGTGTGCTCACTTGCTGCCTCCAATTTCTTGCCCTGGGTGTGTTTCTCACTTTGTTGTTGTGGATTGGTTGTCTTTAGAACTACTGCAGATTCAATCTGATTTTCATCATTTTGTGGGTTGTGTGGAATGCTTTTTTCGCTGAGTTCTGGATTATTTCCTGGATATTCTGCTTCTTGAAATATGTTGGTGGTTTCTGTGTTTTTTTCCTCTTCTATGTCATCTGTCCATGTGGCTAAAAACTGCCATCCTTTTAGCTTTGGTGGCTGTCTTCTTTTCCTTTCTTTTTTGTTTTGTGGGCACGCACTTTGTAGATGACCAGTTTGACGACATATGCGGCATCTGAAGGCAGTGTTTTCATAATCAAGTGGCTGGGCCCATTGCTTTTCGTTGTGGAGTAAGAGGATGTGATCTGGTAATCCTTGATTGAGATCAACCTCCACACAGATCCTGGCAAATGTATAGATATCCTTGGAAAGGCGCTCACTGTCTACTTTTAAGAATTTCCCCAAAGCATTGCCAATGCCTTCTAATACTTTGAAGTGCCAAAAGTGCAGAGGTAGGTTATATAACTTTACTCACACGGGCATTTTGGAAACCACAATGGTGTTTGGGTAAAATTATGGAACCACGATGCCATAAAAAGGCTAGCATTACCCCAGAACCATGGTCCCTCGTTCAATGCATATTCCTTGTCATTTACTGTGTCGAATTTGTCAATAAAAAATCCTTTTGAACAGAGGTGGATATCGCAGCTTTCTATCCATATGGAGTAAATCCATTGACGAAGGGCTTCCATTTTGGGCCAAAAACCATTAAACCTGGATATCATTGCTTTAGATAAATAATCAACCTGTATTTCATTTACCTCGGGTACAACAATTGTTAATGCAGGATTCTGAGTTGTCTGCTCGACGATGTAGGCAGCAGGGCTTGTAGTTTGATGTTTTGTTTGCACTTGAGGTTCCATCTTCCTTTTTACTACATCTTTGAAGGAAACAAGTCCTTTTGAGCTTGTGCCTGGGCAGCCGCCGCGAAGTCTTTTTCTAAGGAAGATGGTTGAGTCGTTGCCTATGTCGTATTCTTTTATTTTGCGCTCCTCCCACAATACTTTTCCTGTGTAGATCAGGAGTTGTTTGCAAGGTGGGATACCTATCTTGTCTTGTATCCTTTTGTTTGAGTGTTTTTATCTCCTCCCATCTCCCTATCTTGATGCATACTGTGTTCCCTTCCATAGATCTGATAAAGAGGGTACTCTGTTTACCTTCGAGCATTTCGAGAGCAGATGTTTCAGGATCCAATGTTGGGGTGTTTACCTGTTCCTGCACAATTTTCGCAACTCTCTGTTGATCTGGGTTGTTTCATTTATGGGCCAGCATTAGTCGCCAATGATCGCCACGTATTGATCCAAGGTAATCCTTACCTTTCGGGCCTTCCACTGCGCTTTGGTCCTGAGATTCAGGGCAGAGAGGTATCTTGACAGATGTGTGTCCCCAGATCTGATCTACGATTTGGGTCTGTGATCCTGGGTGGAGAAGAGACTTTATGTGAGCAGGCCTCCAGATCTAGGCTTGGTGTGGGCTGTTTTGTTTGTTGAGTGCCAGATCTGTTAGATCAGTGGCAGATCTGAGGTTAATACACCCTTTCATGGTGAGGGAGATCGACCCGGATCCATGCATGGTAGAAATTCCTTGTTGAGAGGAGTGAAACCATTTCGGAACCCATGCAGTTTCAGGAAGCACCTGATCTAGGGTATGGTATTGGATCTCCTAGAAATTGTTTAGCTCCAGCGCCCTGATGTCGCTCACATAATAGTCTCTGCCCTTAAGGGCTACATCAGTTTGCTCTGCGCCATCGGTTGCGTGGTCATCCTTAGATGTGATCTGGTTGTGTGCAGTGCCCGATCCAGATTCGGGCGTGTCCTCCAACATGGGTGGGGTAGCTTGGGACCGAAACTAGCAGGGTGGGGAGACTAAATCCTCTCTGAATCTGATGGCAAGATAGGCTGCAGAATAGAAGATGGGCTCTAGTGGCTCTTTTAGCAGATTTTGGTGTGGGGGCATTTCGACCCAGTGCTGCAGTGGCTGCATTTGCCAATGCCATTGTTCCCTCTTCAACGATCTCAGAAATACTTCTCCGCCTCCTAGATACGAAATGCCATACCAGTACAACGTATCCTGAGACAGGATTATGAATAAAGTGCATGGAAGGCAAGACTGCCAGATCTAGCACTATGGATGCTAGATCCAACATTCTGAGAGCCGAAAATCCCTTGATCTTGGGGCTGATACGATGCAAAAACAATGGCTGTAGAAACCCTTACCATCTCTTTCGTGTGCGCACCATTTTTCGCATGCCTTTTGCTTGTCAAGCTGCTCAGGTGGCCATCTCTGCATCCCATCGCCACCTCTCGAGATGTTGTTCCGCAGTCTGCCTGCCTCATAGGGTCCTTTGTGCTCATGGGTATGGATAGATCTATAGATCGCCAGAGGATTCGGGCCATGGGCCGCTCTGCAAGGGGCTCAAGCGTCATGCGGCCATTGAATCTGCTTTTGCTTAATGGTTCCCTTCCCTTGTGACCTGTGAGCAGGCCTGTTTACACACAGGTGATCCTCGGTGCTACCATCGCAATCCTTCAGGGATCAAAACTCTTCAGAAGGCTCCTAGTTCTTATTTCAGGTTTTAAAAAATTATTTTAAATAATAATTAAGCTATAATATGTTATTATAACGTAGTTGTGTATTTTATTTTACTTCTAAATTTTACAATAAAAATATTATAACTTTGTGTTTTACAAAATTTGATATAATCTTCCAGTTCTGTGTACTAATCCCAATCAGTTTTACTATACATGCTAAATTGAAACATAATATATGCTCAGGGCCATTAAATGATGGCTTCTCCAACATTTAAGCATCTAATCCCATTTTAACATTCAAATCGCTTGCATAATTAACGAATCTGAATAAGTTTTTTAATGATGGCTTCTTGAGTATTTAAGCTTCCAATCCCATTTTAACATTCAAATTGCGTGCATAATTAATGAATCTGAATAAGTTTCATAAATGTGCAAGGAAAAGAATTTGAAGACGGGCATTAATTTATGATAATATTATATTTTTAAAATTTTCAAAAATGGAAAAACTGGAAATAATTAGAAAATGAAAAGTGCAGGCATAAACGAGCACAAATGGCATGATCACAAGATAAAATCTGGATCAATTGATAAGGTTTCAAAACCCAAGAAGAGACGGATAAAGAGAATTTGTGATTATTGAAAATAATTGTGTAAGTGAAGTTTTTAAATTCCTGGTAAGCACAATACAAAAGAAACGAAAATGGATGGTGAATAAAAAAAAAATTGTGTAGATCAATACACATTGATATGCCAATAGGAAAGGAATTCAACAAATTATAAAATACACTTGGATATGCCAGTAGCAAGGCATTCAACAAATTTAGATATATGAATTTTATTATAATGTGCGCAAGGCTTATTATATGGTGAAATAATGAAACAAACATGTCATTTAACTGACATCAGGATCCATCATATTTCTTCAAATGATGCATCTTCAAATGTATGCATCATGCATTAAACACAAGCCTTGAAGGTAACTTAATTGCAGATTCAGAATATTCCTGAAATCTTAGTGACATGGCCAAGATGAAATACATGAGCGCTTGATGACTTTGTAGGAAATTAAATCCTTAGCATAACACTGAATGTATTGAATGAGTGTCCAACTTAAATCAAGTAGGACTAGGTCCCATTTGCCTGGAAAGTGTCTAGGTGGATTCAGTGTAGTCATTAGTGTTGGAGTGAGAAATTCATTAACAAATCATTCAAGAGGCAAGTTTGACCTCCAATTTCTAATATCCCTTGAAAGGAGTTCGGTGTGACCAGATAAGAAAAGAAGGATCAAGGCCCGACCTCGACCTCAATTTGGGCCCAACCTCCCGACTACTCCATTAGGCTATATATTTATTATATTGAAATTTCTCTAAATGTAATATGATTTCAATCATATTTATATGAAAGCAAATTTCTTCCTCTTTATTTATGAAAAATTTTAAAAAAAAATTATTAAAATTTTACGTCTGTATTTAAAAGTTATAAGCTATAACAATTTATTATAGCGTAATTTTGTGTTTTATTTTAGTTCTAAATTTCTCAAAATTTTATTATAACTTTAGTTCTTTGTTTTACAAAATTTGCCATAATCACGAGTTTTGTACTAATCCCAATCAATTTTACTATACATATTAAATTGAAACATAATATATGCTCATTCCCATTAAATGATGAGCTTCTCCAGTCTTTGAGCATCCAATCCCATTTTAACATTCAATCACGTGCATAATTAACAAGTCTTTGAGCATCCAATCCCATTTTAACATTCCAATCCCGTGCATAATTAACGAATGTAAATATGTTACATAAATGTGTGAGGAAAAGAATATGAAGATGTGCATTTTTTTTTTCTAAATTAAGCTAAATTCTATTATTGAAAAAATATATTACACTGAGGCTTTAGCCTGTGCATGTCCATGCCTGAGTGTGGGGAAAAAACATCAAAACAGAGTTTGGACTGCCCATGATGGGAAACTAGTCCGAATCAAAAATAAGATTGCCAGTATTATCTTGCTACCCACGCAGGGAAACCAACAATTACACATAGTTTTTAATCAGTTTTTCAGAGAAAAACAAAAAATCTACCAAATAACCAAATAACAGCAAGTTTTCCTGAAAGCCCCGTAAAAGAAACCAGAAAGCATAATTCCCATAACCTGAGAATAGTAGACACGTGGCAGGTTGTGTGGCCGATCAGGTGCGTTGCGGAGACGACGGGTGTTCCTCAACAACGAAGCACCTGTAATCCTCCATATTGTCATCTGCCTTCTTCGAAGCCTTCGTGTCGTCTGCCTACTTCGCCAGTTGTTCCTCCACGATAAAACAATGGTAAGGATCCATGTCTTCGTCGTCATGCTGGTCCTGGTCCGTCTCCTTCCCAGTTTGCTTCATCTCTGCACAGTGAGTGCTCTTCTTGACCATGGCTGGCTCCGCTCTGGTGTGGCAACCACCGTCTGTGGCTTGCTCCTCCTCGTGGAAGGTGATGGAATGTGAGCTCCCTGCAACTCTGGCAAGCGTCGTTCTGGAATGGCGTCCACCCTCTGTAGCTTGCTCCTCCTCGTGAAAGGTAATGGAGATGGTGGCGGTAATGATGGGCTTGTTCAGGGAGCAGTGGTAGAGGAATTGGGCTGAGAGGAGGGGCGGCTATGGATTGGAGGGAATTCCGCTGGGTGGCAAAGCAGGGGGCATCAGATGGAGGCGGAGAGGTCATGAGTGGCCTCGGCCACTACGAGTGTTTGGGTAGTGACCTGTAGTCAGATGAGCCGAAGAGGAGGTGGTTTCAGAGGCCGAAGAAGGAGGGGGATGAGTCAATCTTCCTCTGCTGCCACCTCTGTGACTACGCATTCTATGGCATGTTCTCGGCATGTTGAGTCTTGACACCATGAGTATGAGAATTTCTGCCAGGATAAGGCTCAAAGTGATGAGAAGGCTCAACAAGTTCAGCGGTCAGTTTAGAGGAGGGATTCGCTGCAGAGGCCGAGTGGAAGATGAAATTGTTGACCAGGCTTTGAGTAAAGTGGATTCCCAGGCCTAGATCACTGCAACAAAGGATGTTGCAGCGCCTCCCTGTAGCAGTGTGAGAGCTAGGTGCTGCAGCTACCTGAGGGCATAAACATTGTAGAGGCAGGGGATAAGAGATAGGGGTGGTGGAGTTAATATCCCCAGAGGTCATCATTGCGTGGAGCCGAGGCGGGTAGTTGCAGGCTAGTTGAGGATGGCGCCAGCTTAAATGCCGTTTATGGCCAGCGTTAATATAGTTTATAGACTGACGTGCAGGATTACCGAGGGCCATGTGGCATGGCCACTTGCCATCACGTTCTGCCGCCACCTTAATATCTTTGATGTGCACCCGCATCCGGGAGTTGAGCTTCCTTGTGCACCAGGTCAGTGCATGATTGTAATTGAGTTTGGTCATTTAAGATATTGATGGTTCCTAATTGGAGTACCTGATCATGTTCAACTCCTATGTTTGCCAAAAGATCGGCCACCTTGTTGTTCTCTCTCTTGACGTGAATGAAGGTGGTGGCTCTTCTATTTTTCATCCATTGCTCTATTAGTTCGAGCCGAGCCGCTAGTCTCCAACTGGTAGCGACTCTCGAAGCCGGGGTTCCCATTTGTATTTGGGTAACCATGTGTATAAGGATTTGGGAGTCCCCTTCTATTATAATAGGATGAAAGTTATGTTGATGCGCTAGATTCATACCTTGCCATAATCCTTCCAGTTCTGCTGAATTATTCATGTCCCATCCAATTGAACCAAAGTATACTAGTAGAGGTTGGCCTTCTTGATCTCTGAATATTCCGCCATGTCCTGCTTTGCCTAGGTTGCCTTTTGAGGCCCCATCAAAGTTTAGTTTGATCACATTTGTTGGAGGGGGATTCCAATGTGAGGGCTGCTTGTTGATAATGGTTGCTTTGTTGTGATCATTTTGAACCTGTTGGATTCTTAATTGCCAGTTGTCCCATATACTCTGTTCCTATGCCTGAGTGGGGAAGTCCTCTGCATTCCACTGTCGGAGTGCCAGGGTTTCTTGAATGTTCTGACATAAATTGTTCCAAATGATCTCCAATGGAGTGCTTTGATTTTTGAAAATTCTTTTGTTTCTTTCCTTCCAAATTGTCCAGAAAAGGAAGCCCGGGAGGATTGTCCATAGAGCGTTTAAAAGCTTGCTATTATAGGGAGCAGGGGCCCAATTGTGAATGGTGCTTTTGATATCCCCTGAGATTCTGCAAGGTCGCTGACACCTAAAGGTGAGTTTTTCCCATAATTGGTTGGCCATGTGGTAAGAATCCATGAGATGCTAAATAGTTTCTCCTTGTTTCTTGCAGTTAGGAAAATATGAGGGTCCCTGGAATCCTCTTTTAATTAGATTGTCCCAAGTGAAAATTCTCTGATGATAATGTAGCCAAGTGAAGGTAGAGACTTTGGGCCATATTCCAGTAGTCCAGAGACAAGTCCAAGCAGGATCTACTGGTTCCTGTGTTTGGAGCATCAGCTTATATGCTTCTTTTGTTGTATAAATTCCCCTTGGAGTGTAACCCCATCTCAAAACATCTTTTTCATTTGTACATCTGATTTTCCTGCTGGTGAGTTCCTTGTGTAAATCTTTATAGTAGTCTTCAGTTTCATGATGTATTATCTGTTCAGTTGGTTTCCATTGCCTGAAGCCTTGATTGAAATCTTGAGTCCAGTGCTGTGAGACATGGTCAGTTTGGTTGATGTTATTGCCATCAAGATTTGGAAGAGGAAGGACTTCTAAAATTTTTGGCTGCTGTTGCCAAGAATCCACCCAAAAACGTGCAGTTCGGCCATCGCGTATCTCCCAGAAGCTATGCTATTGTATTAACTCTTTATGATGTTTTGCTGCATTCCATATTAGAGATCCTGTGTCTGTAGTGGTGATTCTGATTAGTTCTTCCTGCGGACAATTATTCGCATATTTTGCTATCCATAGTTGGGCCCATGGCTTATGTGGGCTTGATACCCACTGCCACCATATTCGTGCTCCCATCAAAGTATTACTGTGTTGAGGGTCTCGCAGTCCTAGACCCCCTTGCTTTTTTGGTGTGCATACTGTTGCCCACTTTACTAGTGCCCATTTGCGGTTTTCCCTGTGGAGTCCCATAAAAAATTGCGTTGCAAATCTTTGATCTTTTTGAGTGCCCATTTTGGCGCTGCAAGAACTGAGAAGAGATAGAGAGGCATAGATTGTAAAACCGCCTTTATCAGAATAAGCCCGCTTGCCATGTTGAGAGTTCTGTAGGTCCAAGATGATAAGCGACTTTCAATTTTCTCATTGAGTTGGTTCTAGGAGGCATGCCTTAAGGCCAAATATATCAGTGGAGCACCCAAGTATTTAGATGGAAGTTAGCTTGCAAGAAGCCTATGATTCTAGCAATTATTCTTTGGGTGGCAGGAGGAGTATGGAAAAAAAATATTTGAGATTTAGCAGTATTAATGGTGGTTCCTAAGGCCATGGAGAAGGTGTCTAGCAGAGCTTCGAAAGCATGGGCTTCACGAACAGAGGGATGTCTGAACAACATATTGACATCCACAAATTGTTGATGAGTGATGGCAGAGGTTCCATGCGCAGAGATGCCTCTAAGGTCGTGGGAGTGAACAACATTCTTTATAAGGTGACCCAAACCTTCTACCATAAGAATAAAAAGCAAGGGGGATAAAGGGTCACCTTGACGAATTCCTCGGGATGGGAAGTAGGGTTTGGAGGGGACTCCATGAACTAAGATAAAGCAGAAAGGGGATGATATGAGATTCATAACCCATCTGACCCAGGTCAGGCTAAAGCCGAAGGCAGTAAGCAATTATTTTATATAAGTCCAACTTAATTTGTCAAAAGCTTTAGAAAGATCGATTTTAAGAAGCACACCTACTTGTTTGTTGCTCTTTAAGGAATGAATAATTTCATGAGTCAAGATGATGCCATCCAAGATTTGACGACCTTCAACATAGCCTGATTGTTCTGGCGAAATGAGGAGAGGGAGTAGCAGTTTGAGGCAGTTGGCAATGACTTTTGAAATGATTTTGTATATGACATTGCACAGAGCGATGGGCGTGAACTTCTCTGGAGTACTCAGATGATCTTCTTTGGAGATGAGAGCTATGAATGTTGCATTGAGAGAAGGAAGTAGCCAATGCATAGATCTTGATTCTTCTACCACCTTCCATACTTCTCTTTGATTAGATCCCAAAAGTGATGGTAGAAGTTAGAGGTGAAGCCATCAAGTCCAGGAGCCTTCCCATCTTTCAGTTGAGCTGAAGCTGATTCTACTTCCATCATAGTTACCAGTCGCAGTAAGAGCTGATTGTGCTCTTCTGTTATAATTCTTGGAATATGCTGGAGTATTTCGTTTATAGTAGGCTGTCTACCTATAGGCGGCTCTTGATGTACCGTTTTGAAGTGATTAGTGAGCTCTCTCTCAATGTCTTCATGTTTCTCCATTCGTTCTCCCTGTGGATTTTGAAGATGCGCAATGGTATTATTCATTCTTCTTTGGATAGTTGTGCGGTGAAAGAATTTGGTGTTTCTTTCCCCTTCTTTTAGCCATCTGATTCTTGATTTTTGTTTCCAGAGCATTTCCTCTTGTTTCCTTCTTTCTTCTAGTTGCGTGAGAAGAGCTTGTTCTTGACTTACTAATGCCTCGGTTCTGCCGCCTGTAATGATCTTCTGCTGTAGCTCTGTCATACTTTGCTCGAGCATTTTTTGACCTTGAAATATATTGCCGAAGGTGATATGATTCCAGTACTTGATTTTCTTTTTGATATGCTTCAGCCTCTGTTGGAATTTATACATAGTTGAACCTCCAGAGGGAGTAAAGTTATCCCAAGCAGATTTGACTGTATTTTTGAAATCAGGGTGGGTGAGCCAAAAGGTTTCAAATCTGAATGGTTTCTTGTTTGAGTTTCCAGGTCTCGTCCATTTAAGGGAAATGGGCCAGTGATCTGAGCCTGCGATGGGTAGTATTGAGACAGTGATGTGACCTTCCAAATGTACTGAGTTATCTGAGATGAGGAATCTGTCCAGCTTAGAGATGATTTGTTGAGAGCCTAACCTTTTATTGTTCCATGTGAAAAGACCATTATCAAATGGTAAATCAATTAGCCAATTATTTTGTATGTATTCTTTGAAGTCGCTACTTTCAGTATCTAATTTCCTTCTGCCTCCTTTTTTTTCCTCTGTCTGAGTGATCATATTGAAGTCACCTCATGTGATCTAGAGTGGATGGTTTCTTGTGGAGTTGCGAGTTTCCAACGATTTTAGCAACGCATTCTTTTGCATAGAATCTTGATGGAAGTATAAATTTGTAAAATGACCATGCGTATTGGTTCCTATGACGTGAAAAGTGGCCTGGATGAGATGATGAGAGGCATGAAAGTCTGTGAGGGAGATGTTTTGCGTATTCCAGGCTATAGAAATCCCTCCCGAAGCTCTAGTTGCATCTACCGTGACAGTTTGGCATCCCGACTAGGCTCTGGATAAAATAGAATCTAATGTACTAGTGTTACATTTTGTTTCTTGCATGAAGAGAATATGTGTTTTTTCATGCTGTATCATGTTTTTAATCATCTTGTATTTCCTGGGACTGTTGAGTCCTCGTACATTCCATGAGATGAGCTTCATGGTTGACCAGTTGGTAAGGATCTATAGTATTTAGTGAGCTTGGAGCACCTAGCGGACTCCACTAGAATTTCCCTAATGAGGATGGTGCGTTGTAAGTCTATCTTTCTTCCCCTTTTCTTTCCATATTTGGTGATGTGTTTCCCATCCCAACTGCTTCCTTGTTGTATGCCTAGGGTTTTGTGCTGGTGCACCCTTGGGAGTACCACTTCCAGATTTTTGAGCTGCTTGTCCGGTATTTTGTCGAACTCTTTCTTTTTGCAAGCTTGTTCTAGACTGAAGATGTCTAGGTCTCCTAGATCAAAGCTCTCAGGTTCTTCTTCCATGTGACTGTGTTGACTACTCTCAGCCATTTGGTGGTTTGTTTTGAGAGGGTCTGTCAAAATGTTGTCAATGTCCATTCCTTTTGCGGACCATAGGGCTTTGTTGTCATCTTGAAGGGGGATAGGTTGAGAAGCTGTTGGTTGCTGATCTGAGTTAGTCTCCGAGGATGGTTGACTAATATCAATGGGAGTAGGTATAGCAAATGGTTTGGTGGATGGCGCAGAAGTTGTCTTAACTATTTTGGAAGGGTGTGATTCTAGCATATCTGGGTTTGATAGAAGGTCAAAACTATTGCTGGTGGATGGAGTAGCAGAGGATGGCATTGCATTTTTTGGTTTGTTAGGGGGTTTTTTGTTATGCTTCTTTCTATTGGCAACTTTGGCGAACCCTTCAGAGTCATATTTTTCCATATGGTCTGTAGGTTTAGGAGAGGCATTTAGTGGACAGTCACGGAATAAATTTCCATGGGAATGGCATTTCTTGCATCTAAAGGGCACATGTTTATAATCTATGGATTGAATCCATTCAAAGTCATCATGAAGGAGACTTACCGAATCCGTAAGTGCTTTGCCTAGTTGCATGTAAATGCAGATTGCGAGCATATGATGTGTACTGGTGGAGCTTTGTTTCCTCTGCAATCTTTATAAAATCTCCTAGCCCTTTGCCTATAGCTTTGAGTGATTCTTCATCCCAGTATTCCAGAGGTAAGGAGTACATATGAATCTAGACTGGTGCCCAACTGAAGTCTTCCTAGTCTGGATTGAATCTTCCTATCCAGTCTCGTAGATATAGACACACTGCATTGAAGAAATAGGGTCCTCCATCTAGGATGCGATTTCTATCTTCAATACAGTTGAAGATGGCCATGAAAAATCATTTAGGGCCTAGCTGTAGGTTAACATGCCCCTTGGGCTTCCATTTTGAGGCTATCCATCCTTGCAAGGCCTTCTCAGTTGGCCAGTAGCCTATGAATTTACCGATAAGCACATGGTCTTTCATATATTGGATTTGCGCATTGATTCTATGGCTGGGTAGATCAATCTTGGGGCGTTCCGCTGCAATGGGCTTGCAAGTGGAAGAGGTTGCCTTCTTTGGTTCTTCAGGTACCGCAAAGGTGTTCTCTTTTCCATTGTTCAGATCTACTGTTTTGTTCTCTTCCTGCTGCTGCACAGGCTGAACCGGTGGCTGTTCTGTACTCCCAGTTGAGGGCTGTTCAGTTTCGTCCCCATGAGGCTGGTTTCCAGTGTTACGCAAGTCAGCTAGACCCACGCTGGCAGTAATACTGCTTGATTCAAAGAGTCTGCTATCTATGTCGCTGTGTCGTGGACGGGTTTGTCAAAAACCCTCATCCACCATTTTCCTCTCCGGGACAAGAAATTTAATATGAAGATGTACATTAATTTCTCATAAGATTATCTTTAGCAAATGTTCTAAAACAGAAAAACTCGAAATAATTAGAAAATGAAAAGTGAAGGCATAAACGAGCACAAATTCCATGATCACAAGATGAGGTGTGGAACAATTGATAAGGTTTCAAAACCCAAAAATAGATGGATAAAGAAAATTTGTGATTAATGAATTTAGGTGTGTAGGTGAAGTTTTTCAATTTTTGGTAAGCACAATAAAAATGAAACGAAAGTGGATGATGAGTAAAAACAAAATTGTGATGAGTAAAAACAAAATTGTGAATATCAATACACATGGATATGCCAATAGGCAAGGCATTCAAAAAATTAGAAAATACACATGGGTATGCCAGTATACAAGGCATTCAACAAATTTAAATGTATGAATTTCACGACAATAAGTGCAAGGCTTATTATATGGTGAAATATTGAAACAAATATGTCGTTTTACTTACATCCAAATACATAGTAATAATATTAAAAATAACAAGAATGATAATGATATCAAATAATAAAAATAACAATAATGATAATGATATCAAATCAAGATAATACACTAATATCCCTACTTCATCTTGAAGTGAGAGTAAGGAAGGGACATCATTATTACCCCCAATTAATCACAACTTTCCTGATCTTAGAAGAATACCTAATTTGAAAACATTTTTCTTTATCAATAATATTGTTATCATTGTTAGTAATAGTGGTATAACATTCTTTTTTCCTTTATTGTTGATATCAATAATCATTCTCCATTGGACAAACACAGAAGGATAGTGAGAGCCAATTAAACCGATTTATTTGTTATATTGGTTAAAATAAAAATATAATTGAAATATTATATATATAAATTTTCACTGAAGTTTTTTATTACAAATAATTTTATTTTTAGACATATTATTTCAACCAAATAAACTAAAAAATATAAGCACACAATTCATATATACAAATGTAACATACTACCACATGATTCTTGTTATTTTATGAATTAATTGTTTCAATTTTTTAAGTTTGATTTAAATATTATTTTATTGTAATGTTTTGATTAGGAGTTGTTTTTGGTGTGTTTTTTTGGATTTCAATCCCGTGGAAAAATTCCATGATCACAAGATGAAATGTGGCGTAATTGATAAGGTTTCAAAACCCAAGAAGAGATGGATAAAGAGAATTTGTGATTAATTAATTTAATTGTGTAGGTGAAGTTTTTAAATTCCTGGTAAGCACAATAAAAATGAAATAGAAATGGATAGTGGGTAAAAATAAAATTGTTTAGGTCAATGCACATGGATATGCTAATAGGCAAGACATTCAACAAATTAGAAAATACACCTAGATATGCCTAAGAAAGGCATCTAACAAATATAAATGTATGAATTTCATTGCAATGGATGTAAGGCTTATTATATGGTTAAATAATGAAACAAACATGTCATTTGGCTGACATCTAAATCCATCATATTCCTTCAAATGATGCATCTTCAAATGTATGCATCATGGATTAAAAATAAACCTTGAAGGTAACTCAATTGCAGATTCAGAATATTCTTGAAATCTCACTGACATGGCTAAGATGAACTACATGAGCGCGAACCGTCTTTGTGGGAAGTTAAATCCTTAACATAACGTTGAATGTATTGAATGAGGGTCCATCTTGAATCAGTCAGGGCTTGGTCTAGTTGGCATGGAAAGTTTTCAGGTGGATTCAGCGTAGTCGGAAGTGTTGAAGTCATAAATTCATTAAGAAATTCTTCAAGAAGCAAGTCCGACCTCCAACTTCTAATCGACCTTTGGAGGTGTCGGGTGCGAGCATATAGGCAAAGGAGGACCAAGGCCCCACCTTGAACTTATGTCGGGCCCGACCTCCTGACTACTCCATTGGGCTATATCTTTATTATATTTAAATTTCCCTAAATGTAACGTAATTTCAATTATATTTACGGGAAGGAAAAATAATTCCTCTTCATTTATGAAAAATTAAAGAAAAAATTTATTAAAATTTTAGGTATGCATTTAAAATTTATAAGCTATAATATGTTTTTTGTTTCCCATGGAAAAATCGTAATTTAATTCATATTGAGTAAAATTACATGTTGTAGACGCTGAAAAAAACATATGCTTTATGAAAACTTGTCCTAATGGAAACGTGATCTAAAATAATTTACTGTCTATCTATGCTTTCCTACCTTTCCTTTTTTCCACTTTCCGACAGGCTTGATTGTTGGGTGTGTCTATTACAATAGACATTTGTGCTTCATTTGTGGCAACCGGGATTTCTTTTTCAGAATCTGAGCTTTATGTAGAGTGTGCTCACTTACTGCCTCAATTTCTTGCCCTGGGTGTGTTTCTCACTTTGTTGTTGTGGATTGGTTGTCTTTAGAACTACTGCAGATTCAATCTGATTTTCATCATTTTGTGGGTTGTGTGGAATGCTTTTTTCGCGGAGTTCTGAATTATTTCCTGGATATTCTGCTTCTTGAAATATGTTGGTGGTTTCTGTGTTTTCTTCCTCTTCTATGTCATCTGTCCATGTGGCTAAAAATTGCCATCCTTTTAGCTTTGGTGGCTGTCTTCTTTTCCTTTCTTTTTTGTTTTGTGGGCACGCACTTTGTAGATGACCACTTTGACGACATATGCGGCATCTGAAGGCAGTGTTTTCATAATCAAGTGGCTGGGCCCATTGCTTTTCGTTGTGGAGTAAGAGGATGTGATCTGGTAATCCTTGATTGAGATCAACCTCCACACAGATCCTGGCAAATGTATAGATATCCTTGGAAAGGCGCTCACTGTCTACTTTTAAGAATTTCCCCAAAGCATTGCCAATGCCTTCTAATACTTTGAAGTGCCAAAAGTGCAGAGGTAGGTTATATAACTTTACTCACACGGGCATTTTGGAAACCACAATGGTGTTTGGGTAAAATTATGGAACCACGATGCCATAAAAAGGCTAGCATTACCCCAGAACCATGGTCCCTCGTTCAATGCATATTCCTTGTCATTTACTGTGTCGAATTTGTCAATAAAAAATCCTTTTGAACAGAGGTGGATATCGCAGCTTTCTATCCATATGGAGTAAATCCATTGACGAAGGGCTTCCATTTTGGGCCAAAAACCATTAAACCTGGATATCACTGCTTTAGATAAATAATCAGCCTGTATTTCATTTACCTCGGGTACAACAATTGTTAATGCAGGATTCTGAGTTGTCTGCTCGACGATGTAGGCACCAGGGGTTGTAGCTTGCTATTCTATTTTCACTTGAGGTTCCATCTTCCTTTTTACTACATCTTTGAAGGAAACAAGTCCTTTTGAGCTTGTGCCTGGGCAGCCGCCGCGAAGTCTTTTTCTAAGGAAGATGGTTGAGTCGTTGCCTATGTCGTATTCTTTTATTTTGCGCTCCTCCCACAATACTTTTCCTGTGTAGATCAGGAGTTGTTTGCAAGGTGGGATACCTATCTTGTCTTGTATCCTTTGTTTGAGTGTTTTTATCTCCTCCCATCTCCCTATCTTGATGCATACTGTGTTCCCTTCCATAGATCTGATAAAGAGGGTACTCTGTTTACCTTCGAGCATTTCAAGAGCAGATGCTTCAGGATCCAATGTTGGGGTGTTTGCCTGTTCCTGCACAATTGTCGCAGCTCTCTGTTGATCTGGGTTGTTTCATTTATGGGCCAGCATTAGTCGCCAGTGATCGCCACGTACTGATCCAAGGTAATCCTTACCTTTCAGGCCTTCTACTGCGCTTTGGACCTGAGATTCAGGGCAGAGAGGTATCTTGACAGATGTGTGTCCCCGGATCTGATCTACGATCTGGGGCTGTGATCCAGGGTGGAGAAGAGACTTTATGTGAGCAGGCCTCCAGATCTGGGCTTGGTGTGGGCTGTTCTGTTTGTTGAGTGCCAGATCTATTAGATCAGTGGCAGATCTGAGGTTAATACACCCTTCCATGGTGAGGGAGATCGATCCGGATCCATGCATGGTAGAAATTCCTCGTTGAGAGGAGTGAAACCATTTCGGAACCCATGCAGTTTCAGGAAGCACCTGATCTAGGGTATGGTATTGGATCTCCTAGAAATTGTTTAGCTCCAGCGCCCTGATGTCGCTCACATAATAGTCTCTGCCCTTAAGGGCTGCATCAGTCTGCTCTGCGCCATCGGTTGCGTGGTCATCCTTAGATGTGATCTGGTTGTGTGCAGCGCCCGATCCAGATTCGGGCGTGTCCTCCAACATGGGCGGGGTAGCTTGGGACCAGATCTAGCAGGGTGGGGAGACTAAATCCTCTCTGGATCTGATGGCAAGATAGGCTGCATAATAGAAGATGGGCTCTAGTGGCTCTTTTAGCAGATTTGGTGTGGGGGCATTTCGGCCCAGTGCTGCAGTGGCTGCCAATGCCATTGTTCCCTCTTCAACGATCTCAGAAACACTTCTCCGCCTCCTAGATCCGAAATGCCATACAAGTACAACGTATCCTGAGACAGGATTATGAATAAAGTGCATGGAAGGCAAGACTGCCAGATCTAGCACTATGGATGCTAGATCCAACATTCTGAGCGCCGAAAATCCCTTGATCTTGGGGCTGATACGATGCAAAAACAATGGCTGCAGAAACCCTTACCATCTCTTTCGTGTGCGCACCATTTTCCGCACGCCTTTTGCTTGTCAGGCTGCTCAGGTGGCCATCTCTGCATCCCATCGCCACCTCTCGAGATGTTGTTCCGCAGTCTGCCTGCCTCATAGGGTTCTTTGTGCTCAGGGGTATGGATAGACCCATAGATCGCCAGAGGATTCGGGCCATGGGCCGCTCTGCAAGGGGCTCGAGCGTCATGCGGCCATTGAATCTGCTTCTGCTTAATGGATCCCTTCCCTTGTGACCTGTGAGCAGGCCTGTTTACACACAGGTGATCCTCGGTGCTACCATCGCAATCCTTCAGGGATCAAAACTCTTCAGAAGGCTCCTAGTTCTTATTTTAGGTTTTAAAAAATTATTTTAAATAATAATTAAGCTATAATATGTTATTATAACGTAGTTGTGTATTTTATTTTACTTCTAAATTTTACAATAAAAATATTATAACTTTGTGTTTTACAAAATTTGATATAATCTTCCAGTTCTGTGTACTAATCCCAATCAGTTTTACTATACATGCTAAATTGAAACATAATATATGCTCAGGGCCATTAAATGATGGCTTCTCCAACATTTAAGCATCTAATCCCATTTTAACATTCAAATCGCTTGCATAATTAACGAATCTGAATAAGTTTTTTAATGATGGCTTCTTGAGTATTTAAGCTTCCAATCCCATTTTAACATTCAAATTGCGTGCATAATTAATGAATCTGAATAAGTTTCATAAATGTGCAAGGAAAAGAATTTGAAGACGGGCATTAATTTATGATAATATTATATTTTTAAAATTTTCAAAAATGGAAAAACTGGAAATAATTAGAAAATGAAAAGTGCAGGCATAAACGAGCACAAATGGCATGATCACAAGATAAAATCTGGATCAATTGATAAGGTTTCAAAACCCAAGAAGAGACGGATAAAGAGAATTTGTGATTATTGAAAATAATTGTGTAAGTGAAGTTTTTAAATTCCTGGTAAGCACAATACAAAAGAAACGAAAATGGATGGTGAATAAAAAAAAAATTGTGTAGATCAATACACATTGATATGCCAATAGGAAAGGAATTCAACAAATTATAAAATACACTTGGATATGCCAGTAGCAAGGCATTCAACAAATTTAGATATATGAATTTTATTATAATGTGCGCAAGGCTTATTATATGGTGAAATAATGAAACAAACATGTCATTTAACTGACATCAGGATCCATCATATTTCTTCAAATGATGCATCTTCAAATGTATGCATCATGCATTAAACACAAGCCTTGAAGGTAACTTAATTGCAGATTCAGAATATTCCTGAAATCTTAGTGACATGGCCAAGATGAAATACATGAGCGCTTGATGACTTTGTAGGAAATTAAATCCTTAGCATAACACTGAATGTATTGAATGAGTGTCCAACTTAAATCAAGTAGGACTAGGTCCCATTTGCCTGGAAAGTGTCTAGGTGGATTCAGTGTAGTCATTAGTGTTGGAGTGAGAAATTCATTAACAAATCATTCAAGAGGCAAGTTTGACCTCCAATTTCTAATATCCCTTGAAAGGAGTTCGGTGTGACCAGATAAGAAAAGAAGGATCAAGGCCCGACCTCGACCTCAATTTGGGCCCAACCTCCCGACTACTCCATTAGGCTATATATTTATTATATTGAAATTTCTCTAAATGTAATATGATTTCAATCATATTTATATGAAAGCAAATTTCTTCCTCTTTATTTATGAAAAATTTTAAAAAAAAATTATTAAAATTTTACGTCTGTATTTAAAAGTTATAAGCTATAACAATTTATTATAGCGTAATTTTGTGTTTTATTTTAGTTCTAAATTTCTCAAAATTTTATTATAACTTTAGTTCTTTGTTTTACAAAATTTGCCATAATCACGAGTTTTGTACTAATCCCAATCAATTTTACTATACATATTAAATTGAAACATAATATATGCTCATTCCCATTAAATGATGAGCTTCTCCAGTCTTTGAGCATCCAATCCCATTTTAACATTCAATCACGTGCATAATTAACAAGTCTTTGAGCATCCAATCCCATTTTAACATTCCAATCCCGTGCATAATTAACGAATGTAAATATGTTACATAAATGTGTGAGGAAAAGAATATGAAGATGTGCATTTTTTTTTTCTAAATTAAGCTAAATTCTATTACTGAAAAAATATAGTACACTGAGGCTTTAGCCTGTGCATGTCCATGCCTGAGTCTGGGGAAAAAACATCAAAACAGAGTTTGGACTGCCCATGATGGGAAACTAGTCCGAATCAAAAATAAGATTGCCAGTATTATCTTGCTAGCCACGCAGGGAAACCAACAATTACACATAGTTTTTAATCAGTTTTTCAGAGAAAAACAAAAAATCTACCAAATAACCAAATAACAGCAAGTTTTCCTGAAAGCCCCGTAAAAGAAACCAGAAAGCATAATTCCCATAACCTGAGAATAGTAGACACGTGGCAGGTTGTGTGGCCGATCAGGTGCGTTGCGGAGACGACGGGTGTTCCTCAACAACGAAGCACCTGTAATCCTCCATATCGTCATCTGCCTTCTTCGAAGCCTTCGTGTCGTCTGCCTGCTTCGCCGGTTGTTCCTCCACGATAAAACAACGGTAAGGATCCATGTCTTCGTCGTCATGCTGGTCCTGGTCCGTCTCCTTCCCAGTTTGCTTCATCTCTGCACAGTGAGTGCTCTTCTTGACCATGGCTGGCTTCGCTCTGGTGTGGCAACCACCGTCTGTGGCTTGCTCCTCCTCGTGGAAGGTGATGGAGTGTGAGATCCCTGCAACTCTGGCAAGCGTCGTTCTGGAGTGGCGTCCACCATTTGTAGCTTGCTCCTCCTCATGAAAGGTAATGGAGATGGTGGCGGTAATGATGGGCTTGTTCAGGGAGCAGTGGTAGAGGAATTGGGCTGAGAGGAGGGGCGGCTATGGATTGGAGGGAATTCCGCTGGGTGGCAAAGCAGGGGGCATCAGATGGAGGCGGAGAGGTCATGAGTGGCCTCTGCCACTACGAGTGTTTGGGTAGTGACCTGTAGTCAGATGAGCCGAAGAGGAGGTGGTTTCAGAGGCCGAAGAAGGAGGGGGATGAGTCAATCTTCCTCTGCTGCCACCTCTGTGACTACGCATTCTATGGCATGTTCTCGGCATGTTGACACCATGAGTATGAGAATTTCTGCCAGGATAAGGCTCAGAGTGATGAGAAGGCTCAACAAGTTCAGCGGTCAGCTTAGAGGAGGGATTAGCTGCAGAGGCCGAGTGGAAGATGAAATTGTAGACCAGGCTTTGAGTAAAGTGGATTCCCAGGCCTAGATCAGTGCAACAAAGGATGTTGCAGCGCCTCCCCGTAGCAGTGTGAGAGCTAGGTGCTGCAGCTGCCTGAGGGCATAAACATTGCAGAGGCAGGGGATAAGAGACAGGGGCGGTGGAGTTAATATCCCCAGAGGTCATCATTGCGTGGAGCCGAGGCGGGTAGTTGCAGGCTAGTTGAGGACGGCGCCAGCTTAAATGCCATTTATGGCCAGCGTTAATACAGTTTATAGACTGATGTGCAGGATTACAGAGGGCCATGTGGCATGGCCACTTGCCATCACGTTCTGCCGCCACCTTAATATCTTTGATGTGCACCCGCATCCGGGAGTTGAGCTTCCTTGTGCACCAGGTCAGTGCATGATTGTAATTGAGTTTGGTCATTTAAGATATTGATGGTTCCTAATTGGAGTACCTGATCATGTTCAACTCCTATGTTTGCCAAAAGATCGGCCACCTTGTTGTTCTCTCTCTTGACGTGAATGAAGGTGGTGGCTCTTCTATTTTTCATCCGTTGCTCTATTAGTTCAAGCCGAGCCGCTAGTATCCAACTGGTAGTGACTCTCAAAGCCGAGGTTCCCATTTGTATTTGGGTAACCATGTGTATAAGGATTTGGGAGTCCCCTTCTATTATAATAGGATGAAAGTTATGTTGATACGCTAGATTCATACCTTGCCATAATCCTTCCAGTTCTGCTGAATTATTCGTGTCCCATCCAATTGAACCAAAATATACTAGTAGATGTTGGCCTTCTTGATCTCTGAATATTCCGCCATGTCCTGCTTTTCCTAGGTTTCCTTTTGAGGCCCCATCAAAGTTTAGTTTGATCACATTTGTTGGAGGGTGATTCCAATGTGAGGGCTGCTTGTTGATAATGGTTGCTTTGTTGTGATCATTTTGAACCTGTTGGATTCTTAATTGCCAGTTGTCCCATGTACTCTGTTCCTATGCCTGAGTGGGGAAGTCCTCTGCATTCCACTGTTGGAGTGCCAGGGTTTCTTGAATGTTCTGACATAAATTGTTCCAAATGATCTCCAATGGAGTGCTTTGATTTTTGAAAATTCTTTTGTTTCTTTCCTTCCAAATTGTCCAGAAAAGGAAGCCCGGGAGGATTGTCCATAGAGCGTTTAAAAGCTTGCTATTATAGGGAGCAGGGGCCCAATTGTGAATGGTGCTTTTGATATCCCCCGAGATTCTGCAAGGTCGCTGACACCTAAAGGTGAGTTTTTCCCATAATTGGTTGGCCATGTGGCAAGAATCCATGAGATGCTGAATAGTTTCTCCTTGTTTCTTGCAGTTAGGACAATATGAGGGTCCCTGGAATCCTCTTTTAATTAGATTGTCCCAAGTGAGAATTCTCTGATGATAAAGTAGCCAAGTGAAGGTAGAGACTTTGGGCCATATTCCAGTAGTCCAGAGACGAGTCCAAGCAGGATCTACTGGTTCCTGTGTTTGGAGCATCAGCTTATATGCTTCTTTTGTTGTATAAATTCCCCTTGGAGTGTAACCCCATCTCAAAACATCTTTTTCATTTGTACATCTGATTTTCCTGCTGGTGAGTTCCTTGTGTAAATCTTTATAGTAGTCTTCAGTTTCATGATGTATTATCTGTTCAGTTGGTTTCCATTGCCTGAAGCCTTGATTGAAATCTTGAGTCCAGTGCTGTGAGACATGGTCAGTTTGGTTGATGTTATTGCCATCAAGATTTGGAGGAGGAAGGACTTCTAAAATTTTTGGCCGCTGTTGCCAAGAATCCACCCAAAAATGCGCAGTTCGGCCATCGCGTATCTCCCAGAAGCTATGCTGTTGTATTAACTCTTTATGCTATTTTGCTGCATTCCAGATTAGAGATCCTGTGTCTGTAGTGGTGATTCTGATCAGTTCTTCCTGCGGACGATTATTCGCATATTTTGCAGTCCATAGTTGGGCCCATGGCTTATGTGGGCTTGATACCCAATGCCACCATATTCGTGCTCCCATCAAAGTATTACTGTGTTGAGGGTCTCGCAGTCCTAGACCCCCTTGCTTTTTTGGTGTGCATACTGTTGCCCACTTTACTAGTGCCCATTTGCGGTTTTCCCTGTGGAGCCCCATAAAAATTTGCGTTGCAAATCTTTGATCTTTTTGAGTGCCCATTTTGGCGCTGCAAGAACTGAGAAGAGATAGAGAGGCATAGATTGTAAAACCGCCTTTATCAGAATAAGCCCGCTTGCCATGTTGAGAGTTCTGTAGGTCCAAGATGATAAGCGACTTTCAATTTTCTCATTGAGTTGGTTCTAGGAGGCATGCCTTAAGGCCAAATATATCAGTGGAGCACCCAAGTATTTAGATGGAAGTTAGCTTGCAAGAAGCCTATGATTCTAGCAATTATTCTTTGGGTGGCAGGAGGAGTATGGAAAAAAAATATTTGAGATTTAGCAGTATTAATGGTGGTTCCTAAGGCCATGGAGAAGGTGTCTAGCAGAGCTTCGAAAGCATGGGCTTCACGAACAGAGGGATGTCTGAACAACATATTGACATCCACAAATTGTTGATGAGTGATGGCAGAGGTTCCATGCGCAGAGATGCCTCTAAGGTCGTGGGAGTGAACAACATTCTTTATAAGGTGACCCAAACCTTCTACCATAAGAATAAAAAGCAAGGGGGATAAAGGGTCACCTTGACGAATTCCTCGGGATGGGAAGTAGGGTTTGGAGGGGACTCCATGAACTAAGATAAAGCAGAAAGGGGATGATATGAGATTCATAACCCATCTGACCCAGGTCAGGCTAAAGCCGAAGGCAGTAAGCAATTATTTTATATAAGTCCAACTTAATTTGTCAAAAGCTTTAGAAAGATCGATTTTAAGAAGCACACCTACTTGTTTGTTGCTCTTTAAGGAATGAATAATTTCATGAGTCAAGATGATGCCATCCAAGATTTGACGACCTTCAACATAGCCTGATTGTTCTGGCGAAATGAGGAGAGGGAGTAGCAGTTTGAGGCAGTTGGCAATGACTTTTGAAATGATTTTGTATATGACATTGCACAGAGCGATGGGCGTGAACTTCTCTGGAGTACTCAGATGATCTTCTTTGGAGATGAGAGCTATGAATGTTGCATTGAGAGAAGGAAGTAGCCAATGCATAGATCTTGATTCTTCTACCACCTTCCATACTTCTCTTTGATTAGATCCCAAAAGTGATGGTAGAAGTTAGAGGTGAAGCCATCAAGTCCAGGAGCCTTCCCATCTTTCAGTTGAGCTGAAGCTGATTCTACTTCCATCATAGTTACCAGTTGCAGTAAGAGCTGATTGTGCTCCTCTGTTATAGTTCTTGGAATATGCTGGAGTATTTCGTTTATAGTAGGCTGTCTACCTATAGGCGGCTCTTGATGTACCGTTTTGAAGTGATTAGTGAGCTCTCTCTCAATGTCTTCATGTTTCTCCATTCGTTCTCCTTGTGGATTTTGAAGATGCGCAATGGTATTATTCATTCTTCTTTGGATAGTTGTGCGGTGAAAGAATTTGGTGTTTCTTTCCCCTTCTTTTAGCCATCTGATTCTTGATATTTGTTTCCAGAGCATTTCCTCTTGTTTCCTTCTTTCTTCTAGTTGCGTGAGAAGAGCTTGTTCTTGACTTACTAATGCCTCGATTCTGCCGCCTGTAATGATCTTCTGCTGTAGCTCTGTCATACTTTGCTCGAGCATTTTTTGACCTTGAAATATATTGCCGAAGGTGATATGATTCCAGTACTTGATTTTCTTTTTGATATGCTTCAGCCTCTGTTGGAATTTATACATAGATGAACCTCCAGAGGGAGTAAAGTTATCCCAAGCAGATTTGACTGTATTTTTGAAATCAGGGTGGGTGAGCCAAAAGGTTTCAAATCTGAATGGTTTCTTGTTTGAGTTTCCAGGTCTCGTCCATTTAAGGGAAATGGGCCAGTGATCTGAGCCTGCGATGGGTAGTATTGAGACAGTGATGTGACCTTCCAAATGTACTGAGTTATCTGAGATGAGGAATCTGTCCAGCTTAGAGATGATTTGTTGAGAGCCTAACCTTTTATTGTTCCATGTGAAAAGACCATTATCAAATGGTAAATCAATTAGCCAATTATTTTGTATGTATTCTTTGAAGTCGCTACTTTCAGTATCTAATTTCCTTCTGCCTCCTTTTTTTTCCTCTGTCTGAGTGATCATATTGAAGTCACCTCATGTGATCTAGAGTGGATGGTTTCTTGTGGAGTTGCGAGTTTCCAACGATTTTAGCAACGCATTCTTTTGCATAGAATCTTGATGGAAGTATAAATTTGTAAAATGACCATGCGTATTGGTTCCTATGACGTGAAAAGTGGCCTGGATGAGATGATGAGAGGCATGAAAGTCTGTGAGGGAGATGTTTTGCGTATTCCAGGCTATAGAAATCCCTCCCGAAGCTCTAGTTGCATCTACCGTGACAGTTTGGCATCCCGACTAGGCTCTGGATAAAATAGAATCTAATGTACTAGTGTTACATTTTGTTTCTTGCATGAAGAGAATATGTGTTTTTTCATGCTGTATCATGTTTTTAATCATCTTGTATTTCCTGGGACTGTTGAGTCCTCGTACATTCCATGAGATGAGCTTCATGGTTGACCAGTTGGTAAGGATCTATAGTATTTAGTGAGCTTGGAGCACCTAGCGGACTCCACTAGAATTTCCCTAATGAGGATGGTGCGTTGTAAGTCTATCTTTCTTCCCCTTTTCTTTCCATATTTGGTGATGTGTTTCCCATCCCAACTGCTTCCTTGTTGTATGCCTAGGGTTTTGTGCTGGTGCACCCTTGGGAGTACCACTTCCAGATTTTTGAGCTGCCTGTCCGGTATTTTGTCGAACTCTTTCTTTTTGCAAGCTTGTTCTAGACTGAAGATGTCTAGGTCTCCTAGATCAAAGCTCTCAGGTTCTTCTTCCATGTGACTGTGTTGACTACTCTCAGCCATTTGGTGGTTTGTTTTGAGAGGGTCTGTCAAAATGTTGTCAATGTCCATTCCTTTTGCGGACCATAGGGCTTTGTTGTCATCTTGAAGGGGGATAGGTTGAGAAGCTGTTGGTTGCTGATCTGAGTTAGTCTCCGAGGATGGTTGACTAATATCAATGGGAGTAGGTATAGCAAATGGTTTGGTGGATGGCGCAGAAGTTGTCTTAACTATTTTGGAAGGGTGTGATTCTAGCATATCTGGGTTTGATAGAAGGTCAAAACTATTGCTGGTGGATGGAGTAGCAGAGGATGGCATTGCATTTTTTGGTTTGTTAGGGGGTTTTTTGTTATGCTTCTTTCTATTGGCAACTTTGGCGAACCCTTCAGAGTCATATTTTTCCATATGGTCTGTAGGTTTAGGAGAGGCATTTAGTGGACAGTCACGGAATAAATTTCCATGGGAATGGCATTTCTTGCATCTAAAGGGCACATGTTTATAATCTATGGATTGAATCCATTCAAAGTCATCATGAAGGAGACTTACCGAATCCGTAAGTGCTTTGCCTAGTTGCATGTAAATGCAGATTGCGAGCATATGATGTGTACTGGTGGAGCTTTGTTTCCTCTGCAATCTTTATAAAATCTCCTAGCCCTTTGCCTATAGCTTTGAGTGATTCTTCATCCCAGTATTCCAGAGGTAAGGAGTACATATGAATCTAGACTGGTGCCCAACTGAAGTCTTCCTAGTCTGGATTGAATCTTCCTATCCAGTCTCGTAGATATAGACACACTGCATTGAAGAAATAGGGTCCTCCATCTAGGATGCGATTTCTATCTTCAATACAGTTGAAGATGGCCATGAAAAATCATTTAGGGCCTAGCTGTAGGTTAACATGCCCCTTGGGCTTCCATTTTGAGGCTATCCATCCTTGCAAGGCCTTCTCAGTTGGCCAGTAGCCTATGAATTTACCGATAAGCACATGGTCTTTCATATATTGGATTTGCGCATTGATTCTATGGCTGGGTAGATCAATCTTGGGGCGTTCCGCTGCAATGGGCTTGCAAGTGGAAGAGGTTGCCTTCTTTGGTTCTTCAGGTACCGCAAAGGTGTTCTCTTTTCCATTGTTCAGATCTACTGTTTTGTTCTCTTCCTGCTGCTGCACAGGCTGAACCGGTGGCTGTTCTGTACTCCCAGTTGAGGGCTGTTCAGTTTCGTCCCCATGAGGCTGGTTTCCAGTGTTACGCAAGTCAGCTAGACCCACGCTGGCAGTAATACTGCTTGATTCAAAGAGTCTGCTATCTATGTCGCTGTGTCGTGGACGGGTTTGTCAAAAACCCTCATCCACCATTTTCCTCTCCGGGACAAGAAATTTAATATGAAGATGTACATTAATTTCTCATAAGATTATCTTTAGCAAATGTTCTAAAACAGAAAAACTCGAAATAATTAGAAAATGAAAAGTGAAGGCATAAACGAGCACAAATTCCATGATCACAAGATGAGGTGTGGAACAATTGATAAGGTTTCAAAACCCAAAAATAGATGGATAAAGAAAATTTGTGATTAATGAATTTAGGTGTGTAGGTGAAGTTTTTCAATTTTTGGTAAGCACAATAAAAATGAAACGAAAGTGGATGATGAGTAAAAACAAAATTGTGATGAGTAAAAACAAAATTGTGAATATCAATACACATGGATATGCCAATAGGCAAGGCATTCAAAAAATTAGAAAATACACATGGGTATGCCAGTATACAAGGCATTCAACAAATTTAAATGTATGAATTTCACGACAATAAGTGCAAGGCTTATTATATGGTGAAATATTGAAACAAATATGTCGTTTTACTTACATCCAAATACATAGTAATAATATTAAAAATAACAAGAATGATAATGATATCAAATAATAAAAATAACAATAATGATAATGATATCAAATCAAGATAATACACTAATATCCCTACTTCATCTTGAAGTGAGAGTAAGGAAGGGACATCATTATTACCCCCAATTAATCACAACTTTCCTGATCTTAGAAGAATACCTAATTTGAAAACATTTTTCTTTATCAATAATATTGTTATCATTGTTAGTAATAGTGGTATAACATTCTTTTTTCCTTTATTGTTGATATCAATAATCATTCTCCATTGGACAAACACAGAAGGATAGTGAGAGCCAATTAAACCGATTTATTTGTTATATTGGTTAAAATAAAAATATAATTGAAATATTATATATATAAATTTTCACTGAAGTTTTTTATTACAAATAATTTTATTTTTAGACATATTATTTCAACCAAATAAACTAAAAA
The DNA here is from genome assembly GCA_031772625.1 of Pinus tabuliformis. Lineage (NCBI taxonomy): Eukaryota > Viridiplantae > Streptophyta > Pinopsida > Pinales > Pinaceae > Pinus > Pinus tabuliformis. The sequence goes on along the minus strand of CM062810.1, from coordinate 618,265,087 downwards.
ATATAAGCACACAATTCATATATACAAATGTAACATACTACCACATGATTCTTGTTATTTTATGAATTAATTGTTTCAATTTTTTAAGTTTGATTTAAATATTATTTTATTGTAATGTTTTGATTAGGAGTTGTTTTTGGTGTGTTTTTTTGGATTTCAATCCCGTGGAAAAAAATTGAGAAAATTGAGGAGAAACCTTTATTTATGTTATTTAAATTGGATTTTGGACTATATATATGGATTCAACACCCTGCAAAACCCTTAGGGCACTTCGATTGCGTAGAAGTTACCCATGAAGCTTGTGATTTCAATAAATTCCTGCCAAATTTTAGAGAAATTAGACCACAAACAGTCACACTAAAGACAAATTGGTTTTGATTATTTAGGTTTGACCTAAATATAATTTTTAAATTTTACTTTTGATTAATTATTTTCCTTAATTCAATATTAAGAATCATATTCTAAGAATTATTTTTTTATATTCAAATATTATTTATTTACTGAAATCTAATTGTTTTTTTTTTTTCGATTAAGACTAATTCTATTAAGGAAAAATATTGTACAAGAGGATACATTTCAGAGATGCAGAGAACCGGCAACCGGAAATGATAAGACTATCAACCTCGGTTCCGGAGAAGGAAATAAGCAAGCAAGGAGCTACAACGAGTCACTGGTCACTTGAAGAAGCAGTGATTCCTACCCTGAAGGGGTAGGGGCGTCAACACGAATCTTTTTACCTTTCCTTTTTTTGACTTCCACCCAACCATTTTGGGGTGGATGAGCAATAACAACTTGAAGATTGGGTTCCTCCACAGGAGAGCCCTCCTTTTCTGAATCAGAGGAGGAGGAAAAATGGACACGTTTCTGAGCAATGGCTGATTCAGTGGAAGGCACCAGACCATCTGTGGGAGGGGCCTCGAAATGAGGCGACTGAGGCAGCTCTTCATCACTATCTTCATCTTCAGAGCTGGAGGAATCAGAATTCTCGACAGGAGGAGGAGAACAAGGAGCCCATCGTTTAGCCTTGGGCTTGGAGACGTTGGCCTTGTTCTTTTTTGCTGGGCGAGATGGGCATGTATTCTGCAAATGCCCAGATTGGTGGCAATGTCGGCACCTAAAAGCAGTGTTCTCGTAATCCAGTATCTGGGTCCATACGAAGTCGTTAATCTTGAGATTGATTTGTTCTGGAAGTCCTTTGCTCAGGTCTAATTCCACACATATTCTTGCATATGAGTAGAGACCTTTGGATTCCCGCCAAAAATCACCATGAATGAAGCTGCCCAAGGTGTCTCCTATGGCTTTGAAGACACGAGTACTCCATAGGTGGGCAGGCAAGTTTGGAAGCCGGATCCATACAGGTGTCTTAGTAATGACTGCTGTAGCTGGATCAAAATCTGGGAACCAAGGAGTCAAGAATAGTCCTGCTGTTCCCATGAACCAAGGGCCTTCTTCTAAGGCCTTTTCATAGTGCTTACTATTGTCAAATAAAACAATGAAATAACCTTTCGAGCAAAAAAAGATCTTACAGTGATGTGTCCAGTTTGCATGGATCCATGCATAGAGATCCTGAGATCTCGGCCACAATCCATTGAATCTGCAAATGATGGCTCTTTCTGCAAAATTTTGAAGATGGGAAGCCAGATCATCATGCCTGAGTTCAACAAAGGGAACTTCTTCCGCCTTGTCCACCAAGAAGGCTTTGGATTTAAGGGCTTCCGGGGGTTTGGGGAGCTCAGAGTGAACAACATCTTTGTATGAGAAAGGCTGAGAGGAGGAAGACTGTCCCGCTGCACCTCCTCTCAAACGGAGGGTTACCACTACAGAGCTGTTCCTGGAAATACTGTAAGCAGAGAGGGAAAAAGGATCTTCAAGTTGTTTACCTTGAAAGAGGAGTCGCTGAATACTTGAAGGAATCCCCATTCTGCGCTCTAGTTTCAGTTTGAGATCCTGCACCCGATCTGAAGGGCTGACCCATTGCATGATGGTGCTGCCTATAGGCTGGGAGATCTGGATTTGAAAGGAGTCAGGTGAGGGCTTTGAGCTTCCTTGAGCAGATCTGCCATGGCCATTTCCCCTGCAGGGGAGCAGACCTGCAAGATCTTGGCCAGGATGTGAACAGAACTCTGGATCTGGCCAGAGCGTGGACTGTTCTTCCTTCTGGGTGACTGGATCTGGCTGATCTTTGTCAGATCTGAAGCCATGACTGTGCTTCGGAGGGCGAGAGGTTTCCCCAGATCTTAACGGAGGGCGAGTGGTTTCCACAGAACGAAACCCCAGCGCTGCTACAGAGACGGAAATATTGAGCCCGGTCATGTCTGCAATAAGGCTGTCCACATCCTGGCCATCCTCCAGAGCCGAATCGAGATCCTTCAGGTTAAGCGCGTCAGCTGACGGAGGAGTACTGTTGAACAGCTCGCGCGAATCCCGCGAGGCATTCCCTTCAAGAGACAACGCCAAAAGCTCCGTCAGTATGTCGGTCTCCAGCTTCGAATTCCCCGTGTTGAGATCCCAGACGGGAAAGATATCATATTCATCCTTGGCTTCTCCGGCTGCGGCCATGGCAGAACTAGGGTTTTCGGCCTGCAAAAGCTCTCGATCGTTCCGGTTCCAACAACTCAATCTACTGAAATCTAATTGTTTTCTTTATAAGAAAATATTATTTATTTAGTCAAATATAACCGTTATATTATAACAACTAATTTTATTTTATTTTTTCATTTTTTTATTTTTTTATTTTTTCATTTTTTTTTTAATTTATTATTATTATTCTTATTATCTTTTTTATCTTCATCTATTTAATTTGATGCCAAGATCTTGTTTTTCATCTTGTCCGAACTATGAACTACAATTTTTTTTGAAAATTTTCTTACTTTTCATAATATAGATCACAGAAGCCTAAATTCAATTATTTTAAAATTTTGATAATCTAAATTATTATAATCAACTTATATTTTTATTAAAATTTAATAAATTTTTTATTTTTAAATTTTTTAAAATAAAATAAAATGTCTAAAAATTTATATAGAGAAATTGCAATGTCCAATAACATGGGTGAACATTTCACCCATCTAATTTTACCTTAAAAATGAGTTAAGTGTTCACCTAAAACATCTTACATTATAATTTCTTCAATCTAAATTATTATAATCAGCTTATATTTTTATTAAAATTTAATAAATTTTTTATTTTTAAATTTTTTAAAATAAAATAAAATTTCTAAAAATTTATATAGAGAAATTGCAATGTCCAATAACATGGGTGAACATTTCACCCATCTAAATTTTACCTTAAAGATGAGTGAAGTGTTCACCTAAAATGTCTTACATTATAATTTCTTCACAGTTTTTCTAAAAATTGTCTCCAATATAAATTGATAATATGAAATATACATTGTGTATAAATTGATACTGTAAAAATATACATTGTTTTTATACACATTGGGAAAACATATCATAATTCAGCAGTCAAACTAGCAATGGGGACATCCAACACTGGGTGCTATCTTTGAATGCAAGTTGACTCATCGCCGTTATAAGGAGAATCACCCCACCTAGAATTACCTCGTTAATGGTTTGTAATGGGGAATACTTTCACTCTTAGCGATACATCTGGGTCTTAGGTTGTTAACCCATTACCTTACGTGAGATCTAAGACAATTTCTTAGCCAAACAAAAACAATTTTAAAACATACTCCAAATTTAGTAAAAATCTATTTTTAAATTAAAATAAAACTCAATTTAATTAAAATTTGTGTTGTCTACCAGCATCAAATTCCCTTGGAAGGCCAAAATTTGGCTCTTTTTAACCAAAAAACTGTGATAGTAGGAGTGCTTGAATCTTTTTTCTTTTCTTTTTTTTTTTTTTTTTTTTTTTTTTTTTATGTTGGAAATAGATTCAACATCATCAAAAGCACTCATATATCCAAAATCTTGAAGCTTAACAACTATAACTTGGATTTTCAAAAATTTCAGCTAAATTTTATAAAAATCATATCAAATTTCCAATATTTTTTGGACAAAATTTACACCTCCTTAGACTATTCGAATTTCAAATAAAAAATAGACCCAAATACTCTCAAAATCGACAATATTGCTAAAATTGGCCTCAAAAATAAAATTATTAACTTATTTGCGAAATCATCCATGTGTTGGGTGTAGACATAAAGGACCACAATCACGTCTCCATGTGCATGTAAATCACTTTGCTGTGGGCGTTGGCCCCATCAATGACAATTATTGACACGACAATAATCTTTTAATGTTAACATAAAGGGTCCTTATGTTAAACTTTGTAAAAGATTTGAAAAGATAATGATTCTCTTTGAGTTTAGGATTGTTGTGGTTTGTTTTTATGAGATTTTTGTTGTCAAATTTAAGACCAATACAGGGTGGTCTAAATATATTAAATTTAATATTAGGGTTAAGTAAGGGTGGCTTTTATCTCTTTTTTTTTTAGCATTTACATTGATAAGTTAGAGGAGTTCTTGGAAATTGTAGATTGCTATGGCCCCGAGCTTGATGGTATTGTCATTACTCTTCTCTTTTATGTTGACTATATCGTTCTTCTTTCCAGAAGTCATGATGAATCCGACAAGAAGCTTAAGACTCTTTATGATTACTGCTCCAATATGGGCATGACAATTAATACCAAAAAGACTAAAGTCATGGTAATTAAATCTAGAAAGATCAATCATGGTAATTTTGTCTATGATTACAATTACTTGGAGCAGGTTTCTTCTTACAAATACTTAGGTATTGGCATTCATCATTAGTTCAACTTGAATTATAGCATTGAGAAAATGATTATTGGAGGTTGGAAAGCTTATTATGAGCAAATGTAATTTGGTTTAGCTTTGTATTTGAAGTAAAAAAAAGTTCCTCTTTGAGACTCTCATCACCCCTGTTATTTTATACGAATGTGAAGCTTGGGTTTGTAGCATATCCAGAGAGTCATGGAGAAATATTGAAATGATTCAAAAATAATTTATAACCTACAAGCTCAAGCTCAAGGGAAATATTCCCTATCCTATCCTCTTGATCAAAGCTAACATTTCCCCCATTGAAAGCATGCCTATGTTTAGGTATTTGATATATAAGAATAAACTTTACAACATGGATCCCAAGAGGCTTTATAAAATTGCTTCAAACTGTAGTTAAAACCCCCACCTCCACCTCCAGCGTGGATGGCATAAGGATGTCGAGTCTTGGCTCAAACACTGGGGGATAAAGGAGAAGATCATCATGGGAAATAAGGATAATATCAAAATACTATTACCTCCAAATTTAAGGATAAATTGTGGGATGATAAGGGGTTGGAGGGAAAAAGGAAGCTAAGGTATTATATGGAGGTGATCAAACCCAACTTAGCTAACCATAATTATATATATATTTTTAGAATTATTAAGAAAAAAATGAACATTTCTAAGATAAGAACTAATTCTCATGAGCTCCGTAGTGAAACTAAGTCTATTCCCAAGATTCCATGGGATGAAAGAATTTATCACATTTGCGATAATAAGAGGGTGGAAGATGAAAACAATTCCTCTTAAATTGTGTGGCTCTTAATGACTTCCACTCTCATTTCCATAACATTTGCCATACTTCCAATCTTCAACTTGTTATGTCAACCTAACTATTCCATAACATTTTCCACACTTCCAATCTTCTTAACTTGTTATGTCAACCTAACTATAGTGATCTTGGAACGCTTCTTTCCCCTTTTTGATCATAGAAATAAAATCTTGAAAAATCACAATTAATTTCTTATTTTCTTTAGATCCGATATACTCCATTAATTTTAAGCAACCTTAATTACCATCATCATTATAATTTTAAAAATAAATCTCTCACAATTTAAATCAAATATAATATAATAATAATTAGAAAAAATTTCTTTTAAAATACACGCATGCTTTATTACTTTGACGCAAACATGACATAGAATGACAATAAAAAATAATCACTTTACAAACTCTATTGCGGCTTAGACTTCGAAGCCTAAAATAAGAGTTCAACGCAGATATTATTTTATGGATATATATTTAAAAAACAATACACATGTTTTACTGGATTATAAAGTAGTTTATTGTTTTAAGTTGCCTATATTTACAGCGTTAATCGCGAAAAAGAAGGATGATGGGATATATTAACATATATTTTTTTTATATTTAAGTTTTAATTGTTATGGGAAAAAATGTGATTTAATAAATTATTATAGTTTTTTATATTTTATTATAATAGAGACAAAAACATATATTTTATGGTTTTAAAGTAGTGGAATAGTAATTAATTTATATGTGATTTATAATAAAAATATAAATTTATTAGTTTGTGTAAGGTAGGATTTTATCAATTTATTTTGTTGATTATTATTAATTTTGTATTGACAGATGTAAGTTATAATGGTTAATTTTGAAAAATAAATATTTGTTTTTTAATATTATTGAAAAACATATTTTTCAAACATTTGATTGGACTATAACTTTGAAGATCTTATTGCCACCTTTGTGCAATGTGGATCACTTTCTTATATTTTTTTCCCATAATTTTTGCAATATTTATGTCATGATTGTAGGAATTTATAGGGCAAGTTCCTTAGATAGAACACCAAAGGACACTGCTCAAAAACAGATCACAGATCAGTACACCAATATTCTTGACGTGGTTAAAACCCTCAAACAAGGAAACAATCCACGACCTGAGCCAACGTGGCCACTTTAGGAAATTTATTAATGTAGAAGAAATAAAATTTACGTAAACTTCTCTCATGAATGGTCACCTAACAAATGACCCTCCATGCTATTTAAGTAGAGATCATGGACAAATCGGGTGTTAATCCATGGATCACGTGTCGGTAATACCGAGGAGAGAATGAAACGTCAGATCACTTCATGTCTAGAACATATCATGACCGTCGGATTGTAAGTTACAAAAAGTACATGCTAAAGAAACACACTTTACCTAACTATACATTAGATCAAGTTGTACTTAAGTATTTCCTATGTGTCGGAATATCCTAACAATGAATTTTAACATTTGTACAATGATTTTTCATTGTTAAGATTCATAGGAAAACCACTTAAAATTAAAATCATTCAAAATAGTTCATACTCACATAAATAAGTTATTTACCATTAGTTATTTCCCACCAAAATTTAAGTAAGTATTTGCATGAAAAGAGAATAAGAACAAAATGGAAATAAATATACCTATCTAGAGTTACTCCCTACCATTATTTATGTTTTCCTAAATGCTCTAACATGTAGGAGTAAAAGTTTAAATGTGAAAACATAGTAGTGGTTACTATCCACCAAAAATTTATTCAAGTCTTTATCCCTTAATGGGCAATTAAAAGATGAAGACTTTTCATATTTGAACATAAACAATTTTGTTTATTTTATATAATGTTTTTAAGGATATAAAAAGTAATAATATTTTGATCACATATTTAAAACAACATGACAAACAAAATAAGCTTCCTCCAAAAAAATCAATTCAACACGGATACTAATGGTTTGTTGAGGTATTTACGTCCAACAACCCTCGCCTTACAATTTTAGAATCTAGACGGTTACCCTAACTATTTGGATGTATATTGTGCTTTTGGTTTTGTCCTTCCAATCACTTATTTGATAATATTTTACGATCTGGCTATTTTCATTAAGGCTTCAATTAATACTCAATGACAATTTGGACAGAGGCTTTCTAACATCTATCAGTGTTCTTTGTTCATTATTCCTCGGCTAACTATACCCAGTGTGCTACTCAACAAGAATATGGAAACAACATTTGTAACTTCTACAGCGGTCTTCATTAGTGTAATTACATCTTGGTCACTAGGGCCAGAAACTCAGGCTAACTCTATCAAGCTATTGGATTTAATGAAAAATGTAGTGACTATGATTTTGAAGGTATCTATCACTTTTTCAAAGTCGTTAGAATTTCAAATTGTGCAGTGGCTTTTGTTTCTCTCAATTGTTCATATGGCTTTTGTAGATTTTAACCTTGTGTAGAAATTACTTGCAAATGAATTCTTAAAATCAAAAAATAAACAATGAGAGAACATAAGACACAAAACATATATACATAGAGATTTTTCCCTGGATCCCAAAACCCGGACTACCAAATTGACTTTTTCATTATGTTTCTTTCACTGTTACAATACATATATATACATGTTGAAGCATTTCATAAACCCTAATCCATTAACCCTGGATTAGAACATAACCATAGTGCCCTTGACCAGATCTACGAAATACTATTGGTATAAAAATCGTCATGCCAAAAACCATGTGAAAAGCACATGCACAAAACCATAGGTATGTCTGCCCACCTAATATAAGGTAAAAAAAAAAAATCTTGGGGTACTGCCCCGGACCCCAAACAGGGGGATTATTTTCCCCCTAAGATCCCTTGATAGGGAGGTTGTGCACTCCCTATTACCCCCCTGTTATGCCTGACACAATGAATATGGGGGGCTATCGCCCCCCCTGCACATGTGACTAGTCGTGGAAAGAATAGAACACACACCTAACATTCTCCCACTTGTTGTTTTATTTTCGACATAGGGGATCATAAGAGAGCTTAGTCATTGGTCCATCCTCGCAACTCCCATTGGTTCTCTACACCAAGAAAAATTCTCAGTGCTCACAACGTTCGTCAATGCATCTGCAACATTCTTAAAAGTGTCCACCTTTACTAACAACACCTTTTTGTCCTCAACCATATTCCTCACAAAGTGACACTAAACATCAATGTGCTTTGTCTTTGATCGATAAGCATTGTTCTTTGCCAAGAAAATTGCACTTTGTTTATCACAGTTTATCCTTATATCTTGTTGTACTAACCCACTACTTGAACACAATCTCTGCAACCAAACTTCTTCCTCACTTGCATGAGTGGCTGCCACGTAATCTGCCTATTTTGTTGAAAGTACCACTACACACTGTCTCTTGCTCATCAAACTAACTGCACCTCCAAATAGGTTAAACACATATCCACTTGTAGATCCTCTCTACTCTAGATCTCCAACCCAATCTACATCAACAAAGCCATGAATGTCCAAAACTCGATCCAATCATGATCTTCCTTGGTAGCACAGACCATAATGACTAGTGCCACGTAAATACCTAAAAACTCGCTTCAATGTTGCCCAATGCTCCTTCCTTGGTTTTGACATAAACATGCTCAATACTCCCACTGCATGTGCAATGTCTGGTCTAGTGCAGACCATTTCATACATCAAGCTCACAATTGCACTTTTTTATGGAACACGAGACATGTCATCTACCTCTTCTTGTGTCCTGGGACACTGTTCACCAGATAAATTTACACCTATAGGAATAGGAACCTTCACCGGTTTACTATCCTACATATTAAACCTCTGCAGTATTGTCTCGACATAATTCCTCTGGTGTAGGCTGAGCTTCCTCTTTGCCTGATCTCATTTAATTTCCATGCCCAAAATATAGTGTGCAGCACCAAAATCCTTCATGTTGAATTTGGAGGACAATTGGGTCTTCAAATCCTGGATAATTTCTTTGTCATTTCCAATCAACAACATATCATCCACATACAAGATTAGATAAATAATACGGTCACCAATTAATTTAAAATACACACAGTGATCTGGTTTGCTTCTTGTGAAGCCAAGTCCTAGTATAAATGTATCAAATTTCTGATACCACATCCTTCGTGACTGTTTTAACCCATACATAGATTTTTTTAACCTGGATACTAGTTCTTTCTTTCACTTCACCGCAAAGCCTTCAGGTTTCTTCATGTAGATCACTTCTTCTAGATCCCCGTGAAGAATGTTGTCTTCACATCCATTTGTTCTACCTCAAAATCAAAAGCAACAACAACAGATAAAAGTAATCTAATAGAAGCTACATTGGAAACAAGAGAAAAAATATCACCAAAATCAATTCTCGACACCTGGGAATAACCTTTTGCTATGAATCGAGCTTTGTATTTCTCCACCTTGCCTTATGCATTCATCTTCTTCTTAAACACCCAATTGCTTCCAATGGGTTTCCTTCCAGCCGAAAACTCCACCACATCGCAAACTCATTTTTGTCCAAAGGTTTCATTTCATCAACCATGGCCTCTTTCCAAATATTTCCATCCTCTGAATCTACTGCTTCCCTAATAGTTCTGGGATCATCATCAGTAATAGATAAAGAAAAAATTGAACAGAAAGAATATGGACTATACCTTTCTGGTTGTCTTCTTTCTCAAACTGATCTTCTCATAGTTGGAGTTTGTGGCTCTTCATCATCTGATTCATGTTGTGATTATCGCTCCTTTATCTCAAACTCTATCTTATCAGGTTCCTTTTGATAAGACTTCATGTTTAATAAGATATTTCACCTCTCTAAACACCACATCTCGGTTGTACACAACCTTCCTTGTTTATAGGTTCCAAATCTTATAACATTTTAAACCATCCTTATACCCAATAGAGATTAACCTTTTAGATTTACTACCAAACTTGGTTCTTTTCTCCTTTGAAACATGTACATATGCATCATACCTAAATACCCTCAGATGTGAAAGAGAGGGTTTCTTACCCATCCATAACTCATGAGGAGACTTATCCTCCAACGCTGATGGAGGTTATCTATTAACTAGGTAACATGCAGTCTCCACCACTTCTGCCCAGAATTCCTGTCCTAACCTGACACCACTGAGCATGCTTCTTGCCTTTTCCATCAACATCATGTTCATTCTTTCTGCAACTCTGTTTTGTTGAGGTGTATATGGATTAATATTCTGTCGTGCTATACCATACTTTTTGCGGAACTCTTCAAATTCCTTCTTGCAGAACTCTCCACCATTATCTGTCCTCAACACCTTTATCTTCTTCTCTATCTAGTTTTCCACCAAAGTCTTAAATCCTTTAAACATGTCAAAGACTTCAGATTTATTCCCGAGGAAATACATCCATGTATTCCTTGAGAAGTCATTTATAAATGATACATAGTACACAAACTTACCCAGTGATGGAACCGACATAGGTCCAAACGCATAACTGTGCACAAGCTATAATATCCCTTTTGCCCTCTTAGCACCAGAGGGGAAACTCACCCGATTTTGCTTCCCATATACACAATGTTCACAGAAATCAAAATCTATAGAGAAATTAGACATACCCTCTACCATACCATTATCATGAAGTATTTGAAGGCCCATCTCTCCAATATGTCCATGCCTTTTATGTCATATCATGGTATTTTCTCTAGAGACTACTAGATTTTTTGCTCCAATTCCAGGAACGAGAGAGCTGTTGAACCCATCAATAATAGCACTACCCAGAAGATTGTACAAAGTACCAATCTAAACTCCATGCATCAACACTAGTGCTCCTTGAACCATCTTCTAGGTATCTTTCTTGAACACTACTTTTACACCCGCATCATCCATTTTTCTTATAGAAATCAAATTTCTGTTCAATGCAGGAATATGCAGAACACCTGGAAGTGTTATAATCCTTCCAGCTTGCAACTTTAGCTTGAATTTTCTGTGTCTGACGATTCTAGCCTTCCTTTCATCCCCTAAGAAGACATCACCACCATCATATTTATGATACTCACAGAGCCACTCTCTATGGGGAGTGCGATAAAAGGATGCACCTGAGTCAATCAACCATGCCTCATTATCTACATGTGTACTTAAATAAGAAGCCAAGTACACATATCCACCTTCATCTGAGGTGGTTTTCGCCTCTATATAAGGAGCATCATCAGATCCCTTTCCTTTCTCAGGAGCTTTAGATCTACAGTCCTTTTTGAAGTGCCCTTCCTTTCTGCATTTCCAGCACACCTTTACATGTTTTCTTGGAGATTTAGATCTCCCACTCGAGGAATTATTTTTGTTTATGTTTTGGGACCATCCTCATAAAGACAAGGCATCTCCATTATGGCCCTCCATATTGTTCCATCTCATCTCCTCTGACAACAAGGATGGAACTATTTCATCAAACTTCAAGGTAGTTGTATTGCTACCTATTGTAACAACAAGACTATCCCACAAATCTGGTAGAGAACAAAACAAACTAATGCACTTATATTTATCTAAAATTTTAATATCGACAGATAACAAATGGTTTACCATAGTATCAAAGGTGTTCAAATGTTTTGTCACCGAGTCTCCATCCTTTATCCTCATGTTATACAACATTTTCCATAGGAAAAATTTATTCACCAGAGACTTATATTGGTACAAAGTCCCTAACTGGTCCCACAAAGCCTTCATTGTAGCTTCCCCTAATACAATAAAAAATACTAAATTTGAGATACACAACCGTATTATGCTTGCTTTTTTTTTTTTTTTTTTTTCGGATCCAACTTTGCCTAGTCTTCTATTGACATTGTCATTGGTTTAGTACCTGGATCTATTGCGATTGACTGATCTTTATCCACCATCGAATCCTCCATATTGAGCTTCCACAACTCAAAACTCTGACCAGTAAATTTCTCGATCTCTATCTTCCACTGCTCACCATCTTTTTTCACTGCAATAATCGATCTCACAGATCTCCAATTGAACAAGGTCTACCACAAGCCTGAGAAAAAACCCTCAGCAGCAAAGACGTCCCCTTGAATCCAAAACCAATCTGATACCAAATGTATATTTTAACCATGTGCAAAAATTACTTGCAAACGAATTCTTAAAAAAACGAAAATAAACAATGGTGAGATCATAAAACATAAAACAAATATACACAAATATTTTCCCCTGGATCCCAAAATCAGGACTTCCAGATTGATTTTTCATTATGTTACTTTCAATGTTACAATACATACAAAAACCATAGGTATGTACGCCCACCTAATATATGGTCCAAAAATTAATTTTTCCCTAGGGTGCTATCCCCGACCCCATACAAGGGGGCTACTTCCCCCCTAAAACCCCCCTACTGCGCCCCCCCTGTGATCCCTTGTTGCATGTGTGGGTAGTTGTCGAAAAAATATAACACACACCCAATAGTTTTTATATTTGTCAATTGATTGCAAATATTATTAAGTTACTTATTATAATAATTGCGTAGGTGTTCATGTGTTCATCTAAAAGGATCTTTGAATATTATTTTTTATGGTGTTGGTTTTATCTAACAGTAAATTCACCATGACAAGTTCTGAGAATTTTCAATCACGAATATTTGAAACATCTAGTGGGATGAAAAAAATATACTTGCTCAACAATACCATGGGAACCCATAAGAGCCTGACATTATTGAATTTGTCTGAAAGGGAAAATACATGTGCCCTTTCCTAAAAAATTACTCTAGACTAGTTAACCAAGTATCTAAGAATTTTATGTAACAACCATTCATTAAATACGAACATGTATACAAGTTCAAATTTTTTTTATTGTGATTACATTTCAAATAAAAAATGAGTAAAGATCAGACTAACTAGAGACGACAATGTAGTGCTCCTTCTCCATGATTGGATCATGTTAGATGGTCCCTCTCGAAAGTTATATGAAAATTGAATCCATTTAGGGCGTGTGCAACTACACAAATATTCTGGATTAAAACCCCATTGCAAAATAAAGGGGAGATCAAGTAATATTCCAATAGTGCTTTCACTTGTCTAGATTTAGATGAAATTACTTTTGTCAAATATTATATGAAAAATATTCAAAGCACACGATAATGAAAGGTTAGATGAAATTATTTCTTTCAAATATTATATGAAAAATATTCAAAGCACACGATAATGAAAGGTTACCAAGAGAAAACAAAAGGGTACCTTCCAAACCTATAAATTAGGAACATTGTGGAAACCACTATTTTTGTATGTTGTTTGTGTAAAATACCATTCCACATGCATACACTCTTTGAGTTCTTAACAACCTAGTTCGACAACGTTCCAGTGGTATTATATTTAATTTCCTTTCAGAATGAGAATAAAGCCTCCAAGTCCATGGTGTTATCTCCTTACCCTCATCCATGGATGATGGGAATTAATTAACTTCCTCGAGTGTGTGTCCATTCAAAATAAAATCAAGCCAAAGATAACTATTTTCCAAGGGATGATACATGTTACTAAAAGTTGCAGTAGTTTTAGGGAATGCCATGAAAACCAGTAGCATCACAACACAAATCTTTATACATTTATGACATGTCGATAGTGATAGTTGGGATTGAGTTCTGTCCTTAATGGATTGTTGATTGCATCCCTCCACATCGTAAATTTCATTGATAATCAATACATCGCCTTTATGCTTAAAAATTTAAAATATTATAGAAATTATTTGTATTTTAACAATGTAAACTTTGAAACAGAAACTGTAAACTCAAAACAAGAACTGTAGCTAAAAAACCCCACAAAAAAATAAAAAAGAACCCAAAAATTAAAATTTTTTATTCTAGAATGATGGCCTTTATTTTTAAGGGTAAATTTTCAATGTTTTTTAAAAATGGCAGTAAAATCCATTTTTTGTGCAAAATATATGAAGAAAACACACTGAAAATGAAAAGTGATGGTGTTTGTTTGTTTTGTTTTGTTTTGTTTTGTTCTGTTTTATTTTGTTTTTGTTTTGTTTTGTTTTGTTTTTTTGTTTTTTTTTCTTTTCTTTTCTTTTCTTTTCCGGTGTACAAGTTCAACTTTTTTAGCAATGGCATTAAATATAAAATAATGGGACCCGAAAAACCTTATAATTCCAATAAATTTCATCCATGTCATTAAAGATTAAATTTCATGACTCTAAAAAACCATAAAATTCTAATTGTTTTCAACCATAACATTAAAGAAAAAATATCATAACTCAGAAAAACTTTAAAACTTTGACAATTTTTCAACCATGGAATTGAAAAACATTAAGTTTTCAACCATGACATTGTGAACAAATTAGATGACTAAAAATAACTTTAAAAATTAATGCCTAAATGAAAGAGTCATTATTGCAAGAGTAATTTTTATTTTAAAGCCTAAAAGTATAGATATTTTCAAATATTAGCCTAAGATAACTTAACCCATTGGAACAAAAACATAAAAATCAACTATCCAAATGAAGTTTCCCCTTTTAATGAGGCACTAAAATTGCAACATTTTTTTAAACTATGGTATTAATCAAATGATAACAATAAATAATATCATGGAAATATCATTGTATAATTTAGAAATTCAACATTAATTTCTAATATATTTTTACTTTTAATCAAAATATCAATACTTGTAGATTGAATGAAACATAAATTATTTCTCTAAGTTATTGTTTCATTGTGGATATTCTAAACAAATGAATTCATCATAACTAAAACATATAATCCAACAAACATAGAAATGGCTCATAATTTCATGTAAGATCATATGGCAGTTAAAATATTTATTTCAAGTTACCATGCAAACATCATTTACATAGAATGTCTTAGAAAATTATTCAAAATCACTCATATGTTTTGGCACACCATCAGAATTCACAACATATTCAGATGAATGACTAGATGCAGATGAAGATGACCCATATTCTTCTCTTTCATCAACTAGTGCCCTATCATGTTTCAAAAGTTTTCTAGATATATGACTGGGTTTAGCAGAATCCCATCTCAACATTATTTCTTTTGGTAGAAACCTCTTCAAAATATCTATTTTCTTGAAGTGAAAAGTTTCTCTCTTTGTTAAATTGATGTCATAAAAAGGTATGTCAACATCCTCCAATTTTAAGAGGTATGTGCAGTGATGATTTATATTTGTACCCTTTCTTTTTCTCTTTTTGCCATTCTTTTATGAATTACCATCTCTGGCTTGTACACACGATTGAATGGGTGTGTATTTGTGGCATACGAATGTGCTTCAACACCTACAACATCTTCATTTTTTTAATGAACTTTATAGCCTTGGCAACCCAGAATGGATAGCCATGTGGATCTCCATTTGCCAACATTACGATCATGCAACCTTCCTTAACATCTTTTACAAAACCCCTGTAAAGGTATTCCTTGGCTTCACGTTATGCACAATATCTTCTGGAACCAATATACATTTCTATTTCCTCTACATGTGAAGAATTGATAATACCTTGAGATTGTTATTTTTCAATAATGTTTCTCTTCGCATGTTCATTTGACACATTTTGTGGCCAAATAAATGGAGTCTTCAAAACTGTATCTTCATTTGTTGATCTTGAAATGATATCACTTTGATTATTCAAAAAAAAACTCCCACCAAACAGAATCAACAAAAACAAAGTACTCATATGTATATCTATTAGTTTTTCTAATTTCTTCGAGGCACTCAGAATAATTTATACCTCTCTTCTGTGTTCATGCATTATGAATTTCAAACATTGATTGTAATAACAATATTTTTGATACAAATATTGGATGATCTCTGGAATGAGCTTAAAAAATGCCAAACCTAATGATGGCCCCCACTTTGTAGTAGTTGAATACTTCTTGCCCCATATGAGTGTTTTCCCATCAATTTTTTTTATACTAAATTGATGTTGAAAGATAATGTCATTAAGTTGTCCAATGAATTTCTCCTCACCATGCGATCCCAGAATAAACCTTTTCATGTCAATAGTTTCTTCCAACACATGAAAAATAGGCTCTCGAATGAATATTTTCTTAATACATTCAATTGATGATGGAAGTCTCCTAACATCCTTCCTTCTAAATATTACTAAAAAATGACCGAACATCTGATCAATATGGTCATGAGTGTGCCCAACAAGAAGGAAACCAACCTTTACATTTTGAAAAATTCTCAATTAAACAAGCATGTTTAGATATCCAAAAACAACCTGATTTCTATTTTCATGACACGTGTTGCCCAATAGTAGATACAAAAATTCTGGAGGATTACCAAACCAATGAGAAAGCACATCATGACTTATGGTTATTGTCAGATTTCCATTTTAATAGAAAATTGATATATAACATTTAAAAGATTAAAAAATATTTATAATAAAGAAATAAAAAATTAATATAAATTATAAATTAAATATTCCAATATACATATTATCCAATAAAAAAAAAAATATATTTCCAAAAATAAAAATATTACTTGAAAATCATACTTCCAAAAATAAAAATATTATTTAAAAATCAAATATAAACTTGTAATTTCTAACCAAACACTAAACTAACACTAATACAACGAACATAATTATTTTAGAGAACCATATAGAATGGTAGGTTAATATTAATAACACGATGCTTTAAGTTAACCACAATTTTGATATCACATAAATTTATGTGAAAAATATTTTAAATATCACATTATTTTTATTTAATAAATTTTAAATAAAATTAAGTGGAAAATTAAAATATTTTATATTTCACCTTTTCCTTATTTGGTTTCAATTATTTTTTATAGAAACCATAAAGCACATCGTTAGTATAAGCGGACTTAATTTAAGTAATAGCCGTTTAATATTTCGAGCCATGCATGTAAAGAATACACATTAATTTAATAGTATTAAGCATGAAATAACTTAAAAAGTGAATAATTTGTGTGTCAAATAGGAGCTTACCAAGGTGTTGATTTATCTATAACAGGTATCATTGTAAGAAACATACAAGACAACCTCCAACTTTCGGGGAAGATAAGCTTTTATAATTTTGTGTTTCGCAGATCGTCCAAAAAGACAACCATAAATTATGATCATGAACATGATAGTCTTTACTTAAGTTCATATACAATTCGATATGGTTGGTTGAAGGTTTCAATCGAGGAGATCTTAAGCTAATTTTTTTATAAGATCAGTTGAAGCATACACGTGAACGGGACGGCGGGATTGCTTTTCATAGGGCTTGTTCATTACGCAATATAGGGAAAATTATATTTATTCTCTTCTTTGACAGAATGGCCGTACTGATTTTGGTTTTCTGTGTTACAAATAACCATGGATTGTTTACGGTCCCTCCTCTGAAAGAATATACATTGAGGCAATATAAATGGTTTAAGAATATACATTGAGGCAATATAAATGGTTTAGTTATAATTACGTTAATTATAAAGGTAACACCATCTTGTGGGATAAAAAAATCTGACTATGCTCCCTTGGTCAGACTCTCATGATTAAGAATTCAATAAATTTTACTGCCATTCAATAAACATTATCCGTTTAAATAAATTATTATAAACATGTTTGGTTTAAAATATAAGTATGTTTAAAACTAATGTTGATGGTAGATTAGAAAAATTAATGATAAGAAGACACTTAGGTATATCATTATTTTAATGCAGTTAAACAATAAGAAATGTGTTAATATGGTTTTATCGTTTTAGAATTTTTGATAAACAACATATCACTATCATAATCATATTAAAAATGTGATTGACTGATATATCTAATAGGCTAGAGGCATATATCAACTATTTATTAACAAGCATGGACCAAGTTACATACAGATATCTAAAGAAATGTCCTAATCATTTTTGGACTATGAAGAATTAAACTTAATCAAGTTTTTGGTTTTAAAAACTTAGTGGAGTTTTATGTACTACATGAAAATAAATTCAATATGATGTAACGGATATTGTACAAAAATAAACATTATGTGATATAGTACATATTACATGAAGATTATCATCATTTGATATAGCAAACATTCTAGAGGAGGAAGTTTCAAATATCTAGAGTTTTAGAGAAAGATGTCATGTGATTTATTAATTGCATCATTTATTAATCCATCACAAGATATTAAGAGAAATTTAATTATATAACATGAAGATTTAATTCCTTTTATATTCTAAAATTGCTATTATTGATTTTTTTGTTTATGCATGCAATGGAAATAGAAATAGTAAAATAAAAACACACACCAATAACAATAAACAACATGATATGTTATGAGAAACCGTTACCCAACTGTAAGGTGGGGTTTCTCTACTCTCTTTTGTTTGAAATGGAAATAATGCAAGTACAAAGAAAAGGGACTCTCTATGGAGTTACTTCAAACACATGGTTCACCGGCTACTAACCCCCTTCGTTATCCTCTCTCACTAACACTCTCAACTTGCTATGCTCTACTATGTAACACGATACAATCCAAATCAATCCAATCCCTTTTCCTCCTAATGGATTGATTCTAACACAACCCCATATTGAACTAGAGGTTAAGTTTTACTCATTAAACTCTCAACCATAGTTATAACTTTGACCTTTTTAGAGTTTTCTTCATAGTATTCACATGGCTAGCCCTTTTTCCATGACTAAGTGGGCCTGATGTGGCATCCTCTTGAATTGCGGTGGTCAATCACAAAAGGTCATATTTCAAGAGGCATAACTTTTGATTCAAAATCTTATTGATCTATTTCTTGCATTGCTAGAAAGACCTTTGATTGTACAAGAACGTCATGTTGGAAGAAAATTCACACCCACCCAATAAAAAACATCATATAACACCTAAAACTAGCCCTCAAATATTTCAAATCCCAGTTCTCTAAATTGGTCCCACTGATAAAACTGCTGTTATCAATTGATTCCCTCAAAATTTTTCAATCTAAATGCATTCAGATGGATGAAAAATTATATAGTGATCTAATTTACACAACCCTGTGAACAAAAAAAACTCTGTCATGGTGTAATGTATTGCGCAATTTTTTTTATAGGGTGACACACCACATGCCAAAAGACTTAGAAGTTGTGATGAGAGAGAGAGAGAGGGAGAGATTTTGTATCACTGAAGAGAAAAAAATTAGAGTGTAGTATATCATGCCACAAAAATCACCATTGTACATTGCAAAATGAAACACTTTCTAAGATGTGATAGGAAAGCAAGGAAATGAAAGACGAAAATGAAGGAAAGAAATAATGAGAAAAAGGAAATAAAGATATATAGCAAAAAAGATAATGAAAACAAAGTGAAAGGAAGGAATCGATCATTGAGAACAAAATCTTCAAATGCATAACACATAACAAGAAAGAAAAATTTCATGCACTATATCATGAGCAAAGGAACTTTCTTGCAACATGATACATATGGGAAAATTTCTATCACAAGAAATAATATTTTCAAAGGAATGACATGTTGCACCATAAACAATTATGTTGTAATTCAACACAAAGCACAATAATTTCAAGGTTTTTATAAGAAACAGGTCAATTTACCTTGAAACGTGTGTAAGATTTCATTTCTACTTATGTCAACTAAAATATTTGATGCCTCATATGAAGGATGACTCAATAGAGATAAAATACCCATGAAAATTTTCAAAGGGAAATAAATTCTTGGAGAAATTGGCTGAGTGCCTGGCGTGACTCATGGACAGATTGGAGAGGGCACACACTTGGGTTTGATGACACTTGGGTGGACTTCTCATGGCCAAGACCAAGAGGAAGTCTTGGTGGAACCTTTAGTGGGGGAGCCGTGGTGGAAGAGACTCATGTGATAACGATATGGTTTGGGTGACCGAGTTCACTAGATCAGGATTGTAGACTTGGACGAGGATGATCGATTGTTGCGATGGGTCTACTTGGTTGAACAACATGGGCAACTTGAGTCATAGACATCGAGTTGGAGACATGGAGCATGGTAGTGTTATGTAGGGACATTATGCATGAGTACTTGTAGAGGTGTCACTTATGGGCATCCAATGAGGAGTGCCAAGGCAAAGATGTTGTGTAGGTGGATTTGTTGATGTGACATGGAGATGTTTTACTTATGAGCCAATGGAGATGTTGTGCACTCTTGTACAACAAGGCCATGGATTTGGTTGGAATTGTGAGCAGAGTATGGAGCATTCCTACTACATGGAGAGCTGAGGCATATTGCAGAGACCTTTGGGCCAAGACATGTATGCTTGCTAGGATGTTAGTTGGAGATGACTCATGGAGCTCATGATGACATGAGTTTGTGACTTTTGGGGACTTCATATTGTGGTGGACTTGGAGGATCTGATGCATTGAGGAGCTGAGGTCAAGGACTTTGATGTAGTATGGGGTGCATACTTTTGAGTACATTTATGGGTGTGCTTGAGAGAGTGACTTGATGTGGAGGATCGATATGAGACAATTTGGAGTGATAGAGTTGCAACGATGATGATGCCTTGGTGGCAACACTTGGGCATGGATTGAGCCGAGACTTAACCACTTTTGATACATGGGAGTTGATTGATCTATGATCATGGAGAGCTCATGGATGATGATGTTGGGATAGATGTGGCTGATTTTGGTGGTGGTCTGGGTGCACGAAGGAGTGTTAATCCCATAAATTGTGAGATTATATCTTCTACTTCGGTTTGCAGGTGTAATTGTTGGTTCAATGGGCTCTCTGTCATCCACTAATAACCTTAGAGATTCCACTAAGCTAACAGACCTCTCCAAAAGTCACAGAGTTCCGCTAAACTACCATTAGACCAGACCCGGCGATAACACAAACCATGGTTTAATAAAGTTTGAAATCTTCCTTCTAAAAACTCGTCGGCACTTCTTCACCGTTGATCTATTCAAGATCCAACAGTCACATCACTTCCTGACCTCGAACTTGTTCCTCATCTATCAACCGTCGATCTTGCTCCACTAGATCTAATGGCTCAAACAAATATCAGCTAGTTAACTTACGCACTTTAAACCCGCCCAATAAACAGTTTCTCTCTCTCTCCTCTCTACTACATGTCACGATGTGTATGGAATCGGAGCCAATCGGAAAAATACCGCTTATGGCCTTTCTTCCACCTGAAATCCACTTGTGGGTTTCTCCAACCTGCTTCGGCTCGTTAATTGTCGGTTAACTTCTGCGCTCGAACACCGTTGATCTGTCTCGATCGAGATCTAACTGTCCAAATCAAATCTTCATGCCACTGCGTCCTTAGTTTTCCTTTGCTGATCTCGACCGTCTGCTCCACACACTCAGAGTTCACGAGAAACACAGTTAAAAACACAAAATTTAACACAGTCAACACCATTTCCTTCCATCTCACAGAATACCAATTAACCCTCGAATTTCACAATAAACACATAGGTTTCAAAGGAGATTATCCTTCGGGATTTGACAGGGAATTTATCATTAACATACACAAAAACTAAATTTTCCCAATTTACTGGATTCACTCCAAGAAAGCCAAATTTCTTCAATAGTCAAAATGACTTTACAATAATGTGAAAATTAAATAAGTACTGGTTCATCCTAACAACCAAATCCTAATTCAAAGGCTAAAATTTACTAACCCTATCTATCCTGCGAGGCATTCTCCTCGAGAATCTCCATTACAGCTAACTAACAAAAACTTATTAGATCATGATCAAATCCTATATTCTAGCTCTATGCTTAACTAGAAAAACATGGAAATTGATGGCTAAAGGATTCCACTCCTTTGCTTGTAATATTTTTTTGTATTTTTGGAATAATTCCTTGAATTTGTCTTCAAGCCTTATGCTCCTGCATCAGACTCCTAAGGACAAAATTCTTCATGGGCTCCTATCCATGAGCTCTTCTACAAAACTGTCCGATTTCTGTAGCATGTTTTCTGTTACCCAAGTAGCTTCAGCAATTGGCCGATCCTTCCATTTGACCAAATACTGAAAGTACCCTTGTCCTCTGGTTTTCTTGAACACTTTCTTGTCTAAAATCCCTTCTGTCTGTAATTCCTTTGCTATAGGTATCTGTTTTACCCAGTGAATTTCCTGTGTCTCTTGGTCTTCTTACGTATCATTTGCAATTTCACCTTCATACTTGTACAAATCAGCAACATTGAAAATTTGAGATATTCCAATATCAGGGGGTAATTCAATTTCATATGCATTTGCAAAAAATTTCCTCAATACTCTGCACGGTCCAATTTTCTTGAACTTCAATTTGTTATACTCCCTCTTTGGAAATGTTTCCTTCCTTAGGTGTGCTAAAACCAAATCCCCAACTTCAAAATTGACTTCTCTTCTTCTCATGTCTACTCTGTTTTTGTACTTGATGTTGCTATCGTGTAGCTGTTGCTTTACATGTTCATGTATTTCTTGAGCTTCTGTAGCAAAATATTCTCCTTTGGCACTTCTCCTCTCAGCTTGTCCCAAATTTCTCAATTCAATCACTCCTCTTGGGTGCATTCCATAATTTATATGGAATGGACTCTACCCTGTACTTCTGTTAGGTGAGTCATTATATGCATATTCAGCTTGTGCCAATACTTGATACCACTACTTTGGATTTTTTGCAGTAAGACTCCTTAAAAGATTACCCAAACTCCTGTTCACAACTTCATTCTGTCCATTAGTCTGTGGATGATAGGCAGAACTAAAACTCAGTTTAGTTCTCAACTTTTTCCATAGTGTCCTCCAGAAATGTCCAACAAATTTAGAATCCCTGTCTGAGACAATACTCTTAGGCAACCCATGCAAACTTACAATCTCCTTGAAAAACAAATTAGCAATGTGAGTAGCATCACTAGTTTTATAAGATGGAATAAAATGTACCATTTTTTAAAATCTGTCCACTATAACAAAAATTGAATCATTTCCTCTTTGAGTCTTTAGTAAGCCCAAAACAAAATCCATACTTACCATATCCCATGGCCTATCTGGAATTGGTAATGGAACATACAAACCTATGTTTTGGCTTCTTCCCTTTGCATATTGACAGACTTTGCAAGTTTTCACATACTTTTCCACTTCAGATCTCATTTTTAGCCAAAAATAAAATCTGTTCAATTGTTCATAAGTCTTATCTATACCAAAATGTCCTGTAAGTCCACCACTATGTTTCTCTTTGATTAAGTTATCCCTCATAGAACAATTTGGTATGCACAACTGATTTCTCTTAAACAACAATCCATCTTGTAAGAAATAATCCAACCATTTATTCCTATCCATCAAAACAAGATTCTTACAAGATTCTAATGCCTCTTTAAAATCTAAATCTGTCTCATACAATTCTTTAAGAAAATCAAAACCCAACACTTGAATTTGACTCTCTTGAGATAATGTATTTCTCCTACTTAAAGCATCTGCAACTTTGTTTGATTTCCCGTTTATATGCTTCAAGACAAAATGGAAACCCTGAAGATACTCTACCCATTTGGCATGTTTCTGGTTAAGCTTTGGCTGCTACATAATATACTGCAATGCATGGTTATCTGAATAAAGTATGAACTCTTTTGACATTAGATAATGTATCCACTTCTTCAATGACTGAACAATTGCATAAAACTCTTTATCATAAGAAGAATACTTCTTCTTTGAATCATTCAGCTTTTCACTAAAATAAGCTATAGGTCTGTCTTCATGACTTAAAACACCTCCAATATCTTCTACACTGGCATCACATTTCACTTGGAAAGGTTTACTAAAATCAGGTACAACCAAAATAGGTTTTTCAGTGATCTTCTTCTTCAACAGCTGAAAATTCTTTTATGCTTCAGCAGTCTATCTAAATGTTTGTTTATCCTTGTTTATAGTCTCAGCAATAGGAGCATTAATCTTACTAAAATCCTTTATGAATTTCCTATGAAAACTAGCAAGACCATGAAAACTTCTTACCTCAAAAATACTTTTAGGTGAAGGCCACTCTATGATTGCTTTGATCTTCTCTGGATCCATCTTCAACCCTTCATCGAAAATAACAAAACCCAAATACACTAATTCCTCTTTCATGAATGAACATTTCTTCAAATTCAACAATAATTTCTCTTGCTATAACCTTTGTAAGACATAATTCAGATGTCTCATGTGCTCCTCCTTAGACCTCCTGTAAGCTAATATATCATCCAGATATACTATTACAAATTTACCGATAAACTCCTTAAGAACTTCATTCATGAGTCTCATAAACGTACTTGGTGCATTTGACAACCCAAAAGGCATTACTCTCCATTCATACAATCCTTCATTTGTCTTAAAAGCAGTTTTCCACTCATCCCCTTCTCTTATCCTTATCTGATGATACCCACTCTTAAGATCTAGTTTTGTAAAATACTTTGCTCCACTCAAACAATCCATCAAATCTTCAATTCTAGGTAAAGGAAATCTGTACTTTATTGTGATTTTATTGATGGCTCTTGAATCAATACACATTCTCCAGCCTCCATCTTTCTTTGGACTCAACACTGTTGGTACTACACAAGGACTCAAACTTTCTCTGATCAGTCTTTTGTCAAGCAGTTCCTGAACCTGCATTCTAACCTCTTCATTTTTTGTGGGAGTCATTCTGTAAGCTGCTTTGTTTGGTATATTTTCTTCAGGAATCAAATCTATATGATGGATAATTATTCTAATGGGTGGTAGCTCATTAGGAAAATCATCAACAATGATATCACAATGGTTGTCCAACATTTCTTGAATTTAAATGGGTAAATCGGAAACCTTAGTAGAAGTCATTATTACCTTGGGCTCGCAAATTACAGCAAAATTTACCCCATTTTCTTCAATCTGCTGTAAGTATTCCTTTCCTCCTAGTAATAGAGTTTTTGGATCAGTCTTCCTTCTTGATGCATAGTCTTCTTCCATAGGCAACAATGTATGATTGACACCATCTTTACCAAACTTGTAGGTGTTTCTTTTCCCATCATGCATAGCTCCTCTATCATATTGCCAAGGTCTACCAAGAAATATGTGACACACATCCATGGGTATCACATCACATACAATTTTATCCTTATATTTGCCCAACTACAACTCCACTTCACACTATTCATTCACTAACAATTGATGTCCATTTTGTAACCATGACACCTTATAAGGTGTTGGATGTCTCATTGTCTTCAACTTCAATGTCTCCACCACTTCTATAAAGACCAAATTTTCAGTGCTGCCACTATCAATAATCATCTGACAGCATTTCCCTTGAACCTTACACATTGTTCTGAACAAAGTCTTTCTTTGTGATGGTTCAACTATCTCCTTTGCTGACTTGAGCAAAACTTTTTTGACTACCAAAGATTCTCCTCTCTTTGGTACATCTTCTTCTTCTGTCACTACTGCTGCTTCTTCCTCAACCTGAGCAACAATTACATTCCTCTGACTTTTTACTACATTCTCTGGGCACTCAAAAGCTCTGTGTCCCAGTTTGTTACATCTATAACATCTTACTTCTCTTCCTCTGCTTCTGCCTCCTCTTCCTCTAGAAAAACTCGCTCTACCACCTGCATCACCTCCTGTGGTTGCATGCTGGTTTGAGCTGCTACTAGCTCCATCTCTAGGTGTTGTAGATCTTCCTCTACCACCTTGACTTCCTTTTCCTCAGAAAGTACCTCTTCCTCTGGTAGACTGCTTCCTCATGAGTTTTTCTTCAGCCTTCAGTACCACCTGATAAGCTTCTTCTACTATTTTAGGAGACAATATACTTATCTCATCTTGAATGTCCATCCTAAGACCATTCACATATCTGGCCACCTTCTCATATGTATCTTGAGTTTGTACAGTGCTTATACTTACCCTATAGAATTCCTTTGTATATTCTCTCACTGGCATAGACCTCTGCCTAAGATTCTACATCTGTCTGAACAAGGTTTACTGATAATTACTTGGTAGAAACTTACCTCTTAGATTTGCTACCATCCTATTCCAATTTCTGATTGGTTGCTTGCCAAGACTCTTTCTTTCTGCCTGCACTCCATCCCACCAAAGTGTTGCATGTCCTTTTAGCTTGGTGAAAACAAACTTTACTTTCTTATCATCTTTTGTTTCTTCATAATCAAAGAATTTCTCCATGCCATTAATCCAATCTATCAATTCTTCTCGATTCAATCCTCCTGCATATATTGAAACCTCAGTTTTTGGCCTAGCTGTGGATCTCAACACTGATTGGAAGAATCTCATCTCAGGAGTAACTGCTATAGTTTCCTCCTCTTCTTCATTTTCTACCTCAGGCTCACTAACATCTCCATCATCTATATTTTTCCTTGTTGTTAATGCTTCTAATATAGCTTGCATCTATTGCATAGCTTCCATCACCTCAGAATTTGAAATTTGTAGTCCTCTTCTACCACGTCCTCGTACTCTTCCTACTCTAAAAGCCATATTGGATTTCCTTCTCTTACTTCTGAGATTCAATTTAGTGTCAATAGGTTGCTCTGACACCACTAATGGTGGCGGTCTGGGTGCAGGAAGGAGTGTTAATATCCCAAATTGCAAGATTATACCTTCTACTTTTGTTTGTGGGTGTAATTGTTGGTTCAATGGGCTCTCTGTCATCCACTGATAACCTTAGAGCTTCTGCTAAGATAATAGACCTCTCCAAAAGTCACAGAGTTCCACTAAACTACCACTAGACTGCACCCGACAATAACACAAACCATGGTTTAATAAAGTTTGAAATCTGCCTTCTGAAAACTCGTCGGCACTTCTTCACCGTTGATTTGTTCAAGATCCAACAGTCACATCACTTCCCGACCTCGAACTTGCTCCTCGTCTGTCAACTGTCGATCTTGCTCCACCAGATCTAACGTCTCAAACGAATATTAGCTAGTTAACTTGCGCACTTTAAACTCACCCAATAAGCGGTTTCTCTCTCTCTCCTCTCTGCTACGTGTCACGATGTGTATGGAATCGGAGCCAATCGGAAAAATACCGCTTACAACCTTTCTTCTGCTCGAAATCCACTTGTGGGTTTCTCTAACCCGCTTCGGCTCGTTAACTATCAGTTAACTTCTACGCTCAAACACCGTTGATCTGTCTCAACCGAGATCTAATCGTCCAAATTAAATCTTCATGCCACTGCGTCCTTGGTTTTCCTCCACTGATATCGACCGTCCGCTCCACACACTCAGAGTTCATGAGAAACAAAGTCAAAACCACCAAATTTAACACAGTCAACACCATTTCCTTGAATCTCACATAATACCAATTAACCCTCGAATTTCACAATAAACACAAAGGTTTCGAAGGAGATTATCCTTTGGGATTTGACAGGGAATTTATCATTCACATACATAGAAACTAATTTTCCCAATTTACTAGATTTGCTCCACGAAAGCCAAATTTCTTCAACAGTCAAAATCCCCTTACAATAGTGTGAAAATTACATAAGTACTGGTTCATCCTAACAACCAAATCCTAATTCAAAGGCTAAAATTTATTAACCCTATCTGTCCTGCGAGGCATTCTCCTCGAGAATCTCCACTACAACTAACTAATTAAAACTTATTACATCATGATCAAATCCTATATTCTAGCTCTATGCTTAACTACAAAAACATGGAAATTAATGGCTAAAGGATCCCACTCCTTTGCTTGTAATATTTTTTTGTATTTTTGGAATAATTCTTCGAATTTTTCTTCAAGCCTTATGCTCCTGCATTAGATTTCATGCAACACATGGACACCAAACATCATGAGCATCATGTTGCAGATGAGATGGAGTTTACTTCATGGACCTAGGCATGGCTTACATTTTGATGGAGATGGAGATGGATTCTTGATCGAGTTGATTTTGTGACAGGAGTATGAGAAACGACTAATGATGGCATGAGGATGTGCATTCTTATGGGTCGAGCTCAACAATTGGATTAGCTACCTGACTAGTTCGAGTCATGAGGGTCGAAAATGTGCAGAGATGTGTTAACATTGTGTTGGAGTATCATGGCAGCAGTTCACACGATGATGATACATGATGTAGTCAACACGATATATGTTGCAGTGAGCATGTAGCTTGAGTTGGAGGGACCAGCCTTCCACGATGGGCAGCATGTGGAGTTGCGACGGATGTGGTTGATGATCATGGATTGAGGAGACTTTCTGATTTATGGAGGGCATAGACCGATGGTTTATGTGACATTGAAGTAAAGGCAGGCAATATGAGCATCTTGGATGTTGGAGCTGGTAGTACTTTGCAATAGCGGTTGATTGGTAGTCTTGGCAATGAATGGTTGCTGGGATGAAGGTTTGTCGATGACGATAAGGACTTGAAGTGGGGGAGGATGTAACGACCTTGAGTCATGGAGTGTTTGGCGACAGGCGTAGGGCGGCGAGCTGGGGCATGTCCACACAGTGCAACAAGCCAAGCTGAACGGCAAACACAACAGACATGCGAAAGTCAATTTGCAAAATGGATAAGTGTGGAGCCGCAATGAGTTTATATGGTAGGGCGGTCCAGGGTGGGGTGCCCACCGCCATGGCCAACGTGAGAAAATATGATGGAATGCTAATTGGTGGGTCGTCTTGGCCATAGGCCGAAGTGCTACCATGGGCAAACCACCATATATATACATGGAGGTGGAGATGAAGAAAAACATCAAAGTGCGAGTTCACAAGTGTAGTGCGTGCTCACGAAGGGCGAGCCAAGGGTGAACACAGAAGAGGTGCAGGCGACCTTGACCGTAGCACCGAACAAAGAGCTAAAGGAATGAAAAACCAGGTATTGCAAAGTGCAGGGTGGGCACTTTGCCCGACAGCGAGTTGAGCTGAACGAGTGAGCAGGGCAAGGGCAGGGCGACCCGCGGAGGGCACGCTGCACGCCGGTGAGCTAGGCTGAATGATCGGCAAGTCTGCGGTGCGGAACAACGTGCGATCCGAATGGGTTGTTTTGCGGTGCGGTGGACGAGCTCGGATGAGGGCGCCTGGGTGGGTCGAACATTTGGCATAGGCGCGTTTCGGGTGACTCGACTGGTTGAATGGCGAGTCGAGTAGAGGCGTCCGGGCGAAGTGTGAACGTGCACAGGCGAGTTGTGACGGTCGGGCATGGGCGACACAATATTGATGGACATGCTGGGCAGTGAGGCGCCCGGGTGGATGAATGCCAAGTGTGGGCATGTGCGTACGGTTGAAACAACGAGCTGGGCAGGTTAGCATGATTTTGGTAGAACTCGGTGGGAGCGCCTGAGGTGCACGAGATGGGCGACCGATGAGTCGTCGACCCGACGGTTTGGTGAGTCAGGCAGGAGTGCCCCACGAGCTGAACAACAGTGTAGAGTGCGATGGTGAACACTCCGAATGGTGGTTCGGGTGGTCTGAACGGTGCAAGGTGACTTGCATGATTTTGGCAGATATTGTTCCAAGGAAACTTGGGGTTTCCTGCAAAGGCTGTAAAATTGTATATTTATGTAAAGTTGTTATTATCATCGAGCAGACTCATATTTCAGGGAATTGCCCCTCCCGTTAAAGATTTCCACTGTGCATATAGATAAATGGTAATAATAATGATGATGTTAATGTGAATGTTTCCGTTGTGTTTAATGAAGACTGTACTTAGCTATTGAAAAATAAACTAAGTATAGAAAGAAAGCATAGTCCACGATTGCAAGTATTGGTGAAAAAAAAGTGGTGGGTGGTGCAGCACCTCCTATCGTGCAATTGGAAGAGTACCGTCGAGGTATGGGCGTGACACATCCGGCGGCGATAGCATTGCGGTGAGAGCGCTGAGATATGGAGCAATTACTAACATCATCAATGGTTGGCTGGAGTGCGGTATAGGGAGCGACCCGAGGCAGTAGGACCGTGTTGGCTTCTACAAAAGATACTGCGACATTCTAGGCGTGAGATACGGATCAAACTTAGACTGTAACAATGAGAGGCCTTTCGTTTCAATGGTTTAATCTGAACCTTTTGTTGTGCCCTTTGCGTCGTTAATGTTGAAGCTGTTCTATCGTGGTCATTTGTTTGCGATGCATGGGACATAATAAAATATAATAAAATATATCACAATTCGATGAGGGTGGCGTGATTTGTGAAGTGCCGAAATTTGTGTGAATCTTTTGTTAAGTATCCATAATCAATGTTTAAAAAGGTTTTGAGTGTGCGGAATTCAGTATATAATATTTTAAATTTTAATTTATTAATTTTATTATTATTTAATCTTAAAGTCATTGTTAAGCTAGACATTAAAGTAGAAAATTAGAGTATAAGATTTTTTTTTAGCTTAACATTAAAGTAGAAAATTAGAGTATAAGATTTTTTTGTTTATAAGACAAAAGATTTATTTTTTTTGTAATGATTTGACTAATAAGTTTATGAAGGTATATATATTTTATCCCTCTAATTTTAAACTTGTAATTTCTTAAAAAGAAACACATGCTTTTCACCATTAAATTTACTCCAACTGTATTTTTGAAAAACACACTCATCCGCTCAAACCATATAAATAAAATAATAAAAAAATTAAATTATGTAAAATTCAGTATGCACTATTTCTAATTTTAACATATTAATTTTATAAGCGAAAGAATATAAACAATGCCTTCGCTGAAATGGTGTGAAAAACACGATCCAAATTAAAAGGCAACAGTAAATATTGTGATTTGTTGATCAAATATACACTGAAATAACAAGTAAAAAAATGTATGAGGGTCAACCTCGATTTTTATATCAAACCTAGTAAAAAAAATTGTACGATTGTCCGCCTTTTCCAGCTTTCTTCTAAATGGTTAAAGTGATTTATAGAATCATCATAACTTTTTAAAATTTGACAAGTTATTTCATTTTAACATGGTTGGCCACATGGTGACTTACTCAGAATTTTTAAATACACATTATTAAAAATAATAAAAATTACACATATTTGGAATTTTTAAATACACATTATTATAAATATTAAAAATTACACATATTTGGTATTTATTGTTTTAATTTTATGGATGCTATTTTTATATTGGGTTATTATAAGATGAAAATACGAAGATGGATATGATTTTTATAAATGTTAATATTAAAAAATTTAAAAATGGTGAAGTTTTATATGTTAATTAAATAAAATAATTTTAACAAAATTTTATTATTTAGTATAAATTAAATTAAATTAAATTAATATTATATATGTTTGTAACAATATTTTCCATAAAAATCACACAAAATAAACTTATAACATAGTTTCACTTTAGGAGTATTTAAATCTTCAAAATCTAAATATCACATCCAATCTTGATCACACCAACCCTAATTCTTACGACCTTTACACCATAGAATACCTTAAAGCACTCTCATTATTTATTTTAAACTTGGTTAATAAAATAATATATATTTATAATATTATTAACTTTTTATTTTAAAATTTTCCATATTATAAATTTATTTATTAATAAAAATACATATAAAGTTATAATTTTATAAATAAAATTTATTATAAACCATCAAAACCATTATTTATTATGATTTATATTTATATGTGTAACATGTTAAAATTTTAACAAATAATTTATTTATTAATAAAAATAAAAATAAAATTTATTATATGTAACCCGTTGACTTTTTAAAAATATTCTTATTTATGTGTATATTTATATTGGGTATTAAGAATTAAATATTCTTTATATTAACCAACCTTATTTATATATATTTATATCGGGTATTAAGAATTCACTTTTCAAACACCTTTTCACCTACCTGGACAACTATCGGTTTTTGTCTCCTCTAAATTGTGTAACCACTATAATCCTTTTTCATGTATGACTAAGATTCATAAGGAATGGCCTCATTGTCATGTACGCTTTTTGTTTTGTTATATTTGTATTCTCATCATCATTCATGTTTTATCAGGTTGCTGATTTCGTTTTGGAAATGAATAGATTATGAAGGGAAAAATTTATTTTGGTAATGAATATATTATTTAGAAAAAATTTAGGTACATCTCTTAAGTAAGGAAGTATTTAGCAATGAGAACTCACCAACTGAGCGAATTTTTAGAGATAGTATTTTTTTTTCTTAATTGGTCTACTCCTATATTAATACAACAAGGCAAATGCCTCGAGAGTTCTAGCCATGGAGTTGGCATTCTTGCAAAAACACTCTTGACGAACTGACTAGAGAACCTGCTTGTTGACTTACATCATACTTTTTAATATCTGAAAACATTGGATTCCATGTCTGGATAGTTACCAAACCAAAAATTGACCCATACAGAATTACAGCACTGACTTGTGTATTGCAATCTTTGGACATATTTCGACAGAAACATAAACATGAACAAACACTAACATATGGGAGAAGGTCGTCCTCAAGGTGGAGACCAACCTGTAGAAATGACAAAGACCAAAATCAACAATCTTACAAGCAGGAAAACTGTGAATCCATAGGGAATTGAGCTTTTTCTTCAGTAACTGACCAAAGGAACCGGAAGCGCCAACATGTTCAGTCCTCATTCGAAGTCAATGGTTGTTCTTCTACGATTCGGCACCCAAATTGATCTGAGTCTTTGGAATCAGAGGGACGGGCCGCTGAGGTTGAAGGATCACCTCCTGCAGGCTCGCTTGGGCCAGCATTGACTTCTGTGTTCATTGTTGGCAGTCCTCCTGTGTTCATTGACTGGATGATGTTTTGGTTTGCCCTCCTTTGTTCCAGAGGTGCTCCCTGATGAGCCTCCCTCGAACCCACCGCATTCTCACTCAATTCAATTATCACAGAAACTATGAAGGAAGAGTTGCCTATAGAACAAGGAATCTGGAAATGGGCGGTGTGCGAGTGAGAATGATGCGCGCAGACATCGGCTCTGTCATGCCCCCTTCCACTACCCCTGCCACTACGAGTAGCAGGATAGCTAAAGCCGCCAAACTCCGATGCATCTGACGAGGGGTCCGACGTAGTTGAGGAAGGCTGGCGAGAGGCTCGACCACGAGAGCTGCCCCGTCTGCACCCCATTCTTGGTCTTTCTCTTGGCATATTGTGAAGAGCAGGACTAACCGACGGAGATGGAATGGCTGGGAAGCGACTGAGGAATAAACACACTGAGAGAAAAGACAATTGAGCACGCTTATAGCTGTATGCACCAGGAACCAGAGCTGGAGGGAAGCAGGGGATGGTATTAGCGGTTGAAGAACAACAAAGACTGACAAACGAAGAGGGAAAGGCTAGCAGGTGACTGAGGAGATAACACGTTGAGTGAGATGAGGACTGAACATACTTATGGCTATTAACCAGAGCCAAAGGGAGGCAGGGGATAGAGATGGATTTCGAGGAACCGCCAGCATCTGCCGCCGTAATGGGTCTGAAAGCGCGCGGAGAAGCAGCGGGAATAAGGATGAAGCCTGGAGCCATTGTGCATAAAACGATTTCCTGGGAAGACAGAGTTAAGGCTACCATTAATAAGTTTGTGCGAAGCCAGTATGCCGTCCTGCTGCATTTACAGTTGGCGCCTGTGGGTTGCCACTTGCCCACCTTCTGCGCCTCCTTCGTACCTATGCTCCGATCATTCACCCGCATCCGGGAGAGAGTAATCATGTTGCCCCAGAGAAGTGCATTCATTTTTGAGTTGTACATCATCTGAGTCACAAAAAGGGCCTGAGATGTAAGGGAGCTGCTGGTTGACCCCCTGATTGGCCAATCTGTCTGCTACTTTGTTGGCAGTGCGTCTTATATGCTTGAAGGTGATGCTCCGGGGGCTCCGTAGTCGTTCCTCCATTTGTTCCATTCTACTGAGTAACCTCCAACTTGAAGCTATCTTAGCTGCCGAGGTGCCTGCTTGAATCCTGACGGCCCCTGTTATTAGGATAAGAGAGTCCCCTTCTACCTCAAGAGGGTAAAAGTTTTTTTGTTCTGCTATACAAATCCCTTTCCATTATCCTTCCAATTCAGCGGCATTGTTGGTGTCTTTACCAATTTTTCCATGATAGATGTGCATTATTTTTCCCATTTCGTTCCTGAAAACACCTCCATAGCCAGCCGGTGCAGGATTGCCCTTGGCTGCCCCATCAAAATTCAATTTGAATGAGTTGGAGGCAGGGGGGACCAATTGAGGGGAGAAGCGGAGCTAGATGGGGATCTGGAGTTGACTTGAGCCAGAAAGGTGAGGTCCAGGTTCCAAGCTTTTATGATGAGTCGTTCCTGAGGAGATTCTGGCAGGTCCGAATCATGCCAGTGTCTGATAGCCAGAGTTTCTTGGAGATTTTGCTTAAGAAGAAGCGACAGAGAGTCAATTGGCCTACTGATATTGTGGAAGACTCTGTTGTTTCTCTCCTTCCATAATATCCAGTAGAAAAAGCCTGGGATGAGGTTCCACAGCGAGTTTAGAAGAAGGCTTTGGAAAGGTTGCTTTGGCAATTTTCTGATGTTTTCTGCAATATCCCCCCGTCGTTTTCTAGATCTTCTGTTGCATTGTTCAATTTTCTCCCATAATTGAGTAGCTAGAGGACAAGTATCCATGAGATGCAAGATGGATTCAGCATTGAGATTACAGTTGGGGCATCTAGAAGGTCCTATGAATCCTCTTTTTTGCAAATTGTCCCAGGTTAGGATTCGCCGTTTGCTTAAAAGCCATAGGAATGTGGAAACCTTAGGCCAAATTCCTGGTTGCCAAACCTGGTCCCAGAGTTGATCCTTGTCTGCCTGCGTGGTTGAATAGCGAAGTTGGTGTGCTTCCTTGGTAGTAAACATTCCTTTGGGCATATGTCCCCATCGCAGCTTGTCCTGTTGATCCGAGTATTTGATTCTTCTTTGATTTAACTCATGATCGATCTCTATGTAGGTTTCCCCTTGCCAGTTAGCCTGCCAGGTGCTTGCTAATTTCCAGCGTTGAAAGTCGTGGGGCGTTTGCTGCTGCCAGCACTGATGAACATGGATAAGATCAGCTTGTTGCATATAAGCTTGCCAAATTGGCTTGTGAAAGAGTGAGGCTAGTTTTGGGAGTTGTTGCCATGAGTCCTCCTAGAATCTGGCTGTGGTGCCCGAATGAATTTCCCAAAAACTATGCTCTTGTATGAAGGCGCTGTGAATCTTGGCCGCATTCCAAATCAAAGAGCCTGGAGTTGTGGTGCTGATTCTGATAAGGTCGTCCCATTGACTGCCTGGCACATATTTTGCTTGCCAAAGCCGTGCCCAAGGTGTATGTGGTTTGGAAATCCAATTCCACCATATACGGGCTCCCATTGTGTTGTTACTTTGGAGGGGATCCCTTAGTCCTAACCCACCGACTGATTTTGGCTGGCAGACCTCATTCCAATTGACAAGAGCCCATTTCCTATTGAGACCAGAGGAACCCCACAGAAAGTTTCTCTGTAGATTGCGGATGCTCTTGAGAACCCATTTGGGCGCTGCTAGAATAGAAAATAGATAAAGAGGCATGGCCTGGAGAACAGATTTGATTAGGATGAGTCTGCCAGCCATATTGAGTGAGAGGAATGTTCTAGGAGGGTTCTCCATGAGGTGTGTTTTATGGCTGAGTCCAACAGAGGAGCTCCCAAGTATTTCGAGGGAAGCACTGCTATGGAGAATCCCAGAATCCTAGCGATGTTCCTCTGAGTTGTGGCAGGGGTATGAAAAAAGAAAAGCTGGGGTTTGGAGGCATTGATGGAGTTTCCAGAGGCTTCAGAGAGGAGAGAGAGTAGGGCTTTGAAGGCGGTGGCCTCTTGAGAAGATGGGTGGCCGAAGAGCATGGTATCGTCTACGAACTGTTGGTGGGATAAAAGATGAATACCATGAAGTGAAATGCCCTTTAGGGTGTGAGAGGAGATAGAAGAGTGAAGCAGACGCCTGAGGCCTTCTGCCATTAGAACAAAAAGGAAAGGGGAAAGGGGATCCCCTTGACGGATACCACAGGAGTGACGGAAGGGCACAGAGGGTGAACCATTGAGCAGGATTGAAAAACTGGGAGAAGAGATGAGATTCATGATCCACCTTGTCCAAGTAGCATTGAAGCCAAAAGCCAATAACATGTGATGTATATAGTTCCAGCTAAGTTTATCAAAAGCTTTTGAGAGATCAAGCTTAAGAATCATACCTGGCTTTTATAGAAGCTTTAGAGAGTGGATCACTTCATTTGAAAGAATAATGCCATCCATTATCTGTCGCCCTTCTACGTATCCAGTCTGCTCTGGCGAGATGAGAAGAGGGAGGAGAGGTTTGAGCCTGTTCGCCAGTACTTTGGATATGAGTTTGTAGATGACGTTACATAATGCTATTGGTCTGTATTTGTCGGGCGTATTTGGTTCATCCCCTTTAGGAATTAGTGCTAAAAAAGTAGAGTTTAGAGAGGGGAGAATCCAGTGCATGGATCTTGATTCCTCCACTAATTCCCAAACTCCTGTGCTAACTAGCTCCCAAAACTTGTGAAAGAAGTTGGCGGTGAAACCGTCAGGACCAGGTGCTTTGCCATCCTTGAGTTGGGCCATGGCATCTTCCACTTCCTTCATTGAGATGGATTGAAGCAACTTATTGTCGTGGTCCTCCGTTATAATTTTAGGGATTTGCTGCGTGATTTTTTGAATGGCTTGTTCTCTGCTTCCTGGTTGTTCCCTAAGCGTTTCCTAAAAGTACTCTTTAAATTCCTTTTCCATTTCTTCATGCTCTTCTAGTCTCTCCCCTTGACGATTGTTGATGAAGGCGATATTATTGTGCATTCTTCTTTGGATGGTAGATCTATGGAAAAATTTTGTATTTTTCTCCCCTTCCTTAAGCCACCAGATTCTGGACTTCTGCCGCCACAGGATTTCTTCTTGCTGCCTGCGTGCTTCAATTTCGGTCCAGAGGGTATGCTCCTGTTGCGCATGCTCTTCTGTTCTCCCTTCCAGGATGATATTCTGTTGGAGAGAGCACATTTGCTGCTCCAGCTTTTTTCGATGCTCAAAGATATTGCCAAACTGAGTTCGATTCGAGATTTTGAGAACTTGTTTGAGGTTTTTTAATTTTTGTTGGAACTAGAACATCTTGGCTCCTTCAGGGGGGATGAAGGTTTTCCAAGCCTCATTAACCACTATTTTAAAGTTGGGATTTGAGAACCAAAAGGCTTCAAATCGAAAAGGTCTGTTGCATTTTGTGCCTGGGCGCGTCCATTGTAGCATAATGGGCCAGTGATCTGATCCCCCTTGAGGCATGATGGAGGCATGAAAATCCCCACCTAGGTGTATGGTGTTGTCCGAGATGAGGAAACAATCCAGCCTTGAAGCAATATGCTGAGGTCCTCTTCGTTTGTTGGTCCAGGTATATATACCATTTGAAGTTTGAATGTCCATTAATTGGTTGTTTTGAATATATTCTCTGAAACCAATACTATCCCCTTCTAACTTCGATCTGTCGCCGCTTTTCTCCTCCAAAGCCTTTATGATATTGAAATCGCTGCCACCAATCCATAGGGGAAACTGCCTATTGGAATTGAGAGCTGTTAGTGTATTCAATAGATCCAGTTTTTGTTGTAAATTTTGCGGAAAGTAAACATTGGAGAGATGACCATGAATGTTTGTTCCAATGAGATGGAAGGTGGCTTGGATGAGGAAATGAGAGGCGTGGAAGTCTTGGAGGGTGAGTACCTACGGGTTCCACATGATAGCCAGTCCTCCGGAAGCACCTGAAGCATCCACTGAGACTGAGCGACATCCTAACCAGATCTTATTCAGAATCCTTTCTATAACAGTGTTGTTACTTTTTGTTTCTTGAAGAAAAACTAAAGTGGGTTTTTCTTGCTGTATCAAGTTTTTTAACATTCTGTGTTTTGAGGAGCTGTTCAACCCTCTCACATTCCAGGAAATGAGCTTCATGAGGAACAGTGGGGTTGAGTTTTGTAGAACTTTGTCAACTTAGGGAATCTCCCAGATTCCATTAGTATTTCTCCTAAGATAATGATCCTTTGCAAGTCCGTCTTGTGCCCTCTTTTCTTTGTTTCTTTTAAGATTTTCTTTCCATCCCATGGACTTCCGGCTTGTATACCTAGAAATTTATGTGCTGAGCTTTGGTAAGAACTCCTTCCAGCCTTTCGATTTCCCATGGGGGTATTGAATTGTATTCTTTCTGTTTGCATGCTGTTTCCAATTTGAGTATGTCCAAACCGTCCAAGCTTACACTCTCTGGATCCTCATCCATTTTTGTGGGAGTGTTATGATCTTCCACGATAGTATTGTCATGAATACTAAGGGCTAGAGCCGCATCTAGCTCCATTGAAGAAGACTGTATGGCGATCTCTGGAGTAGTTTTCTTAGAAGAGATCAGGTTGAGAAGGCTAGAGAGAGCGGAAGCTGAGGATGACAGAGAAGCTTTTGAAATCTGGGAGGGTGAGGGAGGTGAAAAGTTTGCCGGAGGAGCTGCAAGATGATTCTATGTATTGTCTTGAGAGGTGAGAATAATAAATCTATTCTGTGTATCAGGTTTTTTGGATCTCTCTGGGGCTGTGGGAGTTTTCTTTGCATGTCGTCAGCGATTGGGGACTTTAGTAAATCCTTCAGAGTCTTTGCTGGTATCATTAACTAGGGTTTTGGGTTGAAGCTTCAGAGGACAGTCCCTAAAAAGATGGCCATTTTCATGCCATTTTCGACAATGAAAAGGAATGTGCTCGTAGTCTAATGTTTGGATCCATTCAAAATCGTCATGAAAAAGACTTACCGAGTCTGCTAGAGCTTTGGTCATGTGCATTTGGACACAGATTCGGGCGTATGAGGTGTATCTTCGAGTTTTGGTTTCCTCAGCTGCTTTGATGAAGACCCTCAAGCTATTGCCTATGTCCATTAGAGTCTCCTCTTTCCAATATTCCGCAGGAAGGGAGTACATACGTATCCATACTGGAGCCCAACTGAAGTCTTCTTTGTCTAGGTTGAACCTTTCTTTCCAATCTCATAGGTACAGACCTGAAGAATTAAAGAAATACGGACCACCCTCAAATATGTGTGATTTGTCCTCCAAACAGTTAAAAATTGCAATGAAGAAGCCTTTGGGGCCAAGCTGCAGAGTGACTTGTCCTTTAGGCTTCCATTTTGAAGCAATCCAGCCATGCAAGGCCTTTTCAGTTAGCTAGAATCCGAGGAACTTGCCTATGAGTGCATGGTCCCTCATAAATTAGATCTCGTTGTTGATTCGTTGACTGGGGAGATCGACTTTAATTCTTTCTGCAGTTTTCAGAATGCATGTTGCCGAGGTCGCCATTGGCTATGACGATGGGGCCTTTTGGTTCACGCCTTTGTCTTTGCTAATCGCATCACGTGCCGCTGAGTTCTCAGCTTCAACGTTGGCAGGATCTGTACCCTGATCTTTTCCTGGGAGGTCATCTGGTTTGAACAGAGAATCTGCATGATTGGTATTGTCAGAGGATGGACCGGAGTGAGAAGGGGGTGATGATCCAGCCCCTCCCGGGAGTGCATCCATGGTTAAAACCTCAGCGAGAGTTCAGTGGCTAAAACACTGAAGGACGAGAAGAAGCAAGGGGTAGGGTTATTGTTCATGGAATGGTGCAGGTCGCATTGCAGGCAGCGGCCGGGGGTCCAAAAAAAGGAAAAAAATCTAATCGGGGTCCCTCCTTAGAGATAGTATTAGAATTTATAATGGTAATGAATATATTATTGGGATTGGTAATAGAAGTTATAATGGGTACCTTAAAAAATTAAATTTAATATATGTTTAAAACTATATAAAATTTATAAGTATATTTTATTTTGTAAAAGTGGTTTTTTTTTGTGTATTTTTTATTATTATGTAATTTTAGTTAAATAATGACATGTATGCATCGTTAAGAGTGAGTTTATATTTCTCAATTGAGTTTCTTTTGGGATGTTGTGTAGGATTGTTATTATTTTCTCTATCTCTATTCAAATCTTATAATGAGACATGTTAAGTTCTAATCTTATTAGGCTTGGATACTCACTAGGAGATCCTAGACTAACTGTGAACTCCTTCTCCCTCCCAGTATTAGCTACTTGGATAAATTTATAGATGATAGTTTAGCTTCCAAACAAAGTATACTTTAGTAACAAAGTTTGCACCTTGAAGGATTTGATCCCTACACACTATTTACTCTCAAAGGAGGAACTCCTGCTACCTCCAAACACTAATTATTTAGATGAATTCATGAATGAGAAGAAGCCCTGCTACCTCTCAAAACTAACTATTTGGATGAATTTAAAAATGATATTTTAGTTTTGAAACAAAGTATACTTTAAAAACAATGTTTGCACTTTGAAGGATTTGATCCCTACACATGTGAATAATAGGAAAGGAACTAGTGTAGAAAGTTCCACCTTAACTACAAGTGTAGAAAGATTCATCTTAACTTTAAATCTATTTGACAAAAAAATTAAAATTAACTCTTAAATAGAAAACTTTTTTTCAATTTAAAAAAATTCGAGAAAATTATTCACCTTTAAAAATGTGATTTCTCTTAATATACAAATACAAGTTTAAATGAAACAATTATAATATTTATTCAAATTGTAATTTTAAATTAATAAATTTATTATCTAAAATTGAATTTAACATTATAAAATAATATATTATTAATATATTACCTATGAAATTTGATTAAGTTGAAATTATTTTAGGTAATTTCTAATTAAAAATGTTAAAAAGAATTCCATTAATAACAGATATAAACTATACTCGTATATTGATTATATTTAAAAAAAAATATCAGAGTATTTCATATTAATGCAGGTTGAAAATGTTAATCCTTTTATTTCATAGAACGAATGAGTGAGTTTCCACGAAGTGGAGTTGAAATTAGGCTCCAAAGGTGTCTAAAATGTCTCAATGCTTCAGGAGAGGTTGGGGTCTTAGCAATGTCCCAATAGAGGATGAGGCATACATGGTGGGATAAGGTTCATCGATACACATGCTTAATTAGGGATTTTCTTTATCTTAACTAGGTTGGGGTTATAGCCTTCGTGAACAATGTTAATTATATCTCTGGTAAAAGTTGATAGGTCTTTACGTAAAGAAAACAATTTATATAAAATATGAAAAATATAGTCATAGAATAAAGGAGCATGAATTTATAATTAGAATTAGAATTCCATATCAATTGAAACATATTTTTAAAAAGTTTGTATTCAAAATAAAATAAAATCAAATCCGACGGGACAAAGTTCTCCATGGATAAAATATTTAACAAAAAAAAATATAACTTCACAATACGATTAGACATCCTGTTCACATCTATAATTCGCACTGATATTGTCAAACAATTGAAATCTGGTTGAATGACGTTGAATTTTAATCAAAATGCAGTAACAGTTATCATTCTTTGGGAACGAAAGCCCAAATTGTGAGAGCCTATCCTTCACTAACTCATCATTTGCAATCCACATGTGATTGTTAGTGTGAATCTTGAAAGGGGTTACGTAGAAACTGGATTGTAATTGAAAGAGACTTAGCCTTAAGTAAAACATATGGAATCAAATATTGTTAGTAGTTGTTATCATTCCGAGTGAGAGTGGTCAATATTTATTTTGTATATTTAAAAGAAATTGACAATAAAATATTATTAATTTAAATTTATTTTAAATATAAA
The DNA here is from genome assembly GCA_031772625.1 of Pinus tabuliformis. Taxonomy (NCBI): domain Eukaryota; kingdom Viridiplantae; phylum Streptophyta; class Pinopsida; order Pinales; family Pinaceae; genus Pinus; species Pinus tabuliformis. The sequence continues at coordinate 618,223,078 of CM062810.1, read as the reverse complement.
TTTATAAAATAATAAAGGAAATAAAAGATAAAATTTAATTTATGTAAATAGAATTACATTTCATTATTATTATCTAATTTGAAAGTTATGATCACCACATTGGTGTATGAAATTCTCTTGTTTGTGAGACAACACACCCACCTCCACCTCTCAAACACCACATTGGTGTACGTGACTTTCTTGTTTGTGGGACAAGGAACTCACCTCCACCTCTCAAACACCACATTGTTGTATGAGACTTTCTTGTTTGTGGGACAAGGGACTCACCTCCACCTCTCTTGTTTGACTGCTAAGTCTATGTAATATCGCTATAACTTGTATTTATATTAACATTCACAGTGGAAAAGACTACAAAATGATACTCATTGAGAATTTTTTTTTTTGATAGACTGTTTAAATTCATTGGTAAACTCCAAAAACGATTTTCATCTTCTTCAACTAGAGTTTTCATTATGTGTTTAAATTCATTGGTAAAATCCAAAAACGATTTTCATCTTCATCAACTAGAGTTTTCATTATGTGAAGTCTAGAGGAATTGATCATCACAACCTTGGTGAGGAATGTTGTGGCTCCAAGGAAAGTCACAACTTTGGTGATGAATGTTGTGGCTCCAACGAAAGATATTCCGAAACATGAGGTATGTACATGGGACTTGATGGTTATTGAACCCAAAAAAAAAGTAACCTTGACATATTTGGAAAGAAATTCCATGTATTTTGTGCAAATAATGATGAGTTATTTTACTAATTGGAAATATTGCTCTAGACTCTTGAAAGTTGCAGGCATTTTTGTGTAAATGAATTAATTAGTTCATTGGAAGGTTCTGCATGGTCTATGCAATAATTTTTTAAAAATATGCATGAGAACTTTACATATTAAAAACAAAAAACCATATTGTTTTATTTTATTTATATATATATATATATATATATATATATATAGTTTGCAGAGATATTGTTACTCTTGAAAAGAGAATGCATGTGAATCCCGCAAACAAAAGATTTAAGAAGTCATACTACTTTTCATAAAGAATGCATGTGAAATTTCTATGTTAAAAGATAAAGAAACTATATTATATGAAAGAAAATTGCATTGTAAAAGATAAAGAAACCATATTAATTTACTGATATAAAATTGCATGGTAAAGGATAAGTTAGTTCTTGGAAAGAAAACACAAGTGAAACCTCCACATAGAAATATTAAATAAATCACGATATTTTTCGAGAAAAGAATGCATGTAAATTTTTCTTATGAAAAGATAAAGAAAATAAGTTATTTGGAAACGAATTCCAAGAAATTATGAGAAAAAATTAGATTATTAATTTCTTTGGAGATATCAGCATGATTCCTAGATTATTAATATTAGATTCTTAATTTCTTTGGATTTTTTAGCATGATTATTATAGAATGTTAATAGGAATATGTTAATATCCATTATATTAGAATTCCTTAAATAAATTTCTATGTTAATTCTTGAAAAAATAAACATTAATTGCATGCATTATTGTATTAGATTTCGGAGTGAAATGTCTTGGCATACATTATCAAATTCTTGAAAAAAGAAAAAGAGTTAATTAGATTAATTTTCTTGGAAGGGTTTTGATGAATCCATATGCATATATTTTGAGTACAGAAAGACATGCATATAAAGATTATTTTCTTAAAACATCCATATGAATCTCTATCTTACAAGAACAAGAACACATGCTTGTTTCTTAAAAATATTATGTGCATTGAAGTAATGGTCATTGTATTAGAAACAAAAATGACATGTTGCAAGTACAAAAGGGTAGTCATTGTGATATAGTAAATGTTTTTTGCCTCTAGATAGAGAAAGTTATTATGTAAATATTCGTGAAAAGAATAATATCTTAAAAGATTGCCCAGCTAGATGAAATTGTGTTAATTTTTTAATTTAGGTGCACAAAAGGTTAAGTTAACCTTGTCATTGTTTCCTGGGTTTTATGTATAAAAGATGGCTAGCTATGGTAATTTATTGAAAGGGAGCATGTAGAAAGATGAGAAATGAAGTTATATTAACTTCTTTTTGAAAAAGAAGTATGTATTTGTTTATTTGAAAATAATAGTTACTGATAATAGAATTATAGAGAAGGGAATATGTGTTTCTTAAATTAAAGAAGGTCTATAAGTTCTTGCTTACACAAGAATAGTCATTATGTTATAGATATATGTTCTTTACATGTATGGAAGAACTATTGAGCTATATTTCTTTAGAAAAATTATATGTGATTGCTTTTATGTTATCATAAATATTATCTTAGTTTCTTTTGGAATAAGATCATGTTGACACCTAATCCTTGTGATTGGGTGAATATATGTAAATAGATAAATAAGAAATATGAATAGTCATCGGGAGATGAACTGAACAGTCTCTCCCTCATGTATATAATGAAGACCTACCTGATGGAATAATACACGAATCATTTTTGCCTTATGGAGTTACTGCCTGGCCTGACATGGTATCAGAGCCAGCTCCTTTTTTTTAGCTTTTATGCCCTTTGTAACTCCCTATTCTGCTCCTCTACTCCTCTGCTCTCCATTCAAAATAGCCTTCCATACAAAGCGCTGTCTCTCCATTCAAAAACGCTGCCTGTTCATAAATGTTGGTAGCCTGCTCCACGCAGTCACCTGAACGCTGCTGCCACAGTCACCTGAACGCTGCTGCCACAGTCACCAGAACACTGCTCCATGCAGGTTATCAGGTTCCTCTGCTGAATATTACAAAACCAATTTTAGTTCCAATGTTGAGACGGTTTTGATTTCTCTGTCACAGCATGTTCCACATTTTTCCATTGATGTCCGATGAACCTTCTCCTGTAAACTCTAGAAACTCTGTGTTAATTCTTTAAAAGAAAATTTTTGAAATGTATGAAGTCGATTGTTGCCCTGAGTAATGAGTTGAAGCTGCCATAACAATCGTGCACAGTCGTGGGGGTGAAGATCATTTTATTTTATTGAATGAATGCTGGTTGAAACTCCTGCTTTGGTTCGTATGTGCTGAAGAGAGCAGCGTATGATGGAATGCTTCTTCTTTGAAATGGAACGGTTCATTCAAATCATTGTGTGAATCCTGTGTTAATGTTATGCTGGGAAATTTAAAATGATATGCTACATGAATCCTTGAAGCCATATGATCGCTGCAATCCTTTTATACATGGTCGTCATGTGCTGGTGTTCCTTTCTTTCTTGAAGGTCATTCTGTGAGTGAAGTGGGTATGTTGTATGGTATTCAATATATATTGCAGCCAAACATATTTGATATATATTGTGTGTTGAATATTATTAAAAGGGTCCATATGGTAGTTGCAATCTTCCACCTTTTTCGGTTGCCTTTTCATGTAAAACAATTCAAGAACGTTGCAGAAAAATGATGAGGATGAAATTTGAAAATTTTCCGAGAATGCATAGCTGATCTATGTTTTATATTTTCATGAAAGATAAAGACTGTACATGGATAAAATTCCCTTTTTAAATGTAAAAAAAAAAATTACCACTAGAAGTACAATTTTACTGTATATTGGCAGAAGTATTTTCTCTATCAGAAGAAGTTTTTTTTACAGAATGCATTCAATCATATCCATGGTGGGAATAGTTCTCACTGGCAAGGAGAACTATCTTGAATGGTCCCGGATGATAAAACACACCCTCATTTTGAATGTGTTGTGGAAAGGAGTGTGTGTCGAAGATGAAGATAATGAACCAGTATAGCTTACCTCAGACAAAGAACTCGTAATTTGGGAAAACAAGAACAACAAAGCTTATGCATTAATCGCAGAATCTGTAAATGAAGAGGTGAGTCGCCATATTTCGTCATATTCAATTGCCTTTGAAGCCTTACAAAAGCTGAAAGAACTCTATGACTCACATTCTGCACTTGAAGCTGTTCAACTCATGATTAAACTCTTCACTCCTGAACTGCAAAATAATGATCCTCTTGCTCTTGCATCTGAAGTAAAGTCTAGTGCATGATATCAAATCCACTAAGGTTGAAATTCCTCTTATTGCTTTTCTCAAGGCACTTTATCCTACTTACTCCAATTATCTTAAGTCATTGCAAGCAAATGGAAATCTCAAAGATATAACCTTTGACTCTCTTGTGAAAAAGTTTGATGAAAGAGAGAAAGCTTTTGGAAAGAAGACAACCCCTGAATCGTTTGAAGAGGTTGTGTGCCTTGCTCATAAAGAAAAGCATCCTGCTCAAGATTCTACAAGAGGAAGAGGTGGTCAAAGAGGAAGAGGAAGATATTTCAGAGGCAGGGGAGCAGACATTCTCAAGGAGAAAAGGCATATTTTCACTGCATACGCTGCAAAAGAAATGGGTCACATGATGCCTCTAGATGCAAGCTACCATAGGACAAAATTGAGCAGAAAAGAAACCAACAGAAAGGTAAAACTAATGATACAGACAAAGGTAAAGCACCTGAATCCGCTCACTATGTTGTGGCACAATGTAACATTGGAGTAAATGAAGATTTATTTAATGCTTCACTTGCTTCTTAGAAAAATGATTGGTTGCTTGATTCAGGAGCAACCTGCCACATGACTCATAGAAAAGATTTTTTTGAAGATTTCACTGATAATTTTGATGGAGCAATATACTTTGCAAACCAATAAAAAATCAAGCCATCAGGGCTTGGCACAATCAGGCTTAAACTGCTTAGTCTTCCAGAATTTCTTCTGCATCATGTTCTATATCTCCCGCAGCTCAAGAGAAACTTGCTGTCCTTGGTCCACATCCGCCAGTAATGTCACTCCATTCATGTGTTTGATGGCAAGCTTGAGGTAAGAAAAGCATCTGACCACACACTTGTCATGAGGGGAATAGAAGAAGAAAGGCTTCTCAAGCTGCAACGAACCTCTGCTCATACACAACATTTCTCATACAATTCTCATCATGAAGAAGGTACACTTCCATCAAGTTTATTATGGTATGCTAGATTTGGACATTTGAACTATGACAGTCTCTGCTTATTGAAGAAAAATGGTGTTGCTGGTTTGCCTACAATTCCTAGGAAACTTAAGCAATGTGATGCTTGCATTCTAGGAAAGCATATCAAACAGTCTTTTCATGATTAACATTCAAGAGCACATAGAAAACTTGAACTCATTCATTCAGATTTATGTGGTCCAATGCCTGTTCCTTGTGCAAATGGAAATAAATATATCATGACATTTATTGATGACTACACCAGATTATGTTGGTTTTATTTATTGAAGAACAAATCTGATGCTTTTCAAACATTCAAGAATTTTCATAAATGGATTGAAAATGATGCACCAATCTCATATTGGGTCTATTCGCACTGATAATGGAAAAGAATACACATCAAATGAATTTGAAAACTATCTTCGCCAACATGGGATCAAACATCAAACAACTATGCCTTATAATCCCCAACAGAATGGTGTAGATGAAAGAATGAATAGGACAATCTTAAATATGGTACGATCCATGCTCTTCTTCAAAAATGTAAAGATAATGTTTTGGGCTGATGCTGTTCTATGTGCTACATGTATAAAGAATAAATGTCCATCTAATGCTATAAGAAACAAGACTCCATATGAAATGTGGTATGGACATGTTCCTTCGGTAAAGCATCTCAGGGTCTTTGGTTCCACTTGTTATGCCTTGATACCAAAGGTACATAGAAACAAACTTGGTGCTAGAAGTCGTAAGTGTATCTTTTTGGGGTATTCAAACACCTCCAAAGCATACCGCCTCTATGATGAAGTAAATAAGAAGTTTGTTGTATCTAGAGATGTAATTTTTCTTGAATCATCCAAAACTGACAATGTTGTTGAGCGGCAACTTGATCGCTTGGATAGATTCGCAAAAGCAAAATCATTTCAAGAATTTGATAATCAGATTCCACATCTTGAAGGGGGGATTCCTATACTAGATCAACATGTGGAATCTTCTTCTGAAGAACACTCTCCCCCGCATGAAACTCCAACAATGGATGATGCTTTAAGTGATGTGATTGATAGAATTGGGAGACTCAATCTTGATTCAGTCCCAATTCAATCAACGGAGTAGCCTGGACCATCTGAAAAAGGTCCCCCAAAGTGGCTGACAAAGACACTTGGAAGTGTTCATCCTGATGAGGTTGGAAAGATAGGAACTAGAAATTCAAACCGGCAAAATGGAGGTGATGTGGATGATTCTAATCACCTGTTGATATGGATGTTTCTTATGATTGTGAATTGAACTTGTCTATAGATTTTGAACCAACTTCCTTCAAATAAGCTGCTTCTCATGATGAACGGAAAGAAGCAATGCAAAAGGAGTATGATGCCCTCATAAAGAACAGCACTTGGAAGCTGGTTGATCCTCCATTAGGAACCAAACCAATTGGCTGCAAGTGGGTCTATAAGAACAAGTATAAAGCTAATGGCTCACTTGACAAGCACAAATCTAGGCTTGTGGCAAAAGGTTTTGCACAGAAGGAAGGGGTCGATTATGAGGAGACTTTTGCCCCCACAACAAAATGGGCTACCATCTGGACACTCTTTACACTAGCAGCTCAGAACGGTTGGAAAGTCCACCAAATGGATGCAAAAACTGCTTTCTTAAATGGAGATATAAAAGAGAATGTTTTTATGTCCCAGCCTGAAAGATTTGCTGTGAAAGGACATGAACATAAAGTATGCAAATTGGTGAAGTCCTTGTATGGCCTCAAACAAGCAACGTGACCCTGGTATGAAAAATTAACTGAGCATCTTCTGAAACTCAATTTCAAACATTATGATCTTGATGATGCAACTTTATTTGTCAAGAAAGTTGGAAAAACAGTTGTATATATTGTGGTATATGTAGATGATCTTTTTATGACAGAGAACAATGAAAGCTACATTGCATCCATAAAGAAGGAATCGGGGAAAAGTTTTGAAATGACTGATTTGGGCTATGTTCATTACTATGTTGGCATTGAAGTAACCCAACATCCGAAGTCCATATTTCTTTCTCAAAAGAAATACATTGGAGATCTGTTGAATAGGTTTGGCATGACAGAATGCAATCCTCTTACTACTCCAATGGAACAAAACTTAAAGCTCACATCTATTGAAGGAAAAGAATTTGAGGATGCAACAAAGTATAGACAACTTGTAGGAAGTCTCAACTACCTAACTACTACCAGACTAGACATTTCGTTTGCTATTGGAATCCTCTCCAGGTTTATGCAAAAGCCTTGTGAGGGACATTGGTCTGCTGCAAAAAGAGTTCTAAGGTACTTGAAGGGAACTCAAGACTTTGGAATCAAGTATACACAGGTGGACGACTTTAGCTTGATTGGATACTCTGATTCAGACTTCGATGGAGACAAAGAAACTGGGGTATCTACTTCAGGATATGCTATGAGTCTTGGATCAGGAGTTGTCTCTTGGAGATCACGCAAACAATTAGTTCCAGTAGATTCCACAATAGAAGCAGAATACGTGGTAGCAGCTGAAGCAACAAAAGAAATTGTGTGGCTCAGGAAAATTCTTGAAGATTTGCAGGTAAAACAAGTACAATCAACTCCACTCATGATTGACAATACCTCTGCAATAAATTTGGCCAAGAACCAAAAGTTCCATGCTCGAACAAAGCACATCAATACTAAATATCATCTGATTCGACATCATGTTGAGGCCAAAACAATCCATCTCCATCATTGTTCCACAAATGAGCAAATTGCAGACATCTTCACCAAAGCGGTTGGAGGAGAAAAGCTTGAATGATTCAGAATGATGCTTGGACTCACCAACATCCCTTCAGATTAAGGGGGGGAATGTTGACACTTAATCCTTGTGATTGGGTGAATATATGTAAATAGATAAATAAGAAATATGAATAGTCATCGGGAGATGAACTGAACAGTCCCTCCCTCATGTATATAATGAAGACCTACCTGATGGAATAATACACGAATCATTTTTGCCTTATGGAGTTACTGCCTGGCCTGACATGCATGCAAGCTTTGTATTAGCTTTCATTTGGAAAGAATATACATTTGTATGTGGGAAATTTTAGTATGTTGTGTTAGCCTACATTGGAAAAGATTCTTTGGGAAAGAAGATAAATTACATGCACAAAAACCATAGTAATGTATTGGTTTCCATGGAATATATATATATATATATGGGTAATGTTGGTATGATATTTGGAAAATAATACATGTTTTTGTATGCCCTATTGTGATAGATTTCCTCGAAAATGAAACATGTATTTGCATGCTCTATTGTGTTAATCATTCTTTTGGAAAGTGTATGCATTCACATAAGAACAACATTCGTTGTGTTAGATTTCTTTATGCATTTGCATGCACAAAAAGAAATAGCTAAAGGGCTAGTTCTCTTGATAAAATTTATGTAATTCACATGCACGAAGATCATAACTGATGTGTTAGTTTCCTTTAATGGAATGTTTGTATAGTTGTAGTGACTTGTCTTGCAAGAACATGCGCTTCTGAAAAGGAAATATTAGTTAATGTGGTAATTATTCTATATACATGCTTTGATGGTTACATGCTTATGACTAGTGCATATGAAGTGTTGTTAAAGGAAGCATGTCCTGATATTTTATTTACATTCATGAATGTATATGAATAGATGGTGAAGAATTATCTAGTATAGATTTATGAATTAGTTGATTAATATTTTATGTAAGCATGATATACCACATGTTGACGACAATAATGGCAGGAAATGTTATGCTTAAGCAAGTAAATAATTAATGGTCCATGCAGATGAGTGCGAGCTACAGGATGGTCCACTAAAGGAACAACTAGACCACAAAGATATGAAGATTGGACTTTTGTGGGTAAATGATGTCTTGATCATTGTAATATCTTATAACAAATTATGTTGTTTTTGAAATGATATTTTTTTAATATTTTATAACAATGGTCAAGGGATGGAATCCCTTATAATGATTGAGTGAGGGGTGAACACCCTCATGAGCATTTAATAATAAAATTAAATGTTTGTTGGTTTTCACCTTATGGGGTTTCTAGGGTATATCAGTGTCTAATGATGTGGTTGCATGTTGTGTCATTTTTATGACGTTCACTCCTTGCATGATGTGACATTTCTATTGTCAGGAATATGATTAACTAATAGAGTTAAAATAATCATGGAATTGATGCAAGATTATATCAGAAAGTTTATGTTAATATGTTACAACAATGGTTGTTAATGGTTATATAATTTACTATTCACTTACTAAATTTACTCTATGTAATGATGAAGATTATATCTAATGGTTAATGACGAATCTGGAATAGTAATTTGTATAGCTATCTATGGGTAAATTGTGTAAAATAATTCTAACTCCATATATTTTCATGCGAGGTAACCGGGGAATGTTACAAGTGGTATCAAAGCTGAAGGTTGCAACACTGGCGCCTTTGGGAATTGTTAAGAACAAAAATAAACCGAGGTATGCTACTAGTGAGCATCAACTCATGTATGAGTCAATATATATATATATATATATATATATATATATATATATATATATATATATATATATATATATATATATATATATATATATAGATATATATGCAGTAGACTACTTTTGGCTTGAGATCATGATGCTTGTTCATAACCACATTGAAGAGTAATAAGTAATAAAGTCTACTACAAAACTATGTTCATGACATTTGAATCCCGTTGAAGATAAAAGAAAATAAAATCTTTGTTGTACCTATGAACAACCTGAATACTCACTGTTGAAAGTGAGAATCAACTACTTATCTTTGCAAATATGAAAGTATTAATGATACATTTAATGAACATGACTAAAGCTACAATGCATTATTTATGGAGAATAAATGCATGAATCTAAAATAGGGGAAATTTGCTTGAAGAGGGCGATAGAGTGTTTAAAAATGAATATCATAATAGTTTAGATAAATATGACTAAATTCCAAGATAAGATTATAGAAGTAGGTTTCTTATGCAATGTGTGACGAAAAGACTAAATAGGTGGATTATTTATATACTAAACAATGGTTAGAAATTCTAAATGCATTGAAATCAAAGGAAATTAAATAATTCACTTGTAAAAATACAACGTGGTATCAATAGGACAAGCTTCCATACTTGTAGAAATACAATGGCTCTTTTAATCAAAAGGACTTCTTCCCATAGTTATGGTATAATTTCAAGGTTTACCTTTCAAATTGTGGCGTAAGTATAATGTTTATCTAAACTTTTTTATTCTATTAAAAACTCTCTATTTAATAATAGAGGTTTTTTAGGCTTAATAGCTCATAGACACTTATATGCATATATATAATTACCATATCATTTTTTTTAAGAACACTATTATCAATTTTTTTTAGTATTTCAAAGTTAATTATACTAACATATACATTCATAGAATTAGATTAACTTATTTAAGTGTTGTAGCTTTATATTTAAATGTTAATATAACAAATTAAAGAACTATTCCCAATATAAAATGGAATATATGTAAATTTCACAACAAGATAATACATTTTAAATGAATTTTAGAAGCTACTAAGAAACTTAGTGAGGGTGAACGCTTTTCCACCTATAGGTTTAGTCGCACTCGTCCTTTCTACAATTAACCACCCCCTAGCTAGACCTTGATTCCATAGGGAAAATTTTGCAAAGAACTCTCATATAATTTCAGGCAAAGACCATCTCTCAAAGAATAAATTCATAGGGTAAATTCCTTGCTGGGATTAGGAACCACATAAAGAAATGGAAATCCCCTTTGTTAGTTGTACATAATGCAAGAGTGAAGCTTCTTCACTATTACATTATGGCTCAAGCAATTCCTCCATACAATGCCTTATGGTCTACCCAACATTGCCCTCGGTCACTTACTCTAGTGTTCATATCAATGAGTTCCCTATATGATTTCATTATATAACTCCAATTGGTGTCTCACAAGCATTCGCTCAACACACAAGTGGCTATCCTCTCCCTTTTCTCTTGATGTAGGCTTGACTCCATTCCCAACTCTTGTGCACTTAAAAAAATTAAGATTTTCCCATTTTTCCATGCATATTTGGGTCATACACAATTTTCAATGGATGTATTTTTCCATTCTATGCATTTTTTGTTGAGAGGACTCTCTCGACTACCACTCAAGGTTCTATAACTAATGGAAATAAACACTTCAACTCACCAGTTTTCAAATTTAATAGTGTGGGTAAGAGGGGAAAATCTAGTGAAATATTTTGAATTCAAATATCAAAATAAAAGTGATTTTGACAAGAATAGCTTGAAATATAAAATAAACCCCTAAGGGCCTCATTATTCCCTAGTCATATATCGTCATATATCATGATCCTTTTAGATATGTATACCTCCCTCATCTACTTAGCTCTTTGATTCATTAAAATTAATACATGTATAATAACTTATTCAATTCAATTTAACATAATGTTAAAATATTCATACCAAATTAAAAAAACATTAACTATAATTAATTAAAATATTAAAATCAAATAATATAATACCTAATCAAAATTAACTAATACTTTCAAAATATTTTTTTAACAAAATTTACTATCATATTCACTTTGATTATGAGATTATGGGTACACCTTTGTTACACTAAAGGTGTTTTATAAGGGCAAGGTTTCCCTCACCCTTTCATCATCTATCAGTATCGAATCCAATGATGAAGTGTATATGCAAATCACTAAATGAACATATGGATCTTGAGCGGGTTAACAACAATCACAACAGATGCAAGCGACCTAACCAGGGTTTGATTTAGTCGGTAATGATGACAGAGCTTAGGGAAACTCAGACTAACCGTGGGTTAAGGTCCAGTGAAAGTTGAAGAAGTCACAGGTTGGGGAAGCCATGTCATGTGAAGAAAGATCAAAGGGAAGAAAGAAGTTGTTATTTCTCTGATTTTTTTTCTTTCTCAAACACAAGTGTGAATTGGGATTCCAATAGATCATCAGCCAAATATGGAAAATGAAATGATGGGGGTGCCATAATTGGAGATGAATTTGGTGGAAGGAGAAGGAAGAGAGGGGGATGTCATGATGGTGGTTAAATCATGGATAGAATTGTCGAACGACATACCAGGTGATAGGGAATGCAGGAACTATCTAATGAAATAAGGCACCAATCTCATGAGAAGACTCAAATTATTGGCACCCATGTATGAATAATTAGGGAAATGAAGGACCCCATGCCTAAGGATAATAAGTTGCAGTCTTTTCAATATCTACGCTCGGCTCTCAAACAAGTTGCGAAGATCCTTAAGTTTGGACACGAGGGTAGCAATTTGTTCATGGTATTCTAACTTGTCTTCCTTTAATTTTTTTATATATTGAAATCCATATTCAGAACTTCAACTTAAAACTACTCATATTTTAGCATCCCAAATTCAATAGCTTCATTATGAAGGGACATTAAAAACTTGGTAACGAATCCTTAAAAGAATACTTTCTATTTTCAAACACTTCATAGTAAGGATCTATGGGTTATCATCATCTATTCTCTAAGAAAATATGATTAACCTTTAGCTTTCTTGTGACTCTTTACACTTTTTGGTGGTTCATAACGATGAATTACCAGGCTCTAGAGGAAAAAATGAACAGACATAACATACATGCCAAATCTTGATTCTAATCCCATTTGTCGTATTCTGGGAAAGTCACCATGGACCATCACAATAGCCACCTTAACCTTCATGATACCCTCACCTAGGCTTCCACTACTACTGATATCAAGAATTTCCCATCTAATTATAATATTTTTCAATGAAATTCTAGATTCTGATAATTTTATTTACTTAGTTCAGATTACCAGATCCCATGACCTAGTCTGCATGTTATGTTTTTAGTACAAATCTTAAATGAATCGCTTACAATGGGAATGCAATGATCCCCTACATCATAACTTAAACAATCTTCAGAGCACCAAAGGAAAATTATTAAGGCATGGGAAGCAACTATTGGGACGTATATGCAATCACTGAGACAAAGTTCTCTTGAAAGTTCGAAGTCCAACTGTAGAACAAAACCTACTAGTCAAGTTAGTGGTCCTAGTCCAGTGGACCTGGAAGGCCCCAATATTTAAATATAAACAAAGGGAATGCATTTTGAAGCCTATGTAGAGCTAAGGAAAGATAAATAAATGGTCTTGTGGAGACACCTATTCTAATAATGGTATTCCTAATCACCACCTCTTGGAAGTGCTAACATGAATGCCATATGTATTAGGACTATGACTAGGTGCAAGAAAATTGAAATGGTTTGCTTCTACCTCAACACATTTTCTAAATTTTATATGCATTTCTTGACTATTATGTACAATCATGTTGATCATTCTTAGATTGTTGCATAATTCAAGTTTGATTGCCTGAAAGAATCAAATTTTCCATAGTCCAAGTCCATTCAAATTTCCACACAACATTGTAACTTCACAAGCACATAACATTACAGTTGGTTTTATTTTATTACAAATTTATATGGTATCAAACTTCTCTTTCTCTCTTTGGTTGGGTTGTCAAAGAAAAAGGGGCAGAGGAGTTACATACAGTTGGAGTTGATTGGCATGGCTACAACCAAGAAGAAAAAACTTTGTGACGAAATTATATATTCAATGAAAACTAGCTTAAATTTGTCTTACTCTTTCTACCCCAAATTAAGCTAGAAATGAGAGGGCCAAAACAAAGGCCAAAATTAAGGATTAATGCAACAGAGATTTAATGAAGATGAAGGTTTCTTCCTTTACACTTTTTTTCTCGATTTTGCAAGATTCTGCCCACCATTTCTCTCCAAAACCATAAAATGTCCCTTCACTCTCTATTGTCAGTTCATCTACTTCCTTAAAACAAAGCCAATTCCTTTTGTTTAATCCATCTCAAAACCTTGGGATCTGCAGGGGAAACGATTGTTGCAAGCACCTAGAGAATCCAAATTGCATAGGAAAACAACATGTATTTGACACATATATATCAAAATTTAAATCCCATCTAAATACTATATACAAGAAAAGATGGTACTTGCATAGCCAAGGTGGATTTTCATGGACCAGATAATTTGATGGGCTTCACATAATACCTCTTTCCATGGGCACAAGGAGAACTACAGTAGCCAATCAATAAGACTTCCTCCATGCATTCTTAAATACCTGAAACACACCAGTCATCATAATTCACTAGTATTCTGAAACAAAGTGCTCCACACTAAATCCAACCATGATGCCCAAAGGAAAATATTTTACTACAGATCAAATTTATGAGGTCATCAACTATTTATGCTGGAAATTGTACGGAAACACAATCGTTCATTTGAAAATTAGAAGTGTCTTCATTATTGAACTCATGTACCAAATCAATGGTTTGAGCTAATGGGGTACAAGTTTATGTTTCAACTGATAATGGCCAAAGTTGCCCTTGATTATTTATGTGCACACATTGAAAATGGGTAATGGTCAAATTTTTCCTTTATTATTCTTGTGCACACATATTGAAAATGGGTTGCCCTCAATATGGGCTTTCTTGCATTGACCACATAAAATTGCTAACATCAACAACAATGTGCTTAAGAAAATACACTTCTCCATTCCCATCCATTTATAGCACATGATTGCCTTGACAGATGAATCAAGAGCAGGAGAAACTGTGAAGCTCGAGGTTCTATAAGCCTTTAATGGCATCAAATAATTATCAAAAATAAAAAACTGTGGAGCCATAGGGATTCTATACCCTATATATAATTACATAATAATCATGGCATGTTAGGATGAAATAACTCATGGACCAAGAAAAGCATGGGATGTATTGAACCATATCTGACAAGAAAAGTCTCTACAACCATAAAGTTATGATCAAGAGCTATGACAGGAATAAACTTATGATTAGGAACAATGACTGCAAGTCTAAGATGAAAATCTCAAAGGGCATAAAGTTATGAAATCCAATGAGAAATGGATTGAAATACTTAAAATGAGCAATGAACCTAGAGCAAAAATGGAAAAAGTCACTAATTCACTCAAAGAAATGGTTATCTTCTTAAAATGTTGTAATAAGATGTAAAGAAATATATTTACCGGGAGTTACTTTCTATTATTATTTATGTAAGAGTGAAATTGTAAATGTGTAGGCATCTCAATTTGTCCCAAAACAAGACTAGATGATTAGATTTACCTATTAATCATTGTTGGTTTAATATTTACCAATACAAAAATTATAATATTATATTATTTTATGTATTTTTTATAAAACATGATTTCTAACCTAGTAACCAACATTAAGCTACAGTGCAAGACTTGTTTTAAATAAATTGTTTCAAAATTGAATTCCTCTTCGGTGTTTCCTTCCAATATGGGATCTGCTAGTTTATTAACACTGAAGTAACTATAGATAAATATATCAATCTATACAATGAAAATAATTTAATGTCGAAGTACTCATCTCATCCGGGAGCGAAATCAAGAAAATCCAATATCTTATAGATTCGCCGGCTTGAGTACATTATAATAGGATTACAGTCTTTTTGTTACATTTTCGATCAATTATTACTTTTGATCTTCGTCAAATGTAACTCCATAAACGAATGAGGGAGTCCACACGAACAAGTCAATTGCGCGAATAAGCCGCGGCCGCCCCACCATCAGCCAGAGTGGATCAGCTACCTCCACATTTTCAATGACGGTGACGCACCAGTCAATGGAGTGAACGGAAAACGCGTTAGCGTTTGATTCCGTTGTTTATCATGAGAATATCCCACTTTCTTAGATCCTTCCAAGAAGATAACCCTAAATTATGATCGTGAACATGATCGTCTTTAGATAAGTTCATATCAAATTCGATATACTGCGTTGAAGGTTTCAATCCAGAAGATTTTAATCTGTTTTTTTATAACATCAGTTGAAGCATAGACGTGAACGGGACCGTGGGACTTTGTCCCCCTCGTACTCATAAGATTGCTTTGCATAGGACTTGGATTGCTTTTCATAGGACTTGTGCATTACGCAATATAGGGAAAATTATATTTATTTCTCATCTTTGACAGGATGGCCGTATTGCTTTCGGTTGTGTGTTACAAATAAGCATAGATTGTTTACAGTCGCCCCTCTGAAAGAATAGACATTGAGGCAATAAAAATAGTTTAATTATAATTACGTTAATTATAAAGGTAATACCAACTTGCTTGATCCAAATTTGGACTCTCCTGTCTTGGTCAGGCTTCTGTTGATTAAGAATCCAACAAGTTTTACTGCCATTCAATAAACATTATCGGTTTAAATAAATTATTATAAACGTGTCTTGTTTAACCAGTTTTACTGCCATTCAATAAAAATTATCGGCTTAAATAAATTATTATAAACATGTCTGGTTTAAAACTAAGTAGGTTTAAAACTAAGGTTGATGGTAGATTAGAAAATAATTAATTTGAGGAAGACAACTAGCTATATCACTAAAATGATGAAGTTAAACAACAGACCACATTAATATAGTTTTAAGGTTTTAGAATCTTCAATAAACAACACATCAAAATGGTATGGTATACTCAACATAATAAAGAATGCACATGCATTAAAAAAATATTTGACAAAATCTATTTTAAACCAAATATATAGGAGGTAAGCTGCTGTTAAAATGGTTCCTGACTGCCTTAGGCTTGGGACGGACAGTTACCCACTTACTTCCCATGCTGAACTAATCAACGTTCAATGTAAAAGTAATTGGCTCCATTCACTTCGTTAGAGGGAAGAGGAGATATTACATTAATAGGAAGGTGCATTCATCATTTTTGTTTCCTGAATACCTAAAATATTTATTATTATTACTTTTACATAAAGGATTTTAAGATATAATTTTAAGTTTCATGAAAATTTTCAAATGTATTTTAAATTTTAATATATTTAATTAAATTATTAATAATTATTTAGTATATTTTAATGATTTTAATTATGTATGATAGAATTTCAATTATATATGATATTCATTTAATATTTACAATAATAGTGTGAGATTTAATTTAAAATATTTGTAATAGTGTGAGATTTATTTTAAAGATAGTTATTTGTTTTTTATTTTTTAATTTCTCAATATCTATATATGTCAAATTTCATTTAGTTTTTGTTTATGGTAATGAATTCTTATAGTTTATTGTTTGTTTACTATGTTTTTATTACTTTTTAATGTATTTATGTTAAACAATATATTGATTTTATTTATTGTAAAATGTCAATTTCTGTAGGATTAGAACTCACTGGAGTCACCATGTCAATTTACATGGGATTCAAACCTAGGTGGAGAGGATAATAGTTATTTCTTCTTTGAGATATTAATTCTATATATTGTTAATAATAAAAATAATAATTTAAAATAAAATGATAGTTTAGTTACTTTTTATGATATTTTTATTAATTTTGGAATGTGAAATTTATACTAAAGTAAGTATTTTGATACATATTATGGATTGATATCTATTTGTGTTTATCATCCATTTAATTTAAATTGAAAAAAAAAATGTTTAACTACCTTTGATATCTATGGCATTGATAAGCCATGATATTGTAGCAAAGCTTATTTTCAAATCAAGAATCTCATGATAAAGTGAAGATGAATCTCCATGATTAAGAGCTTCAGTTGCCTTGATGATGAGTGGAACCTCTAATCAGAGAATCTCACATTTCTCAAATTTACCACACTGAAAGCAATAACAAATAATATATTATAACATTTTTTTTAGTTCATATATTATTTGCATACTAAATAACATAATTTTACACAAAGACAAATAAAATAATTTAAATTAAAAATTTCTTTAAATATTTTTCTTTCCATTTTAATAAAAAATTAATATATAACATTTAAAAGATTAAAAGATATTTATAATAAAGAAATAAAAAATTAATATAAATTATAAACTAAATATTTCAATATACATGTTATCTAATAAAAGAAAAACAATATATTTCCAAAAATGAAAATATTACTTAAAAATGATACATAAACTTGTAATTTCTAGCCCAACACTAAACTAACACTAATACGACGGCATATTTATTTTAGAAAACCATATAGAATGGTAGGTTAATCTTAATAACAATATGCTTTAAGTTAACCACAATTTTGATATTGATAAATTTATGTGAAAAATATTTTAAATATCACATAAATATTATTCAGTAAATGTTAAATAAAATTAAGTGGAAAATTAAAATATTTTATATTTCACCTTTCCCTTATTTGGTTTCAATCATTTTTTTTTAGAGAAACCATAAAGCACATCGTTAGTATAAGCGGACTTAATTTAAGTAATAGCCATTTTATATTTCGAGCCATGCATGTAAAGAACACCCATTAATTTAATAGTATTAAGCATGAAATAACTTAAAAAGTGAATATTTTGTTTGTCAAATAGGAGCTTACGAAGATGTTGATTTATTATAACAGGTATCATTGTAAGAAACATACAAGACAACCTCTAACTTTTGGGGAAGATAAGCTTTATAATCAACCAATTATAATCATGAACATGATAGTCTTTACTTAAGTTTATATACATTTCGATATGGTTTGTTGAAGGTTTCTTTTTTTTGCTAATGCAAGAGTCGGACCTTTCAATTCATTAATAAAGAGTAAAGTACATAGAATACAAACAAGCCTTTAGGGACGAAGACTGAGAGTAAAAACTAAGCCAAACCTTGCCTGGCACCCTACCAACAAACTTTACCTTTCTCCAAAAAGAAAAATCAAAGAGTTTGGGCTTGGCCACAGAAAACAAAGAGTGGTCAGCATGAAAGAACGGTATAAAAGCACAAGTTCTAAAACAATGGTTCGGCATTACGTGAAAGACATAACCGCCACCCCTGATCAACCAAATTAATTACAATCCATAGACCTTACTTTATTAACCCTGGGCTGCTGACCAAACCGTACTGACGCGCTGCTGTCCAGCACCACCCGGGACCACCAACTTGTGCGTTTGATCTGAGCCGTTGAGTCACCAAGAGCCATCCGACGGTGGATATTAATATCGGACCAGCCAACCTGTATGAAGGATAACATGCGGGGGGGGCGGTTTTCCTCCCGACCCCACTGCCACGTGGCGCACCGTGGATGTGATCGCTCCCAAACGGGAAAAACCATATTCCGCCTTTTGGAGCAGCGATCGCCTGAAAACCACTCGGGTTGCCGTAAAGGGAACAGAAGGGAAGGAACACTGGTTTTGCGTGCGCCAGAAATCCTCTGCTCCCGACCATGCACAGTATCGACCCTTTTTTCCCCGATGCGCCAAGCCATCACCACCCTCCTCTCTGCGGCCCCTGAACCTCTTTCAATCTTCACAGTGCCACTGACATTCGCATTGAACCAGCAAAACTGGGGATCCCCGGTGGATCTATCCAACCTTTTACCCGAAGACTCCCTTGTGTAAATACCTCTGATCCGCCATCTGCTAAGAAACTGAACCCGCCTTCGTGGTTCAATTAAGAAACCAGGAAGGAAGAGGAATACTCCCTTAAAGAAGGAAAAGTGATGACTAATAATCATTTCTTGCCTCTCGAGCCCAGTGATCGTAAATTTCCTTGTCCTCTGCGGCTTGAGCATCACAGATAGCTTTTAGCCTACTTGGAGGCATCTCCTACCATTTCATTTTGATTCTGCAATCAGAATTAATCACTCCTTGGTTGGCTAGTAGATCTGCCAGTTTATTGGCCTTCCGCTGAACATGATTGAAGCTAACCGTTCGAAGACCCTGTAGATGATTTTGGATTCTTTGGTACACTTGAATGAGCCTCCAATGTTTTGAGACCCTTTCCGGCATTGTACCATAGCTGATTTTCTTCACTGCATTTATGGAGATCTCTGAGTCTGCTTCGATGAGCACATTCGAGCTATGATTGAGTTTAAGCAGCTCCAGACCTTGTTCCAAAGCCATTAATTCAGCCATGTTATTGGTGGCCTTGCCTAGGTGGCAGTGGAAAGTGAAAATTATTTTTCCTTCTTCATCTCTTAACACACCTCCATAACCTGCAGTCCCCGGGTTGCTCTTTGAAGCCCCATCAATGTTGCATTTCAGATACCCTTTTGGTGGAGGATGCCAGAAATCCTTTTCCTTCTCCAACACTCTTGCTTTTTTACTAAGACCTTGGAGGATGATTTCCTGCAAACCCAGCTGCTTGAGAGTTCTCAATTCCAGCGCAGTGGGAGGATTCGGGGGATGGCTGTGCACAGTGGTGGAAACAGTTTCCTTAATCTGCTTTAAGATTAATTCCATTAGGCCAAGGGGAGTAGTTTTTTTATCCTTGAATATTCTTTTATTTCTTTCCTTCCAGACATTCCAGATTATGAAGCTAGGAGTTAAGGTCCAGGCCAAATTAAGGATCTCATTCTCTGAAAAGTTTCCTCTCCACTTGTTCAGGGTGTTAATGATGCTACCTTTGTCTCTGTCTGTTTTTTGAAAAATTATGTTGAAAGCATCCCATAACCAGTTGCTGTAGGTACAATTGTTGAGAATATGCTCCATTGTCTCCTCTTGAGCCTCACATAATAGGCATATAGATGGCCCCATGATCCCCCTCTTCTGAATGTTTTCCCAAGTTAATATTTTCTTGTGATGAACTAACCACATAAACAGCTTGGTCTTCATCCACCCTTGGTGGCTCCAAAGTTTTTGCCAGGACTTTGCCAAACCACAGGGTTCTAGATTAAGGATGATTTTCTTTGCTTCATGGATGTTAAAGATGCCTTCTTTGTTTTGTCCCCATCTTAACTGATCCTGCCCTTCTGCCACCAAGATCTTCCGTTGTTCTAAAATGTTCATGAGTTCTTCTGTTTTTTCTTTTATGGGGCCGTCCCCTCTGCTTTCTATTTTCCTCCAGCTTCTCCATTTCGCAGTGACCTGAGGAGGATTCTAGAAATCCCTGACTCTAATTAGACCCTGGGAATCCGTATCCTGCTTGATGCTCATGAAGTCCTCCCTCAACAACATCGGTTCTTGCTGCCATTTATCTTCCCAGAAAAGAGCTTGTTCTCCTCCTCTGATTTCCCAGAAGCTGTTGTTCTGAACCAGACTTCTGTTGTCCCATGCTTTATTCCAGATGTGTGAGCCTTTTATGTTCCCTGACATTCTGATGAGATCATTCGTTTGCCAGGAGCTTGCATACTTTTCCTTCTAGGTTTTAGCCCATTGCGCCCCTGGTTCTTTAACCCATCTCCACCAGAGTTTGGCTCCTAAAACATTACTCAGAATCTCCTGATCATCTAAGCCTAGGCCTCCTTGACTTTTGGGTTTACAGACTTTATCCCAAGACACAAGGGCCCATTTCTTTCTCGTTTCCTCCTTGCCCCAGAGAAAGTCTCTTTGAATGTTCCTGAGTTGATGCAAGACCCCTTTGGGAGCTGGCAGGGCAGATAAAAAGAAAATAGGGATGGATTGAAGAACAGTCTTCATCAAAATCAATCTGCCAGCCAGGTTCAGTGCTCTAAAAGTCCATCTTTTGATCTTGTCCTGCATCTTGTTGAGCACCGGCTCCCAGATACCCTTGCTCATTGGCTTATCCGTAAGGGGGATACCCAAATACTTTGAAGGGAGGGCCTCCCTTTGGAAGCCCAGAATTCTAGAGATGTTTCTTTGAATGGCAATGTTAGTATTAAAGAAAAAAAAAAAATTGATTTGGAGAGATTGACTTCCATACCTGAAGCCGAGGCAAAGTTATTTAAGATTTTTTTGTACGTTGTAGCTTCCTTGACCGTGGGGATCCCCTGCAACATGGTGTCATCCACAAATTGTTGATGAGTTAAGGCTTGGCCGTTCTCCGTTAATTGAAGGCCCTTGATCTCTCCGAAAACCTTAGCCTTTTTTATGGTACGGCCCAATCCTTCCATCATAAGGATGAAAAGAAAGGGAGAGAGTGGGTCTCCCTGCCTGAGGCCTCTGGAAGGAGTGAAGATCTCCGAGGGCGAGCCATTCACCAGAATTGAAAAGCTGGGTGAAGTAACCAAAGCCATAACCCATCTGATCCAATCATGGTCAAACCCAAAAGCGGCAAGGACCTTTTTGATGTAAATCCAGCTCACCTTATCATACGCTTTTGCTATGTCTAATTGCATGATCATACCTGCCTGCTTTTTGCTGGTGAGAGAGTGAACCACTTCATGGGCCTGAATGATGTTATCCAGGATTTTCCTTCCTTCCACATAACCTGACTGTTCCCCAGAAATTAAAGAAGGCAGTAGTGGTTTGAGTCTGTTGGCCAAGATCTTGGAAATGATTTTGTAAACAACATTGCATAAAGCAATGGGTCTGAACTTATCCGGGGTTAGGGCAGAGTCCTGTTTGGGGATCAGGGAGATGAAGGAGGTGTTGAGGGCTTTCAGAATGGATCTACTTCTTCTGGAGTCCTCAACCACATCCACAATATCCTGTTTGACAATATTCCAGCAAGCTTTGAAAAAGTCCACATTAAAACCATCTGGACCCGGAGCTTTGCCATTCTGCATCTCTTTGATCACCGTATTAACCTCTGCTTCGGTAACAGGTTTGTTCAGGTTAAAGTTATCTTCTCTAGACACCATCCTGGGGATATTCTTTATTATTTCCTTGATGTAATGGTCTCTGTCTTGGTTATTTTCATTGGTGATGCCTCTGAAATGTTGAACCATCACAGCTTCGATGTTCTTGTGAGTGGTCTGAAGCTCCCCATCTTCATTCAATATAGAGGAGATTCTATTGTGCTTTCTATTGGCTATGGTGGACCGGTGGAAAAACCTAGTGTTCCGTTCCCCTTCTCTGAGCCATTGGATTCTGGACTTTTGTCTCCAAAAAATTTCCTCCTGATTGCATAAATTCTCCCAATCAAGGTTGAGTTTTTCCGCTTGCTCATTTTTGGATTTATCAAAACCTTCAGCGATCATTGCTTGGTTTAGTTCCTGCATTTTGATCTCGACAGATTTTTTATTTGCAAAAATGTTACCAAAATCCTTCTTGTTCCAATCTTTGAGTTTGTTTTTTATGTGCTTTAGCCTTTTGTGCAGGATAAACATTTTGGATCCCTGCACCTGAAGATCTTCTGACCACCATTCTTCAATGTTGCTGATGAAGTCTGGGTGGGAGAGCCAGATATTTTCAAATCTGAAGGGTCTGTTCTTGGGAGCATCAATTCCTTTGATTTCTAATTGAATCGGCCAGTGATCAGAGCCTCCAAAAGGGAGAACACTTGCAGCAATTTCCGAATTTGTGAACATCAGATCCTCGGAGATCAAAAATCTGTCTAACTTGGAGGCAACCTGAGCATTACCTCCTCTTTTGTTGTTCCAAGTGAAAAGACCATTTTGCAGCTCTGAGTCAACCATATTCATGTCTTCTGTGAAAGAATGGAATCCTACTGCATCTTTACTGAGGATCCTGGTGCCTCCTTTCTTCTCCGAAAGAGATTTAATCATATTAAAGTCTCCTCCAAGGACCCAAGGGATCTCTTTGTGTCTGCTTCTGAGATCAACCAGGGAGCTCAGGAAACTAAGTTTTTCATCTATTCTCTGTGGACCATAGACATTCGTAACCAGGAAGGTCTCCGACATCCCCATAGGCTGAATAATAGCTGATAAGTAATTTCTCGTTGCCTCCGCATCTACTATAATGATTTTTTGAGGGTTCCAAAGAGTGAGAATTCCCCCCGCTGTGTTTTCTGCTTTCACTTCTAGAAACTCAAAATTACTGAGCCACTTCTTGTGGATTTGTTTTATTTTCTGAATGGAACATTTTGTTTCTTGAATAAAAATTATGTCTGGCATTGCTAGTTTCATTCTGTTGCTTAGCATTCTTTGTTTTCTTTTACTGCCTAGACCTCTGATATTCCATGAAACGAACTTCATAATTAAAGATTTGTAAAGGAGTAACTGGTTAGATCTTTCATCTTACCTGAATCTATCATTAGCTTTCCACACTCCATCAAGAGCTCATTTTGCTTTTTTCTGCCTCTTTTCTTTCCTGGATTTCTGGTGGCTAATCCTGGAATTAATTTCATTGTTTTCACCCCTTTGTGCTCCTATTTGTGGGTGTTTTTACCTGTCTCCCGTCCTTGTTCCTGAGTTTTCCATAAAAACAACTGTTGTATTCTGTTGCATTCGTCTTGAGGCAGTGATTCTATTCCTCCTTTGGTTCCTTGCATCAGAAATCCTTCCAGATCCAAATTTTCCTTGTCGAGGATTTCTTGTAGTTCGTGTTCTTCCAGATCTGTTTCACTTTGAATCATTTCCTGGTCCATTTCCATGTCAGTTTCACTTCTCGTGGCTTCTTTTGGAGAGCCAAAGTCTGGAGAGTGATTTATGTTCTCATTCTTTTCTTTTTCTTCAGCAACTCCCTCTTGCTCTTGATTTTCTCTTGTGTTTTCTTCAGGCTCTTCGAGTACTTTAAACTTGTTCTGACTTCCTTTTTTCCCTTCAGTGTGTGGTTGTTTTGTTCCCCTTTCCCCCCCTTCCTCTACTCGCCACTCTCTGAAAGTTATCGGTGTCCTTCATTGTATTAAGTTTTTCTTTGTGATCTTCTTTGCTGAGAGGGCAGTCTCTTAACAAATGCCCATGTTCGTGGCATCTGCGGCATCTGAAGGGTATATGCTCATAGTCTACTGCCTGCACCCATTCCTCATCCAAAACTTCCAGGATAACTTCATCCGGGAGAGCCCCTGATAGATCCATTTCTACACAGATTCTAGCAAAGGAGGTATATTTTTTCCTTCTTGTGGCTTCAGAAGCTTTGATATAGCGTCCTAGTTTATTTCCAATCGCAGCCAACGATTCAGTTTGCCAATAATCAAGAGGTAGAGAGTAGAGCCTTACCCACACAGGAACTGAAGAGAAAGTCTCCCTTTCTAGCACAAAGTTCATTTTCCAAGGTCTCATATAGAGGCCTGCTGCAGCAAAAAAATAGGGTCCTCCTTCGAATATTTTGTCTTTATCTTCGATGGTGGAGAACACTACTGTAAAGAATCCTTTTGACCCAAGATGTAGGTCTATGCTCCCTTTGGGCTTCCAATGATACTTGATCCATGTTTGTAAGGCCTTTTCAGTGGGCCATAGTCCCATGAATTTACAGATAATGGCGTAGGTTCCCATGTGTTCCCTGTGCTCCTGTAGCGCAGGATCATTTAATATTACTCGAGGAGTGATTTCTGCTTTTGGTTTGCAGGGTCCTTTTTGTTTTTTGTCTCTTGGGCCTAGACTTTTGTCTTCTTCCTCTTTGTCCTTTGTGCTGCTATTGTCTTTTGTTCTAGACCCGTCTGTTTCCTTTTCTCTGTCCCAGCTTCTGAAGTTAATATCATTTTTACTGTTTCCAGATGGAGGTTTACTTCCGCTAGCCACTGCATCTTTGTAGGAGGGAGCCGAGCTCCCTCCCTGCCATTCTCCATTTGATTCGTCCTCTATTCGCTGAGAAACCCTATCCGCTTCTCCGTAATTTTGAGAATTTTTGGTTGGTTGAAGGTTTCAATCGAGGAGATCTTAAGCTATTTTTTTGATAAGATTAGTTCAAGCATACACGTGAATGGGACGGCGGGATTGCCTTTTATAGGGCTTGTTCATTACGCAATATAGGGAAAATTATATTTATTCTCTTTTTTGACAGAATGGCCGTACTGATTTTGGTTTTGTGTGTTATAAATAACCATGGATTGTTTACGGTCCCTCCTCTGAAAGAATATACATTGAGGAAATATAAATGGTTTAATTATAATTGCGTTAATTATAAAGGTATAAATGGTTTAATTATAATTACGTTAATTATAAAGGTATAAATGGTTTAATTATAATTACGTTAATTATAAAGGTAACACCAACTTGCGTGATAAAAAAATCGGACTATGCTCCCTTGGTCAGACTCTGATGATTAAGAATTCAATAAATTTTATTGCCATTCAATAAACATTATCCGCTTAAATATATTATTATAAACCCCACGTTTAAATAAATTATTATAAACATGTTTGGTTTAAAATATAAGTAGGTTCAAAACTAATGTTGATGGTGGATTAGAAAAATTAATGATCGGAAGATACTTAGGTATATCATTATTTTAATGCAGTTAAATAATAGGAAATGCATTAATAAAGTTTCATCACTTTAGAGTTTTTTATAAACAACATATCACTAGCATAAGCATATTAAAAATGTGATTGATTGATATATCTAATAGGCTATAGGTATATATCAACTATTTACTAACCAGTATGGACTAAGTTACATATAAATATCTAAAGAAATGTCCTAATCATTTTTGAATTATGAAGAATTAAACTAAGTCAAGTTTTTAGTTTTAAAGACTTAGTGGAGTTTTATGTATTACATGAAAATAAATTTAATATGTTGTAATGGATATTGCACAAAAATAAACATCATGTGATATAGTACATATTACGTGAAGATTATCATCATTTGATATAGCAAACATTCTAGAGGATGAAGTTTCAAATATCTAGAGTTTTAGAGAAATATGTCATGTGATTTATAAATTGCATCATTTATTAGTCCATCACAAGATATTAAGAGAAATTTAATTATATAACATGAAGATTTAATTCCTTTTATATTCTAAAATTGTTATTATTGATTTTGTTGTTTATGCATACAATGGAAATAGAAATAGTAAAATAAAAACACACACCAATAACAATAAATATGATATGTTGTGAGAAACCATTACCCAACTGCAAGGTGGGGTTTCTCTACTCTCTTTTGTTTGAAATGGAAATAATGCAAGTACAAAGAAAATGGACTCTCTATGGAGTTACTTCAAACACATGGTTCACCGGCTACTAACCCCCTCTATTATCCTCTCTCACTAACACTCTCAACTTGCTATGCTCTACTATGTAACAGAATACAATCCAAATCAATCCAATCCCTTTTCCTCCTAATGGCTTGATTCTAACGCAACCTCATATTGAACCAGAGGTTAAGTTTTACTCATTAAACTCTCAACCATAGTTATAACTTTGACCCTTTTAGAGTCTTCTTCATAGTATTCACATGGCTAGCCCTTCTTCCATGACTAAGTGGGCCTGATGTGGCATCCTCTTGAATGGTGGTGGTCAATCAAAAAAGGTTATATTTCAAGAGGCATAACTTTTGATTCAAAATCTTATTGATCTATTTCTTGCATTGTTAGAAAGACCTTTGATTGTACAAGAACATCACATTGGAAGAAAATTCACACCCACCCAATAAAAAACATCATATAACACCTAAAACTAGCCCTCAAATATTTCAAATCCCAGTTCTCTAAATTGGTCCCACTGATAAAACTGCTCTTATCAATTGATTCGTTCAACTTTTTTCAATCTAAATGCATTGAGATGGATGAAAAATTATATAGTGATCTAATTTAGACAACCCTGTGAACAAAAAAAACCCTGTCATGGTGTAATGTATTGCGCAATTTTTTTTATAGGGTGATACACCACATGCCAAAAGACTTAGAAGTTGTGATGAGAGAGAGAGAGAGAGAGAGAGAGAGAGAGAGAGAGATTTTGTATCATTGAAGAGAAAAAAATTAGAGTGTAGCATATCATGCCACAAAAATCACCTTGATACATTGCAAAATGAAACACTTTCTAAGATGTGATAAGAAAGCAAGGAAATGAAAGATGAAAATGAAGGAAAGAAACAATGACAAAAAGGAAATAAAGATATATAGCAAAAAAGATAATAAAAACAAAGTGAAAGGAAGGAATCGATCATTAAGAACAAAATCTTCAAATGCATAACACATAACAAGAAAGAAAAATTTCATGCATTATGTCATGAGCAAAGGAACTTTCTTGCAACATGATACATATGGGAAAATTTCTATCACAAGAAATAATATTTTCAAAGGAATTACATGTTGCACCATAAAGATTATGGTGTAATTCATCACAAAGCACAATAATTTCAAGGTTTTTATAAGAAACAGGTCAATTTACCTTGAAAAGTGTGTAAGATTTCATTTCTACTTACGTCAACTCAAATATTTGATGCCTCATATGAAGGATGACTCAATAGAGATATAATACCCATGAAAATTTTCAAAGGGACATAAATTCTTGGAGAAATTGGCTAAGTGCCCGGCGTGACTCATGGACAGATTGGAGAAGGGCACACACTTGGGTTTGATGACACTTGGGTGGACTTCTCATGGTCGAGACCAAGAGTAAGTCTTGGTGGAAACTTCAGTGGCGGAGCCATGGTGGAAGAGACTCATGTGATGACGATATGGTTTGGGTGACCGAGTTCACGAGATCAGGATTACAGACTTGGATGAGGATGATTGATTGTTGTGATGGGTCTACTTGGTTGAACAACATGGGCAACTTGAGTCATATACATCGAGTTGGAGACATGGAGCATGGCAGTGTTATGCAGGGACATTATGCAGGAGTACTTGTAGAGGTGTCACTTATTGGCATCCAATGAGGAGTGCCAAGGCAAAAATTTTGTGTAGGTGGATTTGTTGATGTGACATGGAGATGTTTTACTTATGAGCCGATGGAGATGTTGTGCACTCTTGTACAACAAGGCAATGGACTTGGTTGGAATTGTGAGCAGACTATGGAGCATTCCTACTACATGGAGAGCTGAGGCATCTTACAGAGACCTTTGGGCCAAGACATGTATGCTTGCTAGGATGTTGGTTGGAGATGACTCATGGAGCTCATGATGACATGAGGTTGTGACTTTTGGGGACTTCATATTATGGTGGACTTGGAGGATCTGATGCATTGAGGAGCTAAGGTCAGGGACTTTGATGCAGTATGGGGTGCATACTTTTGAGTACATTTATGGGTGTGCTTGAGAGAGTGACTTGATGTGGAGGATCGATATGAGACACTTTGGAGTGATAGAGTTGCAACGATGATGATGCCTTGGTGGCAACACTTGGGCATGGGTTGAGCCGAGACTTAACCACTTTTGATACATGGGAGTTGATTGATCTATGATCATGGACAACTCATGGATGATGATGTTGGGATAGATGCAGCTGATTTTGGTGGTGGTCTGGGTGCAGGAAGGAGTGTTAATCTCCCAAATTGTGAGATTATATCTTCTACTTCTATTTGCAGGTGTAATTGTTGGTTCAATGGGCTCTCTGTAATCTGTTGATAACCTTAGAGATTCCGCTAAGATAACAAACCTCTACAAAATTCGCAGAGTTCTGCTAAAATACCACTAGACCGGACCCAACGATAACACAAACCATGGTTTAATAAAGTTTGAAATCCGCCTTCTAAAAACTCATCGACACTTCTTCACCGTTGATATGTTCAAGATCCAATAGTCACATCACTTCCTGAACTCGAACTTGCTCCTCATCTATCAACCGTCGATCTTGCTCCACCAGATCTAACGGCTCAAACGAATATCAGCTGGTTAACTTACACACTTTAAACGCACCCAATAAGCAGTTTCTTTCTCTCTCCTCTCTACTACATGTCACGATGTGTATGGAATCAGAGCCAATCGGAAAAATACTGCTTATGGCCTTTCTTCCGCCCGAAATCCACTTGTGGGTTTCTCCAACCTGTTTCAGCTCGTTAACTGTCAGTTAACTTCTGCGCTTGAACACCGTTGATCTGTCTCAATCAAGATCTAACCGTCCAAATCAAATCTTCACGCCACTGCGTCCTTGGATTTCCTCCGCTGATCTCGACCGTCTGTTCCACACACTCAGAGTTCACGCGAAACACAGTTAAAAACACAAAATTTAACACAATCAACACCATTTCCTTCCATCTCATAGAATACCAATTAACCCTCGAATTTCACAATAAACATAGAGGTTTCAAAGGAGATTATCCTTCGGGATTTGACAAGGAGTTTATCATTCACATACACCAAAACTAAATTTTCCCAATTTACTGGATTCACTCCAGGAAAGCCAAATTTCTTCAACAGTCAACATCCCTTTACAACAGTGTGGAAATTACATAAGTACTAGTTCATCCTAACAACCAGATCCTAATCCAAATGGTAAAATTTACTAACCCTATTTGTCTTGCGAGGCATTCTCCTCCCTATGCTTAACTAGAAAAACATGGAAATTGATGGCTAAAGGATTCCACTCCTTTGCTTGTAATATTTTTTTGTATTTTTGGAATAATTATTTGAATTTGTCTTCAAACCTTATGCCCCTGCATCAGACTCCTGAGGACAAAATTCTTCATGGGCTCCTGTCCATAAGCTCTTCTACAGAATTGTCCAATTTCTGTAGCATGTTTTCTGTTACCCAAGTAGCTTCAGCAATTGACCGATCCTTCCATTTGACCAAGTATTGAAAGTACTCCTGTCCTCTAGTTTTCTTGAACACTTTCTTGTCTAAAATCCTTTCTGGCTGTAATTCCTTTGTTGTAGGTAACTATTTTACCCAGTCAATTTCCTGTGTCTCTTGGTATTCTTTTGTATCATTCAAAATTTCACCTTCATACTTGTACAAATCAGA
The DNA here is from genome assembly GCA_031772625.1 of Pinus tabuliformis. Lineage (NCBI taxonomy): Eukaryota > Viridiplantae > Streptophyta > Pinopsida > Pinales > Pinaceae > Pinus > Pinus tabuliformis. The sequence goes on along the minus strand of CM062810.1, from coordinate 618,192,644 downwards.
AACATTGAAAATTGGAGATATTCCAACATCAGGGGGTAATTCAATTTCATATGCATTTGCAGAAAATTTCCTCAATACTTTGTACGGTCCAATTTTCTTGAACTTCAATTTGTTATACTCCCTCTTTGGAAATATTTCCTTCCTTAGGTGTGCTAAAACCAAATCCCCAACTTCAAATTTCACTTCTCTTCTTCTCATGTCTACTCTATTTTTGTACTTGATGTTGCTATCGTGTAGTTGTTGCTTTACACGTTCATGTATTGCTTGAACTTCTGTAGCAAAATCTTCTCCTTTGGCACTTCTCCTCTGAGCTTGTCCCAAATTTCTCAATTCAGTCACTCCTCTTGGGTGAATTCCATAATTTATATGGAATATACTCTACCCTGTACTCCTATTAGGTGAGTCATTATATGCATATTTAGCCTGTGCCAATACTTGATCCCACTGCTTTGGATTTTCTGCAGTAAGACTCCTTAAAAGATTACCCAAACTCCTGTTCACAACTTCAGTCTGTCCATCAGTCTGTGGATGATAGGCAAAACTGAAACTCAGTTTAGTTCCCAACTTTTTCCATAGTGTCCTCCAAAAATGTCCAACAAATTTGGAATCCCTGTCTGAGACAATACTCTTAGGAAACCCATGCAATCTTACAATCTCCTTGAAAAACAAATTAGCAATGTGAGTAGCATCACTAGTTTGATAAGATGGATTAAAATGTGCCATTTTTAAAAATCTGTCCACTACAACAAAAATTGAATCATTTCCTCTTTGAGTCTTTGGTAAGCCCAAAACAAAATCCATACTTACCATATCCCAAGGCCTATTTGGAATTGGTAATGGAACATACAAACCTGTGTTTTGGCTTCTTCCCTTTGCATATTGACAGACTTTGCAAGTTTTCACATACTTTTCCACTTCAGATCTCATTTTCGGCTAGAAATAAAATCTGTTCAATTGTTCATAAGTCTTATATATACCAAAATGTCTTGCAAGTCCACCACTATGTTTCTCTTTGATTAAGTTCTCCCTCATAGAACAATTTGGTATGCACAACTGATTTCTCTTAAACAACAATCCATCTTGTAAGAAATAATCCAACCATTTATTCCTATCCATCAAAACAAGATTCTTACAAGCTTCAAATGCCTCTTTAAAATCTAAATATGTCTCATACAATTCTTTAAGAAAATCAAAACCCAACACTTGAATTTGACTCTCTTGAAATAATGTATTTCTCCTAAAAGCATCTGCAACTTTGTTTGATTTCCCATTTATATGCTTCAAGACAAAATGGAAACCCTGAAGATACTCTACCCATTTGGCATGTTTCTGGTTAAGGTTTGGCTGCTACATAATATACTGCAATGCATGGTTATTTGAATAAAGTATGAACTCTTTTGACATTAGATAATGTATCCACTTCTTCAATGACTGCACAACTGCATAAAACTCTTTATCGTAAGAAGAATACTTCTTCTTTGAATCATTCAGCTTTTCACTAAAATAAGCTATAGGTCTGTCTTCCTGACTCAAAACACCTCCAATATCTTCTCCACTGGCATCACATTTCACTTGGAAAGGTTTACTAAAATCATGTAGTACCAAAATAGGTTTTTCAGTGATCTTCTTCTTCAATAGCTGAAAATTCTTTCTGCTTCAGCAGTCAATCTAAATGGTTGTTTATCCTTCTTTATAGTCTCAATGATAGGAGCACTGATCTTACTAAAATTCTTTATGAATTTCCTATAAAAACTAGCAAGACCATGAAAACTTCTTACCTCAAAAATACTTTTAGGTGAAGGCCACTCCATGATTGCTTTGATCTTCTCTAGATCCATCTTCAATCCTTCAGCGGAAATAACAAAACCCAAATACACTAATTCCTCTTTCATGAATGAACATTTCTTCAAATTCATCAATAATTTCTCTTGTCGTAACCTTTTCAAGACATAATTCAGATGTCTCATGTGCTCCTCCTTAGACCTCCTATAAACTAATATATTGTCCAGATATACTATTACAAATTTATCAATAAACTCCTTAAGAACTTCATTCACGAGTCTCATAAACATACTTGGTGCATTTGACAACCCAAAAGGCATTACTCTCCATTCATACAATCCTTCATTTGTCTTAAAAGCAATTTCCACTCATCCCCTTCTCTTATCCTTATCTGATGACACCCACTCTTAAGATCTAGTTTTGTAAAATACTTTGCTCCACTCAAAAAATCCATCAAATCTTCAATTCTAGGTAAAGGAAATCTGTACCTGATTGTGATTTTATTGATGGCTCTTGAATCAGTACACATTCTACAGCCTCCATCTTTCATTGGACTCAACAATGTTGGTATTGCACAAGGACTCAAAATTTCTCTGATCAGTCTTTTGTCAAGCAGTTCCTGAACCTGCTTTCTAACCTCTTCATTTTCTATTGGAGTCATTCTGTAAGCTGCTTTGTTTGGTAGATTTGCTTCAGGAATCAAATCTATATGGTGGCTAATTATTCTAATGGGTGGTAACTCATTAGGAAAAGCATCAACAATGATATCACAATGGTTGTCCAACATTTCTTGAATTTCAATGGGTAAATCAGAAACCTTAGTAGAAGTCATTATTACCTTGGGCTTGCAAATTACGGCAAAATTTACCTCATTTTCTTCAATCTGTTGTAAGTATTCCTTTCCTCCTAGTAACAGAGTTTTTGGATTAGTCTTCTTTCCTAATGCATCCTCTTCTTCCATAGGCAGCAATGTATGATTGACACCATCTTTACCAAACTTGTAGGTGTTTCTTTTCCCATCATGCACAGCTCCTCTGTCATATTTCCAAGGTCTCCCAAGCAATATGTGACACACATCCATGGGCATAACATCCCATACAATTTTATCCTTATATTTGCCCAACTACAACTCCACTTCACACTGTTCATTCACTGATAACTAATGTCCATTTTGTAACCATGACACCTTATAAGGTGTTGGATGTCTCATTGTTTTCAACTTCAATTTCTCCACCACTTCTGTAGAGACCTAAATTATCAGTGCTACCACTATCACTAATCATCTGACAACATTTCCCTTGAACCTTACACACTGTTCTGAACAAAGTCTTTCTTTGTGATGGTTCAACTATCTCCTTTGCTGACTTGAGAAAAACTTTTTTAACTACCAAATATTCTCCTCTCTCTGGTACATCTTCTTCTTCTGTCACTACTGCTGCTTCTTCCTCAACCTGAGCAACAATTACATTCCTCTGATTTGTTCCTGCATTCTCTAGGCACTCAAAAGCTCTGTGTCCTAGTTTGTTACATCTATAACATCTTACTTCTCTTCCTCTGCCTCTGCCTCCTCCTCCTGTAGAAAAACTCCCTCTGCCAACTACATCACCTCATGTGGTTGCATGCTGGTTTGAGCTACTGTGAGCTCCATCTCTAGGTGCTGTAGATCTTCCTCTACCACCTTGACTTCATTTTCCTCAGAAAGTACTTCTTCCTCTAGCAGACTGCTTCCTCATGAGTTTTTCTTCAGCCTTTAGTACCACCTGATAAGCTTCTTCTACTGTTTTAGGAGACAATATACTTATCTCATCTTGAATTTCCATCTTAAGACCATTCACATATCTAGCCACCTTCTCATCTGTATCCTAAGTTTGTACAGCTCTTATACTTACCCTATAGAATTCCTCTGTATATTCTCTCACTATCATAGACCTCTGCCTAAGATTCTGCATCTGTCTGAACAAGGTTTGCTGATAATTACTTGGTAGAAACTTACCTCTTAGATTTGCTACCATCCTATTCCAATTTATGATTGGTTGCCTGCCAAGACTCTTTCTTTTTCCCTGCACTCCATCCCACCAAAGTGATGCATGTCATTTTAGCTTGGTGACAACAAACTTCACTTTCTTCTCATCTTCTGTTTCTTCATAATCAAAGAATTTCTCCATGCCATTAATCCAATCTATCAATTCTTCTGGATTCAATCCTCCTGCATATATTGAAACCTCAATTTTTAGCCTAGTTGTGGATCTCAACACTGATTGGAAGAATCTCATCTCAAGAGTAACTGCTATAGTTTCCTCCTTTTTCTCAGTTTCAACCTCAGGCTCACTAACATCTCCATCATTTATATTTCTCCTTGTTCTTAATGCTTCTAATCTAGCATGCATCTGTTGCATAGCTTCCATCACCTAAGAATTTGCAACTGGTCGTCCTCTTCTACCACATCCTCGTCCTCTTCCAACTCTGAAAGCCATATTGGATTTCCTTCTCTTACTTCTGAGATTCAATTCAGTGTTAACAAGTTGCTCTGATACCACTAATGGTGGTGGTTTGGGTGCAGGAAGGAGTGTTAATCTCCCAAATTGCGAGATTATATCTTCTACTTCTATTTATGGGTGTAATTGCTGGTTTAACGGGCTCTCTGTTATCCACTGATAACCTTCGAGCTTCCGCTAAGCTAACAGACCTCTCCAAAAGTCGCAGAGTTCCACTAAACTGCCACTAGACCGGACCCAACAATAACACAAACCATGGTTTAATAAAGTTTGAAATCTGCCTTCTGAAATCTTGCCCGCATTTCTTCACCGTTGATCTATTCAAGATCCAACAGTCACATCACTTCCCGACCTCGAACTTGCTCCTCGTTTGTCAACCGTCGATCTTGCTCCACCAGATCTAACGTCTCAAATGAATATCAGCTGGTTAACTTGTGCACTTTAAACCCACCCGATAAGCGGTTTCTCTCTCTCTCCACTCTACTACGTGTCACGATGTGTATGGAATCGGAGCCAACCAGAAAAATACCGCTTACAGCCTTTCTTCCACTCGAAATCCACTTGTGGGTTTCTCTAATCCGCTTCAGCTCGTTAACTATTGATTAACTTCTACAGTTGAGCATCGTTGATATGTCTCAACCAAGATCTAACCGTCCAAATGAAATCTTCACGCCACTACGTCCTTGGTTTTCCTCCGCTGATCCCGACCATCCACTCCACATACTCAGAGTTCACGAGAAACACAGTTAAAAACACCGAATTTAACACAATCAACACCATTTCCTTCCATCACACACAATACCAATTACCCCTCGAATTTCATAATAAACACAAAGGTTTCGAAGGAGATTATCCTTCAGGATTTGACAGGGAATTTATCATTCACATACACAGAAACTAAATTTTCCAAATTTACTAGATTTTCTCCAGGAAAGCCAAATTTCTTCAACAGTCAAAATCCCTTTACAATAGTGTGCAAATTGCATAAGTACTGGTTCATCCTAACAACCAAATCGTAATCCAAAGGTTAGAATTTATTAACCCTATCTGTTCTGCGAGGCATTCTCCTCGAGAATCTCCACTACAACTAACTAATTAAAACTTATTACATCATGATCAAATCCTATATTCTAGCTCTATGCTTAACTAGAAAAACATGGGAATTGATGGCTAAAGGATCCCACTCCTTTGCTTGTAATATTTTTTTGTATTTTTGGAATAATTCTTCGAATTTGTCTTCAAGCCTTATGCTCGTGCATTAGATTTCATGCAGGACACCGAACATCATGAGCACCATGTTGCAGATGAGATGGAGTTTACTTCATGGACCTAGGCATGGCATACATTTTGATGGACATGGAGATGGATTCTTGATCGAGTTGATGTGGTGACAGGAGTCTGAGAAACGACTGATGATGGCATGAGGATGTGCATTCTTATGGGTCGAGCGTGACAATTGGATTAGCTACCCGACTAGTTTGAGTCACGAGGGTCGACAATGTGCAGAGATGTGTTAGCATTATGTTGGAGTATCATGGCAACAGTTCACATGATGATGATACATGATGGAGTCAACACGATATATGTTGCAGTGAGCATGTAGCTTGAGTTGGAGGGACCAGCCTTCCACGATGGGGCAGCATGTGGAGTTGCGACGGATGTGGTTGATGATCATGGATTGAGGATACTTTCTAATTCATGGAGGGCATAGACCAATGGTTTATGTGATATTGAAGTAAAGGTAGGTAGTATGAGCATCTTGGATGTTGGAGCTAGTAGTACTTTGCGACAGCGGTTGATTGGTAGTCTTGGTAATGAATGGTTGCTAGGATGAAGGTTTGTCGACGACGACAAGGACTTGAAGTGGGGGAGGATGTAAGGCCCCTGAGTCATAGAGTGTTTAGCGACGGGCACAGGGCAGCGAGCTGGGGCATGTCCACACAGTGCAACAAGCCAAGCTGAATGGCGAACATAGCAGACACGCGAAAGTCAATTTGCGAAATGGATAAGTGTGAAGTCGTGGTGAGTTTATATGGCGGGGCGGTCCCGGGTGCGGTGCCCACCGCCATGGCCGACGTGAGAAAATATGAGGGAATGCTAATTGGTGGGTCGTCTTGGCCATAGGCCGAAGCCCCTACCATGGGAAAACCACCATATATATACACGAAGGTGGAGATAAAGAAAAACATCGAAGTGCGAGTTCACAAGTGTAGTGCATGCTCACGAAGGGCAAGCCAAGGGTGAATGCAGAAGAGGTGCAGGCGGCCTTGATCGTAACACCGAACAAAGAGCTGAAGGAATGTAGAACCAGATATCGCAAGGTGCAGCGCGGGCACTCTGCCCGACGGCGAGTTGAGCTGAACAAGTGAGCAGGGCGAGGGCAGGGTGACCCGCGGAGGCCATGCTGCACGTCGGCAAGCTAGGCTGAACAATTGGTAGGTTTGCGGTGCAGAACAACATGCGATGTAATTGGGTGGTTCTGCGATGCAGTGGACGAGCTCAGGTGGGGGCACCTGCGTGGGTCGAACATTTGGCATGGGCGTGTTTCAGGTGACTCGACCGGTTGGATGGCGAGTCGGGTAAAGGTGTCCGGGCGAAGTGTGAACGTGCACGGGCGAGTTGCGACAGTCAGGCATGGGCGACATAAGATCGATGGACGAGTTGCGCGGTGAGGCACCCGGGTAGATGAATGCCAAGTGTGGGCATGTGCGAATGGTTGAAACAATGAGCTGGGCAGGTTAACACAGTTTTGGGAGAACTCGGTGGGAGCACCCGAGGTGCACGAGACGGGCGACCGACGAGTCGGTTGACCCAACGGTTTGGTGAGTCAGGCAGGAGTGCCCCATGAGCTGAACGACAGTGTACAGTGCGATGGTGAATGCTCTGAACGGTGGTTCGGGTGGTCTGAACGGTGCAAGGTGACTTGCACGATTTTGGCAGATATTGTTCCAAGGAAACTTTGGGTTTCCTGCAAAGGATGTAAAATTGTATATTTATGTAAAGTTGTTATTATCATCGGGCAGAGTCATATTTTAGGGAGTTTCCCCTCCCGTTAAATATTTCTGCTGTGCATATAGATAAATGGTAATAATGATGATGATGTTAATGTGAATGTTTCCGTTGTGTTTAATGAAGACTGTACTTAGCTATTGAAAAATACACTGAGTATACAAAGTAGGCGTAGTCCATGATCGCAAGTATTGGTGAAAATAAAGTGGTCGGTGGTGCAGCACCTCCTATCGTGTGGTTGGAAGATTACCGTCGGGGTAGGGGCGTGACACATCCGGCAATGACAACACTGCCAAGAGAGCACCGAGATATGGAGCGATTACTAACATCATCAACAGTGGGCTGGAGTGTGGTATAGGCAGCGACCCGAGGCAGTAGGACCATGTCGGAATCTACAAAAGATACTGCGACATTCTAGGCATGAGATACAGATCAAACCTAGACTATAACAACCAGAGGCCTTTCGTTTCAATGATTTAATTTGAACCTTTTGTTGTGCCCTTTGTGTCGTTAATGTTGACATTGTTTTATCATGGTCATTTGTTTGCGATGCATGGGACATAATAAAATATATCACAATTCGGTGAGGGTGGCATGATTTGTGAAGTGCCGAAATTTGTGTGAATCTTTTGTTAAGTATCCATAATCAATGTTTAGAAAGGTTTTGAGTGTGCAGAATTCAGTACGTAATATTTTAAATATTGATTTATTAATTTTATTATTATTTAATTTTAAATTCATTGTTAAGCTAGACATTAAAGTAGCAAATTAGGGTATAAGATTTTTTTGTTTGTGAGACAAAAGATTTATTTCTTTGTAATGATTTGACTAATAAATTTATGAAGGCATATATATTCTATCCCTCTAATTTTTAACTTGTAATTTCTTAAAAAGAAACCCATGCTTTTCACCATTAAACTCACTCAAACTGTATTTTTGAAAAAACACATACTCATCCACTCAAACTATATAAATAAAATAATAAAAAAATTTAAATTATGTAAAATTCAGTATGCACTATTTCTAATTTTAATATATTAATTTTATAAGCGAAAGAATATAAACAATGCCTTCGCTGTAGTGGTGTGAAAAACACGATCCAAATTAAAAGGCCACAGTAAATTTTGTGATTTGTTGATCAAATATACACTGAAATAACAAGTAAAAAATGTATGAGGGTCAACCTCGATTTTTACATCAAACATAGTAAAAAAATTGTATGATTGTCCACCTTTTCCACCTTTCTTCTAAATGGTTAAAATGATTTATAGAATCATCAAAACGTTTTAAAATTTGACAAGTTATTTCATTATAACATGCTTGCCCACATGGTGACTTACTCAGAATTTTTAAATACACATTATTATAAATATTAAAAATTACACATATTTAGTATTTATTGTTTTAATTTTATGAATGTTATTTTTATATTGGGTTATTATAAGAGGAAAATACGAAGATGGATATGATTTTTATAAATGTTATTATTAAAAAATTTAAAAATGGTGAAGTTTCATAGGTTAATTAAAAAAAAAAAAAATTTATTATTTAGTATAAATTAAATTAAATAAAATTAATATTATATATGTTTGTAACAATATTTTTTGTAAAAATCACATAAAAAATTCTTGTTATGCATTTCAAACCAATCAGTATGGTTCATTTTGTAAAATAAAATTTCGTCATGCATTTCAAATCAACCAGTGTGGTTGTTGGCCAACCAGTGTGGTTGTTGGTTAGAAACACATCGACGAGATTTTATTTCATGTGATTTTTATCAAAATATTGTTACAATTAATATGGATCGCAATAGTCTAAATTCTACAATTATATATGTTTGTTAAGTTAAATGAGTTTTAAGATACTCGGCACACCTAAACTTATAACATAGTTTCAATTTAGGAGTATTTAAATCTTCAAAATCTAAAAATCACATCCATTCTTGATCACACTAACCCTAATTCTTATGAACTTTACACCATAGAATACCTTAAAACACTCTCATTATTTATTCTAAACTTGGTTAATAAAATAATATATATTTATAATATTATTAACTTTTTATTTTAAAATTTTCCATATTATAAATTTATTTATTAATAAAAATACATATAAAATTCTAATTTTATAAATAAAATTTATTATAAACCATTAAAACAATTATTATTATCATGATGTTTTAATTATTATTATTATGATTTATGTTTATATTTGTAACATGTTAAAATTTTAACAAATAATTTATTTATTAATAAAAATATAAATAAAATTTATTATATGTAACCCGTTGACTTTTTAAAAATATTCTTTATATTAACCCACTTTACTTATATTTATATTCGGTATTAAGAATTAAATATCTTTTATATTAACCAACTTTATTTATATATATTTGTATTGCGTATTAAGAATTCATTTTTCAAACCCCTTTTCACCTACCTGGACAACTATCGGTTTTTGTCTCCTCTAAATTGTGTAACCACTATAATCTTTTTTCATGTATGACTTCATTTTTAGAGTGACACTAAGATTCATAAGGAATGGCCTCATTGTCATGTACGCTTTTTGTTTTGTTATATTTGTATTCTCATCATCATTCATGTTTTATCAGCTTGCTGATTTTGTTTATGTTTTATCAGATTGCTGATTTTGTTTTGGAAATGAATAGATAAATTGATTTTGGTAGTGAATATATTATTTGGAAAAAATTTAGGCACATTTCTCAACTAAGGAAGTATAGAGCAACGAGAACTCACCAATTGAGCTAATTCTTGGAGATAGTATTAGAAGTTATAATGGTAATGAATATATTATTAAGATGGGTAATAGAAGTTATAATGGGTGCCTTAAAAATTAAAATTTAATATATGTTTAAAACTATTTAAAATTTATAAGTATGTTTTATTTTGTAAAAGTGGTTTTTTGTGTATTTTTATTATTATGTAATTTTAGTTAAATAATGATATGTATGCATCGTTAAGAGTGAGTTTTTACTTATCAATTGAGTTTTTTTTGGGTTGTTGTGTAGGATTGTTATTATTTTCTCTACCTCTATTCAAATCTTATAACGAGACATGTTAAGTTCTAATCGTATCAGGCTTGGATACTCACTAGGAGATCCTAGACTGACTGCGAACTCCTTCTCCCTCCCAGTATTAGTTACTTGGATAAATTTATAGATGATAATTTAGCTTCCAAACAAAGTATACTTTAGTAACAAAGTTTGCACCTTGAAGTATTTGATCCCTACACACTATTTACTCTCAAAGGAGGAACTCCTGCTACCTCCCAACACTAATTATTTAGATGAATTCACGAATGAGAAGAAGCCCTGCTGCCTCTCAACACTAACTATTTGGATGAATTTAGAAATGATATTTTAGTTTTGAAACATAGTATACTTTAAAAACAATGTTTGCACTTTGAAGGATTAGATCCCTACACATGTGAATAATAGGAAACAAACCAGTGTAGAAAGATCCACCTTAACTACCCATGTAGAAAGATTCATCTTAACTTTAAATCTATTTGACAAAAAAATAAAATTAACTCTTAATTTTTTTCAATTTAAAAAAATTCAAAGAAACTATGCACTTTTAAAAATGTGATTTCTCTAAACATACACATACAAGTTTAAATGAAACAATTATAATATTTATTCAAATTGTAATTTTAAACTAATAAATTTATTATCTAAAATTGAATTTATCATTATAAATTAATATATTAATAATATATTAATAATATCAAATTTCATTAAGTTAAAATTATTTTAGGTAATTTCTAATTAAAAATGTTAAAAAGAATTCCGTTCATAACACATATAAACTATACTCGTATATTGATTATATTTTTAAAAATATTTATCAGAGTATTTCATATTAACGCAGGTTGAAAATGTTAATCCTTTTATTTCATAGAACGAATGAGTGAGTTTCCGCGAAGTGGAGTTGAAATTAGGCTCCAAAGGTGTCTAAAATGTTCCAATGCTTCAGGAGAGGTTGGGGTCTTAGCAATGTCCCAATAGAGGATGAGGCATACATGGTGGGATAAGGTTCATCGATAGACATGCTTGATTAGGGATTTTCTCTATCTTAACTAGGTTGGGGTTATAGCCTTCGTGAACAATGTTTATTATATCTCTGGTAAAAGTTGATAGGTCTTTACGTAAAGAAAACAATTTATATAAAATATGAAAAATATAATCATAGAATAAAGGAGCATGAATTTATAATTAGACTTAGAATTCCATATCAATTGAAACATATTTTTAAAAAGTTTGTATTCAAAATAAAATAAAATCAAATCCGACGGGAAAAAGTTCTCCATGGATAAAATATTTAAAAAAGAAATGTAACTTCACAATACGATTAGACATCCTGTTCACATCTATGATTTGCATTGATATTGTCAAACAATTGAAGGCTGGTTGAATGACGTTGAATTTTAATCAAAATGTAGTAACAGTTATCATTCTTTGGGAACGAAAACCCAAATTGTGAGAACCTATCCTTCACTAAGTCATCATTTGCAATCCACATTTGATTGTTGTTAGTGTGAATCTTGAAAGGGGTTATGTAGAAACTGGATTGCAATTGAAAGAGACTTAGCCTTATGTAAAACATATGGAATCAAATATGGTTAGTAGTTGCTATCATTCCGAGTGACAGTGGTCAATATTTATTTTGTATATTTAAAAGAAATTGACAATAAAATATTATTAATTTAAATACATTTTAAATATAAAGGAAATAAAATAATAAAGGAAATAAAAAATAAAAAAAAAATTATGTAAATAGAATCACGTTTCATTATTATTATTTAATTTGAAGGTTATGGTCACCACATTGGTGTATGAAACTCTCTTGTTTGTGGGACAACCGACCCACCCCCACCTCTCACACACCACATTGGTGTACGAGACTTTCTTGTTTGTGGGACAAGGGACCCACCTCCACCTCTCAAACACCACATTGGTGTATGAGACTTTCTTGTTTGTGGGACAAGGGACCAACCTCCACTTCTCTTGTTTGAGAGCTAAGTCTATGTAATATCGCTATAAATTGTATTTATATTAACATTCACAATGGAAAAGACTATAAAATGATAACTCATTGAGATTTTTTTTTTTTTGGCAGACTGTTTAAATTCATTGGTAAACTCCAAAAACGATTTTCATCTTCATCAACTAGAGTTTTCATTATGTATTTAAATTCATTAGTAAACTCCAAAAACTATTTTCATCTTCATCAACTAGAGTTTTCATTATGTGAAGTTTAGAGGAATTGATCATCACAACTTTGGTGAGGAATGTTGTGGCTCCAAGGAAAGTCACAAATTTGGTGATGAATGTTGTGGCTCCAATGAAAGATATTCCTGAACATGAGGTATGTACATGGGACTTCATGGTTATTGAACCAAAAAAACAAAGTAACCTTGACATATTTGGAAAGAAATTCCATGTGTTTTGTGCAAATAATGATGGGTTATTTTACTAATTGGAAATATTACTCTAGACTCTTAAAATTTGCAAGCATTTTTGTGTAAATGAATTAATTAGCTCATTGGAAGGTTCTGCATGGTTTCTATGCAATAATTTTTTAAAAATATGCATGAGAACATTACATATTAAAAACAAAAAACCATATCGTTTTATAAAAAAAATATATTGCAGAGATGTTGTTACTCTTGAAAAGAGAATGCATGTGAATCCTGCAAACAAAAGATTTAAGAAGTCATACTACTTTTCATAAAGAATGCATGTGAAATTTCTATGTTAAAAGATAAAGAAACTATATTACATGAAAGAAAATTTCATTGTAAAAGATAAAGAAACCATACTAATTTAATGATAGACAATTGCATGGTAAAAGATAAGTTAGTTCTTGGAAAGAAAACACAAGTGAAACCTGCACAGAAAAAGATTGAATAAATCACGATATTTTTCGAGAAAAGAATACATGTAAATTTTTCTTATGAAAAGATAAAGAAAAAATTAGATTATTAATTTCTTTGGAGATATTAGCATGATTCCTAGATTATTAATATTAGATTCTTAATTTCCTTGGATTTGTTAGCATGATTATTATAGAATGTTAATAGGAATATGTGCAAAATACTAATATCCATTATATTATAATTCCTAAAATAAATTTCTATGTTAATTCTTGAAAAAAGAAACATTAATTGCATGTATTATTGTATTAGATTTCGGAGTGAAATGTCTTCGCATACATTATCAAATTCTGGAAAAAAGGAAAAAAGTTAATTAGATTAATTTTCTTGGAAGGGTTTTGATGAATCCGTATGCATATATTTTGACTACAGAAAGACATGCATATGCGTTTTGTGCATGAATTGATGAAAAATAAAGATTATTTTCTTAAAACATCCATATGAATCTCTATCTTACAGGAACAAGAACGCATGCTTGTTTCTTAAAAATATTATGTGCATTGAAGTAATGGTCATTGTATTAGAAACAAAATTGACATGTTGCAAGTACAAAAGGGTAGTCATTGTGATATAGAAAACGTTTTTTGCCTCTAGATAGAAAAAGTTATTATGTAAATATTTGTGAAAAGAATAATATCTTAAAAGATTGCCTGGCTAGATGAAATTGTGTTAATTTTTTTATTTAGGTGCACAAAAGGTTAATTTAACCTTGTTATTGTTTCCTGGGTTTTATGCATAAAAGATGGCTAGCTATGGTAATTTATTGAAAGAGAGCATGTAGAAAGATGAGAAATGAAGTTATATTAACTTCTTTTTGAAAAAGAAGTATGTATTTGTTTACTTGAAAATAATAGTTATTGATAGTAGAATTATAGAGAAGGGAATATGTGTTTCATTATGTTATAGATATATGTTCTTTACATGTACGGAAGGAATATTGAGCTATATTTCTTTAGAAAAATTATATGTGATTGCTTTTATGTTATCATAAATATTAACTTAGTTTCTTTTGGAATAAGATCATGTATATGCATGCAAGATTTGTATCAGCTTTCATTTGGAAAGAATATACATTTGTATGTAGGAAATTATAGTATGTTGTGTTAGCCTACATTGGAAAAGATTCTTTGGGAAAGAAGATAAATTACATGCACAAAAATCATAGTAATGTATTGATTTCTATGGAATATATATATATATATATATATATATATATATATATATATATATATATATATGGGTAATGTTGGTATGATCTTTGGAAAATAATAAATGTTTTTGTATGCCCTATTGTGCTAGATTTCCTAAAAAATGAAACATATATTTGCATGCTCTGTTGTGTTAATCATTCTTTTGGAAATTGTATGCATTCACATAAGAACAACATTCATTATTTTAGATTTCTTTACGCATTTGCATGCACAAAAAGAAATAGCTAAAGGGATAGTTCTCTTGATAAAATTTATGTAATTCACATGCACGAATATCATAACAGATGTGTTAGTTTCCTTTAAAGGAATGTCTAGATAGTTGTAGTGACTTGTCTTGCAAGAACATGCGCTTCTGAAAAGGAAATATTAGTTAATATGGTAATTATTTTATATACATGCTTTGATGGTTACATGCTTATGACTAGTGCATATGAAGTGTTGTTAAAGGAAGCATATCCCGATATTTTATTTACATTTCATGAATGTATATAAATAGATGGTGAAGAATTATCTAGTATAGATTTATGAATTAGTTGATTAATATTTTATGTAAGCATGATATACCGTATGTTGACGACAATAATGGCAGGAAATGTTATGCTTAACATGATGGCAAGTAAATAATTAATGGTCCATGCAGATGAGTGCAAGCTACAGGATGGTCCACTGAAGGAAAAACCAGACCACAAAGATACGAAGATTGGAGTTTTTTGGGTAAATGATGTCGTGATCATTATAATATCTTATAACAAGTTATGTTGTTTTTGAAATGATATTTTTTGTAATATTTTATAACAATGGTCAAGGGATGGACTCCCTTATAACCATTGAGTGAGGGGTGAACACCCTCACGAGCATTTAATAATAAAATTAAACGTTTGTTGGTTTTCACCCTATGGGGTTTCTAGGGTATATCAGTGTCTAATGATGTGGTTTCATGTTGTGTCATTTTTATGATGTTGATTCCTTGCATGATGTGACATTTATATTGTCAAGAATATGATTAACTAATAGAGTTAAAATAATCATGGAATTGATGCAAGGTTACATTAGAAAGTTTATATTAATATGCTACAACAATGGTTGTTAATGGTTATGTAATTTACTATTCACTTACTAAATTTACTCTATGTAATGATGAAGATTCTATCTAATGGTTAATGAGGAATTTGGAATAGTAATTTGGATAGCTACCTATGGGTAAATTGTGTAAAAAAATTCTAACTCCATATATTTTCATGCGAGGTTACCGAGGAATGTTACAAGTGGTATCAGAGCTGAAGGTTGCAACACTGGTGCCTTTGGGAATTGTTAAGAAAAAAAAAACCGAGGTATGTTACTGGTGAGCATCAACTCATGTATGAATCTAACAATATATATATATATATATATATATATATATATATAAGACTACTTTTGGCTTGAGATGCATGATGCATGTTTATAACCACATTGAAGAGTAATAAGTAATAAAGTCTACTGCAAAACTATGTTCATGACATTTGAATCCTGTTGAGGATAAAAGAAAATAAAATCTTTGTTGTACCTATGAACAACCTGAATACTCACTAGTGAAAGTGAGAATCAACTACTTATCTTTGCAAATATGAAAGTATTAAAGATACATTTAATGAACATGACTAAAGCTACAATTCACTATTTATGGAGAATAAATGCATGAATCTAAAATAGGGGAAATTTGCTTGAAGAGGGCGATAGAGTGTTTTAAAATGAATATTAGAATAGTTTAGATAAATATGACTAAATTCCAAGATGAGATTATAGAAGTAGGTTTCTTATGCAGTGTGCGACGAAAAGACTAAATAGGTGGATTATTTTTGTACTGAATAATGGTTAGAAATTCTAAATGCATTGTAACCAAAGGAAATTAAATAATTCACTTGTAGAAATACAACGTGGTATCAATAGGACAAGCTTCCATACTTGTAGAAATACAATGGCTCTTTTAATCAAAAGGACTTCGTCCCATAATTATGCTATAATTTCAGGGTTTACCTTTGAAATTGTGGCATAAGTATAATGTTTATCTAAACTTTTTTATTCTATTAAAAATTCTCTATTTAATAATAGAGTTTTTTAGGCTTAATAGCTCAGAGACACTTATATGCATATACATAATTACCATATCATTTTTTTAAGAACACTATTATAAATTTTTTTTTAGTATTTCAAAGTTAATTATACTAACATGTACAGTCATATAATTAGATTAACTTATTTAAGTGTTGTAGCTTTATATTTAAATGTTAGTATAACAAATTAAATAACTATTCCCAATATAAAATGGAATATATGTAAATTTTACAACAAGATAAAAGCATTTTAAATGAATTTTAGAAGCTACTAAGAAACTTAGTGAGGGTGAATGATTTTCCACCTATAGGTTTAGTTGCACTCGTCCTTTCTACAATTAACCACGCCCTAGCTAGACCTTGATTCCACAGGGAAAATTTTGCAAAGAACTCTCATATAATTTCAGGCAAAGACCATCTCTCAAAGAATAAATTCATAGGGTAAATTCCTCGTTGGGTTTAGGAACCACATAGAGAAATGGAAACCCCCTTTGTTAGTTCTAAATAATGCAAGAGTGAAGCTTCTTCACTATTACATTATGGCTCAAGCAATTCCTCCTTACAATGCCTAATGGTCTGCCCAACAATGCCCTAGGTCACTTACTCTAGTGTTCATATCAATGAGTTCCCTATATGATTTCATTATATAACTCCAATTGGGGTCTCACAAGCATTCGCTCAACACACAAGTGGCTATCCTCTCCCTTTTCTCTTCATGTAGGTTTGACTCCATTCCCAACTCTTGTGCACTTAAAAAAGTTAAGATTTTCCCATTTTTCCATGCATATTTGGGTCATACACAATTTTCAATGGATGTATTTTTCCATTCTATGCATTTTTTTTGAGAGGACTCTCTCAACTACCACTCAAGGTTCTATAACTAATGGCAATAAACACTTCAACTCACCACTTTTCAAATTTAATAGTGTGGGTAAGAGGGAAAAATCTAGTGAAATATTTTGAATTCAAATATCAAACTAAAAGTGATTTTGACAAGAATAACTTGAAATATAGAATAAACCCCTAAGGGCCTCATTATTCCCTAGTCATATATCGTCATATATCAAGATCCTTTTAGATACGTATACCTCCCTCATCTACTTAGCTCTTTTATTCATTAAAATTAATACATGTATAATAACTTATTCAATTCAATTTAACATAATGTTAAAATATTCCTACCAAATTAAAACAACATTAACTATAATTAATTAAAATATAAAAATCAAATAATATAATACCTAATCAAAATTAACTAATTATTTCAAAATATTTTTTTAACAAAATTTAATATCATATTCAATATTGATTATGAGGTCATGGGTACACCTTTGTTACACTGAAGGTGTTTTATAAGGGCAAGGTTTCCCTCACCCTTTCATCATTTATCAGGGTCGGATCCAATGATGAAGCGTATATGCAAATCAATAAATGAACATATGGATCTTGAGCGGGTTAACAACAATCACAACAGATGCAAGCGACCTAACCAGGGTTTGATTCAGTCGGTAATGACGACAGAGCTTAGGGAAAATTAGACTAACCATGGGTTAAGGTCCAGTGAAAGCTGAAGAAATCACAGGTTGGGGAAACCATGTCATGTGAAGAAAGATCAAAGGGAAGAAAGAAGTTGTTATTTCTCTGATTTTTTTTCTTTCTCAAACACAAGTGTGAATTGGGATTCCAATAGATCATCAGCGAAATATGGAAGATGAAATGGTGGGGGTGCCATATTTGGAGATGAATTTGGTGGAAGGAGAAGGAAGAGAGGGGGATGTCATGATGGTGGTTA
The DNA here is from genome assembly GCA_031772625.1 of Pinus tabuliformis. NCBI lineage: Eukaryota > Viridiplantae > Streptophyta > Pinopsida > Pinales > Pinaceae > Pinus > Pinus tabuliformis. The sequence continues at coordinate 618,174,307 of CM062810.1, read as the reverse complement.
AATCATGGATGGAATTGTCGAACGACATACCAGGTGATGGGGAACACAAGAATTATCTAACAAAATAAGGCGCCAATCTCATGAGAAGACTCAAATTATTGGCACCCATGTATGAATAATTAGGGAAATGAAGGACCCCGTGCCTAAGGATAATAAGTGGCAGGCCTTTCAATATCTACTCTCGGCTCTCAAATAGGTTGCAAAGATCCTTAAGTTTGGACACGAGGGTAGCAATTTGTTCATGGTATTCTAACTTGTCTTCCTTTAATTTTTTTATATATTGAAATCCATATTCAGAACTTCAACTTAAAACTACTCATATTTCAACATCCCAAATTCAATAGCTTCATTATGAAGGGACATTAAAAACTTGGTAATGAATCCTTAAAAGAATACTTTCTATTTTCAAACACTTCACAGTAAGGATCTATGGGTTATCATCATCTATTCTCTAAGAAAATATGATTAACCTTTAGCTCTCTTGTGACTCTTTACACTTTTTGGTGGTTCATAATGATGAATTACCAAGCTCCAAAGGAAAAAATGAACAGACATAACATACATGCCAAATCTTGATTCTAATCCCATTTGTCGTATTCTGGTAAAGTCACCATGTACCATCACAATAGCCACCTTAACCTTCATGATACCCTCACCTAGGAAAATAACTACTAGTTATATCAAGAATTTCCTATATAATTATAATATTTTTCAACGAAATTCTAGATTCTGATAATTTTATTTACTTAGTTCAGATTACCAGATCCCATGACCTAGTCTGCATGTTATGTTTTTAGTACAAATCTTAAATGAATCACTTACAATGGGAATGCAATGATCCCCTACATCATAACTTAAACAATCTTCAGAGCACCAAAGGAAAATTATTAAGGCATGGGAAGAAACTATTGGGATGTATATGCAATCACTGAGACAATGTTCTCTTGAATGTTCGAAGTCCAACTGTAGAACAAAACCTACTAGTCAAGTTAGTGGTCCTAGTCCAATGGACTTGGAAGGCACCAATATTTAAATATAAATAAAGGGAATGTATTTTGAAGCCTATGTAGAGATAAATAAAGATAAATAAATGGTCTTGGGGAGACACCTGTTGTAATAATGGTATTCCTAATCACCACATCTTGGAAGTGCTAACATGAATGCCATTTGTATTAGGACTATGACTAGGTGCAAGAACCTTGAGATGGTTTGCTTCTACCCCAACACATTTTCTGAATTTTATATGCATTTTTTGACTATTATGTACAATCATGTTGATCATTCTTAGATTGTTGCATAATTCATGTTTGATTACCTGAAAGAATCAAATTTTCCATAGTCCAAGTCCATTCAGATTTCCACACAACATTGTAACTTCACAAGCACATAACATTGCAATTGGTTTTATTTTATTACAAATTTATATGGCATCAAACTTCTCTTTCTCTCTTTGGTTGAGCTGTCAAAGAAAAAAGGGGCAGAGGAGGTACATACAGTTGGAGCTTATTGGCATGGCTACAACCGAGAAGAAAATTTTTTGTGATGAAACTATATATTCAATGAAAACTAGCTTAAATTTGTCTTACTCTTTCTACCACAAATTAAGCTAGAAATTAGAGGGCCAAAACGAAGGCCAAAATTAAGGATTAATGCGACAGAGATTTAATGAAGATGAAGGTTTCTTCCTTTACACTTTTTTTCTTGATTTTGCAAGATTCTGCCCACCATTTCTCTCCAAAACCATAAAATGTCCCTTCACTCTCTATTGTCAGTTCATCTACTTCCTTAAAACGAAGCCACTACCTTTTGTTTAATCCATCTCAAAACCTTGGGATCTGCAAGGGAAACGATTGTTCCAGGCACCTAGAGAATCCAATTTGCATAGGAAAACAACATATATTTGACACATATATATCAAAATTTAAATCCCATCTAAATACTATATACAAGAAAAGATGGTACTTGCATAGCCAAGGTAGATTTTCATGGACTAGAGAATTTGATGGGCTTCACATGATACCTCTTTCCATGGGCACGAGGAAAACTACAGTAGCCAATCAATAAGACTTCCTCCATGCATTCTTAAATAACCGAAACACACCAGTCATCATAATTCACTGGTATTCTGAAACAAAGTGCTCCACACTAAATCCAACCATGATGCCCAAAGGAAAATATTTTACTATAGATCAAATTTATGAGGCCATCAACTATTTATGCTGGAAATTGTATGGAAACGCAATCGTTCATTTCAAAATTAGAAGTGTCTTCATTATTGAACTCATGTACCAAATCAATGACTTGAGCTAATGGGGTACAAGTTTATGTTTCAACTGATAATGGCCAAAGTTGTCCTTGATTATTTATGTGTACACATTGAAAATGGGTAATGGTCAAATTTGTCCTTGATTATTCTTGTGCACACATATTGAAAATGGGTTGCCCTCAATCTGGGCTTTCTTGCATTGACCACATACTCATTCATATCAACAACAATTATAAAAGAAGACAATTGCACAGTATAAAGGGAGGGGCAACTCCCTGCAATATGAGTCTGCCCGAAGAAATATTTTATATAATCTTCACTTTTACAATGTACAAACTAAATCTTGGGAAACCCCAAATTTACACTTAGTCAATTTTCACCACTTCGGAAAACTCGGTTGCCCAGCTCGTCGGCACATCCGCACGGTCGCCACACGACTCGCCAACCCGTCGTTCACCTCGTCGCACGTCTTCGCCGGTTCGCTCTTCGTTTGGTCGCAAATGCCCAAACTGTGTATCCTTGTCCACACGCAGTCCCACTTGCCAACCTGGACAAATGCCCAAATCATGTGAACAGCATGTAGTACCGCCTGCCCAACTCTACGACCTCTGGTTCCAACCTCCGTCTCACCTTTGTGCACACTTGCATGGTGGGTGGGTGCTCACTCGAGTTGCCAAGACACCCACACCAAGTCGTCGCACAAACACCTCCGCACGATCACCTCGAGCACATCTTGCCCAACGCATTCACCTCTTCACCAAGAGCTCTTCACCAAGTGCGACTTACCATGGGAGCGCATGAGCTATGCGCTCATCCTCCTCAAATCTGCGCACAAGTCTTGACTCAAAGAGAGGAGTGCGTATGAGTGATGTTCGAATGTGATGAGGAATGCTCTTGAACGCATTGCATATATACCCTTTGTAATGTGTGGGCGGGGCTTGCCCAGCCGACCGCCCAACCATGCTACGCACACCCCTTCGCAACGTTCAGCACCCAACTTTTAAGTCGGCCTGCCCGCCATCGCAAGTCGGCTTTAAGCTAAACGCTCCACGCTCCTTGGTGTATTTAAACCCAACGCTCTCCTCATTATCGTCGCATATCATCACAATAGTATTGTCGCATATCGTCGCATAATGTTCCAAGAGACCGTCGCACATCGCAACTCGCCTCCAACCACGCGCGCGCCCATGCTCCCCGTCGCCGAACGCGGTCGCACCTCCGGGTAGAACCGCAGGACGTTACATCCTCCTCCACCTGAAGTCATTGTCGTCCTCAACAACATATCATCCTGGTAGTCATCCACTAAGATCATCAATATCCATGATGTCAACTCCTCCACATACTGCAACATATGTAGAACCACCGTCTCCACCATGTCACGCCCCGGCAACCATCTGTCACCAAGATCACCATACCAAGGTATACACCTCATCGGTATGTCATCCATCAGAGATCATCTCAATCCATGATCATCGATCACCCTGTCACAATCTCCACATGCTGCTCTCCATCAAGGAAGGCTGGCCCTTCCATCCGAGCTACATGCTCACTGCAACATATCGTGTCGACCTCATCACGTGTCATCATGTGAACTGCTGCCATGATACTCCAACATATGCTAACACATCTTTGCACATTGCATGCCCCCATGTTCGAACTAGTTGGGTAGCTAGTCCAACTGTCACGCTCAAACCATGAGAGTGAACATCCACATGTCATCATCAGTCGTTTCTCAAAACATCCTGTCACATCCTCAACTCGATCAAGAATCCATCTCCATACAAGTGTAAGCCATGCTCAGGTCCATGAAGTAGCCCTTATCTCATCTGCAACATGTTGTCCATGATGTTTGGTGTCAATGTGCTACATGAAATCAACCACATCTATCCCAACATCATCCATATGTGTATCTCCTCCATATGAAGAGATCATCTCATCAATCTCCAACTCTCGGTGTGCCACATCCAGGTCCATGAAGCAACCTCCATCATATCTGCAATGTGTCATCCCTCAAGTCTGCCATAGAAACAAGTATCTACTTGTCTCATCTATCCATGTGCTGCCCATGATCATAGATCAATCAGCTCCCATGTCAAAAGGTAGTTGAGTCTCGGCTCAACCCATGCCCAAGTGTTGCCACCAAGGCATCATCATCATCGTAACTCCATCACTCCAAAGTGTCTCATATCGATCCTCTACATCAAGTCACTCTTTCAAGCCATTCCCATACATGTACTTGAAAGTATGCACCCCATCCTGCATCAAAGTCTCTGACCTCAGCTCCTCAATGCATCAAATCCTCTAAGTCCACCATGTATGAAGTCCCCAAAAGTCACAACCTCATGTCATCATGAGCTCCATAAGTCATCCCCAACCAACACCTCAGCAAGCATACAAGTCTCGGCCCAAAGGTCTCTGCAAGATGCCTCAGCTCTCCATGTAGTAGGAATGCTCCATAGTCTGCTCACAACTCCATCCAAGTCCATGGCCTTGTTGTACATAAGTGCACAACCTCTCCATCGGCTCATAAGTAATAAGTCTCCATGTCACATCAGCAAATCCACCTGCACAACATCCCTGCCTTGGCACTCCTCATTGGATGCCCATAAGTGACACCTCTACAAGTGCTCCCGCATAATGTCCCTGCATAAGACTGCCATGCTCCATGTCTCCAACCTGATGTCCATGACTAAGTTGCCCATGTAGTCCAACCAAGTAGACCCATCACAATAATCGGTCATCCTCATCCAAGTCTACTATCTTCGGTCTAGTGAACTCGGTCACCCAACCATATCATCATCACATGAGTCTCTCCATCATAGCTCCTCCACTGAAGGTTCCACCAAGACTTGCTCTTGGTCTCGGCCATGAGAAGTCCACCCAAGCAACTCAAGTGTGTGCCCTTCAATCTGTCCATGAGTCATGCCGGGCACTTAGCCAAAGTGGCTAAAGCATGACCCAATCCTCCACAATGATCATCATATGCCTCCCTTGTTACGGGCCTTTGTACCTTCTACCATAAGGTCACAAACAACCCCAACAAGTCCTGCAACAATCAACAATCCTTGCTTCACCATACAAGGTCTCATCATAGACATCCATGGTAAGATGCTTCCTTGCATCGGCAAACTGGCTTTGCCCTTCCCTGCATACGGTCCATCTACCAAATGCTCAAGTGAAACACAAGTATCAATAGTACTTACATCATCAACATGAGTCTCATCTAGATGAGTATCCTCATTCATCCATGTCTGCAAACTACACGACCCTGGTCCAACTTGACCAATCTCAAGTTCATCCTCCATCATGGTCATGTCTGCAACACCCTCAACTATCACGGCTTCCTCTTCCTTGATAGCCCAATATGCAACTTCATCTTGCTCCATTGTCCAACCAAGTTGAAGAAGTTCGTCTTTAACATTCTTTTCCAAGACTTCAAGCTTCTCTCGAATCTGGGGATTCTCTTCTTTCAACCTCTTCAACCTGTATAAGGTAAGCAAGAGCTTCCCTTCGCATTCTTCCAAACCTGCCATGCCTTGTCGTTCAGCTTGGCCCAAGCACTAAGCTTCACCCATGCTAAACCTGTCTCACCAGCTTCACCAAGTTCCCTGCAACCATGAACCAGCCCTTGTTCCACTTGCGTGTGAAACTAACTTCCTTCACCTGCAAGTACCTGCTTCCACTATCATCAACTGTCAAGTTTCCAAGTGTACCTACACCTACACTTCGTCACGAGAAACCCTGCTCTGATACCACCTCCAACCGAGCTCCGATACAAACTGTCACGCCATTACACCTGCGGTAGTCTTTCAACCGCTTATAGTGAGGTGCGGCACCACCGAACACTTCCTTTTCACCAATATTTACGTTCGTGGACTACCCCTAATTCACTTTCTCCTACTTAGTTTGTGTTTCGCAACCAAGTATTATTATGTTTAGCTTTTATACCAATGAACACCCATACTCATTCATTATCAACAGCAATTATAAAATAAGACAATTGCACAGTATAAAGGGAGGGGCAACTCCCTGCAATATGATTCTGCCTGAATCAATATATTATATAATCTTCACTTTTATAATGTACAAGCTAAATCTTGGGAAACCCCAAATTTACACTTAGTCAATTTTCACAACTTCGGCAAACTCGGTTGCCCAGCTCGTCGGCACCTCCGCACGGTCGCCGCACGATTCTCCAACCCGTCATTCACCTCGTCGCACATCTTCGCTGGCTCGCTCTTCGTTTCTTCGCAAACGCCCAAACCATGTATCCCTGCCCACACGTAGTCCCACTTGGCAACCTTGACAAATGCCCAAATCATGTGAACAGCACGTAGTACCGCCTGCCCAACTCTACGACCTCCGGTTCCAACCTCCATCTCACCTTTGTGCACACTTGCACGGTGGGCGGGTGCTCACCCGAGTCGCCCAGACACCCACGCCAAGTCGTCGCACAAACACCTTCGCATGATCACCTCGGGCACGTCTTGCCCAACGCATTCACCTCTTCACCAAGAGCTCTTCACCAAGTGCGACTTACCATGGGAGCGCATGAGCTATGCGCTCATCCTCCTCAAATCTGCGCACAAGTCTTGACTCCAAGAGAGGAGTGCGTATGAGTGATGTTCAAATGTGATGAGGAATGCTCTTCAACGCATCGCATATATACCCTTTGTAATGTGTGGGCGGGGCTTGCCCAGCCGACCGCCCAACCATGCTATGCACACCCCTTCGCAACGTTCAGCGCCCAACTTTTAAGTCGGCCTGCCCGCCATCGCAAGTCGGCTTTAAGCTAAACGCTCCACGCTTGTAACGCCTTCTTGGTTGTGCGACGGGCGGGCGCCGGGCGACCGCGCGCGCGCGCACGACGAGCGTGCGATGGTGCGACGGGCGGGTGCGACCAACCGGGCATGCGACAGAGTTGCGGAGGAAATGCGACGTTTACACGAACTTCATGCGACGAAAGTTCAGAACTTCATGACACTTGGAAAAATGTGATGGACGTTGGGGGAGTTTATATCCTATATGGCGTAGGTATGTTGGGGGCTGGCCGACATACTCCAAGGCGCTATGGAAGGGGTGTTTTAACATGGTTATGTGGTCGGCCCAAGAGCCACCACACCCCACTACCATGCATATATATATGAGTGTGTTGGGAGTTCATAAAACATTCGATCACCTTTGATCTTCGCTAAGGACTCAAGAGGCAGTCCGCAGAAAAGGAAGGAGAATGCGCATGTCTCATAGAAGGCTGTACACTTGGTAATATTCTTGGAGTTGAACGGAGGTTGGGCGAGGTGTGCTCGGGTGTACAAACGAGTGCAGATTTGTGTAAGGCTTGAGGAGGGGGTCTTGGTGTCTCGGGTGAGCACCCTCCCACCGTGCAAGGTATGCACGAATGTTGTAAAAGGCAAGGTTGCCTCTATTGTAAAAATTGGCTAAGTATAGACTTGGAATTTGCCAAGTATACTTGAAGCTTGTATTATCGAAAGACTGATTATTATATATTGTTGGGCAGACTTGTTCGGGAGTTGCCCCTCCCCTTTATATCGTGCAATTGTTGTTGTCTTTTATAATTGTTGTCGATAATAAATAAAGTATGGGTGTTCATTGATACAAAGGATAACTAATATTATACTTGGTTGAGAATCACAAACTAAGTAGGAGAAAGTGAATTTAGGCGTAGTCCATGTGCACGAGTATTGTTAAAAAGAAATTGTTCGGTGGAGCTGCACCTCGCCAGCACGGTTGAAAGACCACCATAGGCTTGGGGGCGTGACAGGTGGTATCAGAGCTCGGTTGGAGCTGGTGTTAGAGCAGGGTTGCTCGTGACGAAGTGCAGGTGTAGGTACACTTGGAAACTTGACAGTTGGTGACAGTGGAAGCAGGTACTTGCAGGTGAAGGAAGCTAGTTTCACATACAAGTGGAATAAGGGCCAGTTCATGGTTGCAGGGAACTTGGTGAAGTTGGTGAATGGTGAAACAGGTTTAGCAGGGGTGAAGTTTAGTGCTTGGGCCAAGCTGAATGACAAGGCATGGAAAGTTTGGATGAATGCAAAGGGAAGCTCTTGCTTACTTTATACAGGTTGAAGAGGTTGAAAGAAGAGAATCCCCAGATTCGAGAGGAACTTGAAGTCTTGGAAAAGAATGTTGAAGACGAGCTTCTTCAACTTGGATGGACAATGGAGCAAGGTGAAGTTGCAGATTGTGCAAACAAGGAAGAGGAAGCAGTGGTAGTTGAAGATGTTGTAGACATGATCATGATGGAGGACGAGCTTGAGATTGATCAAGTTGAACCAGGATCGTGTAGTTTGCAGACATGTATGGATGAGGGTACTCTCTTGGAGGAACCTCATGATGATGAAGTAAGTATTGATACTTGTGTTTCATTTGGGCATTTGGTAGGTGGACCGTATGCAGGGAAGGGCAAAGCCAGTTTGCCGATGCTAGGGCGTATCTTACCATGGATGTCTATGATGAGACCTTGTATGGAGAAGCAAGGGTTGTTGATGGTTGCAGAACTTGTTAGGGTTGTTTGTGACCTTATGGTAGAAGGTACAAAGGCCCGTGACAAGGGTGGAACTTGATGATCGTTGTGGAGGAATGGGTCATGCTTTAGCCACATGGATAAGTGCCCGACATGACTCATGGATAGATTGGAGGGCACACTCTTGGGTGGACTTCTCATGGCCGAGACCAAGAGATAGTCTTGGTGGAACCTTTAGTGGGGAGCTATGATGGGGAGACTCATATGATGATGATATGGTTGGTTGACCGAGTTCACTAGACCGAAGATTGCAGCTTGAATGAGAATGACCAATTGTTGTGATGAGTCTACTTGGTTAGACTACATGGGCAACTTAGTCATGGGCAACTTAGTCATGGACATCAAGTTGGAAACATGGAGCATGGCAGTCTTATGCAGGGACATTATGTAGGAGCACTTGTAGAGGTGTCACTTATGGGCATCCAATGAGGAGTGCCAAGGCATGGATGTTATGCAGGTGGATTTGCTGGTGTGACATGGAGACTTATTACTTATGAGCCGATGGGGAGGTTGTGCACTCTTGTACAACAAGACCATGGACTTGGATGGAGTTGTGAGCAGACTATGGGGCATTCTTACTACATGGAGAGCTGAGGCATCTTGTAGAGACCTTTGGGCCGAGACTTGTATGCTTGCTAGAGTGTTGGTTGGGGATGACTTATGGAGCTCATGATGACATGAGGTTGTTGTGACTTTTGGGGACTTCATATATGGTGGACTTGGAGGATCTGATGCATTGAGGAGCTGAGGTCAGGGACTTTGATGCAGGTGCATACTTTCAAGTACATGCATGGGTGTGACTTGAAAGAGTGACTTGATGTGGAGGATCGATATGGGACACTTTGGAGTGATGGAGTTACGATGATGATGATGCCTTGGTGGCAACACTTGGGCATGGGTTGAGCCGAGACTCAACTACTTTTTACACATGGGAGCTGATTGATCTATGATCATGGGCAGCACATGGATAGATGAGACAGGTGTATACTTGTTTCTATGACAGACTTGAGGGATGACACATTGCAGATGTGATGGAGGTTGCTTCATGGACTTGGATGTGACACACCGAGAGTTGGAGTTTGATGAGATGGTCTCTTCATATGGAGGAGGCACACATATGGATGATGTTGGGATAGATGTGGCTGGCTTCATGTAGCACATTGACACCAAACATCATGGACAGCATGTTGCAGATGAGATGAGGACTACTTCATGGACCTGAGCATGGCTTACTTATATGGATGGATTCTTGATCGAGTTCAGGATGTGACAGGATGTTTTGAGAACCGACTGATGGTGGCATGAGGATGTGCATTCTCATGGTTTGAGCGTGACAGTTGGACTGATCACCCGACTAGTTCAAACATGGGGACTAGTAGTGTACAGAGATATGTTAGCATTGTGTTGGAGTATCATGGCAGCAGTTCACATGAGGACGACACATGATGAGGTCGACACGATATGTTGCAGTGGGCATGTAGCTTGAGATGGAGGGACCAACCTTCCACGATGGAGCAGCATGTGGAGATTGTGACATGGTGGTTGATGATCATGGATTGAGATGACTTCCGATATATGACATATTGTTGAGATGAGATGTTGGCACATGGTTGAGGTGTGTTAGCACTTGTTGACATATCATGGGCAGTTTTGCACATGGTGGTGATGACATGATGGAGTTTGACACATTGTTGCGGTGGACATGTAGCTTGAGTTGGAGGGATCAACCTTCCATGGTGGAGAGCAGCATGGGGAGATTGTGACAGGGTGGTCGATGATCATGGACATCTGATATATGACATACATTGGTATGGAGTATCTTGGTGACAGTTGGTTGCTAAGATGAGACATGGTGGAGATGGAGTCCTACATATGTTGCAGGGATGTTTGCCATATGTGAGGGGAGTTGACATCATGGATATTGATGCTTGGAGGACGGTATGTTGTCGAGGACGACAACGACTTCAGGTGGAGGAGGATGTAACGCCTTCTTGGTTGTGCGACGGGCGGGCGCCGGGCGACCGGGCGCGCGCGCACGACGGGCGTGCGATAGTGCGACGGGCGGGTGCGACCAACCGGGCATGCGACGGAGTTGCGGAGGAAATGCGACGTTTACACGAACTTCATGCGACGAAAGTTCAGAACTTCACGACACTTGGAAAAATGCGATGGACGTTGGGGGAGTTTATATCCTATATGGCGTAGGTATGTTGGGGGCTGGTCGACATACTCCAAGGCGCTATGGAAGGGGTGCTTTAACATGGTTATGTGGTCGGCCCAAGAGCCACCACACCCCACTACCACACATATATATATATATATATATATATATATATATATATATATATCAGTGCGTTGGGAGTTCATAAAACATTCGATCACCTTTGATCTTCACTAAGGACTCAAGAGGTAGTGCGCAAAAACGGAAGGAGAATGCGCATAACTCGTGCGCATGTCTCATAGAAGGCTCTACACTTGGTAATATTCTTGGAGTTGAACGGAGGTTGGGCGAGGTGTGCCCGGGTGTACGAACGAGTGTAGATTTGTGTAAGGCTTGAGGAGGGGGTCTTGGTGTCTTGGGTGAGCACCCTCCCACCGTGCAAGGTATGCACGAATGTTGTAAAAGTCAGGGTTGCCTCTATTGTAAAAATTGGCTAAGTATAGACTTGGAATTTGCCAAGTATACTTGAAGCTTGTATTATCGAAAGACTGATTATTATATATTGTTGGGCAGACTTGTTCGGGAGTTGCCCCTCCCCTTTATATTGTGCAATTGTTGTTGTCTTTTATAATCGCTGTCGATAATGAATAAAATATGGGTGTTCATTGATATAAAGGATAACTAATATTATACTTGGTTGAGAATCACAAACTAAGTTGGAGAAAGTGAATTTAGGCGTAGTCCATGTGCACGAGTATTGTTAAAAAGAAAGTGTTCGGTGGTGCCGCACCTCACGAGCACGGTTGAAAGACCACCGTAGGCTTGAGGGCGTGACAACCCTCCTTGGTGTATTTAAACCCAACGCTCTCCTCATTATCGTCGCATATCATCGCAATAGTATTGTCGCATATCGTCGCATAATGTTCCAAGAGACTGTCGCACATCGCAACTCGCCTCCAACCACGCGCGCGCCCATGCTCGCCCGTCGCCTAACGCGGTCGCACCTCCGGGTAGAACCGCAGGACGTTACATTTTCAATGACGGTGACGCAGCAGTCAATCGAGTGAACGGAAAACGCGTTAGCGTTTGATTCCGTTGTTTATCATGAGAATATCCCCCTTTCTTAGATCGTTCCAAGAAGATTACCCTAAATTATGATAGTGAACATGATCGTCTTTAGATAAGTTCATATCAAATTCGATATGCTGCGTTGAATATTTCAATGCAGAAGATTTTAATCTGTTTTTTTATAACATCAATTGAAGCATACACGTGAACGGGACGGCGGGAATTTGTCCCCCTCGTGCTCATAAGATTGCTTTGCATAGGACTTGGATTGCTTTTCATAGGACTTGTCCATTACGCAATATAGGGAAAATTATATTTATTTCTCATCTTTGACAGGATGGCCGTATTGCTTTCGGTTGTGTTACAAATAAGCATAGATTATTTACAGCCGCCCCTCTGAAAGAATATACATTGAGGCAATAAAAATAGTTTAATTATAATTACGTTAATTATAAAGGTAATACCAACTTGCTTGATCCAAAATTTGAACTCTCCTCTCTTGGTCAGACTTCTGTTGATTAAGAATCCAACAAGTTTTACTGCCATTCAACAAACATTATTGATTTAAATAAATTATTATAAACATGTCTTGTTTAAAAATTTTGTAGGTTTAAACTAAGGTTGATGGTAGATTAGAAAATAATTAATTTCAGGAAGACAACCAGGTATATCACTAAAATGATCAAGTTAAACAACAGATCATACATTAATATAGTTTGAAGGTTTTAGAATATTCAATAAACAACACATCAATATGGTGCGGAATGCTCGACATAATAAAGAATGCACATCAATAGGAGGTAAGCTGCTGTTAAAATGGTTCCTGACTGCCTTAGGGTTCGGACGGACAGTTACCCACTTACTTCCCATGCTGGACTAATCAACGTTCAATGTAAAAGTAATTGGCTCCATTCACTTTGTTAGAGGGAAGGGGAGATGATTACATTAATAGGAAGGTGCATTTAGCATTTTTGTTTTATGAATACATAAAATTATTATTGTTATTATATAAAGGATTTTAAGATATAATTTTAAGTTTATGAAAATTTTCAAATGTATTTTAAATTTTAATATATTTAATTAAATTATTAATTATTATTTAGTATATTTTAAAGATTTTAATTATGTAGGATAGAATTTCAATTATATATGATATTCATTTAATATTTGTTATAATAGTGTAAGATTTAATTTAAAATATTTGTAATAGTAGTGTGAGATTTATTTTAAAGATAGTTATGTGTTTTTTTTTTTAATTTCTCAATATCTATATATGTCAAATTTCATTTAGTTTTTGTTTATGGTAATGAATTCTTATAGTTTATTGTTTGTTTACTATGTTTTTATTATTTTTTAATGTATTTATGTTAAGCAATATTTTGATTCTATTTATTGTAAAATGTCAATTTCCGTAGGATTGGAACTCACTGGAGGCACCATGTCAATCTCTATGGAATTCAAACCTAGTTGGGGAGGATAATTGTTATTTTTCTTTGAGATATTAATTCTATATATGGTTAATAATAAAAATAATAATTTAAAATAAAATTATAGTTTATTTACTTTTTATGATATTTTTATTAATTTTGGAATGTGAAATTTATACTAAAGTAAGTATTTTGATACATATTATGGATTGATATCTATTTGTGTTTATCATCCATTTAATTTAAATTGAAAAAAAAATGTTTAACTACCTTAGATATGTATGGCATCGATAAGCCATGATATTGTAGCAAAGCTTATTTACAAATCAAGAATCTCATGATAAAAGTGAGGATGAATCTCCATGATTAAGAGCTTCAATTGCCTTGATGATGAGTGGAACCTCTAATCAGAGAATCTCACACTTCTCAAATTTGCCACACCTAAAGCAATAACAAATAATATCTTGTTACATTTTTTTTGATATATCGATGTTTAATTCATATATTAATTGCATACTAAATAACATAATTTTACACAAAGACAAATAAAATAATTTAAATTAAAAATTTCTTTAAATATTTTCTTTCCATTTTAATAGAAAATTGATATATAATATTTAAAAAATTAAAAGATATTTATAATAAAAAAATAAAAAATTAATATAATTATAAATTAAATATTTCAAGATACATATTATCCAATAAAAAAAGAAATATATTTCCAAAAATGAAAATATTACTTAAAAATCATACATAAACTTGTAATTTTTAGCCAAACACTAAACTAACACTAAACTAACACTAATACAACGAACACATTTATTTTAAGAACCATATAGAATGGTAGGTTAATCTTAATAACAATATGCTTTAAGTTAACCACAATTTTGATATCACATAAATTTATGTGAAAAATATTTTAAATATCATATTAATTTTATTTAATAAATTTTAAATAAAATTAAGTGGAAAATTAAAATATTTTATATTTCACCTTTTCCTTATTTGGTTTCAATTATTTTGATGATGATGATGATTTTTTTATAGAAACCATAAAGCACATCGTTAGTATAAGCGGACTTAATTTAAGTAATAGCCGTTTAATATTTCGAGCCATGCATGTAAAGAATACACATTAATTTAATAGTATTAAGCATGAAATAACTTAAAAAGTGAATAATTTGTTTGTCAAATAGGAGCTTACCAAGGTGTTGATTTATCTATAACAGGTATCATTGTAAGAAACATACAAGACAACCTCCAACTTTCGGGGAAGATAAGCTTTTATAATTTTGTCTTTCGCAGATCGTCCAAAAAGACAACCATAAATTATGATCATGAACATGACAGTCTTTACTTAAGTTCATATACAATTCGATATGGTTGGTTGAAGATTTCAATCGAGGAGATCTTAAGCTATTTTTTTGATAAGATCAGTTGAAGCATACACGTGAACGGGACGGCGGGATTGCCTTTCATAGGGCTTGTTCATTACGCAATATAAGGAAAAATATATTTATTCTCGTCCTGCACAGAATGGCCGTACTGATTTTGGTTGTGTGTGTTACAAATAACCATAGATTGTTTACGGTCCCTCCTCTGAAAGAATATACATTGAGGCAATATAAATGGTTTAATTATAATTACGTTAATTATAAAGATATAAATGGTTTAATTAATAGACATTGAGGCAATATAAATGGTTTAATTATAATTACGTTAATTATAAAGATAAATAATGGTTTAATTATAATTAGGTTAATTATAAAGGTAACACCAACTTGTGTGATAAAAAATTAGGACTATGCTCCCTTGGTCAGACTCTGATGATTAAGAATTCAATAAATTTTACTGCCATTCAATAAACATTATCCGCTTAAATATATTATTATAAACCAAACTTTTAAATAAATTATCATAAACATGTTTGGTTTAAAATATAAGTAGGTTCAAAACTAATGTCAATGGTAGATTTGAAAAATTAATGATGGGAAGATACTTAGGTATATCATTATTTTAATGCAGTTAAATAATAGGAAATGTATTAATATGGTTTTATTGTTTTAGAATTTTTGATAAACAATATATCACTAGCATAATCATATTAAAAAATGTGATTGATTGATATATCTAATATAAAAAATGTGATTGATGTGATTGATTGATATATCTAATAGGCTATAGGTATATATCAATTATTTACTAATAAGCATTGTCTAAGTTACATACAAATATCTGAAGAAATGTCCTAATCATTTTTGAATTATGAAAAATTAAACTTAGTGAAGTTTTTAGTTTTAAAGACTTAGTCGAGTTTTATGTACTACATGAAAATAAATTTAATATGATGTAATGAATATTGCACAAAATAAACATCATGTGATATAGTACATATTATATGAAGATTATATCATTTGATATAGCAAACATTTTAGAGGAGGAAGTTTCAAATATCAAGAGTTTTAGAGAAAGATGTCATGTGATTTATTAATTGCATCATTTATTAATCCGTCACAAGATATTAAGAGAAATTTAATTATATAACATGAAGATTTAATTCCTTTTATATTCTAAAATTGTTATTATTGATTTGTTGTTTATGCATGCAATGGGAATAGAAAATAGTAAAATAAAAACACACACTAATCACAATAAACAACATGATATGTTATGAGAAACCGTTACCGAACTGCAAGGTGGGGTTTCTCTACTCTCTTTTGTTTGAAATAGAAATAATGCAAGTACAAAGAAAAGGGACTCTCTATGGAGTTACTTCAAACTCATGGCTCACCCTCTATTATCCTCTCTCACTACCACTCTCAACTTGCTATGCTCTAGTATGTAACATGATACAATCCAAATAAATCCAATCCCTTTTCCTCCTAATGGCTTGATTCTAACACAACCCCATAGTGAACTAGAGGTTAAGTTTTACTCATTCAACTCTCAACCATACTTATAACTTTGACATTTTTAGAGTCTTCTTCATAGTATTCACATGGCTAGCCCTTTTTCCATGACTAAGTGGGCCTGATGTGGCATCCTCTTGAATTGCGGTAGTCAATCACAAAAGATTATATTTCAGGGGGCATAACTTTTGATTCAAACTCTTATTGATCTATTTCTTGCATTGTTAGAGAGATCTTTGATTGTACAAGAACATCATGTTGGAAGAAAATTCACACCCACCCCAAAAAAAAAAAATCATATAACACCTAAAACTAGCCCTCAAATATTTCAAATCCCAGTTCTCTAAATTGGTCTCACTGATAAAAATGCTCTTGTCAATTGATTCCTTCAACTTTTTTCAATATAAGTGCATTGAGATGGATGAAAAATTATATTGTGATCTAATTTAGACAACCCTGTGAAAAAAAAACTTTGTCATTGTGTAATCTATTGCACAATTTTTTTATAGGGTGATACACCACATTCCCAAAAACTTAGAAGTTGTGATGAGTGAAAGAGAGAGAGGGAGAGATTTTGTATCATTGAAGAGAAAAAAATTAGGGTGTAGTATATCATCCCACGAAAATCACCATGTTAAATTGCAAAATGAAACACTTTCTAAGGTGTGATAAGAAAGCAAGGAAATGAAAGAAGAAAATGAAGGAAAGAAATAATGACAAAAAGGAAATAAAGATATATGGAAAAAAAGATAATAAACACAAAGTGAAAGGAAGGAATCAATCATTAGAACAAAATCTTCAAATGCATAACACATAACAAGAAAGAAGAATTTCATGCATTACATCATGAGCAAAGGAACTTTCTTGCAACATGATACATATGGGAAAATTTCTATCACTAGAAATAATATTTTTCAAAGGAATGGCATGTTGCACCATAAACAATTATGGTGTAATTCATCACAAAGCACAATAATTTCAAGGTTTTTATAAGCCAACAGGTCAATTTACCTTGAAATGTGTGTAAGATTGCATTTCTACTAATGTTTCATAGTAGAATGCCATGTCAACTAAAATATTTGATGCCTCATAAGAAGGATGACTCAATAGAGATAAACTACCCACGAAAAATTTCAAAGGGAAATAAATTCTTTCTTAGAGCTAGAAATTAATCATGATTACAATTCATGGAAAGCTCTTGATTACTAAAATGTAGTAGTGAGTTCATAAATGACCTTAGAATTGTGTTTAAGAGAAAATTCAAATATGTTACTTCCTTAATTCTACTTAGGGGTCGGGTGTAGATTCTAACACTGTAGAGTTACAAATAGACTCTATTATTATAGAAAATATGCATTGACAACATAGATCAAAAAAATGATTTCACCAAGTAGAAACCCAAATTTGGAACCAAGAAAATATTTTAAAATCTATCTATATATAATCTATATATATATATATATATATATATATATATATATATATATATATATATATATATATATATATATATATAATTGGTATTCATAAGCTGTAAATATTATTCCCAAGACTTCTAACATGTGAACTAAGGGTATCAAGGCCATAACAATAGCGGAGGTTGAGTATGCCAACCTAATTTACTCCAAGAGACAAATTGTGATAAATTTTGCGACTTTTAGAGGTAATTAGTCCCATCTATTAAGTTGGTATGTTCCCTACTAATTATACAAATTGAGGATTTTGAACCTCAAGAGAGATAGATTGAGTTAGTTAATTTTATTTTTCTTATACAAGCTAATTTTAGTCCTATCAAAATTTACAAGAATGTATTCAAAATTGATAATGAAAGGTTTGTGCTCCTTTTATTGTTGATGATTTCTTTTGGTTGTTAAGTGCCTTGGGGAGGGACCACCCAAAAGTATTCAAGAATGTGAAATTTACTTCCTTAGTATTCTTTTATGAGTTTTTTCCGAGTTATTCATACATTGCTAATATAGATATTTAAATGTTTGAGTGTGTTTCTTTTCTTGTAGGAAAGCTAGATCTCATAGATAGTCACTTCCTAGAGCACATTATTTGACTAGTTCATTTGTTTTAAAGTTATTTGAATAATTTTTGTGAGACCTAGTAAACTTTATGTTCATTTACAACTTTCTTTGGTTAACTACTTAGTTTCCTTTCCTGTAATAAAATAGAGTTTCATATAGCTCTGTGATTTTTCCTATAGAACGTCACAAAACCTAAGCATCCTTCTCCATAAAAATGGACATTTTATCTATAACATCATAAATAACAAAAAAAAAGGGGTTCAATAAAAGGGAAATTAGAAGATAGATAGTTTTCTTTGAATTTGGTAATCAATGTTTATGATTTCCTATACTTTGAATTCTACATCTTGGAATGATATTTCTTCTTTCTGCAATCTAGTTATAACACTTTCCTTTACTTGCACATGTTCTTACAAGTTCAATGAATTGCAATTGATTAAATAGGTGTTGCTTTGAATTATTCCATAGCAATTATATTTTTAGTAGTAGCCATGAATTGATTTTCCCTTCATGTAAGCCATTAGATTAAGATCTAGGGTCACATTTATCGTGTGTTGATTAGGATCATTATCATGAGTATCTGCACCATAAGGATAAGAATCTATGGCTTGCAAATATAGTGCACAACACCAAGTTTGTAAGAACCAAGGGTTTATGATTAAATTTAATAACAACAAAAGGAAATCATTCTTGATATAGTTATAGGAGCCCATTGAAATCTATATTATGACGTTCAACTTCCTTTAGATTCCATATTTGTTAATTTGTTATATAGAGAAAAACATATGTGATCACATGTACACCATCATAATGAAAATAAATATATTATCTTTAAAACACTCATAGGAGAAAACCTAATTTGAAGATAAATTGCTCCACTATGTTTTCTCTAGTATGGGAGTAATGCAAGTATAAGGAGAACAAACTCTCTATGGAGTTACCTGAAACTTGTGGCTAGTTAGACTATTACAAAAAATTGACCTCCCCTATTATTCTCTGTAACTGGTACTCGTACTGCTACTTACACTTCTCTACTATCGAGAAAGATACAATTGTATAAAACCTAACTGCTTCAATTCTCAATTAGATGTATGACTTTCATTCTTCTAGAGACTTTCATTGTTTCCATGTTGATAGCTCCTTTTGCATGATAAATGAAGATTGACCTGACATCCTCACAACCATAGTGGAAGGTAAACTTTGAAGAGGCATAATTAATTAAATACATAATAACACTAAAATTAATGTGATAAGGGTTTATCATTATTATCAACTTTTGTTATATAAATAATAATAATAATAATATAAATACTCAATTACAATTAAAAAATATAAATCAAAATCAAAATAATATAAATAATATTTTTAATATAAAATTTAATTTACAAAATTTAAAATTTATGTAAATTTTACTTACATCATTTATACTAATAATATTATAATAAGTTAAAAAAAATATAGTTTTGAAATTATTCTTTTTTTGCTGAAGCAAGAGACGTTCTTTCTATTTCATTAAAACAAAAATAATGTTACAAAATGTACAAAAAACCGTCCATCTTCATGGACTCAGGAAAAAAGGAGGGTATCCTGCCATAGACATGACCCCCCCTATAATAGTCATTATCAAACTCTCAAATTACACAAGAAAGTTGGACTAAATGATTCACCAACCACGTGGAAAACTCCGGTACCTTCCACGCCCACTGTGGAAACGACCATACTTCGTGTGCCAACCACTGGCTGAGGAAAAAAGCACCCCAAAAAGACTCGTAGAGAAAAGGACCTGGCCCCACAAAAACAGCACGGTCGTTTTTTACCGTAGATCTAGACGGCTAGATCCAACGGCCAGGAGTAATATCGTGCTGCCAAGATGACCTAACGTTAGTGTGCAATGGGGGGCAGTATTCCTTACCACCCCCCTACCACATGTAGGAAGCCTAATGGGATCGCTTCCAAAATTCCAATACCATTTACCACTCAGGAGCCGAGCGATCACCTGGAAACTGCTTTGAACCCAATTTTCCATTCCGAAAGTGGATTGAAGGGAGATTGTCGCTGCCGAAAATCCCGCCAATCTGGATCGATGAACAGCATGATCAATCCCGGCCGTTGAATCACTTCGCATGATCCAACGATTGAGGATCATTTCGCACCGCCTAATATCACTGAACATTAGCGCTTCCCGCCAACTAGACCAATAACCTGCACGATCAATCCCTGCCATTGAAACGCTTCGCATGATCCAACGGCTGAGGATCATTTCGCACCAACTAATTTCACTGAACATTAGTGTGCGATGAGGGTGGTATTTTAGCTGACCCCACCGCCATGTGTAGCCCTTTGTATGGAATCGCTTCAAAATTGGCAAAACCATTTCCCACTTGTGAGGGCCGCAATCGCCTAAAAACCACTCCCGGCCTGGTAAACCGATCTCAGACGGAAAACCCCTAGTTTTGTGGTTGTTGAGAGTTCCCAGCCTCCTACCTATCGTTTTGTTTTCTTTGCCAGAAACCAAGAAGGACGAAACTCCCACCAACCAGTCTTTCTTAGACGAACCAGGGCCGCCCGATTGAGTATCCACTGGAATCTCAAAAACAATGTTGACTCGTTTTACTATCGTTGAAAAAGAGCTGCAACCCCCTGATGACTCAAAAGTAGAAAAAATGAGAAACATAGAACACCTGAATCAACTGGATTCCATCTCCATGGCCCTACTCCGAAACACAATCATGTCTTCATCTGCCTAGTCATAACATTTCGCTTTTAACCCACTCTCAGGCATTTCTTGCTAGCCAAATGCAACCCTGTTCTCTGTGCTGATCACCCCTTGATTGGCAAGAAGATCAGCCAATTTATTTGCTAATCTTCTTACATGTTTAAAGCTAACGCTCTGAAGGCTCTGGAGGTCCTGCTGAATCCATTGAAATCCCTGGATCAGACGCCAGTTCCTTGAGACCTTTTCCGGCCTTGTGCCCTAGCTGATCCTCTTGACTTATTCGATGATTAACTCCAAATCAGCTTTAACAATCACATTTTGCCGATTATCCTGTTTCAGGAAATCTAAGCACTACTCCATCGCCATCAATTACGCCATGTTATTAGTGGCTCTTCCTAAATGACAGTGGAAGATGAAAAGTACTCCACCATTCTCATCCCTTAACACACCTTTGTAACCAGCAGAGCTTGGGTTGCCCTTTGAAACCCCATCAATGTTGAATTTTAAAAACCCCTTGGGGGAGGATGCCAGAAATCTTGCTCAAAATCCGAGATAACTTTCCTATCCCATCCCTGAGGTATAACTCCCTACAGACCCAAATCGCCGAGAGTAATTTTTGTGTAATTTTTAATATTTATAATAGTGTGTATTTAAGTTCAACTTGAAAATTTAAGTAAAAATTCTCTAAGTATATGGAGTAAGTCACCATGTGGGCAAGCATGTTAAAATGAAATAACTCGTCAAATTTTAAAAAGTTTTGATGATTCTAACGATCATTTTAACCATTTAGAAGAAAGCTGGAAAAGGTGGACAATCGTACAAATTATTTTACTATGTTTGATAAGAAAATCGAGGTTGATCATCATACATTTTTTTTTCCTTGTTATTTCAATGTATATTTATCAACAAATCACAAAATTTACTGTGGCCTCTTAATTTGGATCGTGTTTTTCACACCAATTCGGCGAAGGCATTGTTTATATTGTTTCGCTTATAAAATTAATATGTTAAAATTAGAAATAGTGCTTACTGAATTTTACATAATTTATTTTTTTATTATTTTTTATATAATTTGAGTGGGTGAGTATGTGTTTTTTTCTTAAAAATATAGCTTGAATGAGTCTAATGACTCTAATGATGAAAAGCATGCGTTTTTTAAAGAGTTACAAGTTTAATGAATCTCATGATGAAAAGTATGCCGTTTTTAAAAAAAAATTAAAAGTAGAGGGATAAAATATATATGTCTTTATAAATTTATTAGTCAAATTATTACCGATAAAATAAAACTTTTTTCCCACAAATAAAAAAATTCTTATACTTTAATTTGCTACTTTAATATCGACTTAAATATCTGGATTAACAATGACTTTAAAATTAAATAATAGTAAAATTAATAAATTTAAATTTAAAATATTACGTACCGAATTCCACACACTAGAAACCTTTCTAAACTTTGATTATGGATACTTCACAAAAGATTCACACAAATTTCGGCACTTCACAAATCACGCCACCCTCATCGAATTGTCATAGATTTTATTATATTTTATTATGTCCCATGCACGGCAAACAAATGACCGTGATAGAACGGCTTCAACATAAACGAGGCAAAGGGCACCACAAAAGGTTCAGATTAAGCTGCTGAACCGAAAGGCCTCTGGTTGTTACAGTCCAGGTTTGATCCGTAGCTCACGCCTAGAATGTCGCAGTATCTTTTGTAGAAGCCGATACGGTCCTGCTGCCTCGGGTCGCTGCCTATACCGCACTCCAGCCCACCGTTGATGATGTTAGTAACCGCTCCATATCCCGGCGCTCTCCCGGCGGTGCTATCGCCGCCTGATGGACTCCATCTCCCGGTCATTACGTCGTGGCAGGAAGGCTTTGGAGACTGGGCGGTCATCCAGAACCACACCGCCGTCTTAAAGGAGACCGTGGCATCGCTAGCAACAATGTCAGGGTTGTTGATGCCGTCGAATCCGATTGCTTTGCCGGCCGGTCCATAGTTGTAGTTCCTAAATAGTACAAATCAAATTGAGCAAATAGATTTCATTCCCATACTTTTTTGGGTGCGTTTCTGCAGAATAACGTTAACGGAAATAAATTTAAGAAGATGTCGAAATGACTAACCATGATATTTGTACCGGTCCTCGTCCATAGTATCTCTTTCCAGACACGCAGGGCCATTGGGAAGATGCTTGACAGTACTGGGCGGGTGGATTGCCTTGCTCCTCTTTGAAGCAATAGCCCCAGGAGTACGGGCCATCTGGTGCTGTCGGCCATCCCCCTGTTTTAACAATATTCTTCCCAAATGAGCCGTAAAGCAACTAAATCAGATAAAGAAATCATAAGGAAATAGACTCGTAAATATTACCTGTGGTTTCGTGGGAGGTTTGGCCAAAGAAAGCAGCGAGCTCTCTTTTCCGAGTAGCGACATCACCGGTGGTGCCGAAGGAGGGAAAAGCATTGGCAGCCGCAATGAAGGCAGAGTAGGTGTAGAATCCGCTGGCCTTGCAACCTGCGTCGTTTCTGTGCTTCAATAACTCATTGAAAATGCTTTCAGTGATGATAGATGCAACTCCCTGTCCACCGGGAGTCGGTGAGGGAGGCGTGGGAGTCGACCCTCCGCATTGGCTCTGGCAATCCTGCCCGCAATGGGCGTCCGTGTTGCCACACCATCCCCATTTGCTGCAGCACAAGCCACCGGGACAAAGAGCTCCGCTTGCTTGGCGTCCGCACTGCTCTGCAGACACAATAAACAAATTCATCATCGGCATGGTGACTAGAGCGATAGCGATCACCGCTAAGCTCATGGACTTCATTTTTTCTGACGCGCGTTTCCTTTTCAACACTGCATTAGCCACAAGTTTTGCTTGAGTTCGGACGCTGCAAACCTTCCTTATATAACGATATTTCCAGTCTCCTGCACGACTAAAAGAATCTACATAGCCCACATTATGGTGATGTCATCGTAGCTTAAATCCTGATCTCGCGCGTTGCGCACATGGATTCTGAAATGCCATTACTATTAAGATGGTGTAACATAAATAATACTGACAAAACACATGTTTACATATTATAAAGAGACGTGGATAAAATTAACCTAACAAATTAAATAAAATTATACTTTATTACATTGAGAAACATTTTTGGAAGTTTGTAAGGATAACCTGATATAAATGAAACGTCACATGTCTAAACCTGGTATATACATATTTAACATTATATTAAATAATTTTTAAATCACACTACCAAAATATGAAACCCGTATAAATATAAATTAATACATTATATACACTAAGTCGTCTGACTTCAGTGGAGCGTCAGCACCATAGCCGCCCACCCTCTTTGACCTTATTTTCCCAAAGTAGTAATAGCTGTCACATTGAAAGCAACTTGCTAATACGGTGAAACAGCTGACCTTCATATTTCCTAGGCGCAACTTACTTCTCGTTGATGTCTTCGGCTTGAAATAATCTAAGATTTCCCTCGGCAAAAGGGCATTTAAATCATTCTATTGTCTGGGTCAAATTTGCTTTTTAATGTACTTAGATTTGCGTTGAAGGTGACGGGAACTTTGTCCAGAGACTTTGATTAATTTAAAAATTATTTAGATTTTCAAATTCTCCAAAATGTTAAAAAATTAAAATTATAATTAACAAAAAAAACCGACTGAAAATGAAACGATTTCAGTATCCACTAAGAAGGGCCTCTACCTTTTAAGCTCTCCGTTTCGTTGTTTACTTTTGCCACATTCGACAATGTACACTGAGGATTAATGAAACACACAGAAGTATGTGAATGGATAGTCCACTAGATTTCAACAATCCACTAAAATTTTGAAACAATTAAGCCCACAACAACATGGCTGCAACAATCCACTAAAATTTTGAAACAATTAAGCCCACAATAACATGGCTGAAAAGTTCTCATAGCTTTTGGGTTTGATCACAATTGGATCAGATGGGTAATGGCCTTAGTAACCTCTCCTAGTTTTTCAATTCTTGTTAATGGTTCTCCTTCAGAGATTTTTATTCCTTCAAGAGGCTTCAGGCAACGAGATCCACTCTTTCCCTTTCTGTTTATTCTCATGATGGAAGGGTTGGGTAGATCTATCAGGCATGCCAAAGAAGTTGGTAAAGTCAAAGGTCTCCAACTTACTAAAGATGGTCAAGTCTTAACACATCACAATTTGTGGATGATACCATGTTGGAGGGCATCCCCACGGTCAAAGAAGCTCTAGCTTATGAGCAAATCCTGAGAGACTTCACCATGGCTTCAAGTATGGAAGTTAATCTCTCCGAATCTAAGATTTTTTTCTTTAATGCTCACATTGCTATTTAGAGAAATATTTCAAGAATTTTGGGCTTTCAAAGGGAGATCCTCCCTTCAAAATACTTGGGAGTCCCTCTAACGGCCAAGCCTTTTCACAAGAACATCTAGGAGCAAATAATTAGCAAACTGCAAGATAAGATTAGGAAATGGACTTTCAGATCTTTAAATTTGGCTAGTAGGTTGGTGCTAACCAAGGCTATCCTTTAATCGATCCCAGTCTTCATGCTATCAACTCTCTCAGCCCCCAAAGGTGTTTTGCATCAATTTAGAAATGTACAAAGAGACTTTCTTTGGGGCAAGGGGGAAGAAAGAAAGAAATGGGCCTTGGTAGCATGGGAAAAAATCTGCAAACCCAAAAACTATGGAGGACTCGGTTTGGATGATCCTGAGATTCTAAGTAAGGATTTAGGAGCCAAATTATGGTGGAGATGGGTTAAAGATCCTGAGGCACAATGGGCAAAGATATGGAAAGAAAAATATGCACACTTGTGGCAAAACAATGATCTAATAAGAATGTCAGGATATAATAAGGGCTCTCACATCTGGAATAATGCCTGGGACAACAAGGGTTTAGTCCAAGGAAACAACTTCTGGGAAATCAGAGAAGGAAATCTTGCCCTATTCTGGGAGGACAGATGGCAACAAGAACCTATTTTGTTAAAAGAAGACTTGAGGGATCTCAAGGAAGATACAGATACTAAAGGGTTATTTAAAGTAATAGACTTTTCGGTCCAAACCAATAGTATTGGAAAATGGAGAACTTGGAGGAACTTTGAGTTCAGGGATGGAAGCCCCCTGAAGGCTAAAGCAGAGACTCTAAAAAATATGTTAGAGCAAAGGAAGATTTTGAAATCAACGGAGCAAGATCAGCTAAGATGGGGCAACAAAAGTGAGGGTAACTTTAATCTCAAGGAAGCAAAACTCATTCTCCTTGACCTTAACTCACAAGCTCCAGATAAGACTTGATAAGACCTATGGAGACATCAAGGATGGATGAAGATTAAACTCTTCTTGTGGCTGGTCAAGCACAAGAAAATCCTGACCTGGGATAATATCAGGAAGAGGGGTGTCCTGGGGCCTTCCAGATGTCTGCTCTATGAAGTCCAAGAGGAAACTATGGAGCACCTTCTCAACAATTGCATTTTCACCTCCAGTTTGTGGAATTATTTTGCCACCATTTTCCAACAGACAAACAGGGACAAAGGGAGCATCATCAATACCCTAAACAGATGGAGAAGAACCTTCTCAGACAATGAGATTCTTAGCTTAGCTTGGGCCATCATGCCAAGTTTCATTATTTGGAATTTTTGGAAAGAAAGGAACAAAAGAATCTTCAAGAATGAAAAGAGGCCATCCCAAAGCCTTTTGGAGTAGATTTTGAAACAAATCAAGGAAACGGTTGGCACTATTGTGTGAAATCTCCCCGAGGACCCTCCTTCTGCTGCAGATTTGGAAACTCTCGGTGATCTGGGTCTGCAGGGACTTATACCTCAGGAATGGGATAGGAAAGTTATCTCTTTGGATTCTGAGCAAGATTTCTCGCATCCTACCCCCAAGGGCTTTTTAAAATTCAACATTGATGGGGCTTCAAAGGGAAACCCGGGCTCTGCGGGTTACGAAGATGTGTTAAGGGATGAGAATGGTGGAGTACTTTTCATATTCTATTGTCATTTAGGAAGAGCACTAATAACATGGCGGAATTGGTGGTGATGGAGTAGTGCTTAGATTTCCTGAAACAGGATAATCGGTAAAATGTGATTGTTGAAGCTGATTCGGCGTTAATCATCGAATCAGTCAAGAGGATCAGCTAGGGCATAAGGCCAAGAAAAGTCTCAATGAACTGGCATTTGATCTAAGGGTTTTAATGGATTCAGTAGCACCTCCAAAGCCTTTGGACTGTTAGTTTTAAACATGTAAGAAGATCAGAAAATAAATTGGTTGATCTTCTTGCCAATCAAGGGGCGATCAACACAGAGAATAGGGTTGCAGTTGGCTAGCAAGAAATGCCTCAGAGTAGGTTAAAAGCGAAATGTTATGACCAGGTAGATGAAGACAGGATTGTGTTTCGGAGTAGGACCATGGAGATGGAATCCAGTTGATTCAGGTGTTCTATGTTTCTCATTTTTTCTACTTTCAGGTCGTCAGGGGGTTGTAGCTCTTTTTCAACCATAGTAAAACGAGTCAACATTGTTTTTAAGACTCCAGTGGATACTCAGTCGGGCGGCCCTGGTTGGTCTAAGAAAGACCAGTTGGTGGGAGTTTCGTCCTTCCTGGTTTTTGGCAGAGAAAATGAAATGATAGGTAGGAGCCCGAGAACTCTCGGCAACCACAAAACCAGGGGTTTTCTGTCCGGGATCGGTTTACCAGGCCGAGAGAGGTTTTCAGGCGATCGCGACCCTCACAAGCAAGAAATGGTTTTTTTAATTTTGAATCGATTCCATATAGAGGGCTACATGTGGTGGTGGTGTCAGCTAAAACACTGTGCTCATCGCACACTAATGTTCAGTGAAATTAGTCGGTGCGAAATGATCCTTAGCCATCGGATCATGCAAAGCATTTCAACGATTGGGATTGATCATGTAGGTTATTGGTCTATTTGGCGGGAAGCGCTAATGTTCAGTGATATTAGGCGGTGCGTAATGATCTTCAGCCGTCGGATCGTGCGAAGCGATTCAACGGTCAGGATTGATCGTGCTGTTCATTGATCCAGATTAGCGAGATTTCCGGCGGTGGCCATCTCCCTTTAATCCACTTTCGGAACGGAAAACCGGGTTCAAAGCAGTTTTCGGGTGATCGCTTGGCTCCTGAGTGGTAAATGGTATTGGAATTTTGGAAGCGATCCCATTAGGCTTCCTACATGTGGTAGGGGGTGGTAAGGAATACTGCCCCCCATCGCACACTAATGTTAGGTCATCTTGGCAGCGCAATATTGCTCCTGGCCGTTGGATCTAGCCATCCGAATCTACGGTCAGAAACGACTGTGCTTTTTTTGTGGGGCCAGGCCTTTTTCTCTACGAGTCTTTTTGGGGCGCTTTTTTTCTCAGCCGGCGGTTGGTGTGAAAAGTATGGTCGTTTCCACAGTGGGGTTGGAAGGTACATGAGTTTTCCATGTGGTTGGTGAATAATTTAGTTCAACTTTTTTGTGTAATTTTAGAGTTTAATAATAACTGTTGTAGGGGGGGGTCATGTCTATGCCAGGATACCCTTCTTTTTTCCTAAGTCCATGAAGATGGACGGTTTTTTGTACATTTTGTAACATTATTTTCGTTTTAATGAAATAGAAGGAACATCTCTTGCTTCAGTAAAAAAAGGAAAACGCAAAGACATATATAATTTTTATAAATGTCATTATTATTAAAAAATTTAAAAATTGTGAAGTTGCATAGGTTAATTAAATAAAAATAAATCTAATAAATTTTATTATTGAGTATAAATTAAGTTAAATAAAATTAATATTATATATGTTTATTAAGTTAAGTGAGTTTTAAGATAACTGACACATTTAAACTTATAACGTAGTTTCAATTTAGGAGTATTTAAATCTTCACAATATGATGATCACATCCAATCTAGATCACACCAATCCTAATTCTTATGACTTTTACACCATATAATACTTTAACACACTCTCACTATTATTCTAAACTTTGTTAATAAAATAATATATATTTATAATATTATTAACTTTTTATTTTAAATTTTCCCAAGTTGTATATTTATATATATATATATATATATATATATATATATATTAAAAATAATAATAATAAAATTTATTATAAATCATTAAAACAATTATTATTATTATTATTATTTATATTTATATTTATATTGATATTTGTATTGGTATTAGTAACATGTTAAAATTTTAACAAATAATTTATTTATTAATAAAAATATAAATAAAATTTATTATAAATAATTAAAATGATTATTATTATTTTTTAGATTTATATTGGTAACCTGTTGAATTTTTAATAAATATTCTTTATATTAACAGACTTTATTTATATATATTTATATTCGGTATTAAGAATTCAGTTTTCAAACACCTTTTCAACTACCTTGACAACTTTCGGTTTTTGTCTCCTCTAACTTGTGTAACCACTATAATCGTTTTGCATCTATGACTTCACTTTTTAGGGTGACACTAAGATTCATAAGGAATGGCCCCATTGTCATGTACGCTTCTTGTTTGGTTATATTTGTATTCTCATCATCATACATGTTGCGCATTTTGTTTTGGAAATGAATATATTATTTAGGAAAAATTTTATTCGGTAATGAATATATTATTTGGGAAAAAATTTAAGTAGATCTATTTGCACATCAAACATGGATGTTGAGGAGATTTAACTTATTTGATCTATGATTTTTTATTTAGAAAAATACTTAGCAACAAGAACTCATCAAATAAGCTAACTCTTGGGATAGTATTAGACGTTATAATGGTAATGAATATATTATTGAGATTGGTAATAGAAGTTATAATGGATACCATAAAAATTAAAATTTAATATATGTTTAAAACTATTTAAAATTTATAAGTATATTTTATTTTGTAAAAGTGGTTTTTTGTGTATCTTTATTATTATGTAATTTTAGTTAAATAATGATATGTATGCATTATTAAGAGTGAGTTTATATTTCTCAATTGAGTTTCTTTTGGGTGGTTGTGTAGGATTGTTATTATTTTCTCTATCTCTATTCAAATCTTATAACTAGATATGTTAAGTTCTAATCTTATTAGGCTTGGATATTCACTAGGAGATCCTAGACTTACTGCCAAAAGAGGAACTCCTTCTCCCTCCTAGTATTAGCTACTTGGATAAATTTATAGATGATACTTTAGCTTCCAAAGAAAGTATACTTTAGTAACAAAGTTTACACCTTGAAAGATTTGATCCCTACACACTATTTACTATCAAAGAAGGAACACCTTCTACCTCCCAACACTAATTATTTAGATGAATTCACGAATGAGAAGAAGCCCTTCTACCTCCCAACACTAACTATTTGGATGAATTTAGAGATGATATTTTAGTTTTGAAACAAAGTATACTTTAGAAACAATGTTTGCACCTTGAAGGATTTGATCCCTACACATGTGAAGAATAGGAAACGAACCAGTGTAGAGAAATCCATCTTAACTACCAGTGTAGAAAGATTCACCTTAACTTTAAATCTATGAGACAAAAAAAAGAATTAACTCTTAAATCGAAAACCTTTTTTCAATTTAAAAAAATTAAAAAAAACTATGCACTTTTGAAAATGTGATTTCTCAAAATATACACATAAAAGTTTAAATGAAACAATTATAATATTTATTCAAATTGTAATTTTAAATTAATAAATTTATTATCTAAAATTGAATTTAACATTATAAATTAATATATTACCTGTGCAATTTCATTAAGTTAAATTTATTTTACGTAATTTCTAATTAAAAATGTTAAAAGGAATTCCATTCATAACACATATAAATTATATTAAAACCATGCATCATGAAGGATGGCCCCCTTTTCTTAGGATGCATTTTCAATTTGTTTCCTTTCAAAAGAAATTATAATTTTTTTTTAGGATGCAGCTTCCGTGCCTTGATGGGGCCCCTTTTTTTTTTTTCCTTGCATCCTAAAAAAAATTTATAATCTTTTTTTGAAAGGAAACAAATCGAAGATGCATCCTAAGAAAAAGGGGGCCCATCCTTCATGATGCATGGCCATGCATCATGAAGGATGGGGCCCCCTTTTTTAAGGATGCATCTTTGATTTGTTTCCTTTCAAAAAAAAATATAATTTTTTTTAAGGATGCAAGTCATTACCCCCTTCGTCAGAAAAAAAAGAAAAGAAAAGAAAAAAAAAATCGAATATCAAAGAAAGAAAGAAAAAAGGGTCCATCGAGGCACCGAAGGTGCATCCTAAAAAAAATTTATAATTTTTTTTGAAAGGAAACAAATCGAAGATGAATCCTAAGAAAAGGGGCCCATCCTTCATGATGCATGAAGGATGGGATCCCCTTTTTCTTAGGATGCATCTTCAATTTGTTTCTTTTCAAAAAATTCTATAAATTTATTTTAAGATGCACCTTTGGTGCCTTGATAGGCCCTTTTTTTTTCTTCTCAAGAACGGGGTAATGACTTTCATTTCATATTAATACAGGTTGAAAATTTAGAAAGAATTCTTCGGCGAAAATCACAAGGAATATCATTTGTCGACGCGTTTCGAACCAACCAATGTGGTTCATCGTCATTTGAAAATGTTAATCCTTTTATTATACCTGTCCCCAAGGCAAGGTATATAGCGATCAATATCGCTCTCCTTAGCATTAGTTTTAACCAAAATAATAAGCTTAATACAAAGTATTTTTTATTCATATCTTATTAAATATTTTTCTGCCTATCAAATATGGACAGCTCCGCTTATACACTTCAGAGTCTTATTGCAAGTAATATTTCATTTTCTGAAATAAAGTTAGGACATAGATCAAGATATAGATCAAAATTGAACTGATGAGGATGATTAATGCTAGCTCTAACGCTAGCATTAAAGCATAACATTTTATGTGAACTACTTTGGGCGTATAGTTGGTATATTTTGCATTATAGTTAGTATGTTTTGCATAACATTTTATGTGAACTACTTTGGGGTATTGTTGGTATGTTTTGCAGCATGACGGTGGATTGCTGCCATCTACCCGTTGTGGCATATCGCTCCCATCTTCCACCTGCGTCGGTCTATGACTGTCGGCATGTGGCTGTTCGCATGTCTTCCAACCAACAAGAAGTTGGGATGTGGCTGTTGGTCTATGACTGTCAGCATGTGGCTATTCGAATGTTGGCCAAACAACAAGAAGTCAGGATGTGGCTATTCGCCAGCCAACAACTTGTGACAAGGCCATGATTTTTGTTAATTACCAAGATTGTTGGTATTGTTGTTAATTACCAAGACTAGGAGAAGCAGTTTCTACACCAGAAGCATTTATATTTTCCTACATAATTGAAGCATTTTCCTGTAGAAGAGATCCAAGATCTCATCCATCCAAAATCTCATCCATGCATTTTCCTGTAGAAGAGATCCACGGTCTCATCCATGATGTTGATGAATATCATATTCTTGTAGAAGATATCCAAGATCTCATCCATGGTGTTGATCTTGATGAAGATCATAGGCTTAACTTGGTGTCACAATAAAGAATATTCATGTATATTTCAATGTGCCAGAGGCAGGATACTAAGGATGCTGGCATCATTGTTAGGTTGAATGTAATCCAATAAAAAAAAACCTGTGCTAGTTGAGTTGGGTTGGCCTGCATTCTGTAAGCTGGAAGTGCTAATTGAGTTGGGCTGGGCTGTATTCTACAAATTGGAAGTTGAGCTGGGCTGGGCTGCATTCTGCAAACTGGAAGCAGGATATATTGTGAAACCTGAAAGTGATGGAAGTGCTAGTTGATTTGGGCTGGGCTGTATTCTGCAAATTGGAAGTTGAGTTGGGCTGGGTTGCATTCTGCAAATTGGAAGCAGGATATATTGTGAAACCTGAAAGTGGAAAGCTATTAAGCTATTAAATATTGTGAAACTTGAAAGTGGAAAGCTATTAAAGGTGCCGCTATAATTCATTGACCAAAAGGCTCTAGGTCAGTGCCATCGCTGTCCCTTACTTCTGGGTTAACGGAAACTGCCTGTGTAAAGTTTCCTACCTGTGTAAAGTTTCCAGGGCAATCATTTCCAGCTACAGGATATTGTTGTATCCTATAGATAGCATAGATTAGATGATTAAACAAGTGCACATATTAGAGATCATTAAAAAATAGCATATGCATATAATATGCGTTGGTATGTGCTGGTTCATCTACGGGATGCACTGTCAAGCTTCACTATCAAGAGCTACCTTTTTCTCTGCTTTAGCTACTCTTGCTTCTTCCTCTGCAACTATTGGATCAATTTCAACTGGAAAAGATGTTGCTCTTTCCTTTACTCTTGTCGCTATCTCCATGTTCCTTCAAGGGCTTTGGTCATTCTTTTCATTTTTTTTATAATGGAGACAAAGCGCTTCCACGTAAGATTCATCTCAAATGTTGAAATAAACGTGTGGACAGTGGAGGTATTTGAGATGTGTTGAGCATTCCATTTACAAGTGGAGTTATTCGAGCCTACATCGTCAGACCCAGAAAGCTTATCATTGGCAACTGTAATTGTACTGAATAGTTGGTATCTATACTGGTATGGCTCTCGTATCTCTTTGTGAACATCGGCTCTCATATGAAGGTAGGCTAAGCTTTTCACCAACTTTCCTAATAACAACCATACCGGAATAAAGAAATGCCTTGTGAACTGCCTTTCTGGCCTTACCGTTCGGACATCACTGTGGAGCTCCACTGCCTGGGCTTCCGGAACCACATAGAGTATTCATTAAAGGAGCACATGCACACCCGCCTTTTGCCTATTCTCTATGATGAGATCTTCAAATCATATGGTTTATCCGCATCTCGTCAAGCGCGCCATCTCCCAAAGGTTTATCTGGGACTCGTGTATATGGAGGGGCATTTCAGTACATTTCAAATAGTTGTCCATAAGCCTTGTAATTGTTTAGGCTGGTATTGGGGGATGTATTCGTGAAAGTTATGGTAGATTCTTGCTCAGGTTGTGTTTAAACCACAGGGGCTAAACCTTTTGAATTCTTCCCTTTTTTTGGGAACCATTGGAAATTTGTAACAATTCATCATCATTCACACAAACATTTAATTAACTATGTTATTATTGGGAATCGAAATTCAATAATTTGATTTCATTTAATCTTCGAAAGGTTAGAGCGTAAGTTACAACTTCAAGTTGTTAAAAGAAGGGGCAAGGCCTGCAACTTAAGCAGCGGTTAAGGTTTTGGCTTTACCCAAATATGGATCTCTGGACATTTGGGAAAGGGGATTCGAAATTAGGAAGGGCCTGCAAGTTAAGCAGCAGTTGAGGCTTTGGCTCTACCCAAATATGGCTCTCTAGACATCTGGGTAGGGGATTCGAATTTGGGAAATGCACAAGCTACCATCGATGGAAGGGATGCTGTTCTTCAATTTGAACACTATAATAAGTGCAAGGGAAGCAGAGCTGCCCTGGGCCTTATTTGAATACACGGTAATCATGCTAATATGGCTAATATGGCTTCAGTCTAAAATGAATAAATTTTAATTGACAAGTTGGGTTGGAAGAAGCCTTTCTATCATCGATCGAAGCCCGAACGACTAAACGAAGTTCAAGTCCTTCAAATTCTAGGATGCAGTTTTGAAATAGACGGACGAGCAGTTTTACAACAAACTCTACTCAATGTGTTTCACAACAAACTCTACTTAGAACTCTACTCAACGTGTTTCAAATATAGTAGTCGAGGTAGAGGAATCCTAAATTCAAGTTTTAGACGACTTACTTGGAAGAAGGCAATTAACGAATTGATGCATCGGTGATTGCAAGGGATAATTCCAAAGGGAGGTGTCCAACGAACTCTGTCTGACCCTGTGTAAAAGGGACCACGTTATTATCCCCAACCTAACTCCTCCTGGGTGAACCCAGGAAGCATAAAATGTGAGATAAGTTAAATTGGAGAAATCATATAAAATCCATGTACATTGATTTCAAGACAGATGAACGAAGTCACAATGCTAGAAAGGAGCAATAAACTTGGATAAAATCTAAATTTTCATCAAAGTGGAAAGCTAATAAGTGAGATACCTAAACCGCGATGGCATACAGATTTCCACTGGAAATAAGATTCATTTAAATGATAACCCCAAAAATTTTAAGGATAAAACTTAACAACAAAGGCAAGTAAACTTTGTCTTTTCCAAAATCAAACTCCCTGTACACAAAATAAGTAAGAAAAATCCAAGTTAGGTAAGGGCTTCTATGGAGAATGATCTAGCTGAACAGGTAAGGATAAGAAAACTCCTGACAGATTATGTGGCTTTTGACAAAGAAAACAAGGGTGAAACTTCAAACAAAACAAAGACTGGTAAGGAGATTATGTGGCTTTTGACAAAGAAAACAAGGGTAAAACTTCAAACAAAACAAAGACTAGCATGGAGATTATGTGGCTTTTGACGAAGAAAACAAGGGTGAAACTTCAAACAAAACAAACACTGACAAAGACTGGCAAGCTGATTAGAGTTAAATTAATTCAACTATATTCTATGGTGTGGATTAATTTGGAAAAGATATTAATTAACTATTTACAAACTCCAAATAGTTATATCTCCAAAACGTTATATAGTCATCTTAGAGGCAACGATGCTAGGCCTTCTGAGAAAAAAATGTAAACTTTGTGATCCATCTCAGTTTATGAGAATGAATAAAAAATGTAAATTCTCTGATCCATCTCAGTTTATGAGAATGAATAAAAAATGTAAATTCTCTGATCCATCTCAGTTTATGAGTAGGACAGGGTCAAACTGAAAATCACTTATTATGAGTACAATCACAAGCTACATCCCTTGCAGGGCTAAGAAACTAAGCATATCCAAGCATAATGAGGGACGCATTACCAGATGCCATCCTTGCACAGCTACATTCTATCTCAAAATGGGCAGGTATTCCAGCTGCCATGCAGACTTGTTTCATAGAACGAATGAGTGAGTTTCCATGAAGTGGAGTTGAAATTAGGCTCCAAAGGTGTCTAAAATGTTCCACTGCAGGAGAGGTTGGGGTCTTAAAAATGTCCCAATAGATGATGAGGCATAAATGGTGGGATAAGGTTCATCGATAGACATGTTTGATTAGGGATTTGCTCTATCTTAACTAGGTTGGGGTTATAGCCTTCGTGAAGAATATCTCTTGTAAAAGTTGATAGGTCTTTACGTAAAGAAAACCATTTATATGAAATATGAAAAATATAATCATAGAATAAAGGAGCATGAAGTTATAATTAGAATTAGAATTCCATATCAATAAAAAAATATTTTTAAAAAGTTTGTATTCCAAATAAAATCAAATCAAATCCGACGGGACAAAGTTCTCCATGGATAAAATATTTAACAAAAAAAATGTAACTTCACAATACAATTAGACATCCTGGTCACATCTATGATTTGCACTGATATTGTCAAACAATTGAAATCTGGTTGAATGACTGCCCATATCCACCGATGCCTCAGACGTTGAATTTTAATCAAAATGTAGTAACAGTTATCATTCTCTGGGAACGAAAGCCCAAATTGTGAGAGCCTATCCTTCACTAAGTCATCATTTGCAATCCACATTTGATTGTTGTTAGTGTGAATCTTGAAAGGGGTTATGTAGAAACTAGATTGCAATTGAGAGAGACTTAGCCTTATGTAAAACATATGGAATCAAATATTGTTAGTAGTTGTTATCATTCCGAGTGACAGTGGTCAATATATTTATTTTGTATATTTAAAAGAAATTGATCATAAAATATTATTAATTTAAATTTATTTTAAATATAAATCTATAAAATAATAAAAGAGATAGAGATAAAATTTAATTTATGTAAATAGAATCATATTTCATTATTATTATTTAATTTTAAGGTCACATTCACCACATTGGTGTATAAAACTTTCTTGTTTGTGGGACAATGGACCCACCTCCACCTCTCAAACACCACATTGGTGTATGAGACTCTCTTGTTTGTGGGACAAGGGACCCACCTCCACCTCTCTTGTTTGACTGCTAAGTCTATGTAATATGGCTATAAATTGTATTTATGTTAACATTCACAATGGAAAAGACTATAAAATGATAACTCTTGAGATTTTTTTTTTTTTTTTTTAAATTTAGTCGTAAACTCCAAAAACTAGAGTTTTCATTATGTGAAGTCTCCATGAATTGATCATCACAACTTTGGTGAGGAATGTTGTGGCTCCAGCGAAAGTCACAACTTTGGTGAGGAATGTTGTGGCTTCAACTAAAGGTATTCCTGAACATGAGGTATGTACATGGGACTTCATGGTTATTGAACAAAAAAAGGTAACCTTGACTTATTTGGAAAGAAATTCCATGTGTTTTGTGCAAATAATGATGTGTTATTTTACTAATTGGAAATATTGATCTAGACTCTTGAAAGTTGCAGGCATGTTTGTGTAAATGAATTAATTAGTTCATTGGAAGGTTCTACATGGTTTCTATGCAATAATTTTTTAAAAACATGCATGAGAATTTTACATATTAAAAACAAAAAAAACATGATGTTTTATATTGCAGGGATGTTGTTACTCTTGAAAAGAGAATGCATGTGAATCTCGCAAACAAAAGATTTAAGACGTCATACTACTTTTCATAAAGAATGCATGTGAA
Source organism: Pinus tabuliformis (assembly GCA_031772625.1). NCBI lineage: Eukaryota > Viridiplantae > Streptophyta > Pinopsida > Pinales > Pinaceae > Pinus > Pinus tabuliformis. Next base: position 618,136,556 of record CM062810.1, on the reverse strand, counting down.
TCTTCTATGATAAAAGATAAATAAACTATATTACATGAAAGAAAAGTGAATTGTAAAAGATAAAGAAACCATATTAATTTACTGAAATAAAATTGCATGGTAAAAGATAATTTAGGGATGTTTTCTTGGAAAGAAAACACAAGTGAAAAATGCACACAAAAAGATTAAATAAATCATGATTTCAAGAAAAGAATGCCTGTAAATTTTTCTTGTGAAAAGAGAAAAGAAAATAAGTTATTTGGAAACAAATTCCAGGAAATTATGAGAAAAAATTAGATTATTAATTTCTTTGGAGATATTAGCATGATTCCTAGATTATTAATATTAGATTCTTAATTTCTTTGGATATGTTAGCATGATTATCATAGAATGTTAATAGGAATATGTGCACAATACCAATATCCATTATATTAGAATTCTTGAAATAAATTTCTATGTTAATTCTTGAAAAAGGAAATATTAGTTGCATGCATTATTGTAATAGATTTAGAAGTGAAATGTCTTGGCATACATCATCAAATTGTTGAAAAAGAAAAAATTTAATTATATTCATTTTCTTGGAAGAGTTTTGATGAATCTGTATGCATATATTTTGACTATAGAAGGAGAAAGACATGCATATGCTTTTTTTGCATGAATTGATGAAAAAAAAAGATTATTTTCTTAAAACATCCATATGAATCTCTATCTTACAAGAACAAGAACGTATGCTTGTTTCTTAAAAATATTATGTGCATTGAAGTAATGGTCATTGTGTTGGAAAAAAAAAATACATGTTGCAAGTACATAAGGGTAGTCATTGTGATATAGAAAATATTTATTGATGAAAAATAAAGATTATTTTCTTAAAACAGCCATATGAATCTCTATCTTACAAGAACAAGGATGCATGCTTGTTTCTTAAAAATATTATATGCATTGAAGTAATGGTCATTGTGTTAGAAAAAAAGACACATGTTGCAAGTACAAAAGGGTAGTCATTGTGATATAGAAAATATTTTTTGCTTGTCGATAGAGAAAGTCATTATGTAAATATTCGTGAAAATAATAATATCTTAAAGGATTGCCTGGCTAGATGAAATTGTGTTAATTTTTTTATTTAGGTGCATAAAAGGTTAAGTTAACCTTGTTATTGTTTCCTAGGTTTTATGTGTAAAAGATGGTCATCTATGGTAATTTATTGAAAGGGAGCATGTAGAAAGATGAGAAATTAAGTTATATTAACTTCTTTTTGAAAAAGAAGTATGTATTTGTTTACTTGAAAATAATAGTTACTGGTAGTATAATTATAGAAAAGGGAATATGTGTTTCTTAAATTAAAGAAGGTCTATTATGATAAGTTCTTGCTTACACAAAGAATAGTCATTGTGTTATAGATATATGTTCTTTACATGTATGGAAGAACTATTGAGCTATATTTCTTTAGAAAAATTATATGTGATTACTTTTATGTTATCATAAATATTATCTTAGTTTCTTTTGGAATAAGATCATGTATATGCATGCAAGATTTGTATTAGCTTTCATTTGGAAATAATATACATTTGTATGTGGGAAATGATAGCATGTTGTGTTAGCCTACATTGGAAAAGATTCTTTGGGAAAGAAGATAAATTACATGCACAAAAACCATAGTAATGTGTTGGTTTCCTTATATATATATATATATATATATATATATATATATATATATATATATATATGGTAATGTAGGTATGATCTTTGGAAAATAATACATGTTTTTGTATGCCCTATTGTGCTAGATTTCCTTGAAAAGGAAACATGTGTTTGCATGCCCTATTGTGTTAATCATTCTTTTGGAAAGTATATGCATTCACATAAGAACAACATTTGTTGTGTTAGATTTCTTTACGCATTTCACGCACAAAAAAAAATAGCTAAAGGGCTAGTTTTCTTGATAAAATTTAGGTAATTCACATGCACGAAGATCATAACTGATGTGTTAGTTTCCTTTAAAGGAATGTCTAGACAGTTGTAGTGACTTTTTTTGCAAGAACATGTGCTTCTGTAAAGGAAATATTGGCTAATGTGGTAACTGTTTTATAGACATGCTTTGGTGGTTACATGCTTATGACTAGCACATATGAAGTGTTGTTAAAGGAAGCATGTCAGGATATTTTTTTTACATTTCATGAATGTATATGAATAGATGGTGAAGAATCATCCAATATAGATTTATGAATTAGTTGATTAATATTTATGTAAGCATGATATACTGTATGTTGATGACAACAATGGTAGGAAATGTTATGCTTAACATGGTGGTAGGTAAATAATTAATGGTCCATGCAGATGAGTGCGAGCTGCAGGATGGTCCACTGAAAGAACAACCAAACCACAAAGATATGAAGATTGGATTTTTGCGGGTAAATGATGTCATGATGATTGTAATTACCAATAACTTATAAAAAGTTATGTTGTTTCTTAAATGATATTTTTTGTAATATTTTATAACAATGGTCAAAGGATGGACTCCCTTATAACCATTGAGTGAGTGGTGAACACCTTCATAAGCATTTAATAATAAAATTAAACGTTTGTTGGTTTTCAACCTATGGGGTTTCCAGGGTATATTAGTGTCTAATGATGTGGTTGTAGTTGTGTCATTTTTATGACGTTCATTCCTTGCATGATGTGACATTTCTATTGTCATTTCTATGACGTTCATTCCTTGCATGAAGTGGCATTTCTATTGGGTTTAAAATTCCAAGGAATTATAAACCCAAGGGAATAATATTAAACCTTAGGGATTAATATTATAAACCCAAGGTATATAAACCCTAAGATAAATATTATACCCTAAAATAAAAATGGTTGAGCATTGTTGATTTTCATTTTGATGCAATCCTTGTCAGAATGTGACATTGGACCATGATCGACCATGGTCAACCATCTTTATTCTAGGGTTTATAATATTTATCTTAGGGTTTATATATACCTTAGGTTTATAATATTAATTCTTTACGTTTAATATTATTCTTTTGGGTTTATAATCACTTAGGTCTAATACTAAAAGAACAAGGAATTATAAACCTTACAAAATAATATTAAACCTTGGGGATTAATATTAATTACAAACCCTATAAATAATATTATACCCTAGGAATATGAGCCCTTAGATTAATAAACTCAAGGAACTGATATTATAAGGAGAAGGAGAAGGAGGAGAGGGAGAATGTCATGATGTCGATGGAATCATGCATGGAATTGGTGAAAGAGGTAGCAGGTGTTGGGGAATGCATGAACTATTTGAAGAAAGAAGGCCCCAATATGGCGAGAAGGCTCAAATTAGTGGCACCCATGTTTGAATAATCAAGGAAATGAAGAACCCCCTACCTAAGGATAATAAGCTGCAAGCCTTGCAATATCTGTGCTCAACTCCCAAATAGGTTGTGAAGATCCTTAAGTTTGGCCACAAGGGAAACAATTTGTTCATGGTATTATGACTTCTCTACCTTCAATTTTCATTAATATTGAAATCCATATTTAGAACTTCAAATTATACTTACTCGGGTTTCAACATCCCAAGTTTAATGTCTTCACTGTGAAGAGACATTAAACACTTGGTAATGAATCCTTAAAAGACTACTTTGTATTTTCAAACACTTCACAGTAAGGTTCTCTGGGTTGTCATCTTCTATTCTCTAAGAAGATATGATTATCTTGTAACTCTCTGCACTTTGTGGTGGTTCAAAATGATGAAGTAGTAATCTCAAGAGGACAGAATGAACATAAATAAGATACATGCCAAATCTTGATTCTCATCCCATTTGTCGTATTCTGGAGAAAGGCACCATGCACCATCATACCAGCCACCTGGGCCTTTTTGCAACCCTTACCTAGGCTTCCACTACTGCTGATATCAAACATTGCCCATGTAATTACAAGATCTTTCAACAAAATTCTAGATTCTGATAATTTTATTCACATAGTTCAGATTACATGATCCCATGACCTAGTCTACATGTTATGTTTCAGTACACGTTAAATGAATTGCTTACAATGGAAATGAAATTATCCCCTGCATGATAACTTAAACAATCTTCAGAGCACAAAAGGAAAATTATCGATTCCTGGGAAGCAACTATTGGGACGTATATGCAACCACTGAGACAAAGTTCTCTTGAAAGTTTGAAGTCCAACTGTAGAACAAAACCTACTAGTCAAGTTAGTGGTCCTGCTCCAACGGACTTGGAATGACCCAATATTTAAATATGAACACAGGGAATGAATTTTGAAGCCTATGCAAAGCTAAGGAAAGAGAATTAAATGGTCTTGTGGAGATATATGTTCTAATAATGGTACTCCTAATCACGACGTCTTGGAAGTGGTCACATGAATGGCATCTATATTAGAACTATGACTAGGTGCAAGAATATTGAGATGATCTTCTTATACCCCAACACATTTTATAAATTTTATATGCATTTGTTCCCTTCATGATTCTTAGATTTTTGCATAATTCTAATTTGATTTCCTAAAAGAATCAAATTTTCTATAGTCTAAGTCCATTCAAACTATCACACAACATTGTGATTTCACAAGAACATTGTATCGCAGTTGGTTTTCTTTTATTACAAATTTATAAGGCATCAAACTTCTCTTTCTCTCATTGGTTGAGATTTCAAAGGAAAAAGGGGTAGAGGAGGTACATACAGCTGGAGCTGATTGACATGGATGCATCAAAGAGGAAAAAACTATGTAAGTTATACATTTAATGCAAACTAGCTTAACTTTGTCTTACTCTGTTACACAGTAATTTGTCACCATTGGTCACCGTCCCTGTTACCCCTGTTTCCATACATTGGAGGACGCATTCCGGGACCTGTGAGCGTGACATAGCCTAAAAACACTTGCATTATGTTCCCCTGAGTATGTACTTCATGTTCCCTGAAGACACCTTCTGCAAATTATCCCTGAAAAGTGCCCTTTTTCCATTGGCGCGGGTCCACAGTGTCTTACCCGCGCCAATCACTGAGATCCTCAAGCACACCCATATGTTTTTTCCCTTCAGATCACGAAGTCTTTTGAGGATAAAATCCATCTGATAGAGGTCGAGAGTCATCATCTATCCTTGACATCTATCCACAGCGGCTTTTCGGAGATAATGTCAATCCACGATGGGTGTCCTGGTGCATTGTATCTTCCTCCCTTCTCCATCTATAAAAGCCTGTCCTCATGCATTAGACAAGCTAGTTTTTGAGTAATGCTAGTTGTGATTATGCTTGTCCTGAGTGATAGTAAGAGTCTTGAAGCATAGGGAGGTTATGCTGCCGGAATCCTGAGAGAGAGAAGGTCTATTGCAAGACATACATAGCTGCTCGCCCAGCCAGAGGATAGGTTCAACGTCAGAACCTTGGTTGTATCTTTCTCTGCTTATTATTCATTAATAAACGACTACTGTTATGGTTCCAATCCCATTGTTCATCATGATAATGTTTGGTTTATTTCCTTTCTGACTGAAATATAGTTGTATGTTAGTGGATTTTACGCTTGTTCTTGTTTCGTTCTTTGCATGTTCAGGTATCCATACGCGGGGATCGCAAGGATTGTGACCTGCCGGAGCAAGGGAACAGGAGTATCAACTCTTCTTCGACATTAGCATTGGACTCCAGGTTGGTTCTCGTAAATCACTTTTAATATGCAACTAGGAACCTGCGTAGTAGCGTGATTTGATTGTTGCTAGTCCCATTTTGGGCTAGTGGGATCGCCTCTGTCCGCAGAGGGGATTTACCTCTCCAACAATTTGGCGACTCCGCTGGGGCGGAGCTATTTGTTGTTTGATTCATAAACCTTGGACGAAGTCTGAAGCACGGCCAGGCAGCCTTTGAAACGCTATTGCTTTGCATTAGCGAAGTAGATCAACGCCACTTCAGTCGATCTCCGGTTTGGTTTATGAACCGAACGACTTGGAGTTTTGTCTTGCATGTTAGTTTTCTCTTGCCTGTTTGGATAAATGAGCTTTCTGGGTCAGCTTTGAAGCTGTTTCTTGCTGTTAGACCTGTCTGAGTACTGTTGACCAGACCCTGGGCTGTTGTATTTTTTTTTTGGGTCAGCAAATGCGGTTGGCGCGTTTTTTCCTCTGACAGTCGCGCTAGTTGGCGCATGTTGCACAATAGCAACTCGCGCCAATTCCTGAATAGCGCAAGTTGCAGGCTGACAGTCGCGCCAGCTCTGTGAATTTTGCCAGTCTGTCAGTTGAAAGCTCCTTAAACTCATATTTTTGTTTTTGTATATCTTTTGCAGCTTCTGGAAATGTGTTGGACCTCTGTGTGACTGGTTGTTACCTTTATCCTTCAGTTGTTTGCTTATTTCTATCGATTTTGTATCCCAGCCCTAGAGCATCTAGTGGTTTTGCATGTCGAGCCTTCTGTGGGAAGTTTTGTTTTGACTACCCAGTCAACTTCTTGGTTGTTTTCTGCACTGGTCTAGTAGTTGTTAAAGCTTGTTATTCCGTGCTTCCGGGCAATTCACTTCTAGCTTGTTTGGATTTTGCTTGACTTCATTTGAACTTAGATTACATGGTTCGTTGAAGGTCTGTGCGCTTTTCGTTGTTTTGACAGTTCATTTTGGTATTTCATATTTGGTTCTCCTTGCGTTGAGTGAATTTTGTTTGTTTATGCTTGTTAATATCTCATGAAATTTGTTTAAATGCATTATGCCATCTTAAAAAGAGAAAAAACAAAAGATCTTTTTGCATTCTGTTAGTTAGCATTTATTGTTATTTGTTGCTTTTAAAAAGAAAAGAAAACGAAAAAGTTTCATTTCTTGTTATTAGCTGCATTAGGATCTTTGTTGTTTGTTTATTGTTCGTTTTGTTTGTTTGAAAATCTCAACTCTCCTGTAGTTAGAATTCATTGAACGAAATGATATAATTTTGGCATATAGTGTGCATTTAGGAAATTTTGAGATATCACATACGGTAGGACCAAAAAACTGAAACTTAATTGAAGATCAACTGTAAAATAAACCGAATGAACCTAACAACGCATTGGAACCTAACGCACATATTCTAGAGGTCTAGGCTAGAGACGTGTTCCAGCGTCGTTAAACCTGGTAACTATTGCCTCGCTGATGGTTGGGTGATTCCTCCTGAGAGACAATAAGTACCAGTACGGATTGAGCTCCCACGTACTGTCGCGTATATACGGGAGACCCCACTAGGCTATCATCCTTTATCCCTAGGAAGCCGAGTCTGCCGCCTTACAAGCCGTAATGCACTGAACACAGCATTCGGGAAGATTGACTGCAATATAGGAAGTCCTTGGTTTTCATCTGATTGCCAGGGTGTATAAGCAGTTTTACGGATTGTTTGGTAAACCTTTTTGCCTAGAGTCTCCAGAGTAGTCACTTTTGATCCTTTTCGGACTCCTTAAAAGAAAAGGTGCCTGTGAGCGTCTTGTCACTTCGGGCTCATTAAACATTCGAAGGAGACTAGAGTCATCTTTTGTCCTTTTCTCGACTCTTAAAATATGAAAAGGTCAACTTGTGTCTTTGCGTCCTAAAATTTATTTGGCCACGATAACATTTACCCAATTAGATTTTGTTTGCGTTAGTTTGAGTAGGGGATTTGTTTCGGTAGATTCCTTAGGCTTTGTGAAGTTTCATCCTGGCGGAATTACCAATTTCGTCTTCTGCCGAGATACCGGTTGTGAGTCTTCCTGTGGTTCCAAGTATACAACCACTTAGTTCTCGTGCCCCAGGCAACGATACTTACCAGTTTCATTGGAACCCTACTTGGGAACCTTATGAGGACAGTGTCCCTTTTTGGGACTATACTTCTCCTCGTGTGTCAGTCCCACCTTCTTCCTCTGACATGGAGGATTTGTCCCCTACAACGACTGATGAGTCTGTTGCGACGAGCGGTGAAATTCCCACCGCAACGGATCCCATATTTGTCAGTAGTACTCCCACTACTACAAACCTACCACCGGGCTATAATGCTTTAAGGGATACTATGCCCTCTGGAACTCCTTTCGCGGGTTCTATTTGGTCACCACTCACTTTTCCAACCACGGAGCCTTTTACTCCGCAAAGTCGCAGTATATCTGTTACCTCAATCACAACCGCTCCAACGGTCTGTGTAGTCTCTTCGACTCCTATTTTTAGTCGCCCTTCGGCTTCCTTATTCGGAGTCTTTGATCCTACGTCAAATGTCCCAACACACGGGCCATACGATCCGTATTTGTCATCTCAACCGGTTGTTGAGGTATCAGTTCCGTTGTCAATTGAATGGGGCCCCACCTCTTTTCACGGTGGTCAAGTTTCATCTGCGCAGTCTCCAAGACAACCTCCTCAAGACCAACAAGGGAAATCCTTTCATGGAAACCCTTTCGCTTCTGGTGGTCCATTTTTCTCTTCTTATGTTCAACCTTCTGGTAACTCAGGTCAGTCTTCTGTTCAACAAGCCCAACCTGGTCTCCAGCAAGGTTATCCTACTGGACAAATTGGTCAATCAACTGTTAACCCAAACCAACCCAATGTCCAGTATGGTTCAATATCTGGACCAGCTGTTCAACCACATGGCCAGCCTACGGTCCAGTATAGTCAACCTTCTGGGCAAGTCGGTCAGCCTCAAATCCAATTAGGCCAACCAACTGCCCAGCCCACTCAGCCATCTGGTCCGTTAGGACAACCTTCAATTGTGCAACAGCAACAACTCCATTCCCAGCAGGTACCACCTTCTGGGCAGGGAGGTCAACCCCAATATCAACAAGGTTATCCTTCTGGCCAGATAGCCCAACCTACAGGACATCTTTCTGGTACTTCTCAACCTGGGTTTTCGCCCCAGGCTGGACCCCAACCCTCGTCTGGTTTTCAAACGCAAGCTGGGGTTCAATCCCAACCGCCTTATCAACCTCCGCCTACTCCTCAAACTCAGTTTGGAGTCCAGCCACCCTATGGTTACCAGCAACCTCAAGGGCAACCTTTGTTTGCCCCGTACCAAAATTACCAACAACCGCAGACGAATCCTTATTATTCGCAACCATATGGTGCTTCTACAGGACCGATTGGTAATCCATGGAGCGCTGGGGGGCAAAACCCAAATCCTTACGGACAAAACCCTATGGGGCCAAATCCGTCCGGACCAAGCCCTTGGGGGCAACCGCCAGTTGGTTGGAATCCTGGTGCTCCATCCCAACAGCAGCCCCAGATGTCCTTTAATCCTCAATTACCTTTCTTAGAGACTTTAGAATTACCGGATGTGTCTAAATTGACTAATGATCCTATTCTGCATAATCCATATTGGCCTCCGGTTCCAACGAAAATTCCCGGTGACTGTCCAAAATTCGATGGTAAGCCTAATGAGGATCCACAAGCTCATGTCATGACTTATCACCTATGGTGCTCATCCAATTCATGGCTTGATGATTCAATTCGACTTCGCCTTTTTCAAAGGACTCTCACCGGCTCTGCCGCTAAGTGGTATATTGAGCTCAATCGCGGATCCTTTCAGGATTTCAACTCCTTGGCTATGGCATTCCTCACCCATTTTCAATTGCCCGTTCGATATGAAACGGGCACACACCTCCTCACGTCTTTAAGACAAATGACGGCTACCCATATCTCTGATCATATCCATGAATGGAGACAGCGTAGACGTATGATCAAATTTTGGATTCCCGACCAGCTTCTTACCGATTGGTTTACGACTTCGTTCGTTCCTCCAATAGCTCGGGATATCGCCATGGGGGCATGTGTCACTGAAGAGCAAGCTATCGCGCGAGCTCAGTACCTTGACTTGGTTTACTCTCAGTCAGGTACATTGTATGATTATTTGCCTGATGCCCCTAGACCAGGAACATCCAAAGCTCCGCCAACACCAACTGTTGACGGTATTATTGGAACTGTTAGTTCATCCTCAAAGAAAAATTCCGCGAACCCTGGGAAGCAAAAACCACCTGTGTCGAATGAACCCACTTCTCAGGTAATACCCACTTCGAATGTTACTTCCGAGGTCAATGCCATCCAATCCACCACGGCAGACAAAGCCTCGAAAGCAAAGAAGAAAGGGAAAGCGAAGAATAAGCCAGATCAACCTAAGCAGGAGGCCCCTAAACCTCCGCCTGAGGACGGTGCCAAGCGCAAACCCAAGTATCCTTGTCTTATCTGTGATGAGGATCACTATACCAAGGACTGCCCGAGGCGGTCCGAAGTTAGTCGTTTGTTGAAAGGCGCTCCTGGGACTCCTGCGATGCTTAAAGAACCCTTTCCCTCACAGCAAACTCAAATGGTGGCTGACCCATCTTAGCCTCCCTCTTCCTTCGGTTCTCAAGTGTTTATGGCTGGAACAATACCTATCAATATCAGTACTCGAACAAAAGATTATCCGCCATCTACCGGGAAGGAGCCTGAGATACCCTCTAGCGCTCCTCCGTTCAGTTCGGGTCCGCTCCACATTGAGAGACCTACTACTGAGACGCCTCTTTGACCCCCTCCAAAAGGAGTACTCCGGAAATCTTCTTACAACCCAAATGCTCGTGCTGCACAACACTGCAATATCGTTGAGGACTTAGCGCAGACTCCGTCGGCTATGTCCGCTTTAGAAGTTCTCAAGAGTTGCCCTTCTCAGAGGAAGTCCTTGCTATCCGCTATTGGTGGCATAGACCCGGCAAATTCAGATTTAATTACTTTTGACTTGGAACGGCATACCCAGAGACTGCCTCCTCAAATCGCATTCCTTATACAGGTTATCATTGACTCCAAAACGATTCATCGTACAGTCATCGATGAAGGTGCTTCAACTTGCATCATGTCTGTCGCCTGTTGGAAAGCTATTGGATCTCCTACGCTGAGTCAGTCTCCCACAACCTTGGAAGCCTTTGATGGAAGGGCCTCTCGTCCTTATGGTATACTCCAACATTTGCCCATCACTTTAGAAGGGAAGACGGTCGAAATGGAAGTTGAAGTCGTTGATGCTACTCTTACCTACAACCTCCTTCTCGGACGTAGCTGGATCTACGCGATGAAAGCTGTTGCTTCATCTCTGTTCCGTATCATCCGTTTCCCTCATCAAGGGAAGATTGTTACCGTAGACCAGCTATCTTTCTTCGCTTCTTCTTCTGAAGGTAACATCCCTTTTGTGGAGCATACCTCGAAATTATCTGAGAGTTTGGGAGCCGGACTTTTCAAAGATCCCTTCCTCATGGGCGTTTTTCCGCTCCCACCTCCTAACGTCGCCTCTGTTAATATGATCACTACTTGTTCTGATCCGTGGATCATTCCTCCCACCGACCAAGTAGATTCTTGGGGCGACAAGATGCCGTTGAGTCCTGCCGAACTCAACTACGTTGAAATTATTGCTGCATCGGCTCCCTCTTCCGAACTTGCTCTTTCGAGCACGGTTCTCCATTCATTCAATTCATCCTCAGGGCTTGTAGATGAGGCTTCTTCGGATCCTTTGCAAGAAACATTCTCGTCCGATGAAGCCATTATTGAGACTATGTCTCTCGAGGAACTTCCTTGGCATGATTCTCACCATCGTTCCTCGTTTCTCCCTGCACCCCAGGATATTCTCACTTGCCTTGAGCGGTTTACTCCTTGTCTCCCACTACAAACACCTGTTCAGATTTATCAGGTGTCTTCTGAAGGGAATATGGCAAATATTACGCAAACCCAGCCCATTGACATCTCTGTCAAACCAGGGGTTGTCGAGCATATTCATATTGGAGTCACTTGTACTCCCGAGGAGATTCAACTTTATTCCAACCTCTTTCGCGAATTTCGTATCTTTCTTTGCGTAGAATCGGGTCGACTTCTAGGATTCGTCGTCTCCCAGGAGGGCATCCGATTGGATCCCCTCAAAGTCGAGGCTATAGTGAATCTTCCTCCCCCCGCTTCTTTGCACCAATTGCAGAGTTTGCAGGGTAAAGCCAATTTTTTACGTCGTTTCGTTCCAAACTATGCCGAGGTGGCCAAAGGTTTTACACGATTATTAAAGCGCGATGTCCCTTTTCATTGGGATACCACAGCTCAGGAATCTTTTGAGCGTCTCAAGGGTCTCCTTGTTTCTGCTCCATTGCTCCGTCCTCCCAATTATTATCGCGACTACACCTTGTATTTGGCTGCCGCTGACACCACTATCGGCATGGTTCTTGTCCAAACTGACGATGATGACACTGAGCATGTTATCTATTATCTCAGCCGCAACCTTTTAGACACGGAAACTCGATATGCTTATGTCGAGAAGTTGGCATTGGCCGTTGTTTGTGCTGTCCAACGCTTCCGTCATTATATTCTGTTGCGTACTACTACTGTGATTTCTGATTGCAACCCCATGATGTATATATTGTCACGCCAGTTGCTGGGGGGCAAGTACTCAAAGTGGATTGTTATCCTCCAAGAGTTTGACTTGGAATTTACGACTGCCAAGTCCAAGAAATCCCTTGTATTTGCTGAGTTAATTTTCTCTTTGCCGTCTTCTTCCCCGACCTCTCACATCGAGGATCAAATTCCAGATGAGACCCTATTTCTCATTAGCACCCTCGATCCATGGTACGGAGATATAATCATATATCTACAAACGTCCTCCTTTCTCCCGGGCGTGTCCAAGGATGCTCGGCGAAGGATTCGTCATCAATCTCAACCATACCGTATCATTGGGGATACATTATACCGCCTCGGCGCCGACTCTGTTCTCCGTCGTTGTCTTACTCTCGAGGAAGCTGAGCGGGTCTTGAATGACTGCCACCCTGGTGCCTATGGCGGTCACATGTCCGGATACGCTACTGCCCAAAAAATCCTCCGTGCTGGTTACTTTTGGCCCTCTATCTTTAAAGATTGCATCCTTGCCGTTCGCTCTTGTCATGAGTGCCAGATATACCAACGGAAGATGCGAGCACCTCCTACTCCATTGCACCCTGTTGTCGCCGTCGGCCCTTTTGCCAAATGGGGCATTGATTATATGACCTGTAACCCTCGCTCGGCCGGGGGGCATGGGTTTATTATCATTGTCGTCGATTACTTTACGAAATGGGCTGAGGCGATGCCTACATTAACTGAAGACGGTCACACAGCGGCGCAATTTTTATTTAATCATGTTATTTCGTGATTCGGCGTCCCTCAAGCCATCGTTACTGATCACGGGAAGCATTTCCGTAATCATATGATGTCGGAATTAACAACCCAGCTAGGCTTGCAGCACGATAGTTCAACTCCGTACTACCCTCAGTCCAATGGCCAAGTTGAAGCTATCAATAAGGTTTTGGTCACAATGCTTCAACGTACCGTTGGCATGCATAAGTCTAACTGGCATTTGATGTTGTTCCCTGCCTTGTGGGCCTACCGAACCTCTGTGAAGGATGCCACTGGTTTCACTCCATTCCAGCTAGTTTATGGACTAGAGGCTACCCTTCCGATTGAATGTGAAATCCCTTCATTAAAGTTAGCTGTCGAGCTACTTCCCAACACCACTCCGTTAGAAGAACGCCTTCTTTACTTAGAACGGCTGGATGAAACTCGTCGCCTGGCCTCCTTGGCCATCGAAACGCAAAAGAAGCGAGTCAAGACTCACTTCGATCAGACCGTACGTCCACGTTCTTTTGTTGAGGGAGACTTAGTCCTGCTCTATGATCAGGCAAAGGATAAGCTAGGAGCAGGAAAGCTCGAGTCTATGTGGCTAGGCCCTTACATTGTCAAGAAAGTTTTGCAGAAAGGGGCCTACGAGCTGATTGATTATGAAGGAAACCCTCTTGGGAAGCCCCGAAATGGGCTTTATTTGAAAAAGTACTATGCGTAATGCTGGTACATTTTATTTTGTACATACATGTACTCTAGCTAGTGTGTTGTGTGTGTGTGTGTCAGTTTTAAAGGCATAACTGCCACTTATTGTGTTTCTCGCTTCTTGTGCAGATGTCAAATACACCTTATGTTGGTTTCGCTGATGGTGCCTGCCGCAGTACTCGCAACTTGTCTTCTGCGGCGTGGGTGATCTACGATCCTCATGGCGAACTGATAGACTGTCAGGGTGTGTGTTTGGGTCATACTACTAACAATGTCGCCGAATACTGTGCTGTAATCGAGCTACTTGCTGAAGCAATTAATCTCGGCATTCGTGCATTGGTAGTGAACCTGGACTCTCAACTTGTCGTCCACCAGCTCAATGGGCAATATTCCGTCAGAGACCATCGTATTTTAAGGTTGTATTTACGTGTGAGATTGTTAGAAAGGAACTTTGATTTTATCACATATCAACATATTCCACGACAATTAAACACATTATCTGATGCATTGGCCAATCATGTATTAGATAGACATTTGTGTAATTTGTAACTAAAACATTATACAAGCAAGCACATGAAAAACACAATAATAAACCATAGGCATATGTATATATATACGGGTGTATCATAATGTTTGCGCCCCGCGCATTACATAATCCAAAAAATAATACATGTCCAAAACTCATACAGCCGCTGACAACATGTCTCTCAAAAGCATGCAAAAATGAAACCTAGGCATCTAATCACGGTGATGCTCATGATAGCATGTCACCGCTCGCACCAAACGTCTCAACAGACGATGGACGCGAGTAGATACTCCCACCGTGTGCCTCTGGTACGCTCTAGGCACGTCTGCCAATCTGGCATAATCTGGAATACCTCGAGTCAGTGCCTCAAGGTTCTGTACTAGGTCGTCACCCACATCACCCTCTGCCTGAGGGTCGGCTATAGGTTGTGCTCTCCGTGCATTATGAGGCAAGTCAGCTGGTCGCTCTGCACCAACATCTGCATACATATATATAGAGGTTGTCAGAGACAGACATGTATTACAAACAAAAAAAAAAAACTTAAATACATAAAAGCATCAAAAGCACAAAGAGTTCTTACCTAGCTCTTCGTCCCAGTCCTCTCCTGCAGGCAATGGGAGATCTGGATCTCCAGTAAAATCCGTGCCCACATAGGCCCAGTCCTCGATGAAAATCATCTGGTGACGAAGCCAGATAAAGAACTCGGGCCTCCAGGCCATCTGCTGGCCCCCTCCTCCTCTGGGCATAAGTTCTGCCCATCGATTCAACCTCGGCTCCCGTGGCACTGGATCTGCCACTATACCTCCCTGTACCCGGAATATCGGCAGTCGCTCCAGGAAGAAAGTTACTACGATAGATCCGTAACCGAACTGTTTGTTCCCATCACGCTTACACTTGGTAAGCTGCCTTTTGATGTTTGTCGTCACTGCCGTGGCCCAATCAAACAGTGTAGGTTGGAGACACTCAGTTGCCAGCAGCAAATGATTTTTGCTGGCCTCGTGGGGCGCCTGTACCCCAGCTGTCCGTGTAATAGTGAATAAAATCACTCGTAACACCAGGTCGGGAACCGTGATAATGTCTACTTTGGCACTGTTTGATCCAAACTGTGCCCCAGGACAAACTCTTTCCATTACCTCTCCCATCTTCTCTCCGGAGGGCCTGCTACCAGTCAAGATGGGCCGTGCACCTCGCCGTGATAGACCAGTAATAAAGTAGACATCGGAAACATCTAACTCCAATGTCTGGTCTTTCAGGTGAAATACCTGATCCTCCGTATCCCAAGCATCCACGATGAATCACAGCAACTCAGGTTGTGCACGTAAGTATGAGGTGAGGAAGAACTTTTTCAAGCCACAGTCTCTCAGAGCATCCATGCATGCATCATCCTCCATTGCCATGGCATCCACGGCATCATGCTCTCTTTCTCTCCATTCTATAGCCATTCTGACGAATCCCTGCAACCACAAAGTTGAAATTTTCATCATTAGATCATTGGTGAAACCAAAACTGAAGAAAATTTGCAATTTCAACGGTCAAATTTGTGGCAATTTTAGGTCGCGTGGTTGGTGCGACTGTTTCCAAAACAGTCGTGCCAAGGTTGCGACCCCTTTGGGTAGAAAATCCCATTGGCGCGATGCCGAGCGGGAAACTCACGCCAATTGCGCAACCCTATGAGATTTCAAATCCTCTTACAGAGGACTGATCTATGGATGAAAAACTGAAAGAATGGAATGAAAACAAAGCTAAGGATGAGGCCTCTTACCTGCTTCAGACGGCGGCTCGAATGATCTCCTGGATTGATCGCAATCAGCAGTTGAAGTTTGCACCCAAAACCCTCCAATGGTAAACTCACAAGGTAAAAGGTGAAAAGTAAATTTATTTTTTACCATTTCACTATTTATGGCATTTTTTTTGACCTAAAAATACATTAGAAATGATATTTTTTGAGTATTTTTGGAATATTTTTATGTCAAAGTGGGTTTTACGCTGTTTTTGTATGATGGCAGGGGTTGGTGCAACTCAAAGCAATGAAATGAGCTCCTTTTCGACTTTTTCAAGCTCGGTAAAATATGAGAAAAGGTTACTTTAAGGTCTGCTTTCAGCTCTTTTCTGACCATTTAAAGAGGAAAAGATTGCCGAGTTACTCCTCTTGACTCGTTAAACGTTAATAAGGGGCGGTCGTTTTAAGTTCTTTTGTCGACCGTTAAAACATAAAAAGATTATCGGGTTTTTGTCGTTTCAAACTCGTTAATGGTTACGAAACGACGTGATTTTGATCGCTTTTTTACTTTTTCAGGTCGAAATCACTATTTATGAAAAGTACTCCTCGATCGTAATGGTCGGGCGGTTCTTTCGGGCATTATTTTATACTTTTTCGGGCCCGAGAGACACAACTTTATGAAAAAGGACACCCCTGGAGTTTCCTTTTCTGCTGTCTTTTCAAACTCTCTAAATATGAAAAGACGTCGAGTCCTTCCTTTGTCAGACTCGTTAAAACCTGATGACATCGGATTTTGTCGAAATGACATACCACAAGCATATGTTATCCCCATCAAGCTTGTTAAAAATAATTGGGGTACTCGCCAGAAATGGTGGGGAAAAAAAAAAGGGACCATAATTACCGTCGTGTCGGCAGTATGTCGCTCTTGAACATGGCACTTCTCTGCTTTCGTGTCTGGGTGGGATGTCTCATCTCATTTTTCACTTGCCTCCATGGGTTTGGATAATCCTATTTGACCTCTCATCTGCTCATTGCCTCGTCACCATGACCTCTGATCCATTGATGTCAAATACTGCCAATTCCACTATCGTGCCGCCGATATGTTCAAGAGAAGTTGACTTTTGCAAAGAAACAACCTCCCTCTGATAGCTCGCATAATCTTGATTCACAACATTATCTCTCTGTCTCGTGTCGATGATGTGGGAAACATTATGGCCCACCTTTGATCAAGGTCACTTCCTGTCGACTTCAGCTCATTATCCAGGAAGCTGATCTAGAGACTCCTTTCCGGTGCCTTGGAGCCTGCATGCCTCAATGGCAGGTTCTTCGTGTTCGACGTGAGGTTTTCATCATTGGCCTCCGATGGAACGATTCTACGGGTGTTCGACGTCAGATCACTATTTCACACGCCGTAGATTGTATCTATAGTACCTTGAGGGCCATTGTCATTATTGGTGGTACCTCTCGCGTCTGTTAACAGTTTCCAATATTGACTGGTAATCAGACGATGTTCATGCATGTTCGACTTCAGCTCATATATTCACATGCTTGAACTTGTACTTCTGTTCGGGTCGAGATGGAGCGCAAGACCCTGGATTGTGTCTGTTGTAATCCAGGCGTGATTCTTGATACATGACTCATTCACTGGATGGCTGCGACCATACCTGAGTCAATTCATTGATCCTAACCAGATGGCTGCGTCCATACTATGGATCTAGATTATCATGTACTCTCTTATGGATGGCTGCGACCATACCATGTACATCATGTATTTGAGCTATCAATTGTATCTCTCAATGCAGATTCTCGGCGACAGCTACATGTGTTCTTGTAAAGCTTTTCACCCCTCTCTCTCTCTTGGGCCTCATGCTTTAGGGGGCATCTGTTACACAGTAATTTGTCACCATTGGTCACCGTCCTTGTTACCCCTGTTTCCATACATTGGAGGACGCATTCCGGGACCTGTGAGCAGTGACATAGCCTAAAAACACTTGCATTATGTTCCCCTGAGTATGTACTTCATGTTCCCTGAAGACACCTTCTGCAAATTATCCCTGAAAAGTGCCCTTTTTCCATTGGCGCGGGTCCACAGTGTCTTACCCGCGCCAATCACTGAGATCCTCAAAAGGGGGTGCGACCATTGGCACTCTGTATTAGAACAACACCCGCGCCAACCAAGTTTGGTAATGATTTTTGACAAATGCGCACCCATATGTTTTTTCCCTTCAGATCACGAAGTCTTTTGAGGATAAAATCCATCTGATAGAGGTCGAGAGTCATCATCTATCCTTGACATCTATCCACAGCGGCTTTTCGGAGATAATGTCAATCCACAATGGGTGTCCTGGTGCATTGTATCTTCCTCCCTTCTCCATCTATAAAAGCCTGTCCTCATGCATTAGACAAGCTAGTTTTTGAGTAATGCTAGTTGTGATTATGCTTGTCCTGAGTGATAGTAAGAGTCTTGAAGCATAGGGAGGTTATGCTGCCGGAATCCTGAGAGAGAGAAGGTCTATTGCAAGACATACATAGCTGCTCGCCCAGCCAGAGGATAGGTTCAACGTCAGAACCTTGGTTGTATCTTTCTCTGCTTATTATTCATTAATAAACGACTACTGTTATGGTTCCAATCCCATTGTTCATCATGATAATGTTTGGTTTATTTCCTTTCTGATTGAAATATAGTTGTATGTTAGTGGATTTTACGCTTGTTCTTGTTTCGTTCTTTGCATGTGCAGGTATCCATACGCGGGGATCGCAAGGATTGTGACCTGCCGGAGCAAGGGAACAGGAGTATCAACTCTTCTTCGACATTAGCGTTGGACTCCAGGTTGGTTCTCGTAAATCACTTTTAATATGCAACTAGGAACCTGCGTAGTAGCGTGATTTGATTGTTGCTAGTCCCATTTTGGGCTAGTGGGATCGCCTCTGTCCGCAGAGGGGACTTACCTCTCCAACATACTCTCTCTGCCACAAATTAAGTTAGAAATGAGAGGGAAAAAATGGAGGCAAAAATTAAGGATTAATGCAACATATATTTAATGAAGATGAGAGTTTCTTCCTTGACATTTGTTTTCTTTAGTTTTCAAGATTGTGTCTACCATTTCTCTCCACTAGCATAAAATATCCCTTCACTCTCTAGTGTTAGTTCATCAACTTCCTTAAAATAAAGCCACCTCCTTCTGTCTAATCCATCCTAAAGCCTCAGATCTATAGGGTCAATGGTTGTTACAAGCACCTAGAGAAGCCAAATTGCATAGTAAAACAATATGAATTTGGCATATATCAAAATTGAAATCCCATCTAAGTAATCTATACAAAAAAATGGTACTTGGATAGTCAAGGAGGATTTGGAAGGACAAGAGAACTTAATGGACTTCACATGATACCTCTTTCCATGGGCACAAGGAAAATTACAATAGCCCATGAATAAACCTTTTTCCGTACACTCTTAAATTCTTGAAACACACCACTCTTCATAATTCACTAAGGAACAAATTTCTCAAGAATAAATCCAACCATGATGCCCAAAAGAAAATATTTGACTACAGATCAAATTTATGAGACCATCAACTATTTATGGTAAAATTTTTATGGGCACCCAATCGTTTATTTCAAAAATTAGAAGTGTCTTAATTATTGAAGACACGTGCCAAATCAATGGTTTGAACTAATCAGGTACAAGTTTATGTTTCAATTGATAATAGTGAGAGTTGTCCTTGATTATTTTTGTACACATATTGAAAATAGGTAATAGAGAGAGTCATCCTTAATTATTTTTGTGCACGCATATTGTAAATGAGTTGCCACCACCGTGGGTTTTCTTACATTGAGCACATAAAATCGCCACAACAACAACAATGCACTTAACAGACTACACTTTTCCATTCCCATGGCAAGTGAATCAAGAATAAGAGACACTGTGAAATGACATGAAATACTTATCAAAAATAAGAAATTGTGGAGCTATAAGGCTTCTATACTCTATATAGATTTACATAATAATCCGGGCATGTGAGGATGAAAAGGATAGGATCTCTGGAACTAGATTCCGCAAGAAAAATCCCTAGAGGCATAAAGTTATAATTAGTAATAATAAGTGGGAGTCTATAACACTAGGAGTACATCCAACCACCTTCAAGTCGGGTATACTAAAATCCTATGATTTTAGCAAAAGCAAACTCACGTGCCGCCAAGACGAGATTAGGGAATCCGCCCCTTTAGCTTCCATAGATTAAAAAAAATAATGAGCGGGAGTCTAGGATGAAAATCTCAACTCGCATAAAGTTGTGAAATCCAATGAGAAATAGAATGAAATATTTAAAATGAGAGATGAATATAGAGAGGAAAAAAAAGAGTCACTAATTTACTTAAAGAAGTGGTTATCTTCTTAAAAGTTTAGAATAAGATGTAAATAATTGTATATACAAAGAGTTACTTTTTATCATTATTTATGTAAGAGTAAAATTGTAAATGTGTAAACATTTCAATTTATTCCAAAACAAGACTATATGATTAAATTTACCTATTAATTATTGTAACAAAATTATAATGTTTTACTTAATTTTTATAAAACATAATTTCTAACCTACATTAAGCTACACTACTTTTAAATGAATTGTTTCAAAATTAACTCCTCTTAGGTGCTTCCTTCCAAGGGATATGGATCTGCTAATTTAACTATGGATAAACATATCAATCTATACAATGAAAATAATTTAATGTCGATGTACACAAGTATCTCATCCGGGAGCGAAATCAAGAAAATCCAATGTCTTATAGATTCCTCCTCTTGAGTACATTATAATAGGATTAGTCTTTTTGTTACATTTTCGATCAGTTATTGCTTTTGATCTTCGTCAAATGTAACTCCATAAACGAATGAGGGAGTCCACAAGAACAAGTCAGTTGCGCGAATAAGCCGCGGCCGCCCCCACCATCAAAGCCAGAGTGGATCAGCTACCTCCACATTTTCAATGACGGTGACGCAGCAGTCAATCGAGTGATTCCGTTGTTTATCATGAGAATATCCCCCTTTCTTAGATCCTTCCAAGAAGATAACCCTAAATTATGATCGTGAACATGATCGTCTTTAGATAAGTTCATATCAAATTCGATATGCTGCGTTGAAGGTTTCAATCCAGAAGATTTTAATCTGTTTTTTATAACATCAGTTGAAGCATACACGTGAACTTTGTCCCCCTCGTACTCATAAGATTGCTTTGCATAGGACTTGGATTGCTTTTCATAGGATTGGTCCATTACGGAATACAATGAAAATTAATTTTCATCTTTGATTAGATTTTCGTATTGTTTTAGGTTTTGCTTTTCATAGGATTGTTCCATTACGGAATACAATGAAAATTATTTTTCATCTTTGATTAGATTTTCGTATTGTTTTAGGTTTTGTGTTGCAAATCAGTATAGATATATTTTAAATATGGATCTACTATTAGATTATAAAATAAATAAATTTCTAGATTCAATAAACTTAAATAGTTTACAATCACTTCTAAAAATATAGATTAAAGCAAAAAAAAGATTTAATTATAAAAGTGATACCAACTTGTGTGATCCAAAATTCGGACTATCCTCTCTTGGTCAGAGTTCTATTAATTAAGAATTCAACAAGTTTTACTGCCATTCATTAAACATTATCCGTTTAAATAAATTATTATAAACATGTCTGGTTTAAAACAATGGTAGGTTTAAAACTAATGATAATGATAGATTAAAAAATAATTAATTTGAGGAAGACAACTACGTATATCACTAAATGATGAAGTTAAACAACAGACCGTACAATAATATAGTTTTATGGTTTTAATTTTTCAATAAACAGCATACCAATATGGTATAAGAATACTCAATATAATAAAGAATGCACATGCATTAAAAAAATATTTGACAAAAACTATTTTAAACCAAATTTGTAAGACGTTAGAGGGAAGGGGAGATGATTACATTAATAAGCAGGTGTATTTAGTATTTTTTTTTATGAATACAAAAAGTGTATTTAGCATTTTTGTTTTCTGAATTGGAAATGTGGTTGTTGTTGTTGTTATTATTATTAAATTTAATCAAATTATTAATAATTATTTAGTATATTTTAAAGATTGTAATTATGCATTATAATATTTAATTAGTATTTGTAATAATAGTGAGATTTATTTTAAAATATTAATATTTGTAATAATAGTGTGAGATTTATTTTAAAATATTTGTAATAGTAGTGTAAGATTTATTTTAAAAATAGTTATGTATTTTTTATTATTTAATTTCTAAATATTCACATATGTCAAATTTTATTCAGTTTATGTTTATGGTATTGAACTTTTATACATTAATGTTTGTTCACTATGTTTTTATCACTTTTTAATGTATTTATGTTAAGTAATATATTGATTTTATTTATTTTAAAAACCCATTACAGTGAACATGTTAATCTCAGTGGGATTGGATCCTAGACGTGAAGGATAATAGTGATTGTTTCTTTGAGATATTAATTCTATTTATTGTTAATAATAAAAATAATAAATTTTTAATTTTTTTATTTCTCAATATCCACATATGTCAAATTTCATTTGGTTTTTGTTTATGGTATTGAATTTCTATAATTTATTGTTTGTTTACTATGTTTTTATTACTTTTTAATGTATTTAAGTTAAGCAATATATTGATTCTATTTCTTTTAAAAATCCACTCCAGCCAATATGTTAATTTTTGTGGGAGGGTGGGGAGGATAATAGTCATTTTTTTTTTGAGCTATTAATTCTATTTAAGGTTAATAATAAAAGTAATCAAGTCAAATAAAATTATAGTTTAGTTATTTTTATGATTTTTTATTAATTTTGATAATGTGAAATTTATACTAAAGTAAGTATTTTGATACATATTATGGATTGATATCTATTTGTGTTTATCATCTATTTAATTTAAATTGAAAAATAAAAAATGTTCAACTACCTTTCTTGTATATGGTATTGATAAGCCATGATATTGTAGCAAAGCTTATTTACAAACCAAGAGTCACGTGATAAAGTGAGGATGAATCTCCATGATTAAGACCTTCAGTTTCCCGATAACGAGTGGAACCTCCAATAAAAAAATCTAACATTTCTCAAATTTTCCACATGGAAAAGCAATAGTAAGTAATATCTTGTTACATATTTTTTTTTTAATATATAGATGTTTAGTTCATATATTAATTGAATACTAAATAACATAATTTTAAGTAGGGAAAAATAAAATAATTTAAATTAAAAAAATTAAAATTTTTTCCTTTGACTTTATTGTGAGACAAATGTATAATTTCTTACATTTTTAATAGAGAATTTGTATATAACATTTAAAAAAATAAAAGATATTTATAATAAAAAAATAAAAAATTAATATAAATTATAAATCAAATATTTCAATATACATATTATCAAATAAAAGAAAAACAATATATCTCTTAAAATAAAAATCTTACTTAAACAATATATCTCTTAAAATAAAAATCTTACTTAAAAATTCATATAGACTTGTTATTTATGACCTAACTCTAAGCTAATACTAGTACAACTACATATTTATTTTGGAGAACCATACAACAACATATTTATTTTGGACAACCATATAAGATAGTAAGTTAATTTTAATAACAATATGCTTTTAAGTTAACCACAATTTTAATAATTTTCATATTCATACATTTATTTCAAAAATATATTTTAAATATCACATTAATATTTATTTAACAAAATTTAAATTAAATTAAGTGTAAAATTAAAATATTTTATATTTCACCTTCTCCTTACTTGGTTTCAAACATTTTCATAGAAACCATAGAGCACATCGTTAGTATTAGTGGACTTAATTTCAGTCATTGCAATTTAAATATTTCGAGGCATGGTGAAGAATATGCATTAAATTAATATTATTAAGCATAAACTAATTAAAAAAAGTGAATATTTTGTTGGCACATATGAGCTTACGAAGATGTTGATTTACGTATAACAGCTATCATTGTAAGAAACATACAAGAAAACGTACACCTTTCGGGGAAGCTGAGCTTTTATAATTTTGTCTCTCGCAGACCGTCCAAAACGACAACCATAAATTATAATCATGAACATGATAGTCTTTACTTTAGTTCATATCAAATTCGATAGGCTTGGTTGAAGGTTCCAATCGAGGAGATTTTAATCTGTTTTTGGATAAGATCTGTTGAAGCATAAGCGTGAACGGGACGGTGGGAACTTGTCCCCCTTCTACTCATAGGATTTCCTTACATAGGACTTGCTCATTACGCAATACAGGGAAAATATATTTATTCTCATCTTTGACAGAATGGCCGTACTGCTTTTGGTTTTCTGTTACAAATAACCATTGATTGTTTACAGTCCCTCCTCTCAAAGAATATACATTGATGCAATATAAATGGTTTAATTATAATTAAGTTAATTATAAAGGTGACACCAACTTGTGTGATCCAAAATTTGAACTATCCTCTTTCTTTTTTTTCTAGAAAGAAAATCTTGATATTATATTGAGGATATATAAAACAAAATGTTCAGATAGTTCTGAATGTGTTTTGATGAAAACTCCTGATACTACCGATAGACTGCATCTCAAAACCATCATGTAATATATACATGTTAACAGCATTTTCAGAAGAAACAAAAACCATTGAAACCATTCAGCTGATCGGGAGGTAAAGAGCAGTGACAGATGATAGAACAAATTTGACGGATAAAGAAGAGTCCTAAAAAAAAATTAGGTTCCGCCACCTCCAAAGTGACCAGATGGTGATGGGAAGAATGGGCCAGAGAGTGCTTTGGTGCCCCCACCAGGCAAACGCTGCATCCACAGAGATGAAGTTAAGATGTTGAAAAGAGAAAAACTGTGCAAGGTCATACCAGATTTGTTGTGTGACAGAGCATTTGAAGAAGAGATGGAAGTTTGTCTCCTCTTCCATATTGCAGAGAGCACATCTGCTGGGGCCATGCCATGACCGCCGCCTCAAGGAGTCCCAAGTTAGATTCTTGTTGAAAAGCACCAACCAGGAGAATAGGATAATCTTTAGGGGGCATCCAAGCTTCCACCAGAAGACTGGAAAGCGTCGATTTGTTGATGATTTAGCAGAAATGAGATCAGAGTATATGTCCTTTACATTTGCATGTGAAACAGAGAAAGGAAGGGACCAGATCAGGTGGTCATCATTGGTGGATCGTTGTAAGCCTCCCTGTTGGAGAGAGGAAGATATATCGGACCAAAGAGGGAGAAGGTCGATTGGAAGACCGATATCATCAGCATCCCAAAGCATGGGCGAAGGGCCGCACCATTCCTTTATGATTCTGTTCCATGTGAAGAAGCCAGATCTGCGGAGGAAGAATAGAAGAGGTGGAGGAAATTGTAATGTTCCCCTGAAACCAGCGAAGGAGTCCAGACCTATGATAATCTTTCTGCCTGTGTATATTTTCCATTTTAGATTGCTGAGAAAATATTGCTGGACCCTTCTAAAACTGAGCCAGATTGCGGAGCCTCGTTTGATGCCTATAGAATCAAATCTGAACCAGAATTCAATTCCCCTGCCTCTTTGTTATTTCTGTCGAATGATGTCGCTCCACGGATTGGTGCCATAAATACCCCTCCAAAGGGACTTACAGATAAGAGCAGCCCCAAAAATTTTGATGTTCAGTATGCCCCAACCATCAGAATTTTTCGGTAAAGTGAGAAGGTCCAGCTTTGCGAGATGGATTTTGCAACGCTCGGCCTTTGCTCCCCATATGAAGCTGGAAATAATTCTGTTGATTGCTCGGATAATGCAAGTCGGGAGGAGGAATAGGTGACCCCAGAAGACTGAAAGCTGAGATAGGACCGATTTGACGAGAACTACCCTTCCTCCTAAAGTGAGGGTGCGGAAACTCCAGAGAGTGAGCTTATTGAGAAAACGATCAACGAGCCAGTGCCAGTCCGACGACTTGTAGGAGCGACATTTTAACTTGAACCCAAGATACTTGATTCCATCTGAAAGTGGCTTATATTGAATGTCGAAAATTTGGGCGATTCAGCAAATGAGGTGTTCATCAACACCATTGTGGTAGAGAATTGTTTTTGCCTTGTTCATGGCCAGCCCCGAAGCTTTGTGAAAACAATCCAGGATGGATTTTATGCATAGCCACGTAGCCATGGAGAGCATAGCAAATATGAGCACGTCATCGACGAAGAGGTTGTGAGACATCTTGATGTTCTTGCAGATCCTTATCGGAATAATTTCTTTCAGAGCCACATCACGATTGATATGAAGACTCATGGCATCAATCGCAAGGATAAAGAGGAGGGGGGACAGAGGGCATCCTTGCCGTAGGCCCCTCTCGGCCTTGAAGAAAGGGGAAGGCCGTCCATTCACCAGAATTGCATAGTTAACATTTTCAATGCACCCCATAATCCAGCGGATGACAGCAGGAGATAAACCAATTTTGGCGAGGAGACATTGAAGATATCCCCAATCGATAACATCGAAAGCCCGCTGCAAGTCAATTTTCAGGATGGTTGCTTTGGTGTTATTGACGGCAATGGAATGGAGGCATTCCTGAGTGGAGGCGACAGCATCATGTATGTTACGACCCTTGAGGAAAGCATGCTGGTTAGGAGAGAGATGGCGGGCCAGTGTTCCCTTTATTCTAAGAGCAATGATTTTTGTGATGATCTTGAAGGAGATGTTGCAAAGGGAGATAGGGCGGAAATCAGAGAAGGATTCAGGCTCATCTTTTTTCGGAATGAGGGCAATGAGAGTGGAGGAGGTTAGGTTGTGGATTTGACCAGTTTGTCTGGAGGCGTAAACCATGCTTAGCAAATCATTTTTAAAAAGGTCAAAAAAGTGAGTGAGGAAACCAATAGTCTAGCCGTCCGGTCCGGGGGCTTTGTCCTTTTTGAAATTTTTCATGGCGTTGAGGAGTTCGTTCCCATCAACAGGACGGAGTAATTCCTCATTCATATCGTGATCAAACATCTCAGGCATAGGGTCAATCCCCCATTGGATATCACTGAAAGTAATATCATTTGATTTGCTATACTGTTTGTTGAAAAAACTTACCGCGAGCCAAGTGATGTCCTCCTGCGAGATAGCCTCATTCCCTTGTTCATCCTTGATTTTCCAAATGTAGTTCCTCTCTCTACGAGCATTGGCAAACTTGTGGAAGAATTTTGTGTTTTTGTCACCCAATTCAAGCCAAGTGGCGCGGCTTTTGAGCCTCCATTTTTCTTCATCCTGTTTTAGTAAGCAGGATCTTCTCTTCTCCAGAGCCCTGATGCAAGCTTTCCTCTCGAGAGAGCAGGAGGAAAAATCAGTGGATTCCATAATGGACTGTATTTCCTGTTGAACCCGATTTAGGGCCGCCCTGTCTTCCTGGTGTCTTTGGAACTGCCATTTTTTCACCAGGTCCCTGAGCTCGGATAGTTTTTCCCTGAAAGTGGAAAAAATGAAATTCGTTTTCTCCCGGTCCTTTATATCTTTCCATGCTGTCTGAACAAAAAGATTGAAGGCAGGGTTCAGGAGGAGACTATTATCAAACTTGAAAGAGTAGCCTCTTTTGAAGATCTTGTCAGGCCACGTTAAGAGAATGGGGAGGTGGTCAGAGATCATGACATTCTCCACAGACAGTTTTGGAAGGCCTATTTTGTCGATGAGGCTGAAATGGATGAACACCCTGTCCAATCGTTTGGTAATGTAGGCATTACCAACTCTACCATTGGACCATGTCGGCCTGTTCCGGACAGGGATGATGTCAACCATGTTCTTGTTTATCAATTCAGAGGTGATGAGGTCCGCCACGGCACTGTTTATCTTGCCCTTCCCCCAAACCTCATTTGAATACAAAACAGAATTTGTATCTCCCGCTATGATCAGGTTATTTAGATTGAAAAGGTCAGAAGAAAAGACCCTGTTCCAGAAAGAAATACGGGATTTATACGAGGCATATAGATTGAGAATGTTCATAGGAAAATCAATGCCACGGATTGATACTGATATTAGAATTCCAGCAAAGCAACTGTAAGCCTTTGCCTTGACCTTTGTCGGATCCTAAAGGGAAATCATGCCACCCGAAAGCCCAGTCGCCTCTGTAGCAGCCATGTGCCAGGAGGGCAACATCTTACGAAAATATGACAGTGAGTCCTCCTTGCCATGCATCGTTTCCTGTATTAGAATAATTGAGGCCCTGGAATGGAAGATAAAATTCTTTAGCGTGATGAATTTTGGGTCCATGCCAAGACCACGAATGTTGAAAGATAAAACAGAGATAATTTTGGAGATTTGGCAGCCTTGCATGCTCTAAGGGGTTGGGAAGACGTATCATCAAGAACAGGGACCTCAACAAGTGATAGATTTCGGATGCCTTCATTTGTTACAATGGTTCTTCCTCTAAAGTGTCGAGAGCTACCCCGACCCCTAACTATCCTCCTTCTTATGATTAAGAATTCAACAAATTTTACTATCATTCCATAACTATTATCGGTTTAAATAAATTATAAACATATTTGGTCTAAAATAAATGTAGGTTTAAAATAAATGTTGATGGTAAATAAATAAAAAAAGTTGATACAAATACAACCAGGTATATCACTAAAATGATGTAATTAAACAATAAGAAATATTTAAATATGATTTTATGGTTTTAGAATTATCAATAAAAAAACATATCACTAGCACAATTACATTAGAAAATGTGGTTGGTACACCTATAGGCATATGTCAATGATTCACCAACAATTATTGACTAAATGGCATACAAACATCTAAAGGAATACCTTAATCTCTTTTTTAATGAAGATTTTATGAAGAATTATACTAACTCAAATTTTTAGTCTTAAGTGCAGTCTGTACTAAATGAAAATAAATTTAATATGATGTAATGGAAATTGCATAAAAATAAACATAATGTGATATAGTACATATTACATGAAGATTATCACCATTTCATATAGCACTAACTGTAGAGGATGAAGTTTCAAATACATGGAGTTCTAGACAAAGATGGCATGTGATTTATTAATTGCATCAATTGTTAATCCATCATAAGATATTAAGACAAATTGGATTTTATAACATGAAAAATTAATTTTTTTAGAGTCCGAAATTGTTATTATTGATTTTGTTGTTTATACGTGTAATAGATAAAATACTGAAAATAGAAAATAATGAAATAAAAACACACACTAATCACAATAAACGCCATGATATGCTATGAGAAACCCTTACCCAACTACAAAGTGAGGTTTCTCTACTCTCTTTTGCTTGAAATGGAAATAATGCAAGTACAAAGAAGAAGGGACTCTCTATGGAATTACTTGAAACACATGGTCCATGGGCTACTAACCCCCGTCTATTATCCTCTCTCAGTACCACTCCCAACTTACTATGCTCTACTATGGAACACAGTACAACCAAAATTAATTCCATCCATTTTCCTTCTAACGACTTGATTCTAACACAACCATAGTGAACTAGAGGTTAAGTTTACTCATTCAACTCTCAACCATAGTTACAACTTTGCCCCACTTAGAGTCTTCTTCATATTATTCACATGGCTAGCCCCTTTTCCATGATTAAGTGGGCTTGATGTGGCATTCTCTTGAATTGTAGTGGTCAAGCACAAAAAGGTTATATATTAGGAGGCATACATTTTGATTCAAACTCTTATTGGCGTATTTCTTGGATTGTTGGAAACATCTCTGACTCTACAATAACATTGTGCTCGAAGAAAATTCGCAGCCATTAACAAAAAAAAAAAAAACATCATATAACACCTAAAACTAGCCCTCAAATATTTCAAATCCGAGTTCCTTAAATTGGGTCCCACTGATAAAACTTATTTTTTCAATTGATTTCTTCAATTTTCTTTAGTATAAATGCATTGAGATGGATGAAAAATTATATAGTGATCCAATTTATACAACCTTGTGAAAAAGAAAGCCCTCTCATTATGTGATGTGATGTATTGCACAATTTTTTTTATAGGGTGATACACCACATGCCAAAAAATTTAGAAGTTTTGATGAGAGAGAGAGAGAGATTTGATATCATCCAAGAGAAAAAAAAAATTAGGGTGTAGTATATCATGCCACAAAAATCACCATGATACATTGCAAAATGAAACCCTTTCTAAGGTGTGATAACCAAGGAAGGAAGTGAAAGATGAAAATGAGTAAAAGAAATAATGATAAAAAGGAAATGAAGATATATAACAAAAAAAGACAATAAAAACAAAGTGAAAGGAAGGAATCAATCATTGAGGACAAAGTTTTCCAATGCATAACACACCATAAGAAAGAAAAATTCCATGCATTACATCATGGTCAAAGGAATTTTCTTGCAACATGATACAGATGGGGAAATGTCTATCACAAGGAATAATATTTTCAAAGGAATGACATGTTGCACCATCAAAAATTATGGTGTGACACATGACATGAAGGAAAATATTGTTGGATGTATTTCATCACAAAACACAATATTTTCAAGGTTTTTATAAGCCAACTGGTCAAGTTACCTTGAAATGTGTGTACGATTTCATTTCTACATACCATGTTAACTAGCATATGTGATGTCTCATATGAAGGATAACTCAAGAGAGATAAAATAACCAAGAAAAGTTTCAAAGGGGAATAAATTATTTCTTAGAGCTAGAAATGAATAATAATTGCAATTGATGGAAAGCTCTAGATGACTAAAATGTAATAGTGAGTTCATAATTGACCTTAAAATTGTGTTTAAGAGGAAAATTCAAATACCTCACTTCCATAATTCTACTTAGGGGTCAAGTGTAGATTCTAGCCTTCTAGATTTATTTGCTACAAACAAATTCATACTGAAAAGATGTAATGACAACACAATTTCAAAAAGCTATTTCACCATGTGGAAGCCAAAATTAGAACCAATATATATATATATATATATAAAATTGAAATTCATTAACCGTTAATCCTATTCCCAAGACTTCTAACATGTGAACTAAAGGTGCTCATGTTATCAAGGCCATATATATATATATATATATATATATATATATATATATATATATATATATATATATATATATATATATATATATATAATTGGAATTCATTAACCGTCAATACTATTCCCAAGACTTCTAACATGTGAACTAAAGGTGCTCAAGTTATCAAGGCCATATCACTAATGGAGTTCAAGTATGCCAAAACAATTTACTCCAAGAGACAAATTGTCCTAAATTTGGGGACTTTGGTAGGTAATTAGTCCCACGTATTAAGTCAGTTTGTTCCCTACTAATTATAAAAATTGAGGATTTTGAACCTCAAGAAGGATAGATTGAGTTAGTTAATTTTATTTTTCTTGTATAGGCTAATTTTAGCCCCATCACAATTTACAAGAATGTGTTCAAAATTTCTAATGGGAGGTTTCTGCTCCCTTTTATTGTTGTTTTTTCTTTGGTTCTTAAGTTCCTTGGGGAGGGATCACCCAAATCTATTCAAGAATCCACCTGTACTTTACTTCCCTAGTCTTCTTTTATGATTTTTTTACCAGTTCTTCATACATTGTTAATATAGATATTTAAAAGTTTATTTTCCTATATAACATCTAGATCTCGTAGATAGTCACTTTCTAGAGCACACTATTTGAGTAGTTCATTCGTTTTAAAATTATTTGAATATTTTTTGTTAGAACTAGTAAACTTTATGCTCATTGACAATTTTCTTTGATTATCTAGGGAGATTCCTTTAGTAGCATAGGGTTTCATGTAGCTCTGTGAATTTTCCTATAGAATATCACAAAACCTATCATTTTAAGCGTTCTCCATAAAAATGGAAATGTTATCTATAACATCATAAATAGCACAAAAAAATGGGGTTCAATAAAATGGAAATTAGGAAATAGATAACTTTCTTTGAATTTGGTTATCAATGTTTATGTTTTCCTACAGTTCGAATTCTACATCTTGGTATGATATTTCTTCTTTCTGTAATCTAGTTATAACACTTTCCTTTACTTGCAGTGTTTCTTACAAGTTCAATGAATTACAATTGATTAGATAGGTGTTTCTTTGAATGATTCCATTACAATTATATTTTTAGTAGTGTCCATGAATTGATTTCCCTTCATCTAAGCCATTAAATTAAGATCTAGGGTGACATTTAGCATGCTTTAACTAGGACCATTATCATGAGTAGATGCACCATAAGGATAAGAAATTATGGCTTGCAAATATGGTGCACGACACCAAGTTTGTATGAACCTAGGGTTTATGATTAAATATAATAGCAAAAAAAGGAAAATATTCTTGATATAGTTATGGGAGCCCATTGAAATCTATATTATGAAGGTTAAATT
Organism: Pinus tabuliformis; assembly: GCA_031772625.1. Lineage (NCBI taxonomy): Eukaryota > Viridiplantae > Streptophyta > Pinopsida > Pinales > Pinaceae > Pinus > Pinus tabuliformis. The sequence goes on along the minus strand of CM062810.1, from coordinate 618,104,210 downwards.
ACTTTAGATTACATATTTGTTAATTACTTGTGCATGAAATAAAAAAATGGAAAATAGAGAAAAAAATTTATGATCACATGTACACCATCGATAATGAAAATAAAGGTTTGCTCTTTAAAACACTTATAGGAGAAAACCTAATTGGCAGGTGAGATTGCTCCACATTGTTTTCTCTAGTATGGGAGTAATTCAAGTATAAGGAGAGCATAGTCTTTATGGAGTTACTTGAAACTTGTCGCTAGTTAAGATATTACAAAATATTGACCTCCTTTATTATTCTCTCTAACTCCTACTCCTACTTTCTCTTCTATACTAGTGAGCAAGAAACAATTGTATAGAATCTAATCCCTACTACTCCTAGTGACCTCATTTAACATACCTTAATAGCCAACTAGGGATGCTAGACTCCTTCATCTCTCAACTAGATTTATGACTTTGATCTTCTAGCAACGTGTTCATTGTTTCCATGTGGCTAGCTCCTTTTGCATTTTGCATGATGAATGAAGATTGGCATGACATTGTCACAACCATGGTGGAAGGTAAACGTGGAGGAGGGATAAGACAAAATATGATAGATGTATTTGAGGCCTATTAAATGTTAATGCACTCCTCAAAGCAATGGAGTAGATAATTAAACTATGGAATTTGTGTATTAAATCTTTATAAGGTTGACTTAAAAATATTATTGTGAAAGAGGTTTGTAATCATTATTAACCCTTGTTATAAAAGGAAAGATCAATTTAATTAAATGCATAATAAATTTATTTTCTCTATCTCTATTCAAATCTTATAACAAGACATGTTAAGTTCTTTCTCTCCTCTTGCCTAATCTTATTAGGCTTGGATACTCACTAGGAGATCCTAGACTCACTGCCAAAGAAGAAACTTCTTCTCCCTCCCAATATTAGCTATTTGGATAAATCTATAGATGATACTTTAGCTTCCAAACAAATTATACTTTAGTAACAAAGTTTAAACCTTGAAGGATTTGATCCCTACACACGATTTACTGTCAAAGGAGGAACTTCTTCTACCTCCCAACAACGATGAGAAGAAGCCTTGTTATCTCCTATATATTTTAGTTTTGAAACAAGGTATAGTTTAGTAACAATGCTTACACCTTGAAGGATTTGATACCTACACATGTGAAGAATAGAAAATGGAACCAATATACAAATATCTATCTGAACTTTGAATCTATCAAACAAGAAAAATAATTAACTCTTAAATCGAAAACCTTTTTTCAATTAAAAAAAATTCAAGGAAACTATGCACTTTTAAAAAACTAGTTTCTCTAAATATACAAATAGAAGTTTAAACGAAACCACTATATTTTTTATTGAAATTGTAATTTTAAATTAATAAATTATTATCTAAAATTGAATTTAAAATTTAAAATTAATATATTATTAATACATTACCTATGCAATTTCATTAACTTAAAATTATTTTAGATATTTTCTAATAAATAAAAAAAAATCCATTCATAACACATATAAACAATATTGTATATTGATTATATTTAAAAAAAAATATTAGAGCATTTCATATTAATACAGGTTGAAAATGTTAACCCTTTTATTTCATAGAACGAATGAGTGAGTTTTAAGGAAGTGGAAGTTGAAATTAAGCTCCAAAGGTGTCTAAAATGTTCCAATGCTTCAGGAGAGGTTGGTGTCATGCCCCTACACTTGTGGTAGTCTTTCAACCGACTATAGCAAGGTGTGGCACCACCGAACACTTTCTTTTCACCAATACTTATGTTCATGGACTACGCCTTAACATTTGATACTTAGTTTTATTTTTCTTCACCAAGTATTATTATTAGCCTTTATACTAATGAACACCCATACACATACATTATCCACAGTAATTACACATAAAGAACACAATTTCAACAGTATAAAGGGAGGGGCAACTCCCTGAATAAGAGTCTGCCCAATTTCAATATATTTTCAATCTTTCATAAAAACACAAGTATACCTTGGAAACCCCAAATTTTATGCTTAGACAAATTTTAGACTTCCTGTCTTGCCCATGAGTTGCCCACCTCATGCACGCCTTGCACGGTGGTCACTCTTACAATCCACACTTAGCCAAATTTTCACTTTTCCAACCATCTGGCAAAACCCCGTGCAGCCTCACATGATCCTATTCAACTGCAAGCGGGCGCCTTCGTTTCACCCTCCACCTGAGTCGTTTCACCATGAGTGGGTGCCTTCGTGCATCCCTCCACCCGAGTTCACCATTGGGTGGGTGCCTTCGTGCACCCTCCACCCGAGTTCGCCAACCAACGGGCGGGCGCCTCGTGGAACCCTCCACCCGAGTCTCCAACCAGTCGAGCGGGCGCCTTCGTGCAGCGCTCCGCTCGAGCTCGCCTTCACCCGAAGACTTCAGAACATGTTGGGCGGGGGCGCCTTCGTGTGGCCCTCCACCCAACTCGTCAACCGACACCAACGTTCCACCCGACTCCCCTGCGCACAACCGCCAACTGTACTACCCAGCGCGCACGGTGCGCCCACACGGGTCGCCCATTCAACTGCACAGCTTACCGTCATGCAGACATGCCCGACTATCCAACCAAGTCACCCAAACGTTGTTCACCGGCGTGCAGCTCACCCGAAGTACGGGCACATAGACCTACGCCCTCGCACTTCCTCGACCTGCGCCTTTCTCCTTCAACCAACTCACAACTCGTATGATCGAACTTGTTTGTTGAATGAATTGATGCCAAACTCGTCCGCTCGTCCAACAATATATACGGGTGGTGGGCATGGTTAGCTCGCCTGGCTAACCCATGCCAAACTCGCCCAGTTGACTCGTCCATAGCGTGTAGCTCACCCATGAGGTGGATCGGCCCGCCCAACTTGTGGGACCGCCCCCTCAACTTGTCCATGAATTTGTTTCCTTCACATTTTCGCCTAAGTATTTTTCACACTTCGCATGGTGTTGATGCCTTGGACCGCAAGTCCTTACATCCTCCTCCATCTGAAGTCATTGTCATCCTCGACAATATACCATCTCGGTAAACATCCTGCCACCAAGATCATCATCTCTTCAAGATAACCATGTCATCCTCGGTCCATGATATCAACCAGTCCATACACTACAAACATCGCTGCAACATATGTAAAAAAAATGTCTCCACCATGTGTCATCCCATCCCGTGAACTGCTGCTAGATTGTTGGGTCCCTATAATACTAGTGATTACCCCATTACTATTGTAGTTATACCCCTTATTTATATTGTTGTGCCCCTATTACCCCCATATTGTTATTTCTGTGCCCCATAGAATCCCTCTATTGTTATTTTTGTGGCTTTATATTATTATTGTTAGGTCGGTTGGATTATATTGTGACTCCTTAGACTCCTATATATAGAAAGGAGGTTTTGTCATTTGTATCATCAAAGAATTGTTCATTTATGTAATGTAAAGGAGGTTGCCCCCTCGAAGAGGCTGAATTCTAAGGCGTTGATCTATCTTTTCTATCTTTTCTTGAGCTGGTTTCATAACATTTGGTATCAGAGCTTTGGATTCTAGGGTTTCGCTGCTCCAAACAGGTCATCGTGGCATTTTCACTATAAATTTTTTTCTGTGACGTTTCAGAAGTCGCAAAAAAAACCCATTTGAGAAGAAATCGCGCTGAACCTTGGGTCCGAATTTCAGAGCTTTTCGCGCGATATTTGCGGAGATATGATCTGAGGAAGTTGGTATTTTTGCAGACTCCTGAATTACATTCAAAACAGGTGACCTGGGGAAAATCGTCATAACTTTCTCTCTGGGATCGGATTGAAATTTCATAAGAAGGTACAGAAAGAGGACGGACTGTAGTTTCTTGGGTGTGTGTTTTAGATTCAAAGGTTGAAACAGTGACTCGTGGCACGTCGTACAAGTTCGCTCTACTGAACCAGTCTAAAAGAAAGTCACTGTGGGAGATTTCACATAACTCTTCTTTGGAGAATCCAATTTGGATCAGACTTGTGGCATTGGAAAGAGGACGCAGAAGGCTACTATAGTTAGAAATTTCAGAATTGGATGATCCGAAATTACAGAGATACATCAGATTCAATATCAAGCTTCTATAAAGTGAAAAAAAGGTGTGTAGTTTTTTTAAATTTTTGTGTAAGCTTGGTTTAACGAAATTCAAAGGGCATAGTAAAGCATTATTATCGGTAACTGATGCCCCAAGGAAAGAAAATGCAAACACCTAGTAAGGAACCTGAAAGCTCTAGCATGACTCATGAAGAAGAGGAAGAAATGCTACATGATATATCAAAATTACAAGAACAAGTGCAACAAATGTCACGCTCACAAAAGCTAACAGAAGCTAAGATAACTGGTGTGGAAGCTAAGATAAATGGCGTGGAATCTAAGATAAATGGCATGGAAGCTAAGATGGAGGATTCGATGGAAGATTTGAAGATAGACTTGAAGACAGACATGGAAGAATTGAAGAAGTTGCTACAAGAAAGGGTCACTAATGGTGAAAAGGTAGTAAAGGAAACTCATGATGAGAACAAAAGAAATGTTAATCATGATTCCATAGATGCTAATGTTGGATCGAAGAATCACCATATTCCAAAAATCGATATGAGGAAGTTTGATGGCAAGGATCCCGCCACATGGATATTACAGATGGAGCAATTCTTCGATCTCAATAATGTGCAAAACGCACAAAAGGTACGTATGGCAACTGTATATTTGGAACCAAATCAGTTTGTATGGTATCAATGGCTTTGCTCTCGTAAACAATTTATCACTTGGGCAATTTTTACGGAAGAATTGATAGCACATTATGAAGATACAAAAAGCAACACTTTTTTTAGCCAATTGATAAGTCTCAAACAAAAGGGTTCAATAATGGAGCACATTGAGGAGTTCCAAAAATTGAACATAAGGGTAAAAGATATTCCAGAGGAGCATAGGATTGATGTGTTCATAGGGTCTTTAAAGGATAATATCCAACATGATGTTCGCCTTTGGGAACCTGATTCATTAGAGAAGGCATTCAGGTTAGCAAGAAAAATGGAAAGCAAAATTATGGCAACTAGGAAGCATACCACTCACAACTATAAAGACGGAAGTGTTGTTGCCCCTAGTCTTCCACAACCTATAAGGTTGACACCACAACAATTGGAAGAAAAAAGAGCAAAAGGGCTTTGTTACAGTTGTGATAGCAAATACACTAAAGGTCATAAGTGTGCTGAGAAGAAATTATTCTACATAGATTGTGAAGAGGAAGAAGAAAAGGAGCAAGAAAGGTCAAAAGAAGAAGATATACTCCAGGAACAAAGCCTAGATGAAGAACAAATAAATCCGACCATATCTTGTAATGCATTGGCGGGAATTACCACTCCTCAAACCATCAAGATAGAAGGACAAATCAAGAAGAAAAAGGTAATAGTGTTGATTGATTCAGGAAGCACCCACAATTTTATTCATTGTAGGGTAGCAAAAGAATTGAATTGCTTCCTATATCCAGCACCAGAGTGTCAAGTGATGATTGCAAATGGAGGAACAATAAATTGCTTGGAAAGTGCCATAATATCAAGCTATCCATGGGAGAATATGTATTGACTAGCCCAATGCTTTCCATTCCAATGGGAGGTGCTGATGTTGTACTAGGAGTCCAATGGCTACAATCCTTGGGTACAATAGCTTTTAATTTTCAAGAACTTTTCATCAAATTTTCTACGGAAGGAAAGGAAGTTGAATTAAGGGGTATTGCAGGGAAACCAGGAAAGATAATCAGCTCTAATGGCATGACAAAGCTTCTAAAAAAGGAGCAAAGAGGTGTAATTGCACAATTATGTTCGCTAGATGTTTCCACATTGGAATCATCTATTTCTCCAGATCTCCAAAAAGTCCTGGACAATCATTCCAAGGTATTTGAGACTCCCAAAGGTCTCCCACCTATGCGTGATCATGATCATGCTATTCATCTGATTCCAGGAAGTGTTCCTCCAAACATCAGGCCGTACAGATATCCCTATGTCCAAAAAAGTGAAATTGAACGTATGGTTGCAGAAATGCTAGAGGCTGGTATAATTCAACCAAGTCAAAGTTCTTTCTCAGCTCCAGTAGTATTGGTGCACAAGAAGGATGGATCATGGCGCATGTGTCCGGATTATAGGGAGCTCAACAAGCTCACTATTAAAGATAAGTTCCCCATTCCTGTTATTGATGAATTACTGGATGAATTGCATGGATCAATTTACTTCACCAAGTTGGATCTTCGTTCGGGATATCATCAAATCAGAATGAAGATTGAAGACATTCCGAAAACGGCATTTAGAACTCATGAGGGTCATTATGAATTTTTGGTCATGCCTTTTGGCCTTACCAATGCACCTTCAACATTTCAAGGTTTGATGAATTCAATTTTCAAACCATTCCTTAGAAAATTTGTGTTAGTATTTTTTGATGATATACTAATCTACAGCAAGTCTTGGAAGGATCATGTTGAACATGTTGACAGGGTGCTACAACTATTGGAGGAGAAACAATTATATGCAAAAAGATCCAAATGTTTCTTTGGAGTCCAGGAGGTGGAATATTTGGGTCATATTGTATCTCATGAAGGAGTTAAGGTAGACCCTAGCAAAATTAAAGCCATTAAGGAATGGAAAATCCCCACATCCATAAAGCATCTGCGAGGATTTCTTGGGTTGACAGGGTATTATCGCAAGTTTGTTAAGAATTATGGGAGAATAGCAGCACCTCTAACAACATTATTGAAGAAAGATTCATTTTCATGGACTCCGGAAGCAACAAAGGCCTTTGAACATCTTAAAGAGGCAATGTGCCAAGCACCGGTCTTAGCTACACCGGACTTCACAAAAACCTTTATTGTGGAATGTGATGCTTCAGGAAATGGAATTGGTGCTGTTCTAATGCAAGATGAAAGACCCATTGCTTTTGAAAGTCGTCCAATCAAGGGAAAGTTTTTAAGCAAAGCTATTTATGAGAAGGAAATGTTGGCAATACTCCATGCACTTAAGAAATGGCGACCCTACCTAATGGGAAGACACTTCAAGGTAAAAACGGATCATGATAGCCTTAAATACTTTTTAGAACAAAGATTATCCTCTGAAGAGCAACAAAAGTGGGTCACAAAGATGTTGGGTTATGACTTTGAAATCATCTACAAAAAAGGGAAGCAAAATGTGGTGGCAGATGCACTCTCAAGAAAGGATGAGGATGTGGAAGCATTGTTGTGTGCCATTTCTATTATCCAACCAGATTGGATAAACGAAGCAAGGGAGGAATGGAAGAATGACGAAGAAGTGTGGGCACTTATTCGAAAGCTACAACAAGATTCCAGTACTTCTGATACATTTAGCTGGCAAAATGATTCGTTATGGTACAAAGATCGCTTATACCTCTGTAAGAATTCCCAGCTAAAACAAAAGATTCTTATGGAATTGCACACTTCTCCCTTAGGAGGGCACTCAGGATTTTTAAAAACTTACCACAGGGTTAAGAAGGAATTTTTTTGGGATGGCCTTAAATCAGATATTCAAAAGTTTGTGGCGGAATGTTTGGTTTGCCAACAAAATAAAGTTGAAACAATTAAGACACCGGGTCTATTACAACCTTTATCCATTCCAAGCCAACGTTGGGAGGAGGTTTCAATGGATTTTATCACAGGTTTACCCAAGTCTGAGGGAAAGAGTGTCATCATGGTGGTAGTTGACAGACTTACCAAGTATGCACACTTTTGTGCATTATCACATCCATTTAAAGCCAGTACAGTTTCTACTGCATTTATGGAAACAGTTCAAAAGCTACATGGAAACCCAAAGATTATTGTAAGTGACAGAGATCCCATTTTCACTGGAAATTTTTGGACAGAATTATTTTCTTGTCTTGGTACTCAGTTAGCTCATAGCTCATCTTATCATCCTCAATCTGATGGGCAAACTGAGATAGTAAACAAATGTTTGGAAGGATATCTTCGTTGCTTTGTATCTGATAAACAGACACAATGGGTCAAATGGTTGCCTCTGGCTGAATGGTGGTATAACACTTCCTTCCATACAGCAACAAAAATGACCCCATTTATGGCACTTTATGGGTATCAACCACCATCCATCACATCATATTTAAGAGAAAATTCTAAGGTTCAGGCAGTGGAACATCACATCGAACATCAACAACAAGTCCTCCAACTCTTAAAGGATAACCTCGTGTTGGCACAAAATAGAATGAAACAACAGGCAGATCAACATCGCAGTGAAAGAAGTTTTGATGTAGGTGATTGGGTATTCCTACGGCTACAACCATATAAGCAAATGTCCCTAAAGCAAGCTAAGAAGGATAATAAATTATCACCAAAGTATTATGGTCCGTACAAGGTGTTGCAAAAGATTGGTACTATGGCATACAAATTGGAGCTTCCTGCAGCTTCTCGATTGCACCCAGTTTTCCATGTTTCATGTTTAAAGAAGGTTATAGGTGACAAGCTCCCAATTCAAACAATATTGCCAGAACTTGACGAGGAAGGAAAAATTATATTGGAACCGGAAGCAGTCACAGAAACAAGAACTTGACAGCTACGAAATCGATCAATTTCAGAGTATCTTATCAAGTGGAAGAACTTATCCGCTGAAGATTCCACATGGGAGGATGAGAATTTTATGCAGAAGTATCCAGAACTACTCAAGCGTTGAGGACAACACTTTTTTGAAGGAGAGGGGCATGTTGGGTCCCTATAATACTAGTGATTACCCATTACTATTGTAGTTATACCCCTTATTTATATTGTTGTGCCCCTATTACCCCCATATTTTTATTTCTGTGCCCCATAGAATCCCTCTATTGTTATTTTTGTGGCTTTATATTATTATTGTTAGGTCAGCTGGATTATATTGTGACTCCTTAGACTCCTATATATAGAAAGGAGGTTTTGTCATTTGTATCATCAAAGAATTGTTCATTTATGTAATGTAAAGGAGGTTGCCCCCTCGAAGAGGCTGAATTCTAAGGCGTTGATCTATCTTTTCTATCTTTTCTTGAGCTGGTTTCATAACACAGATACTCCAACATAATGTCAACAACTCTCTGCACACTTCTGGACCTCATGATTCGAACTAGTCGGGTGATCAATCTAATTGTCATGCTCAAACCATAAGAATGCACATCCTTATGCATACACCAGTATTTTCTCAAACTCTGTCACATCCTAGACTCACCAAGAATCTCTCCCATGCTCAGGTCCATGGAAAGTCCATCCCATCTGCAACATGTCATGATGCTAATGCCAAACCATTCCTGCACCATCTGTCTAACCTGCTCAACCTGTTTTAAGGTTTCACTACCATGAGCAGCTAACAATGGGCCCCAGCTTCTATGTCATCTAAGAAGATGTAGAGGGAGTAGAGCCTAAAGGCTCACCCTCACTAATAAGCTCAATCCATCTGTTAAGATCCTATATCTCCATCCTCTGCAGATATGTCACCCGATCCTCCTCTCGAACATTTGGTCTCACATAAACATCCTCGTCATCATCATCCTCAACCTCCTCTAGCCTTCTTGATAAATCCAAGATACTATCAAATAGTGTCCTGATAAGCAATGACTGCTCGGTAAGCTTTGCCTCAGTAGTAGACAACTGCTTACATACTTCATCCAAGCGCTTCTTGTCCTCCATCTGCATCACTGTCAATTTACAATCAGGCCTTATCACACCAATGGGTACATCTTCCCTCTCATCGTAAATGTACAGCTTCTTCAAATGTGGAACAATCATAGCATCATATTGTTTCAAGAATTCCATCCCTAGAACAGCTTCATAGTCATCAATCTGCACTATAGTGAAGTCGACTTTCCGGGTCCACTCACCTAGTGTTGTGTCCACCCTTTCAGCTACACCAAGTATAGAATCAATAAGAGAATTCACCATCTTCATTTGTGCCTTCACCGGTACAAATTTCAACCCAATCCTTCTCGCAAAATCTTCACTCATGAAGTTATGAGTAGCTCCACTATCTACCATAGTGAGTACCTCCATACCTCCAATCTTCATCCGAACATACTCCAAGCTGTTCCTTTCAGGATCTCTCCGAGAGACCACTTCTGTAGCAGCAACAACTCCAAGAATCTGCATCATCCCCATAGAAGGTTCTTCTTTCTTCGTATTAGATTGTGCAATAGCGGCGAATTTCTGTCTTGAAGGACAATTATTCACCGTATGTGGTTCAACAGAAATCCAACACTTCAATGGTTTCTTCGTCTTCGTCTTCTCATCTGATTTCGAAGCATCATCTTTCTTCTTCTCTTTCAACTTATCGAACTTCTTCTTTTTCTCATCAGAAGTTTCGTCACAATGCTCCACCAGTCAATCCACAACAGCAAAAGCTTCTTCAAGTGTCTTTATCTTCTGCCTCTTCACTTCATTGCATGCCCAAGGTTTCAATCCAATAATGAAGTTGAATACCTTGTCCCTTTCTACCATGTCAGGAAGTTCCATAATCGCACTTGCAAACTCCTGCTCATATGCCTCTAGGTTCCTTGTCTTCTTAATAAATTTAATCTTCATCCTTGCTTCCCAAGTTTCATCCTGAGGACTGAAATGAGCCTGCAAAGCTTTCTTCATATCATCCCACGAAGTAATGTCATCAACACTGCCATTGGCAATCTGATCCATCCTCTTTCGCCACCACATCTTAGCACCTTTCGACATGAATTGAGCAACCACTTTCACCTTTGTCTCATCATCGGATAGACCCAAGCATTCCAAGTATTGCTCCATATCCCAGAGAAAGTTACCAAGAGTCTTCGTACTTCTTGTACCATCATAAGATTCCAGTTCCTTGATCTTCACATGAGACACTCCTCCACCTGAGTTATGTCTCACGGCCTTCTTCAACACCGTGATCTCATCATTCGCATCATCAAGAGATTTTTGCAGGTTCAAGATCTCTGTTAGACCTCAATCTCTCGCTTCTCCCATCTCCTTGACTTCATCTTCAAGTTGTGTACACTTAAGATCAGTGTACTCATGCCGAGTTCAGAGTTCATCGAATTCTTCCCCCATCTTCTCATTAGCCTCTAGATCTTTCATGACCACGGCCATCTTCACAGTACAATAATATTCCAATTCCTCCATTCTCTCCAATATCCTTTCTATGCAAGCTTCGGTTGCATTGTGGCTAGATTCACCCGATACAACATGAGTTTCACCTTCCATCTCTGCTAACAGCTTCCTTCTTTGTGATCTAGTACAGACCATCCACCAGCTTCATCAAGTTCCCTGCAAACCGAACCAGTTCTTGTCCCACTTGTATGTGAAACCAACTTCCTTCACCTGCAAGTACTTGTTTCCACTGTCACTTCGTCACGAACCAGCTCCAACCGTGAGCTCTGTTTAGCAGCTTCAACACCCTGAATCTGCTCTGATACCACCTGTCACGCCCCTACACTTGCAGTAGTCTTTCAATAGACTATAGCGAGGTGTGGCACCAAAAAACACTTTCTTTTCACCAATAGTTATGTTCATGGACTACGCCTTAACATCCGATACTTAGTTTTATTTTTCTTCACCAAGTATTATTATTAGCCTTTATACTAATGAACACCCATACACATTCATTATCCATAGCAATTACACATAAAGAACACAATTGCAACAGTATAAAGGGAGGACCAACTCCCTAAATAAGAGTCTGTCCGATTTCAATATATTTTCAATATTTCATAAAAATACAAGTATACCTTGGCAACCACAAGTTTTATACTTAGACAAATTTTAGACTTCATGTCTTGCCCACGAGTTGCCCACCTCGTGCACACCTTGCACAGTGGTCAATCTTACAATCCACACCTAGCCAAATTTTCACTTTTCCAACTGTCGGGCAACACCCGGTGTAGCCTCACACAATCCTGTTCAACCCCGGGTGGGCGCCTTCGTTTCACCCTCCACCCAAGTTCGTTTCACCATGGGTGGGCACCTTCGTGCAGTGCTCCACCTGATTTCACCGTCAAGCGTGCGCCTTCGTGCACCCTCCACCCGACTTCGCCAACCGACGAGCGGGCGCCTCGTGCAACCCTCCACCCGAGTCTCCAACCGGTTGGGCAGTCACCTTCGTGCAGCCCTCCACCCAAGCTCGCCTTCACCCTAAGACTTCACAACACATTTGGCAGGCACGCCTTCATGCGACCCTCTACCCAACTCGTCAACCGACAAAAACGTTCCACCCGACTCCCCTTCGCACAACCGACCAACCGCACTACCCACCATGCATAGTGCGCCCACACGGGTCACCCGTTCAATCGCACAGCCTATTGTTGTGTAGGCCTACCCGACTGTCCAACCAAGTCACCCGAACGCTGGTCACTAGCGTGTAGATCGCCTGAAGTGCGGGCACATAGACCTGCGCCCTCACACTTCCTCAACTTGTGCCTTTCTCCTTCAACCAACTCGTAGCTCGTATGATCGAACTTGTTTGTTGAATGAATTGATGCCAAACTCATCCGCTCGTCCAACAATATATATGGGCGGTGGGCATGGTTAGCTCGCCCGACTGACCCATGCCAAACTTTCCCAGCTGACTCGTCCATAGTGTGGAGCTCACCCATGAGGTGGGTCGGCCCACCCAACTCATGGGACCGCCCCCTCAACTCGTCCAACGCCTATAAACTCATCCACGAACTTGTTTCCTTCACATTTTCACCTAAGTCTTTTTCACACTTCCCACGGTTTTGATGCCTCGGACCGCATGTCCTTACAGTTGGGGTCTTAGCAACTTCCCAATAGAGGATGAGGCATACATGGTGAGATAAGGTCCATTGATGCAGATGATTGATTAGGGATTTTCTCTATCTTAACTGGGATGGGGCTATAGCCTTCATGAAGAATGTTAATTATATCTCTGGTAAATTTGATACATCTTTACATAAAGAAAACAAATTATATAAGATATGAAAAATATAATCATAGAATAAATGAGTATGAATTCATAATTAGAATTAGAATTCCATATCAATGAAAACATATTTTTAAAAAGTCTGTATTCAAAATAAAATCAAATCAAATCCGAGAGGAAAAAGTTCTCATGGATAAAATATTTAACAAAAAAATGTAACTTCACAATACAATTAGACATCCTGTTCACATCTATGATTTGCATTGATATTGTCAAACAATTGAAATGTGGTTGAATGACTACTCATATCCACCAATGCCTTAGACATTGAATTTTAATCAAAATGTAGTAACAGTTATCATTCTCTGGGAATGAAAGCCCAAATTGTGAGAGCCTATCCTTTAGTCATCGCACTAAGTCATCATTTGCAATCCACATTTGATTGTTGTTAGTGTGAATCTTCAAAGGGGTTAGGTGGAAACTGGATTGCAATTGAAAGCGACTTAGCCTTATGTAAAACATATGGAATCAAATATTATGAGGAGTTGTTATGATGGTCAATATTTATTTATTTTGTGTATCTAAAAGAAATTGATCATAAAATATTAATAATTTAAATTTATTTTAAATATAATTTTACGAAATAATAAAGGAAATAAAGATAAAATTTAATTTATGCAAATGGAATCACATTTTATTATTATTATTATTATTATTATTTAATTTTAAGGTCACAGCCAAACCAAACACCATATTGGTGTATGATATTTTTTTGTTTGTGGGACAAGGGACCCACCTCTACCTCTCTTGTTTGACTGCTAAGTCTACGTAATATCGCTATAAATTGTATTCATATTAACATTCATAATGGAAAAGACTAAAAAATGGTAACTCATTGAGAAAAATAAAGTTTTAAAGGTTCTTTAAATTCATTCGTAAACTCGAAAAGCTACGTTCATCTTCATCAACTAGATTTTTCATTATGGGAAGTCTTGAGGAATCGATCGTCACAACTTTGGTGAGGAATTGAAAGGTATTCCTGAACATGAGGTATGTACACATGGTTATTGCACAAAAAAAATAAGTAACCTTGACTTATCTGGAAAGCATTTCCATGTTTTTTGTGAAAATAATGATAAGTTATTTTACTAATTGGAAATATTGGTCTAGACTCTTGAAAGTTGTAGGCATTTTTGTGTAGATGAATTAATTATTTCATTGGAAGGTTCTATATGGTTTCTATGCAATACTTTTCTAAAAATATGCATGAGAACTTTACATATTAAAAACAAAGAAATCGTGTTGTTTGTACTTTTTTTCTCTGCATGCGCTACTGCTACTAGGTATCGCATCACTGCCCCTGAGCCTGCTCCTCAGGGATTGAGAACCACGACCCTTCGCCTGCCATGGCCCCTTTGCATGCAACCCCGGAGGCAACCGCTGCCCAGCTGGCCTTCTCTACCCTAGTCAACTCCTTGCTGCCCCAGCACCCTCGTCTAGCAATCTCACAATTTGTCAAGAAGCTAGATGTTTTGCAAGAAGTGGTTCTCCCCCCTGCTCTCCCTCGCATGACAACACTTTCTCTAGAAGAACTTGGTCTCATTGGGCAATTCACTGGCCTCTGGCCCTCTCCGAAGATGATGCAAAGGTGCGTCGAGCGAAACTAGTTTGATAAAATAAGCGGCAAAATTTCCATCCGCTTTTGTGGGAAAGGGTACTTCACCTTCCACTTTGAATCAAGAGAAGACAAGGATCTAATCTTTAGGAATGGTCCATACTTCATGGATTCCAGAGGCTTGCACCTCAACAAATGGACCCCGGATTTTGATCCTAAATTGGATGTTCCTAATGCGGTCCCGATCTGGGTTCGGCTCCCTCATCTCCCTCTCCATTGTTGGGGAGATGAATCGGTTCGAAGCATTGGAAACATAGTTGGAAAGTTTATTGATCACAGCGATCCAAAGGACAACATGCAAGCTTGCGCTTGCATCTATGTTAAAGTTGATCTAGGAAAAGGCCTCCCGGAAGCCATCAAGCTCAAAGTGGATGATTGGACTCACATCCAACAATTGGACTCACATCCAACAATTGGACTATGAACAAATTCTGTTTAAATGTAAGGTATGTCACGAATATGGCCATTTTGCTAATCTTTGCACCAAATTAGTTGATGTTGAAAATGTTTCACAAGATGAGCAATGGGAAACTGTTAAGAAAAAGAAGACTGCTTCCATCCCTAAGGCAAACCCTGAAGCTGTTCCTCCCAAGACTAATCACACAGCCTCCCCCTCCGCCTCCTCACTGGATCCTCTCCTCAACTATTCCACTCTCGCCCCTCCGCCTTCCCCCCAAGAATTCCTTAGAAGTATCCAACCCCTTTTCCGCCATTTCCCCCCTTGAAGATAACCCCCCCTTTCCATTCCTCCTTCCCAAGCTGACACTAATGCTCCCATATCCCCTATGCTAAATTCTTCTTCTTTTTCCCAAGATCCTCCCTCCACTAGATCAACCAGGAGTTCCTCCAAAGAGCATGGTGTAAATCTGGACACACAAAAAAAACAAGGGCCAGGAAGGAAGTCTACAAAGCAGCAGAGAGATAAAAATGCTCAAAAAGACATTGCCATGGGCACGCAGAACCCATAGAAACTTACATTTTGGGGAAAAACAATAAAGAGGCAGCACATAAGGAACAAGGAGGGCAAGCAACTCTCTGTATCCCTCACATTCAATGATGAAAGTCCTATCTTGGAATAGCAGGGGATTAGGGCACCCCTCCAAAATTGCTGCTCTAAATGATTTGATAACTCATAAAAAACCAGAAATCCTAATGCTACAAGAAACAAAACAAGGACACCAAGAAATGAAAGGAATCAATGTCTGGCTTAAGCAGTATGAAGGTCGCATATGCGAGTCAAGGGGTGCCTCTGGGGGAATTGCAACCCTTTGGAACCACAGCATTTGGAAGCACACAACAGATACAATCAGCCAATATTGGATTAAAGTCACTTTAGAGAGCCTAACAAATAGCAAAATAATTGTATCTACAATATCTATGCGCCAAATCATTATAGAGACAAAGAAAAATGTTGGAATTCCCTCAAAGCAAACATAGATGAACAAGAAAATAGCAATATTATCCTTGGTGGAGATCTTAATCTCATTCTCCACACCAATGAGAAAAGAGGAGGTTGTTTTCCACATGCCCCTTGCAGAACACGGCTTGAAACCATCATGCAAGACCATGATCTAGTCGATGTTGCACCAAAAAATCGCAGATTTACTTGGAATAACCACAGATTGGGAAAAGATAATATCATGGAGCGACTAGACAGGATTTTGGTGAATGTTTTGCTCCTCTCATCTTAATCCACCGCTTACGCTGTAGTACTCCCCTATTCAGCATCTAATCATTATCCCACAACTCTTTTTCTTGAAGCCCACTATCCCTTTGGGCCCATTCCATTTAAATATAGTCCATTATGGAGCAGCATTCCTACTATTGATCAAATTGTAAATTTCACATGGAGTTAGCACATAGAAGGGTCGTTAGGATACACATGGGAAAACAAGCTGAAAAGGACCAAAAGTTCCTTGAAGGAATGGGCAAAAAAGCATTACAAGGAACCTGAGAAAGTTAAAACTAAAATAAAAAGAAAGTTGGAGAAAGTCCACAGCATAATAGAGGAACGAGGGCTCTCCCAGGAATACAAAGCACTCGAAATTGATCTCTACTACTAGCTATATCGCGCCAATAGAGTGGAGGAGCAAAAATGGAGAATAAAGTCAAGACAACTATGGCTGCAAGGAGGTGACAAAAACTTTGCCTTCTTTCATAAATAGACCACTGTCAGGAAAATCAGAAACAATGTTACCTCCATCACCGATGTTGAAGGTAATCTCCAAACCACACAAGATTCTATTAAAAAGGCTACCTCAAATCATTTCAGCGTCCTCTTAACTGAGACAAAAGAAGCTGAAGATTACTTAGCTCTTCTACAACACCTTCCCATGAAGATCAGTGAGGAAATCAATGAAAATATAACCAAGGAAATTGAAGAAGAAGAAATACAAAGAGCTATATGGACTCTTCAGCGAGACAAGGCTCCTGGCCCAGATGGTTTCCCCATCAACTTCTACAGAACTTACTGGGGAATAATAAAAAATACCTTGTTAAGATGATAAAATGGACCCAACACAAGTGCAAAAACGGAGGTTTCACCAATGCCACCCATCTTGCCCTCCTCCCTAAAGAGAATCGACCTTCATCTTTCTCCCGATTTCGACCCATTTCACTTTGCAGCTCCTCATATAAAATTCTAGCCAAAATCCTCGCCACTTGTCCTAAACCTCTTCTACTCTCACTCATCTCTGATAATCAAGGAGGCTTCTTAGCCAATAGACAAATTTCTAACTCCATTCTTCTTGTCCAAGAGGCAATACACTCCAGCCAAACTAGGAAAGAAAAAGGTTTCATTTTAAAACTGGACTTAGCAAATGCCTTCGACCGAGTTAGGCACTCATTCCTCTTTGTTGTTCTAAAGAAAATGGGATTTGCTGCGCCCTTCCTCAACCTAGTCAAAGCATGCATTTCGGGTCCTTGTATCTCTCCTCTTATCAATGGTAGACCAGGGCTTTCATTTCAATCTTCTCGAGGATTAAGACAAGGTTGTCCCCTTTCTCCTTACCTATTCATCTTGATGGCTGAGTCCTTTAGTAAGGCTTTGGACTATAACCTGCGTATCGGTCTTATAACTGGTATTAAATTTGGAAATGGAGTCAAAAACATAAATCATTCTCAATTTTCTGATGACACACTGTTAATGGGAGGAGCCTCCAATATCATAGCTCGTCATTTCAAAACTCTCTTAGACAAATATATGAGATACTCCAGAGGTATGGTCAACTATCTCAAGAGATGCATCTATGGCTGGAACACATCTGATCAAACTCTTCATAACATAGCCAACACATTTGGGGTCCCCTACAAGTTAGACTGGGGGCATTTCTCTTATTTGGGCATGCCAGTGAGCGCTGGCCCTCTAAAAGCTGAAGTATGGGACACAATTATAGATAAAATGAAAAGAAAAGTGCATCAATGGGGCTTTTCTTGGCTGAATCCAGCAGGACACCTCATCCTTCTTAAATCAGGTATTTCTTCTTTGCCCTTATATCAATTTATGCTTTTGCAAGATCCTGCCAGTTTTCATCACGAGGTGGAAGCCATCCTCCATCACTTTCTTTGGCAAGGGGGGGGAATGAAAGAAAGAAATACAACCTTATAAATTGGAAATAGGTTATTCAACCCCAAGAACATGTAGGTTTAGGAATCAAATCACCAAAGTTCTTAAATTTGGCTTTTGGTGGCAAGATTGTGTAGAGACTCATTAGTGGCCAATTAGCTTGGTGGAAAAATGCACTGGAAGCCAAATACCTTAATTCTCTAAGGTAGTACTTATTGGATCATGATATCCCTATTAGGGCTTACTCTAAAATCTGGGGGCTGTGTAAGAAAGCAATTCCCTTTCTTGTTCAAAACACTTCCAAGGTTCCCAACGGTGGCAACAATATCAGAATTGGCGCAGATAGAATAATGGGCCAGCGGCCCATTAGCAACCAACCTGGAACTCATAAGATTCTATCCTTTCTTGATAACATGGGGCTACATCATTTGGACCATATATCTCAGTGGGACATTAACTCACAGTTATGGAAGGGATGTATCTTCCAAAAATAACTACTGAGCTTGAAGCAAGTCTTGCTAATCTCCAAACCCATCTCCATGGCATTGCCCCTACCAACAAAAATAGTGATTATGGCTTCCGTTGGGACCCTTCAGACTCTGATTACATAGTCAAAGCTACTTACCAACATATCTGTAGCAATGATTATCCCATGCCCATTCGGGCACATTGGAAAATTGCTTGGAAATTAGAGGCCCTTCAAAAATTAAAAATTTTATTTGGGTCCTCCTAAAAGGGAAGGTCTTTACTTCAGACAATCTACAAAAATGTGGTATTATTGGCCCCTCCCACTGCCCAGACTGTCAGGCAGCTAAAAAAACCATCCAACACCTTTTCATTACTTGCCCTTTTGCTACTACTTGTTGGAAAGAATTTTTTCCAAACACCCATCTCCCCTAGGGTGTCCACAACTCCATTGTTGAAATTTTGCATCTTCGGAAGAGGAACTATCCTTGGTAACACAAGAAGAACAATATTGCTAGAAGAGTCTGGAATTCTCTCCCCTTCTCTCTTCTATGGAACATATGGCTGACACGAAATCGTATGATCTTCAAAGACAAAGAAACACACACTAGGAAATTAAGTAGCAAGGCATGGACCCTTACAACGGAAGCAATATCTGTCAAAAGTCAAAGGAAAATTGACATCACCGATCTATGTGTTGAATAAAGAAATTTCATAGGGTATTTGTTGCATAAAAGCAACAATGGCCAAAACGGGAGTGACATTGGCAGTCAATGCAACAACTTTAATTACAGTTGGAAACTAAGAATGAAAGATGGGGATTTTTCTATCTGGCTTAGAAACTATAACACATATTATCTTTTCTTTGATGGGGCCTCCAAATCTAACCGTGGAATGGTCGGGGCTGGTGGAATCATTTGCAACGCCAACGGAGATATTAAAGCTGCTTATGAATGGGGATTAGGCCCCCTCTCCAATAAAAGAGCTGAAGCTCTCGCTCTATACCAAGGGCTCATTCAGCTTCAAAAGCTCAGCATAAGTACTGCAATGATCCTTGGAGACACTGGCCATCATCATTAGTCTGATGGTATATAATCGGAAAGCCTCCAATGTGATCCTGCAACAAACAATAAGCTGATGTCAAGCACTCACCCAACAAATGAAATAAGTCCATTTTTTCCATGTGCTTTGCTCCCTCAACAAGGAGGCCGATTCTCGTGCAAACAGAGCCTGTTCCAAATCCATAGGCAATCTCTGTTGTAATGCCATCGAATGCCAACTTTATTTGCCATGAATAGAAGCGAATCAATCTTCAGATCGCCTGCAAAGGTATCTAACAACATAGCGAAACTCCTCTCTGTCGTTCACAATGTCTTTATGTTAGATCTGATCTTTGTCTCAGTAGAAATCTCCTCTGAATCTTATGATGATGATAATTCTGCATCAATATCTCTGAATCCAATCCGAAAATCTTACTTTGGTTCCTTTCCCCAAGAAATACCCATGATCTATCCCTCAAATTTCCCATGACTCTTTCTTTGCTCCTCCATTTTCCCTTGCCTGAGCCTCCTTACTTATTTTTGTTTTCCCTCATCCTGAATTTCACCTCCACCTCCCCTTTGTTGCGTTTTATCTATCCCTTATTTTCTCTTGTCCAACCCCTTGCTACATTGTGCTCTCCGCCTTCATTCTTCAGGTTAACTTCTTTCAATCTCCACCAAGCTCCCTTATCCCCTTTATATCTAGACCCCTGCTCTTTGGGGCATCGCATTAGCAGCCCTCTATTTCTGCTGTGCACTGGTAAATCAGTTTGGTTATACTCAATGGTGAGGAGTGAAGATTGCTTGCACTGTGCTAACCTTCAGGCAGAACTGGAGCAAATCTGAGCACACCAGAAGATCTTGGACACCAAAATCAATACCCATGCTCAGATCACCAAGGAGAAACATGAGGTAAACCTCAATCTCTTTCTTCACAGAGTCTCATCCCTTCAGGAGCAATTCAATGACCTCACAAACAGATGCAATCATGTCCAAGAGTCCATTGACATCCCGAGGTACATCCTGGAAAAAAAATAACGCTCCCAGCACCAACTCAACAAATAGAAGGAACGTAGATGTTGAAGGCAATCCTGAAGAATCCACTGCCCACCAAATCAGTCATATAAACATTGATTAAGAATGACTTGCAAATTCTGCCTTCTCCTGTTTCAGTTTGTTAGAATCTACACTAGCTTGGTATTTCAAAAAGTTAAGAAGGATAGAAGGAAAAGGGATTTTGTTCCTCCTGTTATATTTCCCTGCTGTCTTTCAAACATATCGCCTTGTAACAATGGGGCTTAGTCTCCTGAATGATTTTTGAATACAAACAGCAACCGATTATGTATATATAAAAAAAAAAAAAAAACAAACAAACAAAGAAATCATGTTGTTTTATAAGAAAAATATATTGCAGGGATGTTGTTACTCTTGAAAAGAGAATGCATACTTTACTGAAATAATATTGCATGGTAAAAGATAAGTTAGGGATATTTTCTTGGAAAGAAAGCACAGGTGAAACCTACACACAAAAAGATTAACTAATTCATGATAGTTTCATGAAAAGAATGTATGTAAATTTTTCTTATGTAAAGATAGAGAAAATAAGTTATTTCATTAAAGAAAAAATTTCCAGGAAATTATGAGAGAAAACTAGATTATTAATTTCTTTAGAGATGTTAGTATGATTCCTATAGACTCTTAATAGGAATATGTGCCCAATACTAATATCCATTATATTGGAATTCTTGAAATAAATTTCTATGTTAATTGTTGAAAAAAGAAATATTAATTGCATGCATAATTGTATTAGATTTCGAAGTGAAATATCTTGGCATACATTATCAAATTTTTGAAAAAGAAAAAAGTTAATTATATTAATTTTCTTAGAAGAGTTTTAGTGAATCTGTATTTTGACAACAGAAAGACATGCATAGGTGTTTTGTGCATGAATTGATGAAAAATAAATATTATTTTCTTAAAACATCCATATGAATCTCATTCATACAAGAACAAGAATGCATGCTTGTTTCTTTAAAAGATTAAGTGCATTGAAGTAAGGGTCATTGTGTTAGAAAAAAAAAGACATGTTGCAAGTACAAAAAGGTAGTCACTGTGATATAGAAAATATGTTTTTTGTCTTATTATGTAAATATTCATGAAAAGAATAATATCTTGAAAAGATTGCTTGCCTAGATGAAATTGTGTTAATTTTTTTATTTAGGTGAATAAAAGGTTAAGTTAACATTGTTATTGTTGACTAGGTTTTATTCATAAAATATGGTTAGCTATGGTAATTTATTGAAAGGAAAGCATGAGAAACTTGCTTGTAGAAAGATAGATAAATGAAGTTATATTAACTTGTTTTTGAAAGAGAGTATGTATTTGTTTACTTGAAAATAATAGTTAATGAAGGTATAATTATAGAGAAGGGAATATGTGTTTCTTAAATTAAAGAAGGGCTATTATGATAAGCTCTAGCTTACACAAAGAATGGTCATTGTGTTATAGATATATGTTCTTTACATGTATGGAAGAACTATTGAGCTACATTTCCTTAGAAAAATTATATGTGATTACTTTTATGTTATCATAACTATTATGTTAGTTTCTTTTAGAATAAGATCATGTATATGCATGCAAGATTTGTATTAGCTTTCCTTTGGAAAGAATATACATTATCAAATTCTTGAAAAAGAAAAAGGTTAATTAGATTAATTTTATTGGAAGGGTTTTGATGAATTTGTATGTATATATTTTGACTATAGAAAGACATGCATAGGAGTTTTATGCATGAATTTATGAAAAATAAATAATAATATCTTAACACATCTGTATGAATCTCGTTCAGAGAAGAACAAGAACACATGCATGTTTCTTGAAAAGATTATGTGCATCGAAGTAAGGGTCATTGTGTTTGAAAAAAAAACATGTTGCAAGTACAAAAAGGTAGTCATTGTGATATAGAAAATATGTTTTTGCATTATTATGTAAATATTCATTGAAAGAATAATATCTTGAAAAGATTGCCTAGCTAGATGAAATTGTGTTAATTTTCTATTTAGGTGCATAAAAGGTTAAGTTAACCTTGTTATTGTTGCCTAGGTTTTATGCATAAAAGATGGTTAGCTATGGTAATTTATTGAAAGGGAAGAATGATGAAATTCCTTGTTGAAAGATAGAGAAATGAAGTTATATTAGCTTGTTTTTTAAAAAGAAGTATGTATTTGTTTACTTGAAAATAATAGTTAATGATGGTATAATTATAGAGAAGGGAATATGTGTTACAGATATATGTTCTTTACATGTATGGAAGAACGATCAAGCTATATTTCTTTAGAAAAATTATATGTGATTACTTTTATGTTATCATAACTATTATGTTAGTTTCTTTTGGAATAAGATCATGTATATGCATGCAAGATTTGTATTAGCATTCGTTTGGAAAGAATATACTTTTGTATGTGGGAAATGATAGCATGTTGTGTTAGCGTACATTGGAAAAGATTCTTTGGGAAAGAAGATAAATTACATGCACAAAAACCATAGTAATGTGTTGGCCTCTTGGAATATATATATATATATATATATATATATATATATATATATATATATATATATATATAGGTAATGTTGGTACGCTCTTTGGAAATTAATACATGTGTTTGCATGCTCTATTGTGTTAAGCATTATTTTGGAAAGTGTATGCATTCACATAAGAACAACATTCGTTGTGTTAAATTTCTTTACTCATTTTCATGCACCAAAAGAAATAGATGAAGGGCTAGTTCTCTTGATAAAATTTATGTAATTTGCATGCACAAAGATCATAACTGATGTGTTAGTTTCCTTTAAAGGAATGTCTGGAAAGTGGTAGTGACTTGTCTTGCAAGAACATGTGCTTGTGTAAAGGAAATATTAGTTAATGTGGTATTTATTTTATAAACATGCTTTGATGGTTACATGCTTATGACTAGTGCATATGCAGTGTTGTTAAAGGAAGCATGCCAAGATATTTTATTTACATTTAATGAATGTATATGAATAGATGGTGAAGAAGCATCTAGTATAGATTTATGAATTAGTTGATTAATATTTTACGTAATATTGATATAACGTATGTTGACGACAAAAATAGCAGGAAATGTTATGCTTAACATGGTGGCAGGTAAATAATTAATGGTCCATGAAAATGAGTGCGAGTTGCAGGATGGTCTACTGAAGGAACAACTAGACCTTAAATATATGAAGATTGGAGATTTGTGGGTAAATGATGTCATGATGATTGTAATAGCTTATAACAAGTTACGTTGTTTTTGAAATGATATTTTTTGTAATATTTTATAACAATGGTCAAGGGATGGACTTCCTTATAACCATTGAGTTCCCCGTGAACACCCTCATGAGAATTTAATAATAAAAGTAAGTGTTTGTTGGTTTTCACCCTATAGGGTTTCTAGGGTATATCGATGTTTGATGATGTGGTTGCATGTTATGCCATTTTTATGACCTTGATTCCTTGCATGATCTGAGATTTATGTTTTCAATAATATGATCAACTAATAGAGTTAAAATAATCATGGAATTTATCAAAGGTTATATCAGAAAGTTTATGTTAATATGCTACAACAATAGTTGTTAATGGTTATGTAATTTACTATTCACTTACTAAAGTTACTCTATGTAATGATGGAGATTCTATCTAATGGTTAATGAGGATTCTAGAATAGTAATTTGTACATCTACCTATGGGTAAATTGTGTAAAAAAAATCTAACTCCATAGGTTTTCATGCGAGGTAAATGAAATTGAATGAACCCTTTTAGATGTTAAAATTACATAATGAGTCGAGTAGTGAGACTTAACTGAAATTGACTAGTTGATGATTGAGTCGTGCCATGGCTGCATTAAGATGACTGGTAGCACTGATTAGTTAGTGTTGCATGACTAACTATTAAAACTTATATGCATGAATTGGTTTTGATTTAAGATATTGCAAGTTGTAAACAAGTTCTTATGGTAGTGTAACACCCCTCCCTTGTGTGTCAAACTTTGCAAACCTAGGATGAGAAAAGATATGTCTAATGTGTAATATTGAAAGTAAATACTTTATGAAATTAATTAATTAATTAATCACTTGGAAAAGAGAGACACCAAGAGATGAGATTGTTGCCAAATTCCATTGGTGAATGGGATTGGATAATTCTTTCATGATAAAGCTTCCAGATTTAATTCTATATAAGCACAATTATTCTAGAAAAGCTCGTGGGAGAGAAAGACGAGCTTTTGTGAGATAAGCCTAGGCAAATGGATAAAAAAGATCCATAAAATTGGGACGTCGCTAATGGAAACCATATCATGAAAGAGGGTATTAAATACCCATTTCATTGATCAACTGGAGGCAGTTGATCCATGGCAAGAGATCAATAGGAGGCAGTTGATCCATGGCAAGAGATCAATAGGAGGCAATTGATCTATGGCAAGAATCTTGGCTCGAGGGTTAACTGGAAGAGTTAGTTCTAGGTTGGGTGGTGGTGCTCCGTTTTCCAATTGTTGTTACCTCTTCTGATCTAGTTGGATTCATTTTCATGGGATGTTTTGTATATTGGTTTCTTACCCTCTATGTTATAAATTCCTTTAGCATATGAGAGGATTTGCTTGAGTTTCCCTTGCTATAAAAATGTTTAAATGGATTGCATGTGACTATCATACATGAGTCAATGGTGTTAGGAGATTATTTTATGGGTGCATGTGACAATTATGGCACATCAAAGTAATGCTAGAAACATAATATGTGGATATTATGCGATATTGGTGTTATCCTATCTTGTTAAGGTAGTGAATAATCATGCTTGAGCTGCTATACAAACTTGTTAACTGTGGTTAAGGCTCATCTATATAAAATATGGCGCAGGTTATTTATGTTATGCATCCAATGTTGCTCTTTTAACTAATTGTGCATAATATTTAAGATACCCATGTTAACAGTGGTAGTAGGATTATTGATTGAGTATGATGAATGATTTTGGTTTGAAATGGTAGAGCCTGTGGTTCAGGGTATTTGATCTTTTCATTATGCAGGATCAGATGAATTGCTTCCATTAAGGCTCGTTTTATTTAGTTGTTATATTTCATAAGTTATATGTCAGTGTTACTTTGACTATGGAAATTTGACTATGAACATGATATGGCGAAGCTAGTGACGATGTATGGATAACATTATCTTTAGTAATGTTGGTATTAAATCCTCAAGGGAGGGAAACTCAAATTGCGGGATATTGAATGATCATGATTGCTTCTTCCTTTGTGATATGATGAGTGTAAGGGTAGAAATGCCAATGTTAACTTGTTATGGTAATTGTATATGAATGCATGTGACAACTGTTACTTGTAAACTTATTTCAAGTTAAATTTAGTGAAAAACAAAACACCATATGTGGATTTTAATACTGCATCTAGGAGGCATCTGCCAGCAGTATGTGGTTTTGTAATATGGTCTCGAAAGAGGTATGTTACAGGTAGTTACTTCATGTGTCAGTCTATTGGTAATAGTATACTGTGGGAATTGGAAATGTTGGGATTGTTACCCTAACCGTTATTGACATATACACATTAATGAATATTTGTATATAATTTTATGCATTGCAACATTGTACGCATGAAACTAAGATGATTACGAAAGTGAATCCTTGTACAAAAAATGCATATTTATGACTAACGTTGCTGATGGGACTAAGCCACAGGAGCTTCACTCAATGATCCTGTGACATATCACGT
Source organism: Pinus tabuliformis (assembly GCA_031772625.1). NCBI lineage: Eukaryota > Viridiplantae > Streptophyta > Pinopsida > Pinales > Pinaceae > Pinus > Pinus tabuliformis. The sequence continues at coordinate 618,077,824 of CM062810.1, read as the reverse complement.
GAATTCGTGGCATACTAATGAATACCCTTAATTTTCTTAGGAATTGGAAAATACCTCTAAAAATCACATTATTTAACCCCTTACCAATACGAATAGAATACACCTTTCAAATTTAAAAAATGGCTGCTTTCACTAGATATTTTAGGTATCCAATTTTTCGTTACCATTTTTTATACCCGTTTATATTTTTTCATTAACTTTGAGCTCCATTTTTTATACGTGCCAATATAAAAACCCTTTTTCTCCCTTTATATATTCAATATATTATATCGTTTTTTCCTCAATATATATCCCATAATATGAATGCACGTGGTATGGTATTTATTCCCCGGTGAAGCCCCTTGGACCAAGCATGCACGTGGTATGGTATTTATTCCCCGGTGAAGCCCCTTTGGACCAAGCATGCACGTGGTATGGTATTTATTCCCTGGTGAAGCCCCTTTGGACCAATCAGTGGTAAATTAATGGAAACAAGAAACCCTGTGAATGTAAAACATTGCAATGCAAATTTCTGCCGTAAATGGGAAAGTATACTTTTAATATATGTATGATTGTGTTATTTGGAAAATCATAATGCGTACAACTTGTATGTCAGTATGTTTCCTGTTAATCTAGATAATGTGGACCCGTGCTGAGGGCAAGTATGAATGGATGATGTACATAAATGTTTATTTTATTTTAATGATAATGTGCATATGGTTAGTTATTTAAATTATTGTGGGAAAGAGTGCTAAAATATAATTTTACATGCTAGACAGTTGTCGACAGTTTTGAAAGGCCAAAGATCTTGGGTTGATGGTGGTTTCCTACCTGGAGGGGTTGATGGCACTTGCCTTCACAAATTTTCTCTCCCTAAAGATAAATGATCTCAATAAGGGAAAAGTGTTAGTCAATATGGTGAAGAGAGGAAAAACCCTGAAGCAACTCTGTTTATTGAGAGCCCGTTAGAGGAGGCCCAAAATTTCTCATAGACGGGAAGTTGTTAGAAGAATAGGGATGACTCTCCCAAGAGGAATCCTGTATTGGACCCTTTGTGGTCATTGGATTTCTTAAGTTGGTTGGCCAGTGGAATTCCATAATGGACCTACTATGGTCTCTGTCAGAGAACTATCTAGATGTGAAAATCACTCAATCTGGTTGTGGAAACCAGTTCCAATGGGTTGGGAGGAGCATTTTTTTTCCACTATGGTTCTTATAGCATAACAAATTAACTAATCAGTTGTGTTGTGTTAAAAATGAGTTTTATATATAATTGTGTAAACATGTTATGTACATCTTGACAAGAAAGGAGCCTAGTGCTCGGTAAGGAATTATTGGTAGTGGATTTCCTTTATTGTATTACTATTTTTTGAATGTATTAGCAGGAGCTAGGACAGTATGCACTTGGTGCATTTATTGATCATTTCGATGATTAGAGAGATAGGTTCTCTCTGAGTTGTTTTAGAAGTATTGTGTGGATGTCTTTAGCAGGAGCTAAATTAGTGTGCACATGGTGCAATGATTTATCATTTTGATGATTAGAGTGTTGGTGCTCTCTAAGTACTTATATAAGTATTTCGATTGAAATATCACCTAACATTACATAATTGATTGATAGTTAAAATTATTTGATATGATTGAAAATGTTGTGACTAATATGATAATGTTGGATTTTTTAGTTATATATTATAGGGTGCTTTCCATGGAGTGTAGATGAATTTTCAAAACATTCTTAGAAAACTTTCATAAAAGTGACCATGACTTTCAAAAGTAATTGGTAAGTAATGGTAAGTTGATTTTGTCTTGTATTTTATGAATTTGAATAATTGATATGTGACTGAAAGTAGAACTTGCATATTGTTGCAGTTGTAAATTCTTATGCCTATTGATAAACCTTATTTTTTTTTTTTCACTTATTAATATTGCCTATAAATAAAATACTTCATTTTAAAGGGAAATGTTTCTCTTTTGGTTGTTTAGATCATTATATCATGAGTAAACATTAATGATAAACATCGAGGATGGTGTTTACTTCACGGGGGGGACTATGTAATATCCATATAAATTGCATTTATGTTGACATTCACAATGGAAAAGATGATTTTTACCATGTTTAACGAATTAGTTGGAAACAAGAACCGTTCTGATTTAGTTAGAAAATAATTTGAATCAAATAAAGAAAATGATAACTCATTGAGAAAAATAAAGTTTTATAGGTTCTTTAAATTCATTCGTAAATTGGAAAAATGACTTTCATCTTCATCAACTAGAGTTTTCATCATGTGAAGTCTTGAGGAATTGATCATGATAACTTTGGTGAGTCATGTTGTGGCTCCAAGGAAAGATATTCATGAACATGAGGTATGTACATGTGACTTCATGGTTATTGCACAAAAAATATAAGTAACCTTGACTTATTTGGAAAAAAATTCATGTGTTTTGTGCAAATAATGATAGGTTATTTTATTAATTTGAAATATTGCTCTAGACTCTTGAAAGTTGAGGGAATTTTTGTGTAAAGGAATTAATTATTTCATTGGAGGTTCTACATGGTTTCTATGCAATAATTTTCTAAAAATATGCATGAGAACTTTACATATTAAAAATAAATAAACCATGTTGTTTTTTTTAAAACATATATTGCATGGATGTTGTTACTCTTGAAAAGAGAATGCATGTGAGTCCTGCAAACAAAATATCTAAGAATTCATACTACTTCTCATAAAGAATGAATTTGAACTTTCTATTGTAAAAGATAAATACACTATATTACTTTATTGAAATAAAATTGCATAAATCATATTACTTTATTGAAAGAAAATTGCATGGTAAAAGATAAGTTAGAGATGTTTTCTTGGAAAGAAAACACATGTGAATCCTACACACAAAAATATTAAATAAATCATGATATTTTCCATGAAAATAATGTATGTAAACTTTTCTTATGAAAAGAGAAAGAAAATAAGTTATTTCGTTGAAGAAAAAAGGTCCAAGAAATTATGCGAGGAAATTAGATTATTAATTTATTTGGAAATGTTAACATGATTCCTATAGACTGTTAACAGGAATATGTGCACAATAATAATGTCCATTATATTGGAATTCTTGAAATAAATTTCTACGTTAGTTCTTGAAAAATTAAATATTAATTGCATGGATCATTATATTAATTTCGAAGTGAAATTTCTTGGCATACACTATCGAATTCTTGAAAAAAAATAGACTAATTTTCTTGCAAGGGTTTTGATGAATCTATATGCATATATTACATATGTTCTTTGATTAAAGACTGCAAGGATTTGAGTGGATAAAGACATGCATAGGCATTTTTTGCATGAATTGATGAAAAATAAAGATTCTTTTCTTAAAACATCCATATGAATCTCGTTCATACAAGAACAAGAGCACATGCTTATTTCTTGACAATATTATGTGCATTGAAGTAAGGGTCATTGTATTAGAAATAAAAAAGATGTGTTGCCTGTACAAAAGGGTAGTCATTGTGATATAGAAAATATATTTTTCCTTGTAGATAGAGAAAATTATTATGTAAATATTCGTGAAAAGAATACTATCTTGAAAATATTGCCTGGCTAGATGAAATTGTGTTAATTTCTTGATTTAGGTTCATAAAAGGTCAATTTAACCTTGTTATTGTTTCCTAGATTTTATGCATAAAACATGGTTATCTATGGTAATTTATTCAAAGGGAAGCATGAGAAACTTGCATGTAGAAAGATAGAGAAATGAAGTTATATTAACTTATTTTTGAAAAAAAATTGTTATAGACATTTTTGGGCACTGCAACCCCAATCATATATGTCCATAAACCAAGGGCTCCTAAGTCCCTAAAAGTGTTGCTTAACACTCTAAAGAAACAAGGTCAGCTGATTACATCATCTCCCAGAAGTTCTCCATGAAAAACTACTGAGAAATGATAAAAAATAGACCATACTGATTGCTCAGTGCTGAGGGTGAGATGCATCGCACCTAAATGCACACGGGAGGTCCGATGTATACTGAAAAGTCCTTCTATATGATGCGATGGACGAGAATAGACAAGTGGCGAAGACAGTTTGCGAGGTGGATGATCATGGAATCTTCCAGAAACTTCTCTTCTGACACTTGCCTCTCAGAATCGCCCAAGGATGAGTAAGAGATCAATGAGATCTCCAAGTGGAATCAAGAACTATCAGAGAGAAGACACTAATCAAAAACCCAGAGCTGACTCACACCTCTGCAAATATCTATATATAGATCTCTCATCCCAGAGAGCCAGAGGTTGGAGGCTGGAATTTTGTATCTTGTAAGGAAGTGCTGCTGGTTTCTTGGTGTAACATCGTAGTGTTGGGTGATCTAAGCTTTTCATGAGGTGAAGAAGGGCTTTCTTGCTGAGAGGATGACGTTGGGTCAGAACAATTGGTTGTAATCCTCTTTGCTATTCTTGATTATTAATAAAGCTATTCTAGTTTTCCTCCACATTCTTGTATGATTGATGATATATGCATTTGTGTGGTCAATATATATCTGGTCCTATATTGTTTATGATAGTAGATCTCTGTTCGTGGATAGTGTTATGCTACTTTGATTCTACAGGTACTCTTTGAAGCTGGGTAAACGAGGAAGTAAGCGGCAAAGATCTATCAGAAGGGAGATGAATCAAGCAAGGAACCAAGCATAAGACAGAGGTTGGTCTCCTTCTTTCCCCTCTTATCTACCTCTCATAAAGGAAAATGAAAGTGGTTTTAGTTTTTTTGTTTCTAAGGTAGCTACCAGCCTTAGTGGGACTAGCAGCTCTGAATAGACACTAGTTTTCCTGATAAAAAAATGGCGACTCCACTGGGGAACGAATAGATTGTTTGTTTGTCTATATTTGTTTGCTTTATAAACTTACAGACGAAGCCTCAAGTCAAGCCAACTAGCCTTCGAACTGCATTTGCTATGCAAGTGCAAAGTAGATCAATGTTGCTTCACTCTATCTCCGGGTTTTGTTTATGAACTGAACAATCGATTTACAAACTCTATAATTGCCCTTGTGGTGGCTCTAGTAACCTCCTTAGATCTACCCCTGTGATTTAATTACTGATTACCACTTGCTCGGCCTAAATCCCTGAACTATGCTACAAAGTCTGATCAAGAACTGGATCAAAAGTCTCGCACTGTACCATCGCACCCTCTCTTCAAGGATATCAGTATGCATCGTACTTCTCGTGTGCTGTAGGTGGGATGCATATTGGAATCCCTGTGTAACAGGTGCGCTGATCAGAAAGGGCTAATTTTTCCTCCAGACTTTGGTTTTTTCACTATTTTCAGCACTATTCAGGACTTTTGCTGTCTATAGTTAGTATACCTCTGTTGGAAACCCCCTTCCTTTCCATTATTCCGCCTCCATTGTGCAAAGAACTGTAAATGTTTTTATGTATTGTGAGCCATTTTCAGTTCTCTTTTACAAAGAAGTAGCGTAATTGTACTGTCGTTTCTTGATTAGGAAGTGTCGTAAGTGTCGTTTTCAGTCATAGAAGAGAATCCGATTGTTCTTGATAGTTGATTACACTGTTACTCTTGTATTTGATTTGAATTAGTAGTTTCTCAAGTGTTAAAAGCAAGTTTTCAATTCCAAATCGCAAAGTGTCGCCATTGTCTTCATTTTGTCTTGAAAAGAAGCTTGTTAGTAATGTCGCTTTGAAAAATAATTCAGATTTGCGCTTAGCTTTCTTTTTATCATTCACACATTAAGAAGGCTGAAAACAAATACATGCATGTGCATTTTCATTTAGACTGTTTGTTGGTTTGATTTAGGACAGTGCATATAGTGTGTGCTCTCTGCTCTATGTTGAAAGAATATCATCTCTCTTTCTTTAGTAGCTAGGATTTTCATTGCAAAAGGAAGATTAAACGATTGTTTATCATCTTAGATTGCATTTTAGGAATTGTATATCTACATCACGTGGTGAACTTGAAAGGAAAATTTCTTAAACAAGATCAACTGTAAAATAAATTTAATGAATCTAAAAACTCTTTGGAACCTAACGCACAACATTTAGAAGTCTAGGCTAGAGACGTATTCCAACGTCGTAAAGCCTGGTAACTGTTGCCTTCATTGCTGGTTGGGTGATTCCTCCACTTTGAGATGACAAGTGCCAGTACGAACTTGTGATCCCACGTATTGTCGAGTATATATTGGGAGACCACAATAGGCTATATCCTTTATCCATTGGAAGCCGTGTCTGCCGCCCTATCGATCGCAATGCACTGAACACAACATTCGGGAAGATTCACTGTCGTACCGTAAAAAGTATTCTGCAGTTTTCCGATTGGTTTGGTAATCCCTCTATCTAGATTTCCAGATTATTCTCCTTCGTTCCTTTTCAGACTCCTTAAAAGAAAAGGTCCATCTGAGCACTTGTCACTTCAAGCTCATTAAAAATCGAAGGCAACTAGAGTCATCTTTTGTTTTTTATCGACTCTTAAAAATTGAAAAAATAAGTTGTGTCAAAGCGTCTAAAATTCATTTAATCTGGAGACATATTTCTCCTTTGATTTTTAGTTGATCGAGGAATCCGCAATTGTGGAAGAAATTCAATTGAAACCCCATCTTTCGGAGGCTTACGAGTCAACCGTCTTTGTATCCAGAATCAAAACTGTTACGGACGAATTGAACTCGTTTAACCGGTTCAAAATCCCCTGGTAAAGTTGGAACAAGTGTTCCGACATCATCGGAGGCTCCGGTTACTCCAAACATTTCTGGTATCCCTACCTTTACAGAAGAAGTTCCGCAACCACCGAAGGACAGTAGAGCTAATCCTAGTGTGAAGGTAAACACTTGTATTACTGAACCAGCTCCATCTACAGTTGATTCAAAAGATGTTATTCCCCAAACATCGGTCGCTACAGATTCTATACCTTCTTCGGCACCAGAAATATTTTACGGACCTGACGATCTACCTCTTACACCTGGTCTGATTGCTATAGAAGAGATTGTGGAGGATCCTCCATCTAGTACTCCATCGCAATTTGGAGTCGGGATCAACCTATATCCTTCTTCATCAGAAATTAGTCTACCGTTATCGGAAGCTCCTGTAGAATCGCTAGGAAATCTTTTGGATAGACTAGAAATGTCTGAACAACCATCGACATCTAGGACTGTGTCATCTGACACAGTGACGACAGAACTTCCTGCTGTCACTCCAACAATGTTCGCCCGCATACCATCTGTCCCAAATAGCTCTCAATCGCTAGATGGGGCCCACTCAGGGGCTATTTCAACAGTATGTTTCGTTCCCATTTTTTCATCCGGAGTATCCGGGAGCTCTTATGTTGAGTCTCAGAAAATTGATCCTTCACGGTATCAATTTGGGCAGTCCGGTCCTCAAGGAAAAATTATTCCTTTGAGTACCGGATTACCACCATATGGGGGGAATATACCCTTTCATTGTCTCCTCCGGGAGAACAACCATACGAGAGTTCACTACAAAATTCAGGTTATGCTGGAATTACGTCTAGCGGTTGGGTGCCAATACTGCCTCAACAACCAAGAGTTGTATACTCGATGCAACAATGTCTACCTATGTCAAATATACCAACTATGCCAGCTATTGTGACGGTGTCGCAAGTACAAGCGTTGCCTGTTGTATGCCAACCTCAGGTTTCTCAGGTTGTAATGGAACAGCCTCTTATCCCTGCGACTCAAACACAATCGCCAACTAGTGGAATGACACAGACCCAAACGGGTACAATTACCCCTCATCTTGGTCAAACAGCCAGTATCGGACAACAACATACGGCTTCACAACCATGACTGGTGCAATATCAACAACCGCAATTCGAACAAGTTTACCAAGGATCTGAGCAACAAATATTTGCAAATAATGGGCAGTCGTATCTTTAAAATGGTCAAAATCAACCATTCTATAATGGTTATGCCTTACCAAAGTTACCAGCATCAAATGCATTATGCTGGTATGCAAAGACCAACTTCTCAGGCAATTCCATCTTATCCTGGGTATGCTTCGCCAAACCTGAATCAACAGTTACCCTTCGTAGCAACTTTAGAGTTATCGGATTTGAATCGGCAAACAAACGATCCAATTGCTTATGCCCCTTGGTGGCCAGTGATTCCGCATAAACTTCGGTCAGATATTCCTAAATTTAATGGAAATCCGGGTGAAGACCCGTCGAATCATGTGATGACCTTTCATTTGTGGTGCTCATCAAACGCCCTAAACAATGATTCGATTAGGCTTCACCTTTTTCAGAGAACGTTAACTGGTCCGGCAACTTACCTAGAGCTTCGTTTGATAACTTCAGTACCCTAGCCACAACCTTTTTAACCCATTTTCAGTTACCCATAAGGTACGAAACAGGAACAGAACTTCTTACCAATTTCAGGCAGACAACGTCCACTCACATATCTAATCATATTCATGAGTGGCGACATCGTCGCAGAATGGTAAAAACATATGTTCCTGATCAGCTGCTAGCTGAGTGGTTTATTAAGTCATTATTACCTTCTATCACAGAAGATGTGGCAAAGGGAGGAGTTGTCATTGAAGAGCAAGTTATTGCTCGTGCACAATATCTAGACTTGATCTATACTCAGTCTGGCACGCTCTATGATAAAATACCTGATGCTCTTAGACTGGAATTTTTCGTTCCTCCCCCTCCTAAATCAAACAAAGACTCTCATGTCGACGATGGTGTGATAGGTACGACAAGAATGAAATCAAAAAAGGCTACATCTAAGAAAGCTCGTAAGATTTCTGATCAAAATGCGAATGAAGAACTTCTCGCCTCGGAGATAAATGTCGTGTCAACCGACAAGGGCAAACAACTGAAGCAAATAGGGGGCAAGAAGAAAAAGAAAGGGAGAAAAAAGAAGCAGGATGAGTCATCTCCTTAAAAACCTTCTGCAAACCCTTCTGGGCAAAGGAAACCCCCTGCGGGGTGTCAGATATGTGATGAGGATCATCGGACGAGAGATTATCCACATAAAGCTGAAGTTAAGAAACTCTTTAAGAGTTCAAAAACCTCAGCGGTATTGACTAATCCGTTTCCAAACCCGGGAAACAAATTGGTTGCTAATCAAAGTGCTTCCCGATCCCAAGTGCTTATGTTGTCCATTTCAAAACAGCAAAATGATGCTTTGATATCGACAAGGAATAAAGATTACGGGAATCCACATCTGTCAAACAACAAGGCTACTGATCAATTGAGTAGTTTGACAACAACTTTAACTGAAGTTGTGCCACCCATCATTCTTGAGCTAACGATAAAGCCGCCAAAGGGAGTAGTACACAAATCGACATTTAACCCTCGTGCTAAAGTAGCATAGAATTATAATATAGTAGAGGACCTAGCCCAATCGTCGTCCGCTATGTCGACACTTGAGGTACCGCAAAATTTCCCCCTCCCAAAAGCAGGCTCTATTATCAGTAATACGTAGGATTGAGCCAATGGATTCCAATATTGTATCCTTTAATCACAAATGATATGACCCTCAGTTACCAGCTCAACTAACTTTCCTTATTCAAGTGAAAGCCCTCAACAAAACTGTTCATTGAACAATTATTGATGAGGGGGCATCTACATGTATATGTCGATGAGTTGTTGGAAAAATTTAGGCTCACCACCCTTGTCGCGATCGTCAACAATGTTAAAAGCATTTGATGGACGATCATACACTCCATACGGGATTTTAAGTAACTTGCAAGTTGAAATGGGGGAAGAATAGTAGAAATTGATGTTGAAGTAATCGACGGAAACCTCAATTACAACATCCTACTGGGAAGGCCCTGTATATATGCCATGGCCGCAGTTGTGTCAACCTACTTCAGGAAGATTGCGTTTCCCTACCAAGGAGGAATTACAATCGTCGACCAACAAACATTTCTCCCCAACAGTCACAAGTTACGGGAAGCATTCCAATGATCCATGGAAGCAATCATTCGCTTCAAAATATTGGAGTAGGCCTCCTAAAAGACCCTGCCTTAATGGGTACTTTTGCCCTACCGCCTCCGAGTAATCTGGCGGAAGTGGCCACAGTGGAAACCCGCAATATGAAATCTTCTATATCTAATGGATTCGGAAAATTCCTAAACATTTTGTCAGCATGGATCATCGCCATTTTAGAAATATTGTAGCAATCAATTTTCTTGGCCTGGGGGGCAAACCCAAATCAACGCTCATCGAGTGTTTGGATAGATAGTTCTAAGGAATATGGTACCTCTTCAGATCCTTGGTCGCATGTACGTTCTACAGACAAAGGAATCATTCAGTCAATGATGATAGGAGAGGCACCATGGGAAAATCACCACCATCATTCCCGTATTCCGGATTACCACGAAGATTATTCCAGCAACCTTAATCATCCTTCAGTTTTTTATTTTCTATCAAATACTGTAAATACGGTGGATACCGAGGATGGTTCTTATCTCGTGTTGACCTCATTAAAAAATGAAACAAGGAGTCATGAGGATAGTTCTTTTACTGTGCAAACCTCATTAAAAAATGAAACAACTCCCTTTCCAAATCGAGTCTTTGATTATGATCTCGTAAAATCCAAGTTGAGACTTTCAAAGATCTTGAAGGTGAACCTTCATTCCAACCATGGTTTTGAATGCAATGAAGCTTGGGGGGCATGCACCTCGATTTGTGTCATTATGCTAGGGGCATGCAAACTTATCACAAGCGACGTTACCGTAGGGTTAAATCTCGCTAAAAAATAAACCCGCCTCGAGTAGTTTTTATGTGGAGTTCAAGCTAGTTAGAAATTAAACATAAGCAGTGAGCAAATGTTTCCCCCAAATTTTAAGCTCATTCATTAAAAAATGAACCAATTTCCGGTAAATAACCATCGTGAATGCATTATCATCAAACTTTGAGCCTTGGTCATTTTCTCATCATCACCTCCACTCTGTTTTAGCCGATCATTCACCTCCATTTGATTGTTTACCCTTTTTGAGGAACAGCTGCGAAGAGTGATCCTGTTAGCCATCCTTGTGACACTGTCGTGATTGGAAAATTCCAAACCTTACCTGGAATCAGCTGCTACCCGAATTTATCACTCGTTCCTTGAAAAACGAATCTCCTTTAAGCCCTTTTCATCTGACTCGTAAAATATGAAAACATTGCCGAGCAATTAGCTTCTCTAGCTCGTTAAAGTGACCGAAAGTGCTATCCCTCCTCTAGATTTTAATCTTTTTGGACCTGAGGGATTATTACACAAAAATATCGAGCGCTTGTTTTGTTCGGATCGTTAAAATTACCGAAAATTCATCCCTTTCGTATTATTTTATACTTTTTCAGACCTAAGGGATTATATGATGAAAAAAGGATTATTGGAGTTTTCTTCACGTCCCTTTTAGACTCTCTAAAATTGAAAAGGACCGAGTTATCTTTGTCATTAAACTCGTTAAAACCGAATAGCGACAAACTTGTCCATACAGACAAGAACGAGTTTCACTATCGCCAGGCTCATTAAAACATAGTGATGGGTTTTCCCAAAGGGAAAATTATAGAACAAGCATATGTTATCCTCCTCAAGCTTGACAAAAATAAAGAGGTACTGGTCAGCAATGACTGGGGGAAAATTGGGAAGAAAACTTGAAGAAACCTTATTGGTATCAAGTTGCTCTTGAACATGACACTTTCACTCCGCATCCGAGTCGGGTTGGGGTGTTCTGTTCACTAGTCATATCACCATTGGTCCATCACACCATCCACATTTGGGGTTAACGCTACCAATCCATTATGTTAGTGTCGCCGGTATGTTCAAGAGAAGTCACTCAGAGAATTCACCTGTGTCTCATCCAGTACAATACATTCACGCTCCATTCTTTCATGACCGCCACCCTGAACCTTATATCATAAGATCGTTTTCACCTCCATTAAAATCATTTGCTCTGTTCCATGTCGTAGATGTGGGATTCATTAAGGCCCTCCTATGACGGATCACTTCTTGTCGACATTAGCTCATTATCCAGGAAGTCGATCTAGGAACAACCCTTTCAGTACTTTGAAGCTTGCATGCCTCAATGGCAAGTTTCTCACTTACGGCGACAGGTTTACATCAATGGCCTTCGACCGAAAGATTTTGTGTGGTGTTCGACACCAAGTCCCTTTTCACGCCACGTGAATTGTACTATCGTACCTTGAGGGTCATCATCGTTATCGTTGATTCCTCTCGCACCTGTTAACAGCTTACATCACTGGTTGGTAATTAGGTGATGTCTTTCCATGTTCGACTCCAGAAAATCTCTCACATCGATCGACTTGTACTTTGAGTAAAGATCGAACGAGATTGAAGACCCCGGATCTAGTTTCATCCATCCGAGCTGCGATATATATTCAGGAAAATAAATACATCAAATGTACATCATTGCTGCACAGATAATCATACAATCTAAGGGATGATGGCTCTACTAGAATCATCAGTCTGCACTCAGATGATTATCTATCTTATGTACATGAAAATGAATTTATAAAGCTGAGCATGGGAATGCCCGCCTCAGCTAGATCATGAAAATATTATGAAGATAATGTATTGTATTGTATCTTATTACAGATCACCTTCCAGCTCGAAAAAACTTCGGATCCTCATGATAAAGCATTTAACCTCACATCAAAAGATTAACGACCTCATGCTTTAGGGGGCAACTGTTATATACATTTTTGGGCACTACAACCCCAATCATATATGTCCATAAACCAAGGGCTCCTAAGTCCCTAAAAGTTTTGCTTAACACTCTAAAGAAACAAGGTCAGCTAATTACATCATCTCCCAGAAGTTCTCCATGAAAAACTACTGGGAAATGGTAAAAACTGGACCATACTGATTGCTCAGTGCTGAGGGTGAGATGTATCCCACCTAAATGCACATGGGAGGTGCGAAGCATACTGAAAAGTCCTTCTATAGGGTGCGATGGACGAGAATAGACAAGTAGCGGAGACAGTTTGCGAGGTGGATGATCATGGAATATTCCAAAAACTTCTCCTGTGACACTTGCCTCTCAGAATCGCCCAAGGATGAGTATGAGATCAATGAGAACTCCAAGTGGAATCAAGAACTATCAGAGAGAAGACACTAATCAAAAACCCAAAGCTGACTCACACCTCTGCAAATATCTATATATAGATCTCTCATCCAAGAGATCCAGAGGTTGGAGGCTGGAATTTTGTATCTTGTAAGGAAGTGCTGCTGGTTTCTTAGTGTAACATCGTAGTGTTGGGTGATCTAAGCTTTTCATGAGGTGAAGAAGGGCTTTCTTGCTGAGAGGATGACGCTGGGTGAGAACAATTGGTTGTAATCCTCTTTGCTATTCTTGATTATTAATAAAGCTATTCGAGTTTTCCTCCACATTCTTGTACGATTGATGATATATGCATTTGTGTGGTCAATATATATCTGGTCCTATATTGTTTATGATAGTAGATCTCTGTTCTTTGATAGTGTTTTGCTGCTTTGATTCTACAGGTACTCTTTGAAGCTGGGTAAACGAGGAAGTAAGCGGCAAAGATCTATCAGAAGGGAGAGGAATCAAGCAAGGAACCAAGCGCAAGACAGAGGTTGGTCTCCTTCTTTCCCCTCTTATCTACCTCTCATAAAGGAAAATGAAAGTGGTTTTAGTTTGTTTGTTTCTAAGGTAGCTACCAGCCTTAGTGGGACTAGCAGCTCTGCATAGACACTAGTTTTCCCGATAACAAGTATGTATTTATTTACTTGAAAATAATAGCTAATGGTGGTATAATTTTAGAGAAGGGAATATGTGTTGCGTAAATTAAAGAAGGTTTATTATGATAAGTTGTTGCTTATAAAAATAATAGTCATTGTGTTATAGATCTATGTTCTTTACATATATGGAAGAACTAGTGAGCTATATTTCTTTAGAAAAACTATAGGTTATTACTTTTGTGTTATCATAACTATTATGTTAGTTTCTTTTGGAAAACGATCATGTATATGCATGCAAGATTTTTATTAGCTTTCAATTTGGAAAGAATATACCTTTGTGTGTGGGAAATGATAGCATGTTGTGTTAGCCTACATTGAAAAATATTTTTTGTGAAAGAAGATGAATTACATACACAAAAACCATAGTAATGTGTTTGCTTCCTTGGTATATATATATATATATATATATATATATATATATATATAGATAATGCTAGTATGATCTTTGGAAAATAATACATGTATTTGTATACTTTACTACATTAGTTTTGTGGATAAGAAAACAATTTTTTGTATTCCCTATTATGTTAGATTTCCTCGAAAAGGGAATATGTGTTTGCATGCTCTATTGTGTTGAGAATTATTTTCGAAAGTGTATGCATTCACATAAGAACAAAATTCGTTGTGTTAGATTTATTTACGCATTTGCATGCGCCAAAAGAAATAGTTGAAGGGCTATTTCTCTTGATAAAATTTATGTAATTCGCATGCACAGAGATCATAACTGATGTGTTAGTTTCATTTAAAGGAATGTCTAGACAGTTGTAGTGACTTGTCTTGCAAGAGTGTGTGCTTGTGTAAATGAAATATTAGTCAATGTGCTATTTATTTTATAAACGTGGTTTGATGGTTACAATGACTAGTGCATATGTAGTGTTGTTAAAGGAAGCATGTCGCGATATTTTACTTACATTTCATGAATATATATCAATAGGTGGTGAAGCATCATCTAGTATATATTCATGAATTAGTTTATTAATATTTTATGTAAGCATGTTATAACGCATGTTGACGACAAAAATGGTAGTAAATGTTATGCTTAACATGGTGGTAGGTACATAATTAATGGTCCATGCAGATGAGTACAAGCTACAAGATGGTCCATTGAAGGAACAACTAGACCACAAAGATATGAATATTGGAGATTTGTGTGTAAATGATGTCATGATGATTGTAATAGCTTATAACAAGTTACGTTGCTTTTGAGATGATATTCTTTGTAATATTTTATAACAATGGTCAAGGGATGGACTCCCTTATAAATATTGAGTGAGGGGTGAACACCCTCATGAGGGCTTAATAATAAAATCAAATGTTTGCTAGTTTTCACAATATGGGGTTTCTAGGGTATATCAATGTTTAATAATGCGGTTGCAGGTTGTGCCATTTTTATGATGTTGATTCCTTTCATGGTGTGACATTTATATTTTCAAGAATATGATTAATTAATAGAGTTAAAATAATGATTGAATCGATTCAAGGTTACATCAGAAAGTTTATGTTAATATGCTATAATAGTGTTTCTTAATGGTTATGTAATTTACTATTCCCTTACTAAAGTTACTCTATGTAATGATGAAGATTCTATCTAATGGTTAATGAAGAATATAGAATAATAATTTGTATAGCTACCTATGGGTAAATTGTGTAAAAAAATTCTAACTCCATAGATTTTCATGTGAGGTAACCGGGCAATGTTACATTTTACGAAGGCATACATACTCTACCCCATCTGGTTTTGAAATTGTGCCCTCTTAAGAGGAAACACATGCTCTTAACCATTAGGTCCACTCAAGTTGTATTTCATAAACAACTCTTAAAGAATCTCATAAGAAAGTTGTTATCATCGGTCCTCCATTGCTTTCAAAATGTCACAGTGAAATGATCCCATAGCTTTATTCTTTTTTTATAATCATTAAATTTTGATTCAACCTATTTAATTGAAGGCTATGATATCTAGTTTCATAGCTCGACAACCCTTAACTTGCTAAGTTTAAAATACTATAGACTCATTGGAGATAGTACCATTGGCCCAAAGAAGTTTAAAAGACGACCAACTAGTTGGGAAAAGCACCGATGCTTGGTAGCTTTTATGGGATGGGAAGGAGAGATGGATGGATAACGTGGCCAAAGAACTTGGACAATGAAATATGCTATAAGCATGACCTTAAACATTACATAAATCAACTCACGAATCTCCTAATAGGAATCATGGAAACTATTTTAGGAGAATGGGTCGTAGAGATAAGATTATATATGAAGAAAACAAAGGTGTTGTAAAGAAAGATTAATAGGCTTTGGCATAGAACTTTGATACAACAGATTAGGAAAAATTGGTTTCATAAAACAGGGAAGGTTGAAACCAAGAGGGGACAATGCCAGGTGAAATTTTCTAGGTTTATACCATCAACATCAATTCAATCAGGATAGTTATAAGGACCTACTCTTAAGATCTATGGTTCATGTTGAATTTCAAGGGGTAATAAAATTGATTGGCTATAACATTAAATTCAAATTCATCTAATGTAATATTTAAAAGATCAATCATTCTGACTGTTAGAAAGTGGATTTCTGATAGTTTTTTTTGTCGTGCTTCTTGCTTCTAAATTACACTTAATGTCATGAGATTATAACTGCAAAAGCTACCATCCTTCATTTTTCTGGTTCTTCCTAGAATTACAAGTATCCTTATTGGCACCCCAAATTGTTAGTTTTCCTATCTCAGAGATAAATACAAAAACAAAGGATCTATATGTTCGAGAAAATTAAAAAAACAAAGCTTCTGGTCAATTATTAATTCAACTTTGCATCAACTCCAGCACTCAACGGTGTACTAGCCTCCCACAATGTGAAACATTAAACAGTTTTCGTTGCACTCTTTAAATCATAGTTACAAAATTCGAATTCGTGTTTAAATTCGAATTTGAGTTCAAATTTGAATTCGATTCGATATGGAAAAAAAATTGACCATCTAAAATTCAATATAGAGAAAATCCGACAGTATGCATCATAGAAGCACTTATTTTTTCAAAATTTTAAAAATTGAAAGGAACAATAATTATATTCAAATCCTTAAAGAAAAGTTATTAAAATATTTTCTCACAAGAATAGTCATGTTTACTTATCTCTAACAATGACCTCTCTTGTCTAAGATGTTACAACCCCTCCTATTTAGGATGATAAAAAACAAATGAGGGACAAACTAAAACATGTAAAGTAAAATCTAGGAATGAAAACTCAAAACTAAATCCTATATAAAAAATGGAATACTAAATATTAAAAATAGGGTTAAGTGATCTCCACATACTAGTAAATTTATGTCTCTCTCCTTAAACAAATCCATATAAACTTTGAAAATGTAAAAAACATCCTCATTTCTGAAAAGAGAATGCATGCATTAGTTCAAAATTTCAAATGGCCCTGAGTTTAATAGATGAAAGCTAAATTATCAACTAATAAATCAAGTTCTAAATACAATGAAATATTAGAATATTAAATTCAAAATTTAGATAATTATATAAAAATTTGATACTAAAGTTATCAGATTTTCTAAACAAATTTAAAACTTCAACTTCATTTAACTAATCTCTATCAAAACCAAATTTATTCAACAATAATGAAGAATAATATTAACAAAATATTTTTTTATTATAAATTGTAGAAAAGAACCTCTATTTGAATTCCATAACAGTAATTGTTCAATTATATTTTTTTAAATATAGAATTTACCTTATTTCAAATTCTGTAATATAGAAATTTCTATTTTTTTCTATGTGTTTTACATATTTTTAAATGTTTTTAAATATAAAATTTACTTTCGTTACTGTAATATAGAAATTTCTGGTTTTTTACCAAATAGATCGCTTTCTTTTTGGGTGAGACATCCTCAAAAGAAAGGAGAGGAGCAATATTGTTCATAGGGAAAGATACCTCCTTCCTACCTGATCCTTAACCCCTGGTTAGTAGTCGGTTTGAAAGAACTGTAAAAAGCAGTAAATCCAATCCTATCCTATCAAGGTTCTCTCGATCCAATTCTTAATTGGTGGATCAAGAGGAAACTGAGCGATAGCGAGAGGAATCTAAACACGTACCGTATTGGACTTCACAAATTAGTAGACGAATCGAACCAAACCCACAAATATTCGGATTTTTTTGGGCCAATTCGCCTAGATTTGGTAACTATGCTTTAAATTTGAATCGCGCTGATGCTATTGCCTACTTTTTCCTTTATATGCATTTACTGTAATCTACAAAATCTCAGTTCAATGTTAATTTTATTAAATAGTAAGTTCCAAGAATCTAGCAGAGGATTAGGATCATAAAAAATTTACAAATTATCTTGCTAGTAGTATAAAAATTATGTTTTTTGTTTTGAAAGTAGTGAAAATTCTGGTTATATTTTGAAAAAATTTGGTAGGGATTTTTGAAATTAAAGTAAAAGATGTCAAAATTTATAACTTTAAGTGTGTTAGATATTTTTGATGGTTTTGAATCTATTTGCCCCATTAACAACATGATTCAAACACTACATCTATAATATTTTTTAAATTTTTTTGCCCTGTCACTTTTGGCCATCTAAGCAATTCCTAGGCCTCCATAGACGACTCCTTTACCATCTCTTCAGCTGATGAAAAGTTTACTATTATTTAATGCATCTTTTAGAAAAAGGTGCGCCTACTGCGCTTAAATCTCTGTGTGTGTGGACATGTGTTGTGGGGGTTTGCAATATATTATTTGTTACAAATGCATATCATATCGCTGTAGTTTAAATATACTGTGTTTTTCTTTGAAAATCATAAAAAAATTGCAATATTTTGATAGATGTGGAGAGCCATTTTTGTAAATCTAGGTTATAGTTGTTATACTTTAAGATTCTGGGTGTTTGAGAGGTTTTTAATGATGTTGAATCCATTTCCACCTTAAAAACATAATTTAAACATTGTTTCTGCAAGATTTGTTAAAATTGTTTTGTCTTATTTCTAACCAAAAATAACCATCCTACCCCTCCCTGGTCCTATTATACCAATTCACATAAACGAATTATGTGGAAATCAACTTTATTTGTTAAAATATATGTGGTAAATTTAATTTCAACAGAAACCTGTTTAATGTTTCACTTTTGAAAAAATCATATGAAATTATTTATTAAAAAAAAGGGCTTTGTTTTTAAGAATTTCAACTTAAAAAAAATCTTTGAAAATTGTGAACCATGACTTGCTTGAATTAAAATTCACAAAAGCAGCAGCATCTCGGCAATAGTTCTCGCCCCTGAGCATCCATTGAAGAGACATTAATTCATTTCGCATATGGATGATTCCGCTCAACGTCATATTTTTAATATTGCAGCAGATTTTATTCCTAATAATGGAGATTTCCTTTTCATCGGGGAATCGTGGACTAGCTAACGTTGAGGTGAGTTATCATCGTCTTTTACATTCGGTTCCCTTTGAAATTTCAAACCAATTTTATGTACAAATGATAACAATAATTATTTCCCTATTCTCCCAATATTTGCAAAAAATAATTAAACTGAACTAAGTACCGTATCATTCAAAAACATGTTTAGCTAACTTTAATTTCACATGATATTTTCATCCGTTTTCTCGGGGAATAAAATTCATATTTGAAATGGTAAATGCTCAACTTGATTTGGTGTGTTACCAACATAAATATTAGGTTTAATGTGTTTTATTAAAGTAAATACTAGTACAATTACATTAAGAATATCAATGTATAGTGGAAATTTTATTTGTATTTATTATTGATAAATATGTAACGATAAAAATAATAATATAAAAATTATTACAATAAAAATACTATTATTAGCATTATAATTAATAATAATTATCTCTTATAATAATTATTATTTAATTTTAAATTATGTATTATAAATATGAATTTTAGGAATATGAACCTTTAGATTAATAAAATTTAGGGATTGATTTTATAAATCCAAGGGGTTAATACTAAAACTCCAAGGGATTATAAACTCAAGGGGATAATATTAACTTGAGTGATAATAAATCCAATGCATTAATAACCCTAGTGTTTATATTCCCTTGGATTTTTAGTATTAATCTTTTGGGTTTATAATATCACTCCCTTGGGTATATTAATCCAAAGATTCATATTCCTAGGGTATAATATTATTCATAGATTTATAATATTAATCCTTTAGGTTCAATATAAATTATTGTCATCCAAGGGTTTATATACCTTGGATTTATAATATTAGTCATTGGGTTTAATAATAGTAATCTCTTGGGTTTATAATACCTTGGGATTTTAGTATTAACCCTTGGCTTTATACTATCAATCCCTTGTGTTTATTAATGTAAGGGTTCATGTAGGGTTTATTACTAAAACCCCAAGTGATTATAAACCCAAGGCAATAATATTAACCCAAGGGATAATAAACCCAATGGATTAATAATAAAAACCAAAGGAATGATAAACCCAAGCGAATAATATTAAACCTTAGGGATTAATATTATAAACCCAAGGTATATAAACCCTAAGATAAATATTATAAACCAAAGGTATATAAACCCTAAGATAAATATCA
Organism: Pinus tabuliformis; assembly: GCA_031772625.1. NCBI lineage: Eukaryota > Viridiplantae > Streptophyta > Pinopsida > Pinales > Pinaceae > Pinus > Pinus tabuliformis. The sequence goes on along the minus strand of CM062810.1, from coordinate 618,057,551 downwards.
TAAACCCTAAAATAAAAATGGTTGACCATGGTTGAATTTCATTTTGAGGCAATGCGACATTGGACCATGGTTCAACCATTTTTATTCTAGGGTTTATAATATTTATCTTAGGGTTTTTATACCTTAGGTTTATAATATTAATTCTTTGGGTTTAATATTATTCTTTTGAGTTTATAATCCCTTAGGATTAATACTAAAAACCCAAGGAATTATAAACCCTATGGAATAATATTAAACCTTGGGAGATTAATATTAATTACAAACCCTATAAATAATATTATACCCTTGGAATATGAACCCTTAGATTAATAAAATCAATGAACTGATATTATAAGGAGAAGGAAAAGCAGTAGATGGGGAATGTCATGATGTTGGTGGAATCATGCATGGAATTGGTGAATGAGGTAGCAGGTGTTGGGGAATGCAGGAACTGCTAAAAGAAAGAAGGTGTCAATCTGGTGAAAAGGATCAAATTATTGGCACCCATGTTTGAATAATCAAGGAAATGAGGACTCCCTCCCTAAGGATAATAAGCTGCAGGCCTTGCAATATCTGAGCTCGACTCCCAAATAGGTTGCGGAGATCCTTAAGTTTGGCCACGAGGGCAACAATTTGTTCATGGTATTCTCACTTCTCTGCCTTTAATTTTTGTTAATATTGAAATCCATATTTAGAACTTCAAATTAAAATTACTCAGATTTTAACATCCCAAGTTTAATGTCTTAATTTTGAAGAGACATTAAACACTTGGTAATGAATCCTTAAAAGACCACTTTGTATTTTCAAACACTTCACAGTAAGGTTCTCTGGTTGTCATCATCTATTCTCAAAGAAGATATGATTATCATGTAACTCTCTTGTGGATCTTTGCACTTTGTGGTGGTTTAGAATGATGAAGTACCAACCACGAGAGGACAGAATGAATAGACATAACATACATGCCAAATATTGATTCTCATCCCATTTGTCGTATTCTGGAGAAAGGCACCATGCACCATCACACCATCCACCTAGGAATTTGTGCTACCCGCACCTAGGATTCCACTACAGCTGATATCAAACATTGCCCATGTAATTACAAGATTTTTCAAGGAAATTCTAGATTATGATAATTTTATTTACTTATTTCATACTACCTAAACCCATGATCTAGTCTGCATGTTATGTTTTCAGTACAAATGTTAAATGAATCACTTACAATGGAAATGCAATCATCCCCTACATGAGAACTTAAGCAATATTCAGAGCACCAAAGGAAAATTATTGATTCATGGGAAGCAACTATTGGGACGTATATGCAACCACTGAGACAAAGTTCTCTTGAAAGTTTGAAGTCCAAATGTAGAACAAAACCTACTAGTCAAGTTAGTGGTCCTCCTCCAATGGACTTGGAAGGATCCAATATTTAAATATCAACATAGGTAATGGATTTTGAAGCCTATGTAGAGCTAACGAAAGAGAATTAAATGGTCTTGTGGAGATATATGTTCTAATAATGGTATTCCTAATAACCACATCTTGGAAGTGGTCACATGAATAGCATCCATATTAGGAATATGACTAGGTGCAAGAATATTGAGGTGGTCTTCTTCTACCTCAACACATTTTCTAAATTTTATATGCATTTGTTGACTATTGTGTACAATCAAGTTCATGATTTTAGATTGTTGCATAATTCTAATTTGACTTCCTGAAAGAATCAAATTTTTTATACTCTAAGTCCATTGAGACTACCACACAACATTGTAATTTAACAAGCACATTGTATCACAGTTGGTTTTCTTTTATTACAAATTTATAAGGCATCAAACTTCTCTTTCTCTCATTGGTTGAGCTTTCAAAGGAAAAATGGGAAGAGGAGGTACATACAGTTGGAGCTGATTGGAATGGGTGCATCAAAGAGGAGAAAGCTATGTCACGAACTTATATATTTAATGCAAACTAGCTTAACTTTGTCTTACTCTCTCTGCCACAAATTAAGCTAGAAATGAGAGGGAAAAAATAAAGGCCAAAATTAAGGATTAATGTAAGAGATATTTAATGAAGATGAGAGTTTTTTCTTTGACATTTTTTCTTGATTTTGCAAGATTGTGTATATCATTTCTCTCCACTAGCATAAAATGTCCCTCCACTCTCTACTGTCGGTTCATCTACTTCCTTAAAAAAATCCATCACTTTGTGTGTAATCCATCCCAAACCCTGGGATCTATAGGGTCAATGATTGTTCCAGGCACCTAGAGAAGCCAAATTGCATGGTAAAACAATATGAATTTGACATAAATCAAAATTGAAATCCCATCTAAGTAATCTATACAAGAAAATATGGTACTTGCATAGTCAAGGAGGATTTGGAAGAACCGGAGAATTTGATGGGCTTCACATGATACCTCTTTCCATGGGCACAAGGAAAACTACAGTAGCCAATGAATAAGCCTTTCTCCATGCATTCTTATATTCTTAAAACACACCACTCATCATAATTCACTAGTATTCAGGAACAAATTGCTCCAGAATAAATCCAACCATGATGCCCAAAGGAAACTATTTTACTACAGATCAAATTTATGAGGCCGTCATCAACTATTTATGGTAAAAAATTTATGGGCACCCAATCATTCATTTCAAAATTAGAAGCGTCTTCATTATTGAACTCGCGTGCCAAATCAATGGTTTGAGCTAATTGGGTACAAGTTTATGTTTCAGTTGATAATGGCCAAAATTGTCCTTGATTAGTTATGTGCACACATATTGAAAATCGGTAATGGCCAAAGTCATCGTTAATTATTTTTGTGCATAGATATTGAAAATTGATTGCCCCCATTGTGGGTTTTCTTACATTGAGCACATAAAATCGCCACAACAACAACAATGCACTTAATATACTACACTTTTCCATTCCCATGACAGGTGAATCAAGAATAGGAGAAACTATGAAGTGCCAGGTTCTGTATGCCTTTAATGACATCAAATACACTTCAAAAACAAGAAATTGTGGAGCCATAAGGCTTGTATACCCTATATAGAATTACATAACAATCCCGGCATGTTAAGATGAAATAACTCCGGGACAAGAAAAGGATGGGATGTATGGAACTAGATCCCACAAGAAAAATCCCTACAGGCATAAAGTCAAGATCAATGATAGGCATAAAGTTATGATTGGTAACAATGAGTGGGAGTCTAGGATGAAATTCTCAACTAGCATAAAGTTATGAAATCTAATGATAAATGGAATGAAATATTTAAAATGATAGATGAAAAAAAAGTCACTAATCTGCGCAAAGAAGTGGTTATCTTGTTAAAAGGTTGGAATAAGATGTAAATAAATGTATCTATAAAGAGTTACTTTCTACCATTATTTATGTAAGAGTAAAATTGTAAAAGTGTAGACATCTCAATTTGTTCCAAAGCAAAACCATATGATTGCATTTCCCTATTAATTATTGTTACAAAATTATAATGTTTTATATAATTTTTTATAAAGCATAATTTTTAACTTGAATAGCAAGCATTAAGTTACCCTCCAACACTTGTTTTAAATGAATTGTTTCAAAATTAACTCCTCTTTGGTGCGATCTGCTAGATTAACTATAAATAAATATATCAATCTATACAGCGAAAATAATTTAATGTCGAAGTACACAAGTACCTTATCAGGGAGCGAAATCAAAAAAATCCAATGTCATCTGCTAGATTAACTATAAATAAATATTTCAATCTATACCGTGAAAATAATTTAATGTGGAAGTACACAAGTACCTTATCAGGGAGCGAAATCAAAAAAATCCAATGTCTTATAGATTCACCCTCTTGAGTACATTATAATAGGATTAGTGTCTTTTTGTTACATTTTTGATCAATTATTGCTTTTGAACTTCGTCAAATGTAGCTCATAAATGAATGAGGAGTCCACAAGAACACGTCAGTTGCGCGAATAAGCCGCGGCAGCCCCACCATCAAGCCAGAGTGGATCAGCTACCTCCACATTTTCAATGACGGTGACGCACCAGTCATTCGACTGAACGGAAAACGCGTTAGGGTTTGATTCGGTTGTTTATCATGAGAACCTCCCCCTTTCGGGGAAGATAAGCTTTTATAATTTTTTATTTCGTAGATCGTTCCAAGAAGACAACCCTAACTTATCATCGTGAACATGATCGTCTTTAGATAAGTTCATATCAAATTCGATATGCTTCGTCGAAGGTTTCAATCCAGAAGATTTTAATCTGTTTTTCGATAAGATCAGTTGAAGCATAGACGTGAACGGGACGGCGGGAGTTTGTTCCCCCGTACTCATAAGATTGCTTTGCTTAGGACTTCGGATTGCTTTCCATAGGATTGGTCCATTACGCAATATAGGAAAAATTATATTTGTTTCTCATTTTTTATTACATTGCCTTATTGTTTTAGGTTTTATGTTACAAACTAATACATATTTATTTTATGTATGAGTCTAATATTAATATTAAGTTACAAAATAAGTTTGTCCACTCAATAAACTTAAATTGTTTATAAATCTCTTTAAAAATATACATTAAAATAAAAAATAAAAATTTAATTATAATTATTTTAATTATAAAAGTGATGCCAACTTCTGTGATCCAAATTTTGGACTATCCTCTCTTGGTCAGAGTTCTATTGATTAATAATTCAACAAGTTTTACTGCCATTCATTAAACATTATCCATTTAAATAAATTATTATAAACATGTCTGGTTTAAAACATGTGTAGGTTTAAAACTAATGTTGATAGTAGATTAAAAAATACTTAATATGAGGAAGACAACTACCTATATCACTAAAACGATAAAGTTAAACAACCGGCCATACATTAAATATAGTTTTATGGTTTAGAATCTTCAATAAACAATATACCAATATGGTATAAGAATACTCAATATAATAAAGAATGCACACGCATTAAAAAACATTTGACAAAAACTATTTTAAACAAAATATATAAGAGGTAAGCTGCTGTTAAAATGGTTCCTGGACAGTTACCCACTTACTTCCAATGCTGGACTAATCAACGCTCAATGTAAAAGTAATGGGCTCCATTCACTTCGTTAGAGGGAAGGGGAGATGATTACATTAATAAGTACGGGTATTTAGCATTTTTAGGTGGTCGTGGTGGAATTTTAAATGTATTTTGGATTTTAAGAAATTTAATTAAATTATTAATAATTATTTAACGTGGTGGTTGCGGTGGAATATAATTTCAAATCTATTTTAGATTTAAGAAATTTAATTAAATTATTAATAATTATTTAATATATTTTAAAGATTTGAATTATGTATGATAGGATTTTTTATTCAATTTAATTAATAATAATAGTGTGAGATTTATTTTAAAAATATAGTTATGTTTTTTTTACTTTTTAATTTCTCAATATTTACGTATGTCAAATTTAATTTTGTTTTTGTTTATGGTATTGAACTTTTATAATTTATTGTTTGTTTACTATGTTTTTATTATTTTTAATGTATTTATGTTAAGCAATATATTGATTATATTTATTGTAAAAACCCATTCCAACCAACATGTCAATCTCGGTGGAATTGAACCCTGGATAGGAAGGATAATAGTCATTGCTTCTTTCATATATTAATTTATTAATTTATTTATTGTAATAATAAAAATAATAATTTATAATTTTTTAATTTCTCAATATCCACATATGTGAAATTTCCTTTGGTTTTTGTTTATGGTATTTTTATAGTTTATTGTTTGTTTACTATGTTTTTATTACTTTTTAATGTATTTATGTTAAGAAATATATTGATTCTATTTATTGTAAAAACCCATTCCAACATGTCAATTTCAGTGAGAGGGTGGGGAGGATAATTGTCATTTATTTTTTGAGATATTAATTCTATTTATTGTTAATAATTAATAATAATAATTTAAAATTATAAATTATAATTTTAGTTATTTTTTATGTTTTTTTAATTATTTTTTGTAATGTGAAATTTATATTAAAGTAGGTACTTTGATGTATATTGTGGATTGATATCTATTTGTGTTTATCATCTATTTAATTTAAATTGAAAACCAAAAAATGTTTAACTACCTTTGATATCTATGGTATTGATAACCATGATATTGTAGCAAAACTTATTTACAAATCAAGAATCCCGTGATAAAGTGAGGATGAATCTCCATGATTAAGAATTCAGTTTCCTAATAATGAGTGAAACCTCCAATAAAAAAATCTAGCATTTCTCAAATTGGCCACACCTAAAGAAATAGTAAGTAATATCTTGTTACATATTTTTTTAAATATATAAATATTTAGTTTGTATATTAATTGAATACTAAATAACATAATTTTACATAGAGAAAAATAAAATAATTTAAATTAAAAAAAAATTTAAACCTTTTTCTTTCTACTTCATTGTGAGAGAAATGTGTAATATATTACATTTTTAATAAAAAATTGATATATAACATTTAAAAGATTAAAAATATTTATAATAAAGAAATAAAAAATAAATATATATTATAAATCAAATATTTCAATATTTATGTCATCAAGTAAAAAAAAAACAATATATCTCCATAAATGAAAATCTTATTTAGAAATCATGCATAGATTTGTTATTTCTAGCACCACGCTAAACTAACACTAACACTACTACAACGACAATATATTTTGGAGAACCATATAAGATAGTAAGTTAATCTTAATAACAGTGTGCTTTTAAATTAACCACAATTTTAATAATTTTGATATTCGTAGAATTATGTGAAAAAAATATTTTAAATATCACATTAATATTTATTTAACAAATTTTAAATAAAATGAAGTGTAAAATTAAAATATTTTATATTTCACCTTTTCCTTACTCGGTTTCGAACATTTTGATAGAAACCATAAAGCACATCGTTAGTATAAGCGGACTTAATTTCAGTAATTGCAATTTAAATATTTCGAGGCGTGCATGGTGAAGAATATGCATTAAATTAATAGTATTAAGCATAAAATAATTTAAAAGGTGAATATTTTGTTGGTCAAATATGAGCTTAGGAAGATGTTGATTTACTTATAACAGCTATCATTGTGAGCAACATACAAGACAACCTACACCTTTCGGGGAAGCTAAGCTTTTATAATCTGTTTTTGGATAAGATCAGTTCAAGCATAAGCGTGAACGGCACGGCGGGAACTTGTCCAGATTCTACTCATAGGATTTCCTTACATAGAACTTGTTCATTACGCAATACAGCGGAAAATATATTTATTCTCATCTTTGACAGAATGGCCGTACTGCTTTTGGTTTTCTGTGTTACTAATAACCATAGATTGTTTACAGTCCCTCCTCCCAAAGAATATACATTGAGGCAATATAAATGGTTTAATTATAATTACGTTAATTATAAAGGTGACACCAACTTGTGTAATCCAAAATTTGAACTATCCTCGCTTGCTCAGACTTCTGATGATTACAATTTTACTGTCATTCAAGATATACATTATCGGTTTAAATAAATTATTATAAACACGTTTGGTTTAAAATAAATGTAGGTTTAAAAATAATGTTGATGGTAAATTTAAAAAAAAAAAAATACACAAAGGCAACAAGGTATATTACTAAAATGATGCAATTAAACAATAAGAAATATTTAAATATGTTTTTATGGTTTTAGAATTATTAATAAACAACATATCAATAGCACAATCATATTAAAAATGTGGTTGATATACTTTTATAGGCATATATCAATGATTCACCAACAAACATTGACTAAATTGCATACAAACATCTAAAGGAATACCCTAATCCTTTTTTAATGAAGTTTTTATGAAGAATTATACTAATTCAAATTTTCAGTATTAAAAGCTTAGTGCAGTTTTCTGTACTACACGAAAATAAATATAATATGATGTAATGGATATTGCAAAAAAATAAACATCATGTGATATAGTACATATTACATGAAGATTATCATCATTTGATATGGCACTGACTCTAGAGGATGAAGTTTCAAATACATGGAGTTCTAGAGAAAGATGGCATGTGATTTATTACTTGCATCAATTATTAATCTATCACAAGATATTAAGATAAATTTGATTCTATAACATGAAAATTTAATTGTTTTTAGAGTCCAAAATTGTTATTATTGATTTTGTTGTTTATGCATGCAATAGATAAAACACTGAAAATAGAAAATAACGAAATAAAAACACACAATAATCAAATAAACCCCATGATATGTTATGAGAAACCCTTACCCAACTACAAAGTGAGGTCTCTACTCTCTTTTGTTTGAAATGGAAATAATGCAAGTACAAAGAAGAAGGGAATCTCTATGGAGTTACTCGAAACACATGGTCCATGGGCTACTAACTCCCTCTATTATCCTCTCTCACTACCACTCCCAACTTACTATTCTCTACCATGGAACACAATACAATAAAAATCAATCAATCCATTTTCCTCCTAACAATTATTCTAACACAACCCCATAGTGAACTAGATGTTAAGTCTACTTATTCAACTCTCAACCATAGTTACAACTTTGTCCCACTTAGAGTCTTCTTCATATTATTCACATGGATAGCCCATTTTCCATGACTAAGTGGGCCTAATGTGAAATCCTCTTGAATTGCTGTGGTCAAGCACAAAAAGGTTATATTTTAGGAGGCAAAATTTTGATTCAAACTCTTATTGATGTATTTCTTGTATTTTTGGAAATATCTCTGACTCGACAATAACATCATGCTAGAAGAAAATTCACACCCACAAAAAAAAACATCATATAACACCTAAAACTAGCCCTCAAATATTTCAAATCCCAGTTTCCTAAATTGGGTCCCACTGATAAAATTACTTTTGTCAATTGATTTCTTAATTTTCTTTAGTATAAATGCATTGAGATGGATGAAAAATTATATAGTGATCCAATTTAGACAACCCTGTGAAAAATAAAGCTCTCTCATGGTGTGATGTATTGCACAATTTTTTTTATAAGGTGATACACCACATGCCAAAAAACTTAGAAGTTGTGATGAGTGTGAGAGAGAGAGAGAGAGAGAGAGAGAGCTTTTGTATCATCCAAGAGAAAAAAAATTACGGTGCAGTATATCATGCCACAAAAATCACCATGATACATTGCAAAATGAAACACTTTCAAGGTGTGATAAGCAAGGAGGAAGAAAGATGAAAATGAGTGAAAGAAATAATGATAAAAAGGAAATAAAGATATATAACCAAAAAAATACAATAAAAAAAAAGTGAAAGGAAGGAATCAATCATTAAGGACAAAGTTTTCCAATGCATAGCACACCACAAAAAAGAACAATTTCATTCATTACATCATGAGCAAAGAAATTTTCTTGCAACATGATACAGATGGGGAATGTCTATCACAAGGAATAATATTTTCAAAGGAATGACATGTTACACCATAAAAAATTATGGTGTGACACATGACATGGAGGAAAATATTGTTGGATGTATTTCATCACAAAACACATATTTTCAAGGTTTTTTTAAGCCAACAGGTCAAGTTACCTTGAAATGTGTGTAAGATTTCATTTTTACATACCATGTTAACTAACATATGTGATGCCTCATATGAAGGATGACTCAAGAGAGATAAAATACCCAAGAAATTTTTTGAAGGGAAATAAATTCTTTCTTAGAGCTAGAAATGAATCATAATTACAATTGATGGAAAGCTATAGATAATGAAAATGCAGTAGTGAGTTCATAATTGACCTTAAAATTGTGTTTAAGAGGAAAATTCAAATACCTCACTTCCATAATTCGACTTAGGGGTCAAGTGGAGATTCTAACCTTGTAGATTTGTTTGCTACAAATAGATTCATATTGAAAAGATGCAATGACAATACAAATTAAAAAAATGATTTCACCATGTGGAAGCCCAAATTAGAACTAGAAAAATATATATATATATATATATAAACCGTCAATACTATTCCCAAGACTTCAAACATGTGAACTAAGGTGCTCAAGTTATGAAGGCCATATCAGTAATGGAGTCGAATTTGCCAAAACAATGTACTCCAAAGACAAATTGTCCTAAATTTGGGGACTTTGGTAGGTAATTAGTCCCACATATTAAGTCAGTTTGTTCCCTCCTACTAATTATATAAATTGAGGATTTTGAACCTCAAGAGAGATAGATTGAGTTAGTTAATTTTATTTTTCTTATATAAGCTAATTTTAGCCCCATCAGAATTTACAAGAATGTATTCAAAATTTCTAATGGATGGTTCGTTCTTCTTTTATTTTTGTTGTTTTTTTTTGTTCTTAAGTTCCTTGGGGAGGTATCACCCAAAGGTATTAAGAATCCACATGTACTTTACTTCCCTAGTCTTCTTTTATGATTTTTTTCCCACTTGTTCATAGATTGTTAATATAGATATTTAAAGGTTTATTTTCCAATATAAAATCTAGATCTCATAGATAGTCACTTTCTAGAGCACATTATTTGAGTAGTTCATTTGTTTTAAAGTTATTTGAATATTTTTTGTTAGAACTTGTAAACTTTATGCTCATTTACAACTTTCTTTGATTAACTAGGTAGTTTCCTTTAGTAGCATAGAGTTTCATGTAGCTCTGTGAATTTTCCTATAGAATATTACAAAACCTCTCATTTTAAGCGTCCTTCTCCATAAAAATGGAAATTTTATCTATAACATCATAAATAGCACAAAAAAATGGGGTTCAATAAAAGGGAAATTAGGAAATAGATAGTTGTCTTTGAATTTGGTTATCAATGTTTATGATTTCCTATACTTCGAATTCTACATCTTCGAATGATATTTCTTCTTTCTGTAATCTAGTTATAACACATTCCTTTTTACAAGTTCAATGAATTACAATTGATTAAATAGGTGTTTCTTTGAATGATTCCATTGCAATTATGTTTTTAGTAGTAGCCATGAATTGATTTCACTTCATCTAAGCCATTAGATTAAGATCTAAGGTGATATTTGGCATGCTTTAACTAGGATCATTATCATGGGTAGATGCACCATAAGGATAAGAAACTATGGCTTGCAAATATAGTGCACAACACCAAAGTTTGTAAGAAACTAGGGTTTATGATTAAATTTAATAACAACAAAAGGAAATCATTCTTGATATAGTTATGGGAACCCATTGAAATATATATTATAAAGGTTAACTTCTTTTAGATTCCATATTTGTTAATTTTTTATGCATGAAATAAATAAAAAATCGAAAATAGAGAAAAACATATATGATCACATGTACACCATCATAATGAAAATAAAGATATTATCTCTAAAACATTTATAAGGATAATAAACTATGGATTGCAAATATAGTGCACAACACCAAGTTTGTATGAACCTAGGGTTTATGATTAAACATAATAGCAAAAAAAGGAAAACGTTCTTGATATAGTTATGGGAGCAACACCAAGTTTGTAAGAACCTAGGGTCTATGATTAAATTTAACAGCAACAAAAGGAAATCATTCTTGATATAGTTATGGGAGCCCATTGAAATATATATTGTAAAGGTTAACTTCCTTTAGATTCCATATTTGTTAATATGTTATGCATGAAATAAATAAAAAATCGAAAATAGAGAAAATTATATGATCACATGTACACATCATAATGAAAATAAAGATATCATCCTCTAAACAATTTATAAGGATAATAAACTATGGCTTAAAAATATAGTGCACAACACCAAGTTTGTATGAATCTAGGGTTTATGATTAAATATAATATCAAAAAAAGGAAAACATTCTTGATATAGTTATGGGAGCCCATTGAAATCTATACTATGAAGCTTAAATTCCTTTAGATTACATATTTGTTAATTAGTTATTTATGAAATTAAAAAATGGAAAATAGAGAAAAGACATTTTTGATTGCATGTACACCATCAATAATGAAAATAAAGATTTTCTATTTAAAACACTTATAGGAGAAAACCTAATT